>CM035837.1:189722090-190322090 GCA_020510985.1 Pholidichthys leucotaenia | reverse complement strand
TTGAGGTGGGACAGGACCAGGCGCTCAAAGGACTTCATGACTACAGAGGTGAGCGCTACAGGTCTGTAGTCATTAAGTCCAGTGATCCGTGGCTTCTTGGGGACAGGGATGATGGTGGAGGATTTGAGGCAGGACGGCACGTGGCATAACTTAAGGGAGGTGTTAAAAATGTCTGTGAAGACAGGAGCCAGCTGTTTCACACAGAGTCTCAGGGTGGAGGGAGACACGCCGTCTGGGCCGGGGGCCTTGCGCGGGTTCAGTCTGGAGAACTGTTTGAGCACATCCTGCTCACTGATGATAAGGGGAGGGGGGGAGGAGGGGGGGTGCCTTAAATGAAGTAGGGAATGTGGAGGCTGTGGAGCTGGAGGGAGGGGGGGAGTTGGACACAGATGACGAGGTGTCAAAACGGGCATAGTGTTGGGACAGTCTTTGACAAAGGGCTTTGTCATCCTGACCTTTAGGAGCCTTAGGTCGATAGTTGGTGATTTGCCTCAGTCCTCTCCACACGGAAGCCGAATCATTAGCAGTGAACTGCTGCTGGAGTCTCTCCTGAGTATAGAGATTTAGCCCTCTTCAGCTCTCTGTTAAACCGGTATTTAACCTCCCTGTAGCAGTCCCTGTCTCCACTTTTCAGCGCTGCTTCCTTCTCCTTCCTGATCTGTCTGAGCTTAGCTGTGAACCAGGGTTTGTCATTAGAGTAACTCACCCTGGTGCGTGATGGAAGAATGTTCTCTTCACAAAAGTGGATATATGAGTTCACAGTGTCCGTGTACTCATCCAGATCATGCGTGGCTCCTTTAAACATGCCCCAGTCAGATATTTCCATGCACGTTTCCAGCTTCTCCTCAGCATCACTGGTCCGTATCTTCGTAGTGCTCACAACAGGTTTAGTGAGCTTCAATCTCTGTCTGTATGTGGGAATGAGGTGAACCATCACGTGATCAGATAATCCCAGCGCAGCTCGAGGGACAGCGCGATATGCGTCTTTCACTGTGGTGTAACAGTGATCCAGTGTGTTTCATCCTCTGGTGGGGCATTTAATAAACTGTTTGTAGCGGGGGAGATCGTGGCTCAGATTGCACTGATTAAAGTCGCCAGCCACAATAATCAGCGAGTCTGGAAAAATCCGCTCTGTGTGTTGAATGTGATCCGCGAGCACGCGCTGAGCTTCGCGCGTGTCCGCGTCGGGAGGGGCGTACACTATACCCCGGACATCACAACTGCAGTCACATGGTGTCTAATCAAACATACAGTCACATGGTACTTAATCCCAGTCACAATGTAACCCCTCTGATCTTCACACCATCGTCCTTTAGTCTCCGGTGGTCCGGAAATCTCTCCAGGTCATCTCCTTGAAACAAAGGCCAAATCTCACACTCTCCCGTTATCTCTCGGAGGCTCAGTCCCTTTGTTCCCTGAGACGTGCAGCACACAATAAACACACAGCAATATATTTGTGGAGCCTATGTAACCAACATGTGTGCCCACACCCCAAACTTTTGAACGGTAGTGTATGTTTTTTTTTTTTTTTTTTTTTTTTACATTTTATTGATTTTCTGGTTCACATACTTTGAAGATTAGATAAAAACATACTCCTGTAGACAAATCGGTGTAAAAAACAAAACAAAAACAACATTCTTTATGTAAATGTGTCCAAAGTCCACTTTTGACTGATTTATGTAATTTATATAGCTGCTGCGACATTATGCAAATTGGATGCGTAAATTTAGTCCTATCTGAAACTTTGGATCATATTCTACATCTTTCTAATCTTTCTCTTGTAACTTTCAAGTTATAGCCTTGGAAATCTGAACTATTTTATTTACAAAATTTTTTACCACTCTTGACCACTGGGGTGGGGGGGTGGGCTTGAGTTGCCTTGCGTTGCCCCAGGCGCCACATGGCGAATTTGGCAGTTAAAGGGTTAATCTATGAATATTAATACCTTAGTGTATAAAATGTAATCAAGCAATCAAGAATCAAAACAATAATCATAACAGTAAAACTGCTCATGAGTAAATAGTGATTAACAATGTGATGATTTCAAATATAATGTATTGAAAATAGAGTGACATGAAAAACCCCAAACAATAATGAAAAACAATATCTCAGAACTTCAAAACATGTTTTGTTACTTTTGCAAGTCAGTACATTTCAAATTCACATCATGAACATGCACCTTCAGGCGCATGCGCACGCAGCGACCGGCAGCTGGTGAAATAGTGCGTGTGCGTGTTTTTATGTACTTTTATATGTTTTTATAAAATCCTCTGTGTCGTTTCTGCCTTGGAGTGTTTGTGGAATATATGGCGAAGAGCTCCCTGGTATCTACAACATGGATTTCCTCCCCTTTCTCGCACTGCTGCTATCTGTACTCTGGCTCTTTGTCTCTGAAGTAAACGCGTTCGGCTCCATGGCGAGCAGAATGGCGGGCAGAATACATTATTCCAGGGACATGTTGCTGCACTTAAACACGGCTGATGCAGCGGCTGTGATTGAGCCTAAGCCGCAACTGCCGGACTTTATTCTGAGAGACGAACATAGCGGTGAAAAGAGAGACGGGAGAGGCGGTAGAAGGAAGCGCGGAAGGCGTGGAGGTGTGAAATTGTGCCTGAGGAGACGGCAGTTTGGTAACATTCCTCTTCCTTCAATAATTTTTGGGAACATACAGTCTGTGAGAAACAAGATGGATGAAATTCAAGGGAATGTACGCTACCAGAAGGACTTTAAGAACTGCTGCGTCATGGCCTTCACCGAATCTTGGCTTACTGCGCATGATCAAGATGCAGACCTGTGGATTGACGGCTTTGGAGCCCCGCTGCGCTCGGATCGGCAGGAAGAGGTAACAGGGAAACGTCAGGGGGCGGAGTATGTTTATATATTAATAAGCAGTACTGCACATCTGTCACAGTCAGAGAGCGCATCTGTACACCCGATGTGGAGCTGCTGTCTGTGTCACTACGCCCCTTTTATTTGCCTCGCGGGTTCCCCCAACTTTTCATCACAACCGTGTACATTCATCCGAGGGCAGACGCTGACTCCGCCTCCAGCACCGTCTTTGATGTGATCCAGCAGCTGCAATCAATTTCTCCAGAGGCGCCAAACTTCATTCTTGGGGATTTTAACCATGTTTCTTTAAAGAAGGCACTTAAAAACTTTTATCAGTATGTCTCCTGCCAACCAGGCGAAAATTGGTTTGATGAGCATGATGAACATCTGAAGAAACTACTAGAAGTAAGGAATACAGCTAGGCAGGAAAACCTACAGTGTAACACAAGGTCGAAGAAGAAGAAATACTCAAAGGCTCAGAGTGAGCTACAGAAGTACACCAGAGAGATGAAGTCCAACTGGTGGGATGAAAAAGCGGAGGAACTTCAAACTGCAGCAGACAGGAAGGACATGAAAACATTCTTCACAGGTTTGAGAGAAATCTACGGCCCTAAACCAAGAGGATTGATCCAACTAAAGGCTATGGATGGTGAAACGGTTTTGCAGGAGAAAGACAAGATCCTGGACAGATTTGCAGACCACTTTGACCAACTACTAAACAACCCTGGAGATCTCACTGAAGAGGCTAAAGAAGCTCTAGTGCAGCGACCAGCTGTATCAAGTCTGGATGAACCACCAAATTTTGATGAACTAATGGCAGCTATCAGGACAACACAGGATGGTAAAGCTCCAGGAAGGGATGGAATTCCAGCAGAAGTGTGGAAATTAGGTGGTGTTCAGCTGACCAAGTGCCTGCACAAGCTCATCCAAGAGATATGTGATGCCCAGAAAGTACCTCAAGACTGGAAGGATGCAAGTATTGTGCCCTTGTTCAAGAAAGGTGACAGGAAAGACTGGGGAAATTACTGAGGTATATCACCGCTAGCCACTGTTGGTAAGATTCTCTCACATGTACTACTGAACAGACTCAATGAACACATCTCGCAGAATGCACTACCGGAAACCCAGCGTGGCTTTAGAAGTGGAAAAATCACAATGGACATGATTTTCTGCTTGAAACAGGTTCAAGAAAAGTGTATCAAACAGAACATGCCGCTTTATGTAGTCTTCATAGACTTCAGTAAAGCCTTCGATACTGTTTCGCAACAAGGACTTTGGCAGGTACTCAAGAAATATGGCTGTACAGAGAAGTTTGTCAGCCTGATTGAGGCACTCCATACAGGTATGCAAGCAAACGTGGCAATGAGTGGTTCAGTATCTAAAGACTTTTCAGTAAGCAACGGGGTGAAACAAGGGCATGTGCTGGCGCCTACACTCTTTTCGCTATATCTGGCAGCCATGCTTGAGGTGGACTTCAAAGACACTTCAGAAGGAGTACACATTCAAACAAGGAAAGAAGCAGACTTGTTCAATGTGGCACAGTTTAAAGCCAAGAGTAAGACATCGACAAAGGTAGTAAGAGAAATGCTTTTTGCCAACGATAGTGCTCTAGATGCACACAGTGTGGAAGATATGCAATCTTTAGTGGAGAAATTTGCAAGCGCAGCTTGCCAATTCAGCCTCAAAATCAACATCAAGAAGACAGAGTGCCTTTATCAACCACCAAAGTTCCAATTATCAGCATCACTACCAGAAGAGATCAGCATTGGTATAGAGCCACTAGTCAAGTGCAAGACTTTCAAGTATCTAGGGAGTACTGTTTCCGAGAATGCTAGGCTGGGGGATGAACTATCTCTCAGAATGGGAAGAGTGAGCGCTGTGGTTGGAAACTTGAAGGAGAGACTGTGGAACAATCGACGTGTCTATCTGTGTGAAATGCAAAGTGTACAGAGCGACAGTACTGGCTACTAGGGCTGGGAACGATCCCTAATTTCCAGAATTGATTCGATTCCGATTCTTGAGATTCTGAATCGATTCGATTCGATTCCGATTCGATCTGGGGAATTTTTTTTTTTTTTTTTTTTTTTTTTTTTTACCATTATTATTACCATTTTAATAGCCATTTTACTTCCCATGAAACAAAAATCTTTGAGACCTAATGCTGCAAATTGTACCAAGAATCTTCTAACTTTGTTAATACATAAATTATCACATATAGAACTGACCCAAAATCAGTTACAATAATGCACTTTTTATTATTTAACTTATCATTTCATAAAGTGCTCACAGGTGCTTTCTTTAGTGCAAAGGGTGTGTCGTGTCAAGTTTACCCCCCAGAGTAAGTAAACCAATTCAATGCATGAACCATGCATACATAATCTCACTGTATTTCAGTCCCTCCAGGATTTTGTCAGCTGTTTTTGTGATCGTTGTGGCTCAAAAAGCCTGGATTCGTGGGAGCTTTTCCAAAAAGTTATGGCACTTTTAGAGTTTTTTTGCACTCAAAGTTGTGTGAGGAAGTACAAATTTTAAAGCAGCTGCTTTTGCCATAGTTTACAGTGATGCTATTCTATGTAACACCACAAGAAAAGCACAGGATTGCCAAAAATTTCTTGTTAAACAGTGATTTATTTAGAATTAAATGCTCAGTAAAATTGTAAAAAAAAAAAAAGACCAATATTGTGTTCCTGCTGAGAACTTTAAAAAAGAAATAAAAGAATTTGTCATTACAACAACTAAATTGCATTGAATGCATGTTAGTGTGGAGAAAATGATGGCAGCACCTCCTTGAATCTTGAATTTGAAGGTCTTCTTCAGTGCTGAAATCCACATGAAGCAGGGATGCTCCTCCACTGACCACCTCTGACCTTCAGAAGGTCTCAGTGAGAATGAAGCTTCCAGTCTTCACACATCTGAAGGCAGATAAAAAGAATAGATTTCACAGTAAAATTAACATTCATATTTTTAGATCCCCACACCACAGTAGGGTTTAATAATTTAGTTTTTTTTTTAATATATTTTAACTACAAATTAACTTTCAATGTTGGAAAAGGGTTTCAGTTCATTTCCTGAGAAGGTTTGTTCATTTCAATTTAGTTCTACTGAGTAAAAATAGCTTGTTGTACTGCAGCCTTTATTAATTTTATTGTGATTTATTCTCTTCACATCGCTTAAGTGGCAGAAGTCCATAATCTCATAAAATATACCTTAATTCTGCATTTATTCACAGCGCTTAACCAACAGTTCTCTCTGTGTCCATAGTTTGTAAAAGAAACCATCATCATGCCAGATAAATTATTAATTGACGACACAAACGTTAAAAGAAACAAATATTATACTTACAGTCTCAGCAGCTCCAAGTCTCTGCTTCACGGGTTTCAGTCTCCGCATGTTCCGTTTATCAGTCGTCAACTTTATGTTCCAACACAGCGCTGCATGGAGTAAAAGTCCGTTTATCCCGGCTTTATGAAAAATATTAAGAAGCTGTTGAGGACAGTCTATACGGTGACTTTTGCTGCTAAATTAAGAGACGCACGTTATTAACTCCGCGTCATGTAAACACAAAAGACGTGTGCACGCGCCGCAGGGAACACAGAAGTTTTATTTATGAAAAATATTCAGAAGCTGTTGAGGACAATCTTTACGGTGACTTTTGTTGCTAAATTAAGAGACGCACGTTATTATCTCCGCTCGTGTAAACACGAAAGAGCACGCGCGGCAGGAAACTCTTGCCGGATGAGAACCGTTTTAACACCACAGAAGAAGAACTAGCATATCTGTTAGCTTGCTAGCTCCGTTAGCGCGTCGGTTGTTTATGGTTCTCGGCCGTTGTTCCTGGCTCACTGACCCGGTTTCGACCCGATTATACTCAGCAGACGTTCACAAACGTAAAAATATTATATTAAAACATATTAATATTAAAAGATCGATCCGCGGATTTTGTGGATCAATATCGGCTCAGTCAAACATGTATCGATCCATATCGATATATTGATCTTTTGAACCCACCCCTACTGGCTACTCTATTGTACTGTGCTGAAACTTGGACTGTCTACAGAGTGCAGGTGAAGAAACTCCACGCGTACATGATGAGACACCTTCGAGCCATAATGAACATCTCATGGAAAGACAAGAAAACCAACAAAGAAGTGTTGAAACGAGCTGGTCTACCATCAATGGAGGACATTCTAATATAGATGAACCTGAGATGGCTTGGACATGTTGAGAGGATGGACCACCAGCGTCTCCTTCGGCAGTTACTTTACTCACAATTATGCGAGGGCAAACACAATCAGGGTAGACCAAGACTCAGATTTAAAGACACTGTAAAAAGAAACTTGAAGAAGTTGGATATACAGTAGACAGGAGTTCCTGGCAGTGGAAGGCTAAGGACAGAGCTGTGTGGAGGAATCTGATCAGACCTAAATGAAACAGTTATTGTTGCCCACGACAGACTGCTATTATGAATATAAAAGAACATGAAATTATCCTATCACTCGCTCTGGGCCACTTTCGGTCACCGGGGTCCTCTTTTACCATGAACTCCCTCTCCTGCAGCTCCACGGCGGCTGTCTGAAGCTCCTGCCTGGCAAGGATCTGAGGTGAGTCCGGTCGCTAGCCCCTTTCTGGACAGCGTTCCTCCTGTGCGCACGGTATGGCTATACTCCCGTCGTCGCTGTTCCTGATAGACGAGGGCTGTTTCTCCTGCAACTCCACAGCTGCAACCTGACGCTCACGCTGGGCAAGGAACTGAGGCAAGTCTGGTTGCTGTTCTCCCTCCGTGTTGTGTTCATTCTCTATGCTGTGGTCACTCTGTGCTGTATTCTCCTTTTTTACTGTGGTTATTCTGTGTTGTGCTCTTCAGTTAACTTGTCACAGATTAGCTTTGTGGTGCCCTGCTGTCCCAGCAACCTCAGCAAGCGGGGCAACCGTCTGCACCAGCAAAACTAGCTGCGGGGAACAAAGGTGTGGTCTCGCCAGTCATGGTGCCACCTGAGTTGTCATCTCCAGCTGAAACGCCAATTCCATTGCCTCTGACACCAATAGGTAGTGCACAAACTCTGGCATTATCTCCTGTAGCTTCTTCACCGTGCCTGCCACTGTCTGGTCGTTTGGCTGCTCCCCCAGTATAGCCCGCATTGCTGAACTCGCCGTGAAGCACTCCAACTGCAACCTTATCAATCTGTCCTCCATGTGTCCAAACCCACACATGCTAGCCAAACAGCGAAGGGCGTCCACGTATTGTACGAGTGACTCGTCCTTTCGCTGTTGGCGCTGGTAGAACACAGACCTCTGGGCCACCACATTCTCTGGAACATCGAAGTGTTTTGGTTCACCGTAGGGTGAAGCGTGGTGGCTAGCTAGCCACTTGACTGCCTTGGAACACATTACTGTTGGTTCTATCGTGCTGTAAATACAAAAGCCTTCCATGCCCAGATAGTGAATCAGTAGAGCTGTCTTCCATACCTCGTTTATCTTGTCTTGTTTGGGTCAAATGCCGATATGTAGGTGGTGAAAGCATCAAACCAGCGTGCTCATGGGATGGATGGCTCATCGGGGTCTTCCAGAAACAGTCTCAGTAGCCTCACACACGCCTCCATGGTTTAACTCTCGTCACCAAATGTTATGTCTGGAAACCCGGAGAGACTCGCAGAGAGTGGTGCTGCTTCGACCACAAACTTTATTACACACAGTAATACAATATGCATATAGTACAGGTCCTCTGAGCACTAAGCTCCTACATGGCTATCGGTGGGGAGAGACCTAAGATGGCCGGCTCTCTCCCTATATAGGCTGGCATGATGATGTCGCCAGCTGGCTGCGTCATCATGCCGCTACCTGTTATAAATCCCTTTATAACAAATTGCACTCCAACATTTCACTGGATATGTATCAATCTGCTTCAAAGGTGTTGTAGTAATCGTTAATTACTAACTGTAATTTACTGTCAAGTCAGCAGACTTGAGAATTGCAATATTGTGTTGGATACCTAAATTTCCACAGTGAGAAGTGTTGAGCAAGATTTAAAAAAAACCCACCAATCTAAAGAGGAGCTACTGGGCATTGATCTTAATTCTGCTGGCCCATTCTATATGAATTACAGTTTAACTCAAGGTTACACACTTCCTTCAGAAACTGTTGTGACTGTAAGAAGATTGAGTGTTGTGACCCCCCCCTCTCCCATATTGACTTCAGTTTTTGGATTATGGCCATCCTTGAGCACTGAAAGGCCAAATTCTGCCTGCTTAATCAATCTCTTGCTTTCTTTTAGGTTTTTTTTTCCTATTTTCTTATTTTTTTCCTTCTTACTTACTTTTTTTTTTTTTTTTTTTTTTACTTAATTGACTGATTTTCCCTAGACGGCAAATGCTTGTTGGGTGATGTGGGTACAGTTTCACACTGCTGTTAAGTGGTCATCGTGAAATGCAATCTATTGATTACACTACTGCACGGGGAAGCCAAATGTGGGGCAGCTGCTTTGTCAGCAGCCTCTCTGCCAGCGCTTAGATGGAAAAACAGACAGGGAAGAAAGCCTAGAAACATTCAGAGAAACAGCACAAGAATTTTACTCTAAAACCTCATCTTAGACTGAAGTGCAGATGTGTTATTCAAAGGACATTTTCAGCCAGAGACTTAAAGACACACTCCAGTGAATATAAATCCCCTATAAAAATAAATCTAAATTGTCTAAAATGGTATCTTATGCCCCTTTTTCTACAAAGAAAACCTTTTATTGTCTTACAGTTTCATGTCAAAATCTTTTCACTTTCCCCCCTCCCTCAGACGCCAGGATCAGTGATTACTAGGCCTAACCACATACTACAAAGCTAATAGTGGGTAGCACTACATTATTAGAATACTGTAAATACTGTGATAAAAAGACTTGCCAGTTGAAGGACAAACCCAGTTGTATAGACGGTGGCCCAGGATAATGACTGAAACTGCATCGGTCCATAAAAGCAGTTTAATGGTAAAAACCATCTTAATTTGGGTCAAGTTCTTCTTCTTTGTTTTTGATTTAACGGCGGTTGACCTCCAGCTTATGGTGCATTACTGCCACCTTCTGCTCTGGAGTGTGGATCAAAGTGTGCAGTACTTCTGAAGCTGGAAAAAAAACCCTCCTAGACAACTAAATTCTCCTTAAAACCCCAATTGCCCTTAAATACTTTAACACAGCCTTCACTTGTGCCCATTTCTTCATACTTAAAAACCCACCCAATGTAAAATCATACATTCCCTCTTCCCCCAATGACTCCCTCAACACCTCCCTCTGTGCTTCATATCCCCTACAACTCAACACCACATGTTCCACTGTTTCATCCTCCTGATGTCTATCACATAGACCTGACTCATGCTTACCTATTATGTTAACATTTTAAGTGTCAAGATTTCATGGACAGGCGGCACGGTGGCGGAGTGGTTAGCACTGTGGCAGCACAGCAACTCACCCTTGGCCGGGGGATCCTGGGTTCAATCTCAGCCACCGACCAACAGTGATCTGTGTGAAGTTTGCATGTTCTCCCCGTGTCTGCGTGGGTTTACTCCGGGATTTCTCTGGTTTCCTCCCACATGCCAAAAACATGCAAGTTAGGTTAATTGGCATCAAACTGGGGATTCTAAATTGTCCTTAGGTATGACTGTGAGAGTGAATGGTTGTCTGTCTCTCTGTGTTGGCCCTGCGATGGACTGGTGATCTGTCCAGGGTGTACCCTGCCTCTCGCCCAAAGATGCTGGGATAGGCTCCAGCCCCCCCGCAACCCAAAAAGGATTAAGCGGAAGAAGATGAATGAATGAATGAATTTCATGGACAGATCACGCCCCTTTTGGCACAGCGCAGTGCTGCGCCTGTCAAGTGATATGACGTGCCAAACACTCCCCAGTTGTACTGAGGATTTGTACTGATGATTTCACCTCACAAGGTGGCTCACACATATAACTTACTGCTCTTTTCTTGGAGGAATCATGGCCGACATATGACCATCCGTATTTACACCAGAGAGGAAGAAATTTTTCTTCTTCTTCTTTTAGAGTACACAAACGCATGTGGATGTTACTGATCGCTGTGAGCACGGCTGTGTGAGCATTTGCTCCCAGATTTGCCAACTATGATTCAAAAAAGAGATTATTTAGATTATGAAGGTAAATGTTTACATTTTGTTATGACAGAGGGTGCGCAAAGCTGCCTGATATTTACCTGCTGGCCACAGCGCCATGTGACCGGGGGCAACAATCACTCCGGTGATTCTGACTTTCGTGTTGTTTTAAAACATAAATAGCGGCGGAATAAAAGCAAAATCGAGGTGGAATAATCCTAACAGTTTCTGGATGTGGTAGAGAAAGCTAAAATGACCGACAGAAGAGGAAATACCAACCAGGATGGACGCAGCGAGAGCTGCCTTCACCAGCTGGTAAGTGAGGAATATGGCTTGTTTTGTTTACATTGTACTGCACTGTACTGATTTTCTGGGTCATATACTTTGAAGATAAGATAACAAAATGCCCAAAACAAGAAACGGTGACAAAAAGCAGAACCATTCTTTGTGTAAATATGTCTAAAGTCCACTTTTGACTGAGTTATGTAATTTGATATGGCTGCTGCGGCATTATGCAAATTAGATGCATAAATTTACTCCTATCTCAAACTTTGGATCATATTCTACATCTTTCTAATTGACAGTAAATTATTATCTCTTACCACTTTCAAGTTATAGCCTTGGAAATCTCTGACATCTGATCTGAATATTTTCTTGAAAAAAATCTTGACCACTCTTGACCACTAGGGGTTTATGTCACAATTTGGCGCCTGTGACAGTTAAATGGTTTTGGGTCAAGTTTTCAAAGCAGCTTGTTAAAAAATGCTAACTAGTTAGGCCAGAGTCCTAATTGGCTCAATACTACCCACGTGCCAGCACCAGGAATAGTTACATCACCAAAAATGCTTCGTCTCAACTCGCATTTTTTGTAGGGGGCGGGGCTTAAGTGAAACTTTACAACAAAAAAAACTGAGATATGAGCCATTTGATCGATTTTGCTCTTGTAAGTCACAGAAAACATGTTACAGACATGTTAACAAGGAAAAAAAAAAGATTTTTGGCGCAGTGTCACTTTAAGTTTTTTCCAAAGTGATTACTCAATCCATGTTTGGACTGATGTCTTTAAAGAAAAGTAGCTCATATAATGTGTGGTCTGTGATAACGTGCTTCCCGACTGGTGCAGTTAAAAGCTCACATAATTGCACACGGAGAAATGCTGAAATGTCACCAGAGCCATTTTGGGGAGGCACAATTATTAACAGGGTTTTTCAGCTTATCAATTCTGAGTCTCACTTCAGTGGTTAAGTAATTAAATCATATTTATCCGAAAGCCCACAAAACTGTCAATGCAAGAAATGTGTGAAAACATCAGCGGGGAAGAGGAAAACTGCTTGCATCATACAGTCGTTAATTTTATGCTGGAATGTGTTTGTTTTGAGTGGTGATGCTTGTGCGGCGTCTGCAGCTGAGGAAGTGAATAAGATGCTAAAATTTGTGGTCAATATATTTTCAGAAGCTGATGATACAAGTGTGAAAGAGTTGGGTGATAATCCATCAGCTGTCTGTGTGTTTTGGTGTGACAAGTTTGTGTGTTGATGGCGACGTCCCTCCCCAGTTGAACTTATTATACCATCATCCCAGAAGACGCTTAACTCGGTTTGCCTTCTTCCTCAATGGAAGATTAATGGTGATGATTTATTGAAGGAACAACAGAAACACATGTAAGAAGATTACCAACTTAAAATTTAATATTTCATTGACATTAAAATGTAATGACATACGGTTCATAAAATAGAAAGCAGGGCAGTTAAATCCTTCAGTAACACACAAATAAGCTATGAAATGTAACTGATTAATAAAAGTGTTCAGATTATCACGCACTAAAGACTTAAGATTAAGCAGATCCTACCTCACTTTATGTTTCATTACTTCTACTTGTTTATCCACTCATTTTCTCTGTATATTTGACATTAACACTTATCAAAACCAGTCCAGAATATTCTTCTCTTATTGGATCTGACTGCTTTTAAAAACTGAGCTTTGATTCATGCCAACTGTTCCAATTAGTCATTTCCAAAGCTTTCATGTAATTTATCTTGCTAATCAACTGTAATTAAAGGCATACTAAAGTAAAAAAAAAATAAAAATCATAAATATGTATTTATGTACCTTTATTGAATTTATTTTCCATCAGATCAAATAAATGCATTAATATTCTGATTGCTTCTGCTAAAGGGGTTTTGGGAATGCTTCAACCTGTTTGGATTTAGCAACATTTCTGCGGGATTCTTCCCTTCCTTCTTGTTGTTTTGAATAGCAAACAAATATGTTTCCAGACATCTTTTTTGATACCGACGCTTAAGTCCTGCCTGATGTTTCAAAGCTTTTGAGCCCTGGCAGGAGGATGCCATCAGTCTGCTTCAAACTGTGATGTAGGGATGTAGCAGTGAAACAGTATTTATTTTATTTATTTAACTTTTATTTATTTATTTATTCCTTTGAAGGATTCTTTAATATTTTTACAAATTACAGGAAAAGGTTTAAAAGTAGCTGGGTCACACAGGGGCATCCAGGGCAAATACACAAGGCAACAACATTAGGGTGGAGGTGGTTTGGCTATTTTAAGTTGCAGAGATCTCTGTAGCATTGAGGTAAATGGAACCACTGCATAGTCAGTGAAGACAGAAGTTCCAGGATAAGCCATTGCTTCACAGGATCTGGAGGACCAAGCCCAGTCTCGTGGCAAGAACACAGTGTGCTGCCATTTGGCTCAGACTGAAAAGCTAGAATGAGAACAGGTTGTAGAGACTCGTTTGAAGGGAGTCCTTTGGCTGCAGAAAGTGAAGACCTTGAATGGGTCCTGATTAATGTAACATAGAGGTTACAGCAATTTCCTAATCTGAAAATTAACGAGTAGTTTTAATGGGTAGCCCTAGAAATGTGTATTTAATGGGAAGTGAAGTGATACAACATGGCTGAAACTGAAAAAGGGAGCTTTGGCATGTGTGGGTGGGGTGACTAAATAAATGTGTGTGAGTGAGTGTGAGCGGGGCCTCCAGTGTTTCCATGGCAGTCTCGGGATGCTCTGCCCTAGCTTCGGTCCCTCCAGGCATGGTTTCAGGTCCGCCATCGATTGTGGTCCCGGGCGACCGGTTGTCCTGCATATGCAAGGCCAACTCACGTGTCGTACCTGTGGGAAATGATGCTCAAACTCTCCTAAAAGCCAAGATGGGCGATCACACACCAGCAGAAAGAAGGCCCAAACCAGCCAGCTAAACCGGTCAGCCAGCTCTCCAGGTTCAACTCCCAAAGCACCACCACCATGAGACCAGTGTTGCCAGGTCTCGTGAGAGAAACAAGAAACCAGCTCTAGTGAAACAAGCCCCAAAAAAGCCCAACAGGCAACCTACCACATTGTGTAAAAGAGAGGCTGTTTGAGCTACACTACACCGGCTGTGGTGCAGGTGTAGTGTAGCCGACTACTTATCGGAGGGTCAGTGGCTCAGTTCCTGCTCTGTCTACTGTCTGCATGTCAAAGTGTCCTTGAGCAAGACACTGAACTACCACTTGCTCCTGGTGGGTCAGGCCACTGCCGGTGTACGGCAGCTCTGCCACCATCAGTGTGTGAGTGTATGTGTGAATGAGTGGATAGCAGGATTTGTAAAGCACTTTGGTCATCCAGAAATGAGTAAAAAAGCACTATATAAGTGAACACCATTTACCATAACAGTATGGTGGTGTGAAAAAGTGTTTGCCCCTTCCTGATTTCTCATTTTTTTTTGTATGTTTGTCACACTTAAATGTTTCAGATCATCAAACAAATTTAAATATTAGACAAAGGTAACACAAGTAAACACAAAATGTAGTAGTAGTAGTAGTAGATTAGTTTATTTGACAGTAGTTTTTAAATGAAGGTGTTTATTATTAAGAGAAAAAAATCCAAACCTACATGGCCCTGTGTGAAAAAGTGATTGCCCCCTAAACCTAATAACTGGTTGGGCCACCCTTAGCAATCAACCTGCAATCAAGCATTTGCAATAACTGGCAATGGGTCTTTTACGGTGCTGTGGAGGAATTTTGGGCCACTCATCTTTGCAGAATTGTTGTAATTCAGCCACATTCGAGGGTTTTCGAGCATGACCTGCCTTTTTAAGGTCATGTCACGGCATCTCAGTTGGATTCAGGTGAAGACTTTGACTAGGACATTCCAAAGTCTTCCATTTTGTTTTTCTTAAGCCATTCAGAAGTGGACTTGCTGGTGTGTTTTGGATCAATGTCCTGCTGCAGAACCCAAGTGTTCTTCAGCTTGAGGTCACAAACAGATGGCCAGACATTCTCCTTCAGGATTTTTTGGTGGAGAGCAGAATTCATGGTTCCATTTACCACAGCAAGTCTTCCAGGTCCTGAAGCAGCAAAACAGCCCCAGACCATCACACTACCACCACCATATTTTACTGTTGGTATGATGTTCCTTTTCTGAAATGCTGTGTTACTTTTATGCCAGATGTAATGGGACACACCTTATAAAAAGTTCAACTTTTGCCTCGTCAGTTCACAGAGTATTTTCACAAATGTCTTGGGGATCATCAAGATGTTTTCTGGCAAAACTGAGACAAACCTTTATGTTCTTTTTGCTCAGCAGTGGTTTTCGTCTTGGAACTCTGCCATGCAGGCTGTTTTTGCCCAGTCTGTTATGGTGGAGTCATGAACACTGACCTTAACTGAGGCAAGTGAGGCCTGCAGTTCTTTGGATGTTGTTGTGGGGTCTTTTGTGACCTCTTGGATGAGTTGTTGCTGCGCTCTTGGGGCAATTTTGGTCAGCCAGCCACTCCTGGGAAGGTTCACCACTGTTCCATGTTTTCACCATTTGTGGATAATGGCTGCGAACTAGCGAACCAGCACTGTGGTTCGCTGGAGTCCCAAAGCTTCAGAAATGGCTTTACAGTGAACCCTCGCTACTTCGCGCTTCACCTTTCGCGCCCTCAGTGCATCGCGGATTTTTCAGAAATATTCATCAAAAATTCAAAATTGAGAAAAAATGGGCGGGCGCTAGCAGAAGGCAGGGAGACTACATTAGAACATCAGGTATCAACACGGAGAGCCGCTCAACTCAAAATCCACCTCTCTGACCACCGCTCCACTCCTCTCCGCCCACCTCTTCACTGCTCGGGAATCTCGCAAGCTGATTGGCCGCGACGTTTTACCTCGCAAGCTGATTGGCTGAGACGTTTTACCCAGCTTCTCTCCCTGCCGACATACCCAGCGAAGGAAGACCGCATTCATTGTTCTTTATCGCTAGTCTCGCCGCGTGGAACTTTTCGCTGTTCTCTTGTGCCTTTTTGTGCGAAATAGTCTTCCTGTCGAGCCACTACGCCGCCTCCTGCAGCTGCCCTCGACGATGCTGCGCCTCTAGCACCTGAAGATGAGGCGTCACCTGAGGAGCAGTAAAGCTCTCATTAACCTGTGCAGTAAATCATCTTCATCTTGAGTTACGTATCTTGTTTTAAAAATAAAAGAGTTCTAAAAACATATTTATGTACACTTTATTTACATCTACGTATGTATGTACACTTACACACACACACACACATGTATCATATGAGAGAGAGAGTGAGAGAATGAACGTACGTGTTATTTATGGGTGACGTCATTAGGGGTGACGCTACTTCGCGGTTTTTCACTTTTCGCGGTCTGTTCTGGAACCCATTAACCGCGATAAGTGAGGGATCACTGTATAACCTTTTCCAGACTGATAGATCTCAATTACTTTGTGTCTCATTTGTTCCTGGATTTCTTTGGATCGCAGCATGATGTTTAGCTTTTGAGGATCTTTTGGTCTATTTCACTTCATCAGGCAGGTCCTATTTAAGTGATTTCTTGATTGAGAACAGGTGTGGCAGTAATCAGGCCTGGGTGTGGCTACATTAATTGAACTCCGCTTTCCAAAAATGTAATAAACCACAGTTAATTTATGTTTTAACGGGGTGGGGGGGGAACTCACTTTCTCACACAGCACCATGTAGGTTTGGATTTTTTTTACCCTTAATAATAAACATCTTCATTTAAAAACTGCATTTTATGTTCTCTTGCGTTATCTTTGTCTAATATTTAAATTTGTTTGACGATTTGAAATCATCATCATCATCATCATCGGCGGTCACTCGTAGTCGAGTATGACTGTCCTCCCTCTTGGTCCTTGTGGGTCTTCAGGTGGGCATAGAGGCCAATTCTGGACCCCATTATTCTGCTGCAATGTGGGCAGGGGAATGTAATGGTGGTGGGTTTGGGTTGGTCCTGATTGTTGGTTGCTCTCTCCTTCCTGAGTCTGCGTTTGTCTTGTGCAGCATGATGGAGGTCAGCGTTGTACTGTGCGGCACCCTTACGGACAATGTTTCTCCAGGTCGCCCTGTCGGTTGCCATATTTTCCCAAGCTTTTAGGTCTATGTGGCACTTCTTTAGGTTTGTTTTTATGTTGTCCTTAAATCTCTCCTCCTGGCCTCCTGGAGCCCGCTTCCCTTCAGCTAGCTGGGAGTACAGGACTTGTTTCGGGAGCCGAGAGTCAGGCATTCGGATAACATGACCAGTCTATCTGAGCTGGTTTTGGGCAATGGCGGCAGTGATGGTGGGAAGGTTAGCCTCCTCCAAGACGCTGGTGTTGGTGCGTCTATCCTCCCAACTAATCCTGAGGATTTTTCGGAGGCACCTCTGATGGTGTGCCTCAAGTGCCTTTAAGTGCCTGCTGTATGTAGTCCAGGCTTCTGATCCATACAGGAGAGTGGGGAGCACCACCGCTTTATAAACCAGGATTTTGATTTTCACTTGGAGATCGCGGTTCTCAAAGACTCTCCTTAGCCTTGAGAAAGCCCCACTGGCACTGCTGAGGCGGTGGTGTATTTCATCATCGATGACGGCTTTTGATGAGAGGAGGCTGCCAAGATATAAGAAGTGGTTCACATTTTCCTTTCGGATGTTATCAATGGAGATGTTTGGGGGTATGGCAAGTGTACTGCAGTTTGGTGATGGCTGGTGGAGTATTTGTGTCTTTTTTATATTGACGGCCAAACTGAGCTGTTTGTATGCTTTGGCAAAGGCAGACAAGATGCACTGAAGGTCCTCTTCTGAGAGGGCTACGGGAGCGTTGTCGTCAGCATACTGCAGCTCCATAATGGATATGGTGGTGGTTTGACCTTTAGCTCTAAATCGGTTGATATTGAGAAGTTGACCGTCAATTCTGTACATGATTTTGACTCCCGGGGGCAGATGTTGGTTCGTGAGATGGAGAATAGCAGCAATATAGATGGAGAATAATGTTGGAGCGATGACACATCCCTGTTTGACTCCTGTGTCAACCCTGAAGGGTTCTGTTTTGTCTCCACTGCCACTGAGTACCGTGGCAGACATATTGTCATGCAGCAGTCTCAGTACCCGGATGTATTTTTCTGGGCAGCCAATCTTTGCCAGAACCAGCCAAAGGGCCTGACGGTTTACTGAGTCAAAGGCTTTGGTAAGGTCTATGAAGGCCATGTATAATGCTAGATTTTGTTCCCGGCATTTTTCTTGCAATTGGCGAGCAATGAAAATCATGTCTGTGGTGCCTCTGTTTGGGCGAAAACCACTCTGGGACTCGGGAAGAATGCTCTCTGACAGGGGGGTGAGTCTATTGGCCAAGACCCGGGCAAAGGCTTTCCCTATGGTGGACAGGAGAGAAATGCCACGGTAATTCCCACAAACTGCCCTGTCCCTCTTTTTAAAGATGGAGACAATCAAGGCATCCCTGAGCTGTGCAGGGATTTCCTCTACTTCCCATATTTTCAGGAGCAGGGCATGGATGTGCTTCAGAAGATCAGGACCGCCTTTCTTCAGGACTTCTGCTGGGATGCCATCAGGTCCAGCAGCCTTGTTGTTTCTCATCTTCCTGATGGCGTCCTGTACCTCATCCAAGCTAGGTGGTTTTCCCATGCTTTCCTCTATGGGCTGTTGAGGGAGTTGATCAAGGGCCTCCATCTCAGGAGTGGTGTCCCTGTTTAAGAGGTCCTTATAATGCTCTTTCCACCTGTCTGCAATTGCCTCCTTGTCCTTCAGAAGCGAGAGCCCATCTCTGGAGCGAAGTGGGGTTAGGCAGCGGTGGCTGGGGCCATATACCGCTCTTGTGGCATCGAAGAATCCTCTTGTGTCTCCAGAGTCGACAAGCTGCTGGATCTCCAGGGCCTTCTTTGTCCACCACTGGTTCTTCAATTTCCTAACAAGTGTTTGTACGGCAGCCTTCGCTTTGGCATGGGCTGCTCTTTTAACCTTGCAGTGAATTTCGTTTTGCCAGGTGATAAAAGTTTGCCGCTTGATGTCGATGAGCTGTTGGATCTCACTGTCATTCTCGTCAAACCAGTCTTGATGTCTCCGCTTTTTATGACCGAGGATGCTTCTGCAGGAGTCCACGATGGCAGTGGAAAGTGTGCTCCAGTATTTTTCAGTATCTTCTGGGTACTGTTTGGGCAAAGCTGCCCTAAGAGTATCCTGCAGCTGTTGTTGGTAGATAATGTCGTCCAGCAGCACGATGTTAAGCTTTGGCCGGCTCTGTCCTTTCTGCAACCTTCTTTTCCGCATAAAGCGGATAGACATGGTGGAGCGAATGAGGCGGTGGTCAGTCCAGCAGTCATCTGCACTGGTCATTGCTCTGGTGTTAAGGACATCGCGGCGGTCTTTGGAGCGGACTATGATGTAGTCAATGAGATGCCATAATTTGGAGTGGGGATGCATCCATGATGTTTTGAACTTGGTTTTCTGACAAAAAAGTGTGTTGGTGATGACCAGGTTGTGCTCTGAGCACTTGGTTAGCAGTAGTATGCCATTGGAGTTTGTGTTTCCAACCCCTTCTCTCCCCAGCGTGCCGCTCCATAGATGATGGTTTTGTCCCACTCTGGCATTAAAGTCTCCAAGCAGGATTAACTTATCCTCCTTTGGGACTTCAGATAGTATTTTGTCCAGGTCAGCATAGAAGGCCTCCTTTACTTCATCCTGTGCATCAAGCGTTGGAGCGTAGGCACTAATAACGGTGGCCATTTGACTGCAGGCAAGCATCAGACGAATGGTCATTAGGCGCTCGTTGATGCCCACAGGGAGTTCATGGAGGTGGTTGATGAGGCAGTTCTTAATAGCAAATCCCACACCATGGATTTGTGGCTCATTTGCAGGCTTTCCCTTCCAAAAGAAAGTATACCCGCCTTTTTCCTCCTTCAGCTGCCCTTCATCAGCCAGTCGGGTCTTGGAGAGTGCTGCGATGTCGATCCAGAACTTCCTTAGCTCTCTGGAGATGATGGCAGTTCTCCTTTCAGGTCGATCACTGGCTTGGTTGTCCATAAGGGTTCGCACATTCCAGGCTCCAATATGTAGTTTTGTATGTTTCTGACCGCGTGGTGGTGATCCCTCTGGATGCGGTATTCCAGACAGGATTTTGTGAGGCAGGCTATGTTTGGGGTACCTTTTCTAACCCCCTCCCCTACTGGGGTGAGCAGAGTGGATCCTGAATAGGGCTGCTCAGTCATGAGTGCAGCTGCCGAGAAGCTCTTTCTGCCTCAGTCCAAGAGCTTAACGACTGTATCACGCACCCATTGCCTGTGTGCCAGGTCGTGGCTAAGAACTCCCAGACTTCACTGTCCTGTCCCCGTTACCACTTCCTGATCGCCACAGGACTTTATCTTGTCCAAGATGTAAAGTGGATGGGCTCCCTTCGGGAGGACGCCTGCGCGTGACGTCTTTTATCGTGAGGAGACTGATGCGCCTGCAGCCACCACACGGTCCTTGGCAGAGAGGGGCCTCAATCCAGTGGCATGGAAACCAAAACGACTGGAGACCACTCTCTGTTGCAGCCTTCATCCGCCTTCAGTGCCGTTGTGACTCATGGTGTCATCCTCCGCCACTCCCACCGTTGAGGTCTTTCTTTCTTTCTTTGGATCGCTCTTGGTCTGGGTCTTGGTCTGTAGGGATGTAGCAGTGAAACAGTATTTATTTTATTTATTTAACTTTTATTTATTTATTTATTCCTTTGAAGGATTCTTTAATATTTTTACAAATTACAGGAAAAGGTTTAAAAGTAGCTGGGTCACACAGGGGCATCCAGGGCAAATACACAAGGCAACAACATTAGGGTGGAGGTGGTTTGGCTATTTTAAGTTGCAGAGATCTCTGTAGCATTGAGGTAAATGGAACCACTGCATAGTCAGTGAAGACAGAAGTTCCAGGATAAGCCATTGCTTCACAGGATCTGGAGGACCAAGCCCAGTCTCGTGGCAAGAACACAGTGTGCTGCCATTTGGCTCAGACTGAAAAGCTAGAATGAGAACAGGTTGTAGAGACTCGTTTGAAGGGAGTCCTTTGGCTGCAGAAAGTGAAGACCTTGAATGGGTCCTGATTAATGTAACATAGAGGTTACAGCAATTTCCTAATCTGAAAATTAACGAGTAGTTTTAATGGGTAGCCCTAGAAATGTGTATTTAATGGGAAGTGAAGTGATACAACATGGCTGAAACTGAAAAAGGGAGCTTTGGCATGTGTGGGTGGGGTGACTAAATAAATGTGTGTGAGTGAGTGTGAGCGGGGCCTCCAGTGTTTCCATGGCAGTCTCGGGATGCTCTGCCCTAGCTTCGGTCCCTCCAGGCATGGTTTCAGGTCCGCCATCGATTGTGGTCCCGGGCGACCGGTTGTCCTGCATATGCAAGGCCAACTCACGTGTCGTACCTGTGGGAAATGATGCTCAAACTCTCCTAAAAGCCAAGATGGGCGATCACACACCAGCAGAAAGAAGGCCCAAACCAGCCAGCTAAACCGGTCAGCCAGCTCTCCAGGTTCAACTCCCAAAGCACCACCACCATGAGACCAGTGTTGCCAGGTCTCGTGAGAGAAACAAGAAACCAGCTCTAGTGAAACAAGCCCCAAAAAAGCCCAACAGGCAACCTACCACATTGTGTAAAAGAGAGGCTGTTTGAGCTACACTACACCGGCTGTGGTGCAGGTGTAGTGTAGCCGACTACTTATCGGAGGGTCAGTGGCTCAGTTCCTGCTCTGTCTACTGTCTGCATGTCAAAGTGTCCTTGAGCAAGACACTGAACTACCACTTGCTCCTGGTGGGTCAGGCCACTGCCGGTGTACGGCAGCTCTGCCACCATCAGTGTGTGAGTGTATGTGTGAATGAGTGGATAGCAGGATTTGTAAAGCACTTTGGTCATCCAGAAATGAGTAAAAAAGCACTATATAAGTGAACACCATTTACCATAACAGTATGGTGGTGTGAAAAAGTGTTTGCCCCCTTCCTGATTTCTCATTTTTTTTTTGTATGTTTGTCACACTTAAATGTTTCAGATCATCAAACAAATTTAAATATTAGACAAAGGTAACACAAGTAAACACAAAATGTAGTAGTAGTAGTAGTAGATTAGTTTATTTGACAGTAGTTTTTAAATGAAGGTGTTTATTATTAAGAGAAAAAAATCCAAACCTACATGGCCCTGTGTGAAAAAGTGATTGCCCCCTAAACCTAATAACTGGTTGGGCCACCCTTAGCAATCAACCTGCAATCAAGCATTTGCAATAACTGGCAATGGGTCTTTTACGGTGCTGTGGAGGAATTTTGGGCCACTCATCTTTGCAGAATTGTTGTAATTCAGCCACATTCGAGGGTTTTCGAGCATGACCTGCCTTTTTAAGGTCATGTCACGGCATCTCAGTTGGATTCAGGTGAAGACTTTGACTAGGACATTCCAAAGTCTTCCATTTTGTTTTTCTTAAGCCATTCAGAAGTGGACTTGCTGGTGTGTTTTGGATCAATGTCCTGCTGCAGAACCCAAGTGTTCTTCAGCTTGAGGTCACAAACAGATGGCCAGACATTCTCCTTCAGGATTTTTTGGTGGAGAGCAGAATTCATGGTTCCATTTACCACAGCAAGTCTTCCAGGTCCTGAAGCAGCAAAACAGCCCCAGACCATCACACTACCACCACCATATTTTACTGTTGGTATGATGTTCCTTTTCTGAAATGCTGTGTTACTTTTATGCCAGATGTAATGGGACACACCTTATAAAAAGTTCAACTTTTGCCTCGTCAGTTCACAGAGTATTTTCACAAATGTCTTGGGGATCATCAAGATGTTTTCTGGCAAAACTGAGACAAACCTTTATGTTCTTTTTGCTCAGCAGTGGTTTTCGTCTTGGAACTCTGCCATGCAGGCTGTTTTTGCCCAGTCTGTTATGGTGGAGTCATGAACACTGACCTTAACTGAGGCAAGTGAGGCCTGCAGTTCTTTGGATGTTGTTGTGGGGTCTTTTGTGACCTCTTGGATGAGTTGTTGCTGCGCTCTTGGGGCAATTTTGGTCAGCCAGCCACTCCTGGGAAGGTTCACCACTGTTCCATGTTTTCACCATTTGTGGATAATGGCTGCGAACTAGCGAACCAGCACTGTGGTTCGCTGGAGTCCCAAAGCTTCAGAAATGGCTTTACAGTGAACCCTCGCTACTTCGCGCTTCACCTTTCGCGCCCTCAGTGCATCGCGGATTTTTCAGAAATATTCATCAAAAATTCAAAATTGAGAAAAAATGGGCGGGCGCTAGCAGAAGGCAGGGAGACTACATTAGAACATCAGGTATCAACACGGAGAGCCGCTCAACTCAAAATCCACCTCTCTGACCACCGCTCCACTCCTCTCCGCCCACCTCTTCACTGCTCGGGAATCTCGCAAGCTGATTGGCCGCGACGTTTTACCTCGCAAGCTGATTGGCTGAGACGTTTTACCCAGCTTCTCTCCCTGCCGACATACCCAGCGAAGGAAGACCGCATTCATTGTTCTTTATCGCTAGTCTCGCCGCGTGGAACTTTTCGCTGTTCTCTTGTGCCTTTTTGTGCGAAATAGTCTTCCTGTCGAGCCACTACGCCGCCTCCTGCAGCTGCCCTCGACGATGCTGCGCCTCTAGCACCTGAAGATGAGGCGTCACCTGAGGAGCAGTAAAGCTCTCATTAACCTGTGCAGTAAATCATCTTCATCTTGAGTTACGTATCTTGTTTTAAAAATAAAAGAGTTCTAAAAACATATTTATGTACACTTTATTTACATCTACGTATGTATGTACACTTACACACACACACACACATGTATCATATGAGAGAGAGAGTGAGAGAATGAACGTACGTGTTATTTATGGGTGACGTCATTAGGGGTGACGCTACTTCGCGGTTTTTCACTTTTCGCGGTCTGTTCTGGAACCCATTAACCGCGATAAGTGAGGGATCACTGTATAACCTTTTCCAGACTGATAGATCTCAATTACTTTGTGTCTCATTTGTTCCTGGATTTCTTTGGATCGCAGCATGATGTTTAGCTTTTGAGGATCTTTTGGTCTATTTCACTTCATCAGGCAGGTCCTATTTAAGTGATTTCTTGATTGAGAACAGGTGTGGCAGTAATCAGGCCTGGGTGTGGCTACATTAATTGAACTCCGCTTTCCAAAAATGTAATAAACCACAGTTAATTTATGTTTTAACGGGGTGGGGGGGGAACTCACTTTCTCACACAGCACCATGTAGGTTTGGATTTTTTTTACCCTTAATAATAAACATCTTCATTTAAAAACTGCATTTTATGTTCTCTTGCGTTATCTTTGTCTAATATTTAAATTTGTTTGACGATTTGAAATCATCATCATCATCATCATCGGCGGTCACTCGTAGTCGAGTATGACTGTCCTCCCTCTTGGTCCTTGTGGGTCTTCAGGTGGGCATAGAGGCCAATTCTGGACCCCATTATTCTGCTGCAATGTGGGCAGGGGAATGTAATGGTGGTGGGTTTGGGTTGGTCCTGATTGTTGGTTGCTCTCTCCTTCCTGAGTCTGCGTTTGTCTTGTGCAGCATGATGGAGGTCAGCGTTGTACTGTGCGGCACCCTTACGGACAATGTTTCTCCAGGTCGCCCTGTCGGTTGCCATATTTTCCCAAGCTTTTAGGTCTATGTGGCACTTCTTTAGGTTTGTTTTTATGTTGTCCTTAAATCTCTCCTCCTGGCCTCCTGGAGCCCGCTTCCCTTCAGCTAGCTGGGAGTACAGGACTTGTTTCGGGAGCCGAGAGTCAGGCATTCGGATAACATGACCAGTCTATCTGAGCTGGTTTTGGGCAATGGCGGCAGTGATGGTGGGAAGGTTAGCCTCCTCCAAGACGCTGGTGTTGGTGCGTCTATCCTCCCAACTAATCCTGAGGATTTTTCGGAGGCACCTCTGATGGTGTGCCTCAAGTGCCTTTAAGTGCCTGCTGTATGTAGTCCAGGCTTCTGATCCATACAGGAGAGTGGGGAGCACCACCGCTTTATAAACCAGGATTTTGATTTTCACTTGGAGATCGCGGTTCTCAAAGACTCTCCTTAGCCTTGAGAAAGCCCCACTGGCACTGCTGAGGCGGTGGTGTATTTCATCATCGATGACGGCTTTTGATGAGAGGAGGCTGCCAAGATATAAGAAGTGGTTCACATTTTCCTTTCGGATGTTATCAATGGAGATGTTTGGGGGTATGGCAAGTGTACTGCAGTTTGGTGATGGCTGGTGGAGTATTTGTGTCTTTTTTATATTGACGGCCAAACTGAGCTGTTTGTATGCTTTGGCAAAGGCAGACAAGATGCACTGAAGGTCCTCTTCTGAGAGGGCTACGAGAGCGTTGTCGTCAGCATACTGCAGCTCCATAATGGATATGGTGGTGGTTTGACCTTTAGCTCTAAATCGGTTGATATTGAGAAGTTGACCGTCAATTCTGTACATGATTTTGACTCCCGGGGGCAGATGTTGGTTCGTGAGATGGAGAATAGCAGCAATATAGATGGAGAATAATGTTGGAGCGATGACACATCCCTGTTTGACTCCTGTGTCAACCCTGAAGGGTTCTGTTTTGTCTCCACTGCCACTGAGTACCGTGGCAGACATATTGTCATGCAGCAGTCTCAGTACCCGGATGTATTTTTCTGGGCAGCCAATCTTTGCCAGAACCAGCCAAAGGGCCTGACGGTTTACTGAGTCAAAGGCTTTGGTAAGGTCTATGAAGGCCATGTATAATGCTAGATTTTGTTCCCGGCATTTTTCTTGCAATTGGCGAGCAATGAAAATCATGTCTGTGGTGCCTCTGTTTGGGCGAAAACCACTCTGGGACTCGGGAAGAAT
Source organism: Pholidichthys leucotaenia (assembly GCA_020510985.1). Classification (NCBI taxonomy): domain Eukaryota; kingdom Metazoa; phylum Chordata; class Actinopteri; order Cichliformes; family Pholidichthyidae; genus Pholidichthys; species Pholidichthys leucotaenia. The sequence continues at coordinate 190,296,050 of CM035837.1, read as the reverse complement.
GCTCTCTGACAGGGGGGTGAGTCTATTGGCCAAGACCCGGGCAAAGGCTTTCCCTATGGTGGACAGGAGAGAAATGCCACGGTAATTCCCACAAACTGCCCTGTCCCTCTTTTTAAAGATGGAGACAATCAAGGCATCCCTGAGCTGTGCAGGGATTTCCTCTACTTCCCATATTTTCAGGAGCAGGGCATGGATGTGCTTCAGAAGATCAGGACCGCCTTTCTTCAGGACTTCTGCTGGGATGCCATCAGGTCCAGCAGCCTTGTTGTTTCTCATCTTCCTGATGGCGTCCTGTACCTCATCCAAGCTAGGTGGTTTTCCCATGCTTTCCTCTATGGGCTGTTGAGGGAGTTGATCAAGGGCCTCCATCTCAGGAGTGGTGTCCCTGTTTAAGAGGTCCTTATAATGCTCTTTCCACCTGTCTGCAATTGCCTCCTTGTCCTTCAGAAGCGAGAGCCCATCTCTGGAGCGAAGTGGGGTTAGGCAGCGGTGGCTGGGGCCATATACCGCTCTTGTGGCATCGAAGAATCCTCTTGTGTCTCCAGAGTCGACAAGCTGCTGGATCTCCAGGGCCTTCTTTGTCCACCACTGGTTCTTCAATTTCCTAACAAGTGTTTGTACGGCAGCCTTCGCTTTGGCATGGGCTGCTCTTTTAACCTTGCAGTGAATTTCGTTTTGCCAGGTGATAAAAGTTTGCCGCTTGATGTCGATGAGCTGTTGGATCTCACTGTCATTCTCGTCAAACCAGTCTTGATGTCTCCGCTTTTTATGACCGAGGATGCTTCTGCAGGAGTCCACGATGGCAGTGGAAAGTGTGCTCCAGTATTTTTCAGTATCTTCTGGGTACTGTTTGGGCAAAGCTGCCCTAAGAGTATCCTGCAGCTGTTGTTGGTAGATAATGTCGTCCAGCAGCACGATGTTAAGCTTTGGCCGGCTCTGTCCTTTCTGCAACCTTCTTTTCCGCATAAAGCGGATAGACATGGTGGAGCGAATGAGGCGGTGGTCAGTCCAGCAGTCATCTGCACTGGTCATTGCTCTGGTGTTAAGGACATCGCGGCGGTCTTTGGAGCGGACTATGATGTAGTCAATGAGATGCCATAATTTGGAGTGGGGATGCATCCATGATGTTTTGAACTTGGTTTTCTGACAAAAAAGTGTGTTGGTGATGACCAGGTTGTGCTCTGAGCACTTGGTTAGCAGTAGTATGCCATTGGAGTTTGTGTTTCCAACCCCTTCTCTCCCCAGCGTGCCGCTCCATAGATGATGGTTTTGTCCCACTCTGGCATTAAAGTCTCCAAGCAGGATTAACTTATCCTCCTTTGGGACTTCAGATAGTATTTTGTCCAGGTCAGCATAGAAGGCCTCCTTTACTTCATCCTGTGCATCAAGCGTTGGAGCGTAGGCACTAATAACGGTGGCCATTTGACTGCAGGCAAGCATCAGACGAATGGTCATTAGGCGCTCGTTGATGCCCACAGGGAGTTCATGGAGGTGGTTGATGAGGCAGTTCTTAATAGCAAATCCCACACCATGGATTTGTGGCTCATTTGCAGGCTTTCCCTTCCAAAAGAAAGTATACCCGCCTTTTTCCTCCTTCAGCTGCCCTTCATCAGCCAGTCGGGTCTTGGAGAGTGCTGCGATGTCGATCCAGAACTTCCTTAGCTCTCTGGAGATGATGGCAGTTCTCCTTTCAGGTCGATCACTGGCTTGGTTGTCCATAAGGGTTCGCACATTCCAGGCTCCAATATGTAGTTTTGTATGTTTCTGACCGCGTGGTGGTGATCCCTCTGGATGCGGTATTCCAGACAGGATTTTGTGAGGCAGGCTATGTTTGGGGTACCTTTTCTAACCCCCTCCCCTACTGGGGTGAGCAGAGTGGATCCTGAATAGGGCTGCTCAGTCATGAGTGCAGCTGCCGAGAAGCTCTTTCTGCCTCAGTCCAAGAGCTTAACGACTGTATCACGCACCCATTGCCTGTGTGCCAGGTCGTGGCTAAGAACTCCCAGACTTCACTGTCCTGTCCCCGTTACCACTTCCTGATCGCCACAGGACTTTATCTTGTCCAAGATGTAAAGTGGATGGGCTCCCTTCGGGAGGACGCCTGCGCGTGACGTCTTTTATCGTGAGGAGACTGATGCGCCTGCAGCCACCACACGGTCCTTGGCAGAGAGGGGCCTCAATCCAGTGGCATGGAAACCAAAACGACTGGAGACCACTCTCTGTTGCAGCCTTCATCCGCCTTCAGTGCCGTTGTGACTCATGGTGTCATCCTCCGCCACTCCCACCGTTGAGGTCTTTCTTTCTTTCTTTGGATCGCTCTTGGTCTGGGACCTCCTCCTCGACCTTACCACCATGGGTGACCCTACCAGGAGCCAAAAGGCCCCTGACGGCATCGCTCTCGGGATCATTGGAACACACAAGGTTCTTCACCGCGACAAGGTGGTGATCCATGGAGAACTGAAATAATTTAATTTAATTTTATTATTTTTATTATTTTATTATTTTATTTTATTTATTTTTATTTTTATTTTTGAAATAAAATAATTTTAATTTAAGTGTGACAAACATACAAAAAAAGAGAAATCAGGACGGGGGCAAACACTTTTTCTCACCACTGTATATCAGGGATGGCAGTGAGGGCTATTCCACTGCAGATTTTCTAGTCCACTCAGTCTCTTCAGTAGGTGTTTGCACTGATGAGGATTGCTAATTAGAGAAAGCAACCGCTGAAGAGACTGGGTGGAACACAAAACCTGCAGTGGAATGGCCCTCCATTGCACATAGTTGTACATCCCTGGTATAGCTATATAGATTTATTTTTGTTTGCAGTGAACTGACTGTAAACACAGTCAGCATTGAATAACTGAATTTTATAAACTCTGATCAAAGAAAAGACTTGTGCATTCTGCATAAGCAACAGCAAATTTATACTAAACACAGTTAACATAAAAACTTTGAATAACTTATTCTTAAACTCTGATCAAAGAAAAGACATGCATTCTGCATAAACAACAGCAAATTGACAGTAAAGTTGACAGTCAACAAAAAAAAAAGAAACAGGTCTTTAAAATCTGTTTAAAAGAAGAGACACACATGAGCCATCTCAACACACAGCTGCTTGACAGATGTGATATCTGTACTTTCATCTATTGCTAGAGAATACTGAGCATGTCCAATATCACTCATGAGGTCTTTGTACATGCATGGGGCAATTGCATGATTAATTAATGCAGTGCATTTGGTCCAGTGTATTTTGACTTCATTGTTAGTCGAGGTAGATCCATTTAATTCACCAAGATGATCCACAGCACAGATTGATGTAAGGGCAGGCTATGTAAGTGGCTATTTTGAGCTCATTTGTTTGTCTTGTCTCATTTTGTTTTGAGTCAGTGAAGCCAATGTCCGTATCGATGAGAAAGGTGCAGAGGATTTTTTTTTTTGTGTGTGTGTGGTTATCGGTGTTAGCATGCTGTATTAAATCTGCATAGTGAGCACGTATCTCACACTTGCAAAATCGGCAGAACGCCTTTGAGTTATCTCCCACCTGAGGTTGGATCCAGTCCTTCAATGCACTCTCTTTCTCTCACTCTTTATATTTTCCCCATATTTTCCCCACTTACTGCCACTCACTGTCACTGTCTCTCTGTCACTCTGGCGTAGCTGTACATGTGTGATTGTGCATGAGTGTGTTTGGGGGTGTGCTGACTTGAGTCAGGCGGGCCACTGATCTCTATAGAAAAACTGGATGGATCTTTGGCCACCAGAAGTCAAATCCCTGGCTGGCCCTTTTTACCTCAAAAACTTCCCCAAAAAAATAACAGATTTGAACTATAGAAATCGAGTTGACATTATTGTTTAGCGGCCATCAATTTGGATGCACTAGTGTTTTGGGTGTACTAATAGGCGGCCAGGTGGCTTCACTTCTGGCGGTCAATGATCCGTCTAGTTTTTCTATAGAGATCAGTGGGGCGGGTGCGGTAACCAGGAAACGGGGGTATGGATGGGTCCTGTAAACAAACTAACTATTGTGTTTTGTGGGGAGCTGGGATTGCTGTCACACAGACAGCAAAGCAAGCCCAAATAAGCAACTACACATTAAAAACAATCCCAAAAACCCGCAACCCGCGACTGACGTGATTTGCAAGTGACTTTAGAGAAAAACAAGCCCAAAGTTGCTTATAATAAGCGGACTTGGCAACTATGCACGAGACAGGGTGTGCCAAGACCAAGCAGACAGACCCTCAGCACAGGAGGAGAGAGAGAACATCTAGTAATTTTTCAAAATAAAACACCCGGCAGACTTAGTACAGAGGAACAGGATAAATTATTGTTGATTGTTTCTCTGCAGCTCACTGTGACCAGGTGGTTGGGGACCAAAGGTGAGGGAGGGGAAGCTGTACCCATGACGATGGCACTGCCTGGTGTAGAGCCAACATCTCTTGGCGAGAAATCCTGTTGAGCGACAACACAGCGTAGTTGAGATGGTCGTAGGGTACACTCGTTGCCTGCTCTGGTGCTGATGCCGGATTGGCAATAAGAGCCGCCATTTGCATGATGGCCATTGGCTCATTAGGAGCTCATCCGCCTTTTAGACAGATCTTGTTTTTTCATCCTGCAGAGTGACATGCCCCCTCTTCACCAGATGGTGGGGGGAGTGGGATTAGACGCCGACTGCCTGTCCATGTAACAGGTTGTGCTGGGTTACATGTTATCAGTAGAACACACAAGGTCTGACCTAACAAACCAAATTACATAGTATAGTAATAGCTTATTTAAGTATACAAATATTAGTTCTTACAATTCATATACTCTTCTAAGCAAGTGTTCATCACTACAAGTTGTATTTTATTTTACACATTTTTTAAAGAGGTCATTGACTCAAAAATGGTGTGTTTGTAGATTTTAACCTCTTGCACTCAGGGATACCGCGGGCGGTCACGTCTCTGCATCCTAGTGCGTCTCAGTGCGCATTGAAAAAAAAAAAAAGCTGCATTTCCGTTCTTCCAGTACAGACACAGCCGCGAACAGAAAGCCAAAGGAGTGTTTTGATTGGTTTAGATTTGATTGACCTCGCATTCGACTAATAAGAGCCTTGAATTGGGTTTCTGAAACCTTGAAGAACCAATGACTGAAAACCTAGCAAGAAGGACCCACCTACCAACGACTGCAAATACAACGAGCCAATTGAAGCAGAGAAGTTCGACGATTGAAACGCGTGCGTCCCGTTCAGGTTCAGGTTCAGGTTCAGGTTACTTTATTTGTACCCGTAGGTAGATTTGTTTTGCAGTGTGGTGACATCCATATTTACAAGCCACTAATTACATTCAACACAGACACAAACACAGGCACACATGAAGCTGACTATAAACATGATAAAAATACTCAAGGCTTCATCAATCAGGGTATAAAAAGACAAAGAGATGAGGGAGAAACCAGAGGTAAGAGAGAAGGGTCATATTAAAAGTTAAAAACTAGTCAAAGAGGTTAAAAAACTCAAAGGTCTAAAACCCAATAAAATATTTAGAACCCAAGTGACATCCTACAAAAATAAGTAAATATAAAAGGAAGTTAATAAATAGGTACCTAAATTATGTACAATATATTTTTACAGCTTGTTCAACTCTTTGACAGCAGCTGGGACAAAGCTGTTTTTGTAGCGCTGGGTTCTACTTTTTGGGACAGCAAACCTCCGTCTTGAGGGAAGAAGCTGAAAGTGGAAGTGCAAAGGGTGGGAGTCATCATTTAAAATGGAGGTAGCCATCCTCTGTACTTGTCTGGTGTACAGGGATGTAAGGCTCAGCTGTGGCTCACCAAGCAAACGACTGGACCATCTAACTACCTGATCCAAGGATTTCCTCTGTTTCAGTTTTATCTGACCAAACCATGACACTAAAGAAAAGGATAAAACAGATTCAATAAAAGCCCGATAAAACATTGTCATTATGGTTCGGTCAACTTGGAAGCGTGCAAGTTTTCTCAAGCAATGCAAATGTTGCTGACCCTTTTTGCACACCCTTTCACCGTTCACTTCAAAGTTTAAATTACTATCAATAATCGTCCCAAGATATTTGTACGATTGTACACATTCGGTGGTCTGGCCTTTTAGTATGGTGACTTTGTGCCTGGGATTTTTCCTCCTAAAGTCAATAATCATATCTTTAGTTTTTGTTGTATTCAGCTGCAGGTAGGACTTCTCACACCAGTGAACAAAATCATCAACTACTGGGCGGTGGCCACTCTCACCATCCTGGAGGAGACTGACAATAACTGAGTCATCAGCATACTTTATAATGTGTCTGTTGTCATGTCTGCTCCGACACATGTTTGTGTACACGATGAAGAGTAGTGGTGACAACACACACCCCTGAGGAGAGCCAGTAGAAGAGCACTTTAGGTCAGACAATGTGCCATTGACCCTTACTCTCTGCGTCCTGTTGGTTAAGAAATCCAGAATCCAACCCACCAGATTATTGCTCAAGTCAAATTGTTGCAGGAGCCTTTCAACTAAGATATGAGGTTGGATTGTATTAAAGGCGGAAGAAAAGGCCACAAATAAAAGCCTGGCATGTGTCCCATTAAAATCCAGATGTTTAAAAAGCATGTTAAACAGAGTGACAGTGGCATCCTCCACTCCTTTGTGTGGCCTATAGGCAAACTGCAGAGGATCCAATGCCTCCTCAGTCTGCCTTAGGACCTCACATCTGACCAGTTTTTCAAAAATTTTCATTAAAATTGAAGTCAAAGCAACTGGTCTAAAGTCGTTTACCGTTTTAGGACAGTTGGATTTTGGAACGGGAACAACCACGGCTTCTTTCCAGATCTTAGGCACATGTTGTGTCTGTAAGGACTTCTTGAAAATGTAATGAAATATAGGACTCAGTTCATGTGCACAGGACCTTACCAAGCGCCCACATATATTATCAGGGCCCTGACTTTTGTTCACTTTTACAGCGCAGAACTCCCTTTTAACATCCTGCACCTCAATATTAAAGTGCTGATTGTCTTTGAGTTTCTGTTTCAAATCTTGGATTTCTGTGCTGAAATCAAAGGAGTCAAAACAACCATAAAAACAATTAAGAGCATTAGCCAGCTCTGTGTCTGAATTAAAACCATCTAAAAACACACGATTACTGCGCTCTGTGCTCTGAAGGCCTGCAATAGTTTTCATACAGACCCAGGCTGAACCAAGTTTCTTTGTTGCCATCTTGCTTTCCAACTCTGATTTATAATTCTGTTTTGCTCTTAAAATTTCGGCCTTCAGCTCCTTTGTGGCAACCTGTAGCTCAGAAACAGACCCCTGTTTAAAGGTAAGTGCTTTCCTCTTTAAGCAGGATTTAACTGATTTTGTAACCCATGGTTTGTTGTTGGGATATATTTTGACACGTTTACGTGGAACAATCTTATTTTTACAGAAAGACATGTATGAGCATGTGACGTCAACCAGAGAGTCCAAATCATCCCCGCAGGCCAGTGTGAACATCTCCCAGTCTGTACAGTCAAAGCATTCCTGGAGGCTGTGCTCTGAATCTTCTGTCCACACATCAATGTCTCTGGTCTCCACCTTGCCTCTTCTGAGAGCAGTTTTATATGTGGGCAGCAAATGTACACAGTTGTGATCTGAGGATCCTAAAGGAGGAAGGGGGAGTGATTTATAGGCCCTCTCTATGGATCCATAGCACAGGTCCAATGTCTTTTTTTCGCCTGGTTGGGCAGGAGACATACTGATAAAAGTTTTTAAGTGTCTTCTTTAAAGAAACATGGTTAAAATCCCCAAGAATGAAGTTTGGCGCCTCTGGAGAAATTGATTGCAGCTGCTGGATCACATCAAAGATGGTGCTGGAGGCGGAGTCATGTCTGCCCTCGGATGAATGTACACAGTTGTGATGAAAAGTTGGGGGAACTCGCGAGGCAGATAAAAGAGGCGTAGTGACACAGACAGCAGCTCCACATCGGGTGTACAGATGCGCTTTCTGACCGTGACAGATGTGCAGTACGGCTTATTAATATATAAACATACTCCGCCCCCCTGACATTTCCCTGTTACCTCTTCCTGCCAATCCGAGCGCAGCGGGGCTCCAAAGCCGTCAATCCACAGGTCTGCATCTTGATCATGCGCAGTAAGCCAAGATTTGGTGAAGGCCATGACGCAGCAGTTCTTAAAGTCCTTCTGGTAGCGTACATTCCCTTGAATTTCATCCACCTTGTTTCTCACAGACTGTATGTTCCCAAAAATTATTGAAGGAAGAGGAATGTTACTAAACTGCCGTCTCCTCAGGTGCAATTTCACACCTCCACGCCTTCCGCGCTTCCTTCTGCCGCCTCTCCCGTCTCTCTTTTCACCGCTGTGTCCATCTCTCAAAATAAAGTCCGGCAGTTGCGGCTTAGGCTCAATCACAGCCGCTGCATCAGCCGTGTTTAAGTGCAGCAACATGTCCCTGGAATAATGTATTCTGCCCGCCATTCTGCCCGCCATGGAGCCGAATGCGTTTACTTCAGAGGCAAAGAGCCAGAATAGAGATAACAGCAGTGCGAGAAAGGGGAGGAAATCCATGTTGTAAATACCAGGTAGCTCTTCGCCATATATTCCACAAACACTCCAAGGCAGAAACAACACAGAGGATTTTATAAAAACATATAAAAGTACATAAAAACACACACACGCACAATTTCACCAGCTGCCGGTCGCTGCGTGCGCATGCGCCCAAGCTTTTATTATAAGCCTTTAAAGTCCCACAATGGGGAAATTCCAGGATTGCAACAGCACCGGGATAGCAACACTCAGAGCAATAATTAAGAAGATACGAAAAATATAAATAAGAGCAGTGGATATACATACGTACACATAAATATATAAATATATATACAAAGTGCGGAGCATTGTAGCAAGATGGAATAAACAGCATCACCATCAACTTAGTTATCCTACATAGTATGAATATGTACCCATACATATTGTCACCCTCCGTAGCCACTGATATTGTCCTAGTTGTATACTGGAGGGGACCATTTGTGTAAGTCTGTTGCGTCTTTTGCATTCAATACTATTAGGTCGTCACGTTTTTTTGCTATCTCTGCCCTGCTTAGGTTATACAGTCTGACAGCCGTAGGTAGGAAGGACCTGCGAAACCTCTCGGTTGCGCACCTAGGATGATGTAGTCTACTGCTAAATGAGCTCCTCAGTGCGTTCAATATGTCCTGCATAGGGTGGGACTCGGATTCCAGCAGAGATGACAGTTTAGCCACCATCCTTCTCTCTCCTATCTCCTCCACTGGGTCAAGGCGCTGCCCCAGGACAGAGCTAGCTTTCTTGATCAATTTGTTCAGTCTCTTCCTATCAGCTGCTGTAATGCTGTTGCCCCAGCAGACCACACCAACAGTGATGGCTGATGCCACCTCCGTGTCGTAGAATGTCTTCAGCAGCGCCCCTTGTACACCAAAAGACCTGAGTCTCCTCAGTAGGAACAGCCTGCGCTGTCCCTTCTTGTAGAGTGCGTCGGTATTGTGTGACCAGTCTAGTTTATTGTTCAGATGAACACCCAGGTACTTGTAGGATGTCACCATCTCAATGTCTGTTCCCTGTATGTTTACTGGTGCTGTGAGGGGTTGTCCTTGCCTGCGGCAGTCCACCACCAGCTCCTTAGTTTTCCTCGCGTTGATCTGGAGGCAGTTCTGATGGCACCAGTCCGCGAAGTCCTGGATAAGTCCTCTGTACTCAGCTTCATCTCCGTTGGAGATGATGCCGATGATCGCAGAGTCGTCAGCGAACTTCTGTAGATGGCAGTGTGTTGTGTTGTGTGAGAAGTCTGCAGTATAAAGGGTGAACAGGAAGGGAGCCAAAACCGTTCCCTGGGGGGCCCCCGTGCTACCGATGATTGTGTCAGACACACAATCTCGGGTTCTCACAAACTGTGGCCGGTTAGTGAGGTAGTCCAGGATCCATGATGACAGGTGCTGGTCCACCCCTGCGCACAGCAGCTTGTCCTTCAGGATCATTGGTTGAATGGTGTTGAAAGCACTGGAGAAGTCAAAGAACATGATCCTCACCGCATTCCCGGCTTCTCCAGGTGGGACAGAGAACGGTGAAGGAGGAAGATCATGGCATCCTCCACCCCAATGCCATGCTGGTAGGCGAACTGGAGTGGATCCATCGCTGGTCCCATCAGGGGGCAGAGGTGAGCAAGAAGCAGTCTCTCCAGGGTCTTCATCATGTGAGACGTCAGGGCCACTGGTCTGTAGCTGTTCAGATCTTTGGGGTGGGAAGTCTTTGGTACAGGTACCACGCAAGATGTTTTCCACAACTGTGGCACCCTTCCCAGCTTCAGGCTCAGGTTGAAGATGTGCTTCACAATCCCACACAGCTGGTCTGCACAGGACTTGAGGAGCTTCGCGCTGATGCCGTCCGGTCCCAAGGCCTTCCTCGCCTTGATCTTCCTCAGCTCCATCCTCACCTGGGTCTTAGTGAGGGTCAGGTTGGGGGGCTGTGTGCTAGGAGTGTGTGGGGGGGTGTTGGTGGAGTGGGGTGTGGACAGCAGGTCTCGATGACTTTAGAGGCAGCAGATACACTGTTGCCCATAAAGTTTGTGTATTTTTGTTCTTTTTTTATTTTGCTGCCAATTGTGTTTGTTTTCTTGGCTTATTTTGTTTATTTTGATGCATTTTTGCCTATATTTGTTCATTTCTTCAGTCATGAGTCTTTTTGCCTCCACAAAAACAAACATAAGTAATAATGGATGGGTATTAATCATGATTACTGTAAATTAATCCACAGTATCACTATGATTAATCTGATTAAAATTTTTTATTTTTTGACAGCTCTTGTTTTTAGACATATTAAGGTTTTGTTTTGTTGTTGCTTGTTAATAAATACATATTTTTTGAAGAATAGTTTGATGTAGTTTAGTTATTCATTAAGGTATTTCTTTTAGTTTTAGAACTTATTTTGAGCTTTAAATTCTTGTAAAGCTGCTGTGGTGGGGATCAGACCAGCGTTCATGGTGAGCAAAGACATTTTGTTAGATCATATATGGTGTAACTGACACCGACCACCCAATACAACTTTTGGTATTGCTGGTTGATCATATAAAAATGTGTAGACAGGTAGGATATGGACTAATAAGGAACAATGACATAATTATTTAATACCATTATATAAGACATTTGAGAAAGTATCAGACAACACAGCAAAAATGGCATTTTTTTTTATGTCCCCCTCAAAAATTAAGCTCTCAAATTTTCCTGTTCATTGTCCCCCCCCAACAGTGAAATGCGATTTTCGCCCTGCTAGACACCTCACTCATGAACAGCTATAGGTCCATATCAAACATTCCCTTTTGTTATGACCCGAGCGCCGGTTCTGATGGCGCTCGGGCTAAGTTATGTTTCGCTGCCGGCCTTGACAGTTGCGGGCTGTATTCTGGCCTCACTGGGCTCTTATTGTGAAAGTGCTCGGTGGGGCTTCCGCCTGTCAACGGTCGGTCAGCTGATTGTAATTACCGTCGTTAGTGCTTCGCCTTCTTAAGCCCGGCACTGGCGGCGGTAAGACGCAGCAGTGTCAGTCGTTCTTCGTCTGAGCTACGGATGCTTTGGACTGTTACCTACCTCGTCTGACTGTGGTTGACCGTCGCTTCCCCAGGACCAGTAAGTGAGCTGTTAGCCTTACCCCTCCCGATGTGAGTAGACCTCTGTGTGTCTCTGCCTCAGCAGCCTGTGTAGCCATTACTCCATCAACCTTGCCTGTGTATGATCGTCTCCTCCTATGGACCTGTAAGAGAGCTGTTTAGCCTTACGCCTCCGGATGTGTGTAGACTTATGTGTCATTGCCCCTGCATCTTGTGTTGTTACTTTTTCACCGTAATAAAACTCACTGAAACTCACTGGTGACTGTGTGGCATCTTATGGTGGCTCGCGAGAGCCACCGCATGACAGTACACTGCTGCCAAAACGGCGTTTACGGTGACGCCAACCCGAGACGCAATTCACCAGTGGGTTCGAGTTTTGGACGTTGCTTTTTCCTGTCTGGGTACTGTGTATGTGAGGAATGCCGTCGCTGAGGGGCCGCGTTTGGAGTCCGAGCCACAAGCTGACAGGTGTTTTGGAAGTCGTGGATGAGCTGCTCATCTCCGCTTCCCTGCTGGATTATGACCACGGCATACACTGGTACCTGGACGCCGCCGAAGACGTTCTTTGTCATCTCTCTCCCCGCTACGCCGACCACCCGGAAGTCGACGCGAGGAGGGAAGACATCGCCGTGCAACGCGAAATATTCCTGATGATGGAGGAGGAACGCGGCATGAAGCAGGAGAAGAGGCACTCCTGCTCTTTGCCTATGGATCCCGATCCTGTCCTCGATCCGTTTCGGGAGTTTGCACCATCTGGAGGCCGGCGAAGGCGTCGGCGCCACGGCCGGGCGCATCTTCGGCAAGCTCCTGCTCCGGATCCAGTTCCGGGCCGCCGGGTTGACCCCCTCAATCAGCCAGCTGCTGTGAGTGAGCTGAGTCCTGTGCCGGTGGGCTCCGTCCATGGTTCCTTTTCTACCACCCAGCGAGCGAGGGAAGGAGCAATGTCTGCTACAGCTGATACCATCTTTCCTCCAGGAGACAGGCAAGTCCAATTTCACTGTCCTATTTTTCATAGTGATCTGTCTTGTCTGACTCCTGGGGGTGAAGCTCGGGGTTCGCAGCTCCCTGAGTTTCTTTCCCCAGCTGTAGCCATTTGTACTAAACCTGCTGCCTCTGTGTCTCCTCCTGCTGAGCAGTCCTCGGCGTTAGTCCCACACCGTCGAACGGGGGGGAGGCCTGCGGCTCTGGGAAATATCCCGGCCCTGCAGCCTTGTTTTGGACAGAGGAGGAGAACGGACTGCGATGAGGAGCCAGTGCTGACGAGAGAGCGTCCCCAGGGGTCCTCAGTGATGCAGCCTGAGTCAGCAGGTCGAGGGTCCTCTGCCCCCACGCCATACGGGTTATTGCCGTGGACGCCAGCGCGTGAGGATCCAGCTGCAGAGACCATCAGGCCGGCTGTGGAACCCGACGCAGCCGAGTGGGAGCCCGACGACGAGTGTCTTCTTGAACCTGGATCGGCGAAGTCCTGGACGGCTCCAGAGCCCGAGTGCAGGCAAGTGCTCTTCCTTGTTTTCCTGTATGGTGTGTTAGAGCATTTTTGCCTGCCTCATGGGGAGGCGAGTGAGGGGCAGCTGTCTGCTGCACCCAAGCTCGTCTCGCTGGGCTCTGGCGCTGCCGGTGGAACTGATCCCGGTCGTCTTCTGTTTTCTGAGCACCTCCACAGCGTTACCGGTCCGGAGCCAGTCAAGGTCACGGGACTGGGGGTTACAGGTTCGGAGATGGAGGTCGTCGCCGGTGCAGTCCTGACCCAGTTGGGGTCCGACGTGTGGGCTGAGATGACCCAGTCGGGGTCCGACGCGTGGGCCGAGGTGACCCAGTCGGGGTCCGACGTGGGTGCAGCGATGACCCAATCGGGGTCCGACGAGGTCCAGTGGGGGTCCAGCGCAGGTGCGGCTGTGACCCAATCAGGATTCGAGGGGGTCCAAGTCTTTGGTTGTTCCCCTCTCAGGAGCCACCAGCTGGGGGCCGTTAGAGGTTTGTGTTTGGCAGACTGGCGCTCTCCTGTCTTGTTGTCTTCAGGCGGGCGGCTGCATGCATTTCCTCCACGGTCCTGGTGGTTGTGGGATGCGGGTCGGCCACCCGAGGAACTGCTTCGTGCGTTTGGCGTCTTGGGTTGGCCACCCAATAAACTGTGTTTGCTACGGGGTGACCTGGTTCGGCCAGCAGAGGACTTGTTTCTGGGGGCCTGGGACTGGGGTAGGCCACCTGATCATGTACTGTGTTTGTGGGACTATCTGTGGGCCCATACGGTGCCTAGTCTTGTCAAGTACGTTTAGCAATTTTTTTTTTTGTTGCTTCACGTAGTCATAGTCATAGTCAAGTTAAAGCAATTTTAGATTGCCTCATGTCTCTTCTTTTTGAAGGCCACAGTCTAGTCATAGTCAAGTCAAAGCAATTTTAGATTGCCTCATGTTTCCTTTTTTTGGAAAGCCACAGTTTAGTCATAGTCAAGTCAAGTCAAGGCAATTTTAGATTGCCTCATGTTTCTTTCTTTTTGAAAGCCACAGTTTAGTCATAGTCAAGTTAAGTCAAGCAATTTTAGATTGCCTCATGTTTCTTTTTTTGAAAGCCATAGTTTAGTCATAGTCAAGTCAAGCAATTTTAGATTGCCTCATGTTTCTTTTTTTTGTAAGCCACAGTCTATCTATAGCTAAGTTATGTCAGAGCAATTTTAGATTGCCTCATGTTTTTTTTTTTTTTTTTTGAAAGCCACGGTCTAGTCATAGCCAAGTTATGTTAAAGCAATTTTAGTTTGCTCCACGTGTGTTTGTATGTATTTCTTGTTTTGTTTGTGTTTAGGTTGCCTCATGTGTTTTTTGAAAGGCAGTCTAGTTATAGTCACGGTATGCCAAGCAATTTTAGATTGCTCCACGTGTGTTTGCATGTATTTCTTGTTTTGTTTGTGCTTAGGTTGCCTCATGTGTTTTTTGAGAGTCACAGTCTAATCATAGTCACGTTATGCCAAGCAATTTTAGATTGCTCCATGTGTGTTTCCATGTATTTTTTCTTCCATAGTTATCGTGTGTTTCCATGTATTTCTTGTTCCATAGTTATCATGTGTTTCCAGGTATTTCTTGTTTCATAGTTATCATGTATTGAGGTTGTTTGGGAGTATGATTTTGGCATGTTAAGTTTGGGTTTTTGAAGAGATCCTTACTTTGAGTTCTTTACCACGTGGGATTATGTACTTTGGAGTTAGACGGGTTGTCTGTTGTCCCTGTGGGAAGACGTTCGGTGTCAGGTGCTTATGCTCTTTATGGTTTTGTATCCCTTGTATTTTTTAGTCATGTCTTGTTTTTTCTGGTTTCGTCATGGTTCTGGGGGAAATTGATGTATTCTTTTTCCTTTTGGTTTAAGGTCTTGTTCATGGGTTGGTTCTCTCCCTCCACATCTGTCCCCCAACCTCCCACCCTGGGGGGGTGGGGGGGGGCAGGGTGGTTCCTTGGGGCGTTCGGAGTCCGCCCGTGGAGGGAGGGTACTGTTATGACCCGAGCGCCGGTTCTGATGGCGCTCGGGCTAAGTTATGTTTCGCTGCCGGCCTTGACAGTTGCGGGCTGTATTCTGGCCTCACCGGGCTCTTATTGTGAAAGTGCTCGGTGGGGCTTCCGCCTGTCAACGGTCGGTCAGCTGATTGTAATTACCGTCATTAGTGCTTCGCCTTCTTAAGCCCGGCACTGGCGGCGGTAAGACGCAGCAGTGTCAGTCGTTCTTCGTCTGAGCTACGGATGCTTTGGACTGTTACCTACCTCGTCTGCCTGTGGTTGACCGTCGCTTCCCCAGGACCAGTAAGTGAGCTGTTAGCCTTACCCCTCCCGGTGTGTGTAGACCTCTGTGTGTCTCTGCCTCAGCAGCCTGTGTAGCCATTACTCCATCAACCTTGCCTGTGTATGACCGTCTCCTCCTATGGACCTGTAAGAGAGCTGTTTAGCCTTACGCCTCCGGATGTGTGTAGACTTATGTGTCATTGCCCCTGCATCTTGTGTTGTTACTTTTTCACCGTAATAAAACTCACTGAAACTCACTGGTGACTGTGTGGCGTCTTATGGTGGCTCGCGAGAGCCACCGCATGACACCTTTCTTAGTAAAATAATAGAAAAAGCTGTTTTTCAACAATTGTACAACTTCCTGACACTAAATAACTGTTTTGATGTCTTCCAGTCAGGTTTTCGGTCACACCACAGCACTGAGACAGCTCTAGTTAAGGTCCTTAATGACATCCACTCCAATACAGATAATGGCAACATTTCAGTCTTGGTTCTACTGGGCCTTAGTGCTGCATTCGACACAGTCAACCCTAACATCTTACTAGACCGGCTGAAAAATGGCTTTGGACTTTCTGGTACAGCACTTAGCTGGTTTGAGTCCTATTTAAAAGACAGGGACTATTTTGTGTCTATAGGTAACTACAAATCCGAGCGAACAAAAATAACCTGTGGAGTTCCCCAAGGTTCCATTTTGGACCATCTATATGCTCCCACTAGCTCAAATCATAAAACCAACAAAATATATTACCATAATTATACAGATGATACACAGATCTACATAACCATCTCACCAGGAGATTATGGTCCAATTAAAACTCTGATCAAATGCATTGGTCAAATTAAAGAGTGGATGTGCCAGAATTTTCTACAGATAAATGAAGACAAAACTGAAATAATAGTTTTTGGAGCCAAAGAAGAAAGACTCAAAGTTAGTACTGAGCTACAATCAATGATGCTAAAAACCAACAGCCGAGCCAGAAATATGGTTGTAGTTCTGGACTCAGACCTGAATTTTAACAGCCACATTAAGACAGTAGTGAAGTCAGCCTGTTATAACTTAAAGAACATAGCAAGGATTAAAGATCTGATGACTCGGCAGGATCTAGAAAAGCTTGTCAATGCATTTATTTCCACTAAACTGGACTATTGTAATGCTGTCCTCACAGGTCTCCCTAAAAAGTCCATCAGACAGCTGCAGTTGGTTCAGAATGCTGCAGCTCAGGTCCTCACTAAGACCAAGAAAGTACGTAGATCATATAACTCCAGTTCTCAGATCTTTACACTGGCTTCCTGTCTGTCAAAGAACATATTTCAAAATACTGCTGTTGGTTTATAAAGCTCTGAATGGTTTAGGGCCAAAATACATCTCAGATCTGCTAGTCCATTATGAACCACCCAGAGCCCTCAGGTCGTCAGGGTCAGGCCTGCTATCTGTGTCCAGAGTTAGAACCAAATGTGGTGAGGCAGCGTTTAGTTTTTATGCCCCTCACATATGGAATAAACTCCCAAAAAGCATCAGGGCTGCTGAAACTCTCAGCTGCTTTAAATCCAGGTTAAAAACTCTCCTATTTGCCGTGGCCTTTCAGTAGAACAATTGTTAATCTCATACAATGTACTGTAAATTTTTATTTTTGTCATATTCTATTTTAGCTTGTTTTTGTTTCTCTTTAATTTACTTTTTAGTTTGTTTTTAAATTCTTATGTATTTCTTTTGCAACTTGCTGTAATGCTTTAATGTTTTTATGTAAAGCACTTTGAATTGTCTTGTACATGAAATATGCTGTACAAATAAACTTGCCTTGCTTTAGTCACCCTAATAACCATCCTTGTTACCACCTGGTTTACTGGTCCACAGTCCACAATATACCTCGCATCGCTACGGGCCATCTCCCAGTGGTTTCACTGTGCCGGTTGTGGCAACTGCCTACGGCACGACCCGAGGCTGCTCCTCCCGAGCTCCCCTACCATCCTCTGGGGCTCTGCGTGACTCCACTCTACTCTCGCAGACAATGTTGGAGAGCTGCTTCATGATGGCGCATCCCCCTGCTGGCCGTGGGAGAGGAGCAGAGTCTCGTGGAGCAAGACACTGCACTTTGAAATCCAGCAGCTTGGCTCAGCCAGCTGCCTCGGGTTGCAGCGATTGGTGCAGTCGATGGGGACTTGGATTGGGCTTTCAAGATCTCAAACGCTAAGCTCTACCAAATAACCCATTCACAATCCATTGAAGCTTTCTGTCACGTCCAATATCTGAAATACATAGCACACCTGTGCAGAATGCCAAATGGCACAATCCAAAAAGTTATGTTTGACAAGAGGAAAAATTGGAGGAGGGTTGAAGAACTGCTTGGTGTTGATAAACAGCAGATCCTGAAGACAATTTCCATGCTCCAAGCAGCCATGCCCCAAGGCTGATCACGTGCCATGTGAGAAAATATGATGATGATAATGATGATGACAACAGTGGGTTGGCCGGCCGTGGTGCTGACAATTTGTTGTGGCATCCTGGTGAGGTTGTTGGGAGATGGGCTGCAATGACGTGAGATATCGACTGTGGATCAGTGAACCAGTGCTGCTCATCCAAGCTAGAAGGAGGCTAGAAGCTACTCAGCTAATGGCTAACTGACATAAGAGGGAGGGCGGAGTTGAACAGCTGAAGGATGTTTCTTAAAACAATAGGCTTTAAATCAGAGCGTAAAAAACAAATTTGTTTCAGTAATTAAAAAAATTAAACAAAATGTGAACAAAACATGTCACAAACACTTCATTAAGACGTGTGAGCTGTTAAAATGTGGAACAAGTGCAGTCAATGACCTCTTTAAAGTCAAAATTAATAATTTAGATTTTACAGTGTAATGACAATGTCTTGTACATTTGGAAGACAGGTTGCATAAAATATGAAAATCAGTTGCAGCACCTCTTTTTGAAGTCATACTTGTCTGCTTCTGGAGAAAACTGAAATGAGAAAATTTTGAGTGAAGACATGATGCCTCAAACTCTGGCTGATGGGGAAGGGGAGGAAATCAGCGTGAAGCAGAAAAAGAAAAGAAGAGAATGTAATGAACCAACAATGCACTGGGAAATCACAATCTGAGGGAGATAGAAAACAAATGTCAGTGAACAGCAAAAATCTTATGAAAATGTGTGGAGAGTGAAAAGTTAGTAAAAGCCCAGCTCGGAGTACCCCAGCTATCTAATCCTGTAGTAGCATCCGACCAAACTTTTTCAATAATAAAAAAAAAAATGCTTTAAGCCTCTTCTTAAAACAGGGATAGAGTCTGTCTCCTGAACCCAAATCAGCACCTGATTCTGTAAAAGAGAGAATCCTGATAACTAAAAGCTTTGCCTCCCATTGTGCTTTAAGAGACAATAGATCTTACACGTAACCCTGCATTTTTGATTGATGGTGCTCTATCAAATGATGCAGTATTTGATATACTTTATTAATCCCAGAGGAGAGTTCAAGGGTATCCAGTGAGCTGGATGATGCAGCCACTGTGTGGTGCCAATCCATTCACCATTCATGACTGGTTAGTGGATTTGAACCCACAAACTTCTCACTCTGTGGTTCCACCATGCTTCCCAGTACTATAGGGTCTTTAAGAGATCAAAGGACCTGATTATTTGGAACTGCATAAGTGAGAAGAAGGATTTTTAATTTAATTATTGAGTCTACAGGAATTCAGTGAAGGGAAGGCCACATGGGAGAGATATGGGGTTCTCATTATGACAATCTAATGCACAAATTTGTGCTGTACTTTGTGCTTTCTGTCAGTGGTTTTGCTGTTTTCTGGCAATGCGGTCCCCATTTTCATGCTTTGTGTCCTCGTCATCTAAATAACAAATGAATGTGTCTTTTGTGCTGGCAGGAGTGGTGTGTTTTAAAAGAGGAGTGGCTGGGCGCAGAGTTGGCACTTTTCTAGTTTAAGGACATTGCACTTTTGAAGTTAAGCTCCATTGGCAAACGTTGACTGAAATGCCAGTGGAAGCAGATGTTTTTAGACCAAAACTCACTTCAGACATGCACGGACCAAAGAGAAATGAAGACAAGGTGAATTTAAAAAAAAGAAAAAATACTATAATCTCCCAAAAGTGTGAGCGCCCAAAGAAAAAAAAAATCTCCTCAGTGAGAAATTTACTTTTCTTAATTTTCTGCTCCATGCGTAATCATTCTCCAGGATTTTAGTTTGGCTTTCACTGTGGGGAATCAAAAGGCACTGATGTGGTGTCAAAAAGTAAATGACATTTAATGGGATTTTATGTTATTTTAATGGACAGAGTTGTAACAGTCAAAATATAATCACCCATCATTATATTTATATGATGATACACTAAATGTTCTTTTTTAATTCTATCCACATTCACATTTTAATTGCGGACTTACTGTTGGTTTCATGACTGATAGTGAGAAGCTCATGTGCAAGGCAGCTAACACCAGAGGAAGATACTTCAGACGCGGAGTAAAATGTTGAACACAATTTTATTGAAAAAACACACAACAGTAAAGAAAGCGATGCACGCCAAGGGAGCACACATCCTGTAGGGGAGAAAGACAAGAGCTGATTAGAGAAGAGTAGTTTAACCAGGATAAATGGGCAAATGGTGAGATAATTCTTTTGAGAGATGAGCAGAGAGCCCGGCAGGGAAACCCAGCGAGGAATTGGAGGAGCCAGCAGGGCAGGGCTGGCAGAAGGTGAGGAAGAGAAGAAGGAGGTGGGGAGAGTCTGACTGGGTGAAGTAGGTAGTCCAGGGAGATGATGGCGATGAAGGCAGGTGAGCGCACTGCAATCCCGGAGAGGCACTGCTGAGATGGCAGCAACCTGGGGAGAGAGGAGGAGAAGGGAGATTAGGCTGAGCTTCAGTAAATAATTTCAAACCTTAGCTTAAGGCAGCAGTACCCAATGGTCCAGCGCAGAAGCATTCACAAACTGTTCCTTTTAAGCGCTGGCAGTGAAGAGGCAGCAGGTGTGTCCACTCACACAAGTGTGTTGATGACCTGTGGAGCTGGGAAACAGATGAAAGACCTCCCACAGAAGGGAGGGGGAGTGTGCTCACCCGATCATAACAGTGACCCGCCACTCAAGGGGTGCATCCTGGTGACCCACCGGGCTTGTTCAGATGAGCCCGGTGAAAGGCTCAGACCATCCCTTTGTCATGGAAATAGGAACCGGGGATCCATGATCTCTCTTCCGGTCCATAGCCTTTCCAGTGAACCAAGTACTGTAGGCCCCGGCGGCAAACGTCCAGAATCCTCTGGACGGTATAGGTGGTCTGGCCGTTGAGGATCTGAGGAGGAGCAGGCGGCTTCAGGTGGGGGGGGGGGCAGAGAGGACTGGCAAAGAGGGGCTTGAGCTTGGATACATGGAACGTGGGGTGGATACGGAGTGTCGGTGGTAGTTTCAGACGGACTGTCACGTCATTGATGATCCTCGAGATGGGAAAGGGAACAAGGAAGCGGGGTTGACAGCTTTCTAGACTCCATCTTCACAGGAACCTGATCCACCGACAACCACACGCTCTGACCCACCTCATACTTGGGTGCAGGGACCCACCTGCAGTCTGCATACTGGTGATTCCACTTGGCCAAATGGAGGAGGGCAGCTCGGCTGGATCTCCACAAGCGGTGGCAGCGGCGAGCGTGGGCACCCTCGGATGACATGGCCATGTCCCTCTCCGCCATAGGCAGCGGGGGTGAGTGTAGCCCATAGACGCCTCAAATGGCGTTAACCCGGTGGCTGAAGATAATGGACTAGTTTCTGTACTTGTCCTTTTAGACCTTAGTGCAGCTTTTGATACTATCGATCATAATATTCTACTTGATAGATTAGAACACTATGTTGGACTTAATGGAACTTCATTGCAGTGGTTTAGATCTTATTTATCTGATAGGTTCCAGTTTGTTCATGTAAATAATGAGTTTTCTTTCAACTCAAAGCTTAGTCATGGAGTTCCACAGGGATCTGTGCTAGGCCCTACTCTTTTTAGTTTATATATGCTTCCGTTAGGCAACATTATTAGAAAGCACTGTATACATTTTCATTGTTATGCAGATGACACACAATTATACCTGTCAATGAAGCCAGATGATAGTAATCAATTAGCCAAGTTAGAAGCCTGTCTTAAGGAAATCAAAGCTTGGATGACTTGTAATTTCCTGCTATTAAATTCAGATAAGACTGAAGTTGTCATATCCGGCTCTAGGGAGCCGGGCAATCAGAGCCAGGGACAAGCCAGTGAGTCGAGATGTTTTATTCTGGGTAAGGGATAAGGGATGAGGAGAGCACAGACACTCATACAGACGTACATTCTCAGGCTGCACAGCGCAGGGGTAGGTAGCTCGTACCGGACATGGGGGTAACAAGACGTGCATACTCACAGCGGGATACAAACACCGGAATGCTGCAAGGGGAGTTGAGGCTGACACCAGACGAAGGGGCTTCAGCCTAGCAGTGCTTATGTCGCAGCCCCGAGTCATCAAGGCTGCTCCTATTTATCCTCATTGGCAGCGCCCCAGCTGATGAGGACTAATTGGCCCCAGCCATCCGTAAAGCTGCCAGCTGGGAGCCTGCTGAGACGCTGCTCAATGGGAAAAGGGAAAACATGGGCTGAGTGCCGAGACGGCATCCCAACCCATGGTGACAGAGCCCCCCCTCAAGGTCGGGCTCCTGAACGACCAGGAACATCCCAGCCCCCCCCCCCCCCACACCTAGGGAAGAAGCCAAGGGAAGGACAACACCAATGGGGCAATGTAGGGTAGCGGGGAAAAAAAAACCCAAATACAACACTGACAAAACAGGGAATAATTAACCCAAGTGCAGATGGGGAGAATAACTGGGTCAGCACGCCGGTTACACACTACTCAGAGAGTACCAACAATGCGTGACCCAGAACAAGGAAAAAAAACCACCAAAAAGGTACAGGGCAAAAATGCTGAGTATGGTTAAATAAAGGGGAAACAATACACAGCGCTAATTTAAGTACATACACACACAGTCACCAAGAAAAGTGAGGGTGACTGGAACAAATGGACAATTACAGAGCATGGTGTTACGGAAAACAAGACACATGACTCTATAATGAACAGACAGGGCATAAAAAAGAAATACTGAGTGCGGGCAAAGGAAAACCCACACACACGAATATATAAGTACCCACAGTCACCTAAAGAAATGAAAGTGAGTGGAATAAATGGACAACTGCAGAGTATGGTCTGAAAGGAAACAAAACATAACTCTACAATGCAAAAAATGAGGCTAAAAACATGGTACAAGAAAAAAAATAAAATGCTGAGTATGTGAGATGGAAAACACAGCACAATAAATACGAATCCACCAACAGGACAAAATACTACACCCGAGATGCATGGCAGGCAGAGTCCAAAAATAGCCGAGATGGCTCCGGAGATCTCCCCGCCCATTGTCCAGCTGGCGAATCAGGGAAAGAGAAGTGTTCGGACGGCGAACTCCGGACCCAGATCCCGGGAATCCAGTCCACCGGCAGCCGAACCAGGCCGCCCAGAGGGAAACACAGACCAGTGGGGGGAACCAGATCACCGAACCGAAAGTTCTGTGGGTTGGGTCGTCGACCCGCATCACTCAACCACCAGGACCGTTGAGACGGGCGAAGGATCAGAGCGGATCCCGGTGGAAGAGGCTCAGGGGAGAGCCGATGACGAGGGCGGCGGGCGTCAGGCCGCAGGAAAACGGCCACCTCCTCACCGGACCTGGACAACACTGGGGCAGCACCCACGTCGGACCCCGATCGGGCCTCAGGCGAACCCACGTTGGACCCCGACTGGGTCTCGGGCGAACCCACGTTGAATACTGCACCAGAACCGACCTCCAACGTTGAACCCGGACCCTCCAGCACCACGAGGAACAGCAACTCCTTGCCGGTGACCCTGGAAGAAGGCTCAGAAGAGAAAACAGAACCGGGATCAGGATCACCGGCAGCGCCAGAACCCGGCGAGACGAGCTCAGACGCAGCGGGCGGCTGCACCCGGCTCGTCTCCCCTGGAGATAGGCTGAAGTGCTCAAAGATAAAAAGAGAGAAAAGAAAGGAGAGCACTCGCCTGATCTCGGGTTCTGACGCCGTCCAGGACTGCGAAGATCCAGGATCCGTCGTCAGGAGGTCATTGTCAGGCTCCCATCTAGCCGCGTCGGGCCCCGCAGCCAGCACGATGGTCAGCGCAGCTTGAGATCCCTCCAGCTCAGGTAACCCCGCCGACGATCCACTCGGCGTGAAGCCAGAAGAATCTCGTCCCGCTGGACCGAACCGCTCCTCCGTGGAGACCCGGGGACGCTCAGTCGTCGGCGTAGACTCCACGCAGCAGTCAGTCCCCCTCCTCCGTCCGCAATGTAGCTGCGGAACCACAGGCCCTCTCCATATCCCACCACGTTGACCCGGAGCCGGGGACCGCTCGGCGGAGAGAGACACAAAGGATGCGGGATTAGGAAAACAGGTTACAGCAGGTGGGGAGAGTTCAGGGAGCTGCGAACCCTGAACTTCTCCTCCAGGGATGTGACAGAGCAAATCATTAAGCAGGTGTGAAAAAACAATGACTTGCCTGCCCCCTGGAGGTTGAGTATCGCCTGCTGTAGTGGATTCTGCTTCTTCCTCTCTCCGCCCGGCGATAACGGAGGACCCCCCGGGAATTCGTCTGAGGATCGCTCGCGTTGTCTCCAGCAGAGAGCTCACCAGGCCGGGATTCCAGGCACACACAGCAGTCAGGAAGCGCGTCGAGGAGGAGGGGAAAACAGCCGGGGTGAGCCAGCCCGAATGTCCAGGAATGACAGCGGGGGAACGAGGCTCAGGGGACGAGGCTGTAGAATCTCCACACTGACGAGGCGAAGGGATGACAGCTGCGTGGGAGGAACGGTCCTGACGATAGCCCAGAACTGGATCCGGACGAGGTTCGTGCAGAGGTGACTCGGCGATGTGATGGCGGCTATTCCCAGGGAACGAAGCGAGGGGGAAACCCAGGATTCGCCGCTCCAGATCAGAGATCGAGGCGAGGAAGGCGCCGAGCACGGGAAAGCTTCGTAGCCCTGAAGTCCTCTTCATCAACCTCACTGCCGCCGCCACATGCCAGAAGGTGGTGGCAGGAAACACAGTAGAGCTCGCGACAGCCACTCGACCCCAGACATAACTGCTGTCAGCTGCGGCTCCTTGAAGGGAATCCCGAGTGACGTGGCGCAGGTCGGGGAAAGCCCTCTGGTTGGCGCGAACTCCCGGACTGGAATGGCGGCAGGAACGGGACTCCGAAGCGGGGAAAGGCGTCGCCCACTTCGACTTCCTGCCGGGATTTCCATCCACCCCGTGGAGCTTCTCTCGCTGTGTACCTGCAGCGTCTATCCTGGCGCTGTCCTCCAGATGGAACACAGAATGAGGGTGACAGTCCAGGAATTCCTCAGCACGGCCCGGATGCCAGCGTCTCGCGTTGGAGGCGTCGTGCAGGGTGAAGAACGTCCCGTCGACAGCCTCCGAGATGGACCTCAGCTCGTCGCCCTGGCGCCGGAAGTGACTCCTGGGAAACGGCATGCTAGCAGCGCTGACACCCGGACAGAAAGGTACATTTCCACGGCGACTCACGGCCGCCGGTAGCTCTTCTGGCTGCGACATACTGTCATATCCGGCTCTAGGGAGCCGGGCAATCAGAGCCAGGGACAAGCCAGTGAGTCGAGATGTTTTATTCTGGGTAAGGGATAAGGGATGAGGAGAGCACAGACACTCATACAGACGTACATTCTCAGGCTGCACAGCGCAGGGGTAGGTAGCTCGTACCGGACATGGGGGTAACAAGACGTGCATACTCACAGCGGGATACAAACACCGGAATGCTGCAAGGGGAGTTGAGGCTGACACCAGACGAAGGGGCTTCAGCCTAGCAGTGCTTATGTCGCAGCCCCGAGTCATCGAGACTGCTCCTATTTATCCTCATTGGCAGCGCCCCAGCTGATGAGGACTAATTGGCCCCAGCCGTCCGTAAAGCTGCCAGCTGGGAGCCTGCTGAGACGCTGCTCAATGGGAAAAGGGAAAACATGGGCTGAGTGCCGAAACGGCATCCCAACCCATGGTGACAGAAGTCATTCTTGTTGGTCCAAAAAACCTTAGAAATTCCTTTCCAAATCAAACTTTCAGTTTGGATGCAGTTACTCTTTCTCTTAATAGCTCTGTGAGGTACCTTGGAGTTATTTTTGATCAGGATTTGTCCTTCAATTCACATATTAAATTTGTTTCTAAGACTGCCTTCTATCATTTGCGTAATATTGCCAAGATTAGGAGCATCTTGTCTCAGAGTGATGCTGAGAAGCTGATCCACGCTTTTGTTAGCTCGAGATTAGATTATTGTAATTCTTTATTATCAGGCTGTCCTAAAACATCTTTAAAAAGTCTTCAGCTGATCCAAAATGCTGCAGCAAGAGTTTTAAC
Organism: Pholidichthys leucotaenia; assembly: GCA_020510985.1. Taxonomy (NCBI): domain Eukaryota; kingdom Metazoa; phylum Chordata; class Actinopteri; order Cichliformes; family Pholidichthyidae; genus Pholidichthys; species Pholidichthys leucotaenia. The sequence goes on along the minus strand of CM035837.1, from coordinate 190,270,240 downwards.
AGATACTAGAAAGAGAGATCATATCTCTCCGGTTCTGGCCTCCCTTCATTGGCTTCCCATAGAGTTTAGAATTAAGTTTAAAATCCTTCTTCTTACTTACAAAGCTCTAAACAATCAGGCTCCTTTTTATTTAAAAGATCTGATACTACCGTATTATCCTAACAGAGCACTACGCTCCCAAAATGCAGGATTACTTGTAATACCTAGAATCTCCAAAAGTACAATGGGAGGCAGAGCCTTCAGTTATCAAGCTCCTCTCCTGTGGAATCAGCTGCCAATCTGGATTCGGGAGTCAGACTCGATCTCTGTTTTTAAGAATAGGGCTAAAACCTACCTTTTTGATATAGCCTACAATTAGGGAGGGATCATGTGTTTCTGAACCCTCCCTTAGTTATGCTGCTAATAGGTTTAGTCAGCCGGGGGACCTCCAGTAATGCACTGAGCCTCACTCCTTTCCTCACTCTCTATGAAATATTTTTTTTTGCTAGTCATTAACATTTGTTTGTTCTCTCCCATAGATTGAGTCCCCATCGTGCTGTTTGCTCTCTACATGTCTGTTCTTTTCTTCTTCTCTATCCCCTCACCCCCCAGCCAGTCGCAGCAGATGACTGCCCCTCCCTGAGCCTGGTTCTGCTGGAGGTTTCTTCCTGTTAAAAGGGAGTTTTTCCTCTCCACCGTCGCCAAGTGCTTGCTCACAGGGGATCACCTGATTGCTGGGGTCTTTCTGCAACTTTCTGCAACTGTGGGGGTTCCCCCCCTACAGTTGATAGTGCTATGAGATGACTGTTGTTGTGAAATGGTGCTATATAAATAAAGTTGAATTGAATTGAATTGAATTGAAGAGATGGCAGAGTTGTGGGCATACTCCACCCAGGTCAGATGGGTGCTCCAAGTGGACAGGCTGCAGGAAGCCACACATCTCAGGGTGGCCTCCAGGGACTGGTTAGCACGCTTAGCCTGCCTGTTGCTCTGAGGGTGGTAACAGGAAGTGAGACTGACCGCAGTGCCCAGAGAACGGCAGAAGGACTTCTATACTTGGGAGGTGAATTGGGGACCCCGTTCAGACACAATGTCCAGAGGGATACCATGAAGGCAGTTAACATGAGAGGTGAGGAGATTGGCAGTCTCCAATGCAGAGGACAACTTAGGAAGGGGCAGCAAGTGGATGGTTTTCGAGAAGCGGTCTACGATGGTGAGGATGACCTTGTCGCCCTGCGAGGGAGGAAGGCCCATAATGAAGTCCATGGTGATGTGTGACCAAGGGCGACTGGGAACCGGCAGGGGTTGCAGGAGACCGGCAGGGGGTGAAGAGTCCAATTTGTTCATAACACAAACTTGGCAGGCCTTGATGTAGTCCCGTCCGTCCGTCTGCAGCGTAGGCCACCAGAGCACCCGCTGCACCAGATTAATAGTACGGGAGATCCCGGGTGACAGGCAAAGTGGCTAGTATGCCCACATCGGATGACAACACTGCGTAGGGCGGATGGAACAAACAGACAATTGTCAGTGCCCCCCTCGAGCTTGGGATCAGTGGACTGGGCCTGCTGAACCCTCTGCGCAATCTCCCACGAGAGGGCGCCAAGAATGCAGGATGAGGGCACAATAGGCTCAGGAGGAGAAGAGGAAGATGAGCGGTCGGAGGTGAACTGGTGGGAGAGAGCATTAGGCTTGATGTTACTTGACCCGGGCTGGTAGGTGATCGTCAGATTGAATCTAAAGAAGAATAGGGCCCAACGGGCCTGCCTGGAGTTCAATCTTAGGGCTGACCTTAACTACTCTAGATTTTTGTGGTTGGTCCACACAATGATGGGATGAATGGCTCCCTCCAGCCAGTGCCTCCACTCCTCAAGAGCCAATTTAATGGCCAGCACCTCTCAGTCTCCTACATTGTAATTCCTCTCAGCCAGAGTTAACCGCCGAGTGAAATACGCACATGGGTGGTGCTTCTGATCAGAGGCTGGACCCTGTGAGAGGACAGCGCCCACCCCTGAGTCAGAAACATCCACCTCAACAACAAACTGGAGCTGAGGGTTGACCTGCACCAAGATGGGTGTGTTGGAAAATAGGGCTTTTAATTCAGCGAAGGCCTGCTTCGCTGCCTCAGACCACTTACAGGGGGCTTTGGTCGAGGTCAGCTGAGTCAGGGGCTGAACAACCCTGCTGTAGTTTCTGATAAACCTACGGTAGAAACTAGAAAAGCCCAAAAAGTGTTGGAGCTGTTTCCTAGACTGCGGGGTAAGCCAATCAAGCACCACCTTCACCTTGGCTTGGTCGGCTCTCAGCTCCCCTTTGGTTACAATAAAGCCCAGGAAGGAAGTGTAGCGGGTGGAAAACTCACCCTTTTTGGCCTTCACAAAGAGCTGATTTTCCAGGAGCCATTGTAACACAGCCCGGACGTGGACTGTGTGTTCCTCTGGTGTGTGGGAAAAAATCAAAATATCATCGAGGTATACAAAAACGAATTGATTAACCATATCGCGGAGGACATCGTTAATCATGCGCTGGAAGATGGCAGGGGTGATAGTGAGTCCAAACGGCATCACTAGATATTCAAAGTGCCCCAGATGTGTTTTGAACGCTGTCTTCCATTCGCCCCCCTCGCGTATGCGAACCAAATGGTACGCGTGGCGCAAGTTGAGCTTAGTAAACACCCGCGCATGCTGAAGGAACTCGAATGCGGAATTGATTAGGGGCAGAGGATATTTATCCTTAACAGTTATCACGTTAAGCTCGTGGTAGTCGATGCATGGACGCAGAGATCCATCCTTCTTCCCGACAAAGAAAAACCCCAGCCCAAGAGGGGCCGAAGAGGGCCGAATGAGGCCGGCGTTCAGAGAGTCCTTGATGTAACTTTCCATCGCCTCCCTTTCTGGCCAAGAAAGGCTGTAGAGCCGGCTGGACGGCAACCGTGCACCCGGGAGGAAGTCGATAGCACAGTCGTAAGAGTGGTGTGGTGGTAAAGAGAGCGCTCTTGACTTGCTAAAGACCTCCCCAAGGTCATGGTAGACCTCGAGCACGAGGCTGAGGTCCAGCGGCTCCGCTGGAAGTGAGGTGATGGGAAGTGAAGGTGAACAGGTGGCTGAACTGAGACAGGAGGAAAAACAAAAGGGACTCCAGGAGAAAATTGAATTCTGTGCCCAATTGATAATAGGGTTGTGTTTCTGGAGCCAAGGGTAACCCAGGACCACCGGGAAGGATGAACTACAGAGAATGAAGAATGAGAGAGACTCCCGGTGGTTTCCGGAAAGAAGGACGGAAACCGGCTTCGTGTGCTCGGTGACGGAGGATAGGTTATAGCCGGATAGTGCCACTATGTTTAATGAAACCGGCAGTTTAACAGTAGGTATACCTATCTCCTGTATGAGCCGCAATGAAATAAAGCTCTACTCGGCCCCTGAATCAATTAACGCCGGGACCTTCTTCTTGGCCCCCGGTAACTGGATAAGAGCCTGGAGTGAAAAGTTACCGGGGGGATTAGTTGAGTGACTGCCCGCCACACCCCCCACGGCTACTGATGGGCCATGTCCTTTGGTTTCACCAGGCAGTCAGGTAGCTTATATTCTAAAGAGCCACAATACATGCACGCAACAGCCTTCCTGCGATGCTGGCACTCCTAAGGAGTCAAGCGGGCTCAGTCCAGCACCATGGATTCGGAAGAGGAATCAGGCTTGATAGAGCTAGTAGCCGGGGGGGGGGGGGGGGGGGTGCACGCGAGACGGGTGGACTGAAGAAGGCCTTCTGCTCCTTCGTGTGCTGGTGGTACTTGTTGTCTAGACTGATGGCTTGTTCGTTGAGCTCGTCCAGAGAGGAGGGGGGTCACATGAACCCCCAGGTCGTCACAGAGGTTGGCATTCACACCCAGGAGGAAGGCGCTGCGTAAGGCAATGCCATTCCACCCGGAGTCTGCCACGACGACCCGGAACTCCACAGAGAAATCGGCCGCAGACCGATTCCCCTGTCGGAGTAACATTAGGCAGCCCATGATAGTCCCCTTGCTCTCTGAATGATCGAATGCCTGGGAGAACTCTTGAACGAATCATTCAAAGGAATAGTTAGGGCCCTCGGTGCTACCGAGAATGGACTGAGCCCAATTAAGTACCCGGTCTCGGAGCAGGAGGGTCATAAAATGGATCTTTGAGGTGTTGTCCGGGTACTCCCCACCCACCTGCTGCAGATAAAGACGAATATGGAGCAAGAACCCCTTACATCCCCCCACCTTCCCCGTGTATGGGGCAGGTGAAGGAACGGAGATGGTACAACGGACAGTAGCGCCCGCTGGCACGGCAGGTGGAGAGGGAGGACCAGAACGAGACATTTGGCAGAGGTGGTCGGTAACTGTAGTCAGCTGCTGAGTAATTGTTTGCAGCTGTTCGGTTAGCACAGCCACCTGCCGCTCTGTGGTGTCTAATCAGTAGAGGGTGGAGTGCTCCGCTGATGCAGCGCCTGCTGAGCTTCGGTCATGGCTGGACCGTTCTGTCATGACTGATAGTGAGAAGCTCACATGCAAGGCAGCTAACACCAGAGGAAGACACTTCAGACATGGAGTAAAACGTTGAACACAATTTTATTGAAAAAACACACAACAGTAAAGAAAGCGGTGCACGCCAAGGGAGCACACATCCTGTGGGGGAGAAAGACAAGAGCTGATTAGAGGAGAGTAGTTTAACTGGGATAAATGGGCAAATGGTGAGATAATTCTTACGAGAGATGTGCAGAGAGCCCGGCAGGGAAGTCCAGCGAGGAATTGGAGGAGCCAGCAGGGCAGGGCTGGTGGAAGGTGAGGAAGAGAAGGAGCTGGGGGAGTCTGACCGGGTGGAGTAGGCAGTCCAGTGAGATGATGGCAATGAAGGCAGGTGAGCACACTGCAATCCCGGAGAGGCACTGCTGAGATGGCAGCAACCTGGGGAGAGAGGAGGAGAAGGGAGATTAGGCTGAGCTTCAGTAAATAATTTCAAACCTTAGCTTAAGGCAGTAGTACCCAACAGTCCAGCGCTGAAGCCTTCACAAGCTGATCCTTTTAAGCGCTGGCAGTGAAGAGGCAGCAGGTGCGTCCACTCACGCAGGTGCGTTGATGACCTGTGGAGCCGGGAAACAGATGAAGGACCTCCCACAGAAGGGAAGGAGCGCGCTCACCCGATCATATTTTTTTTTTTTAAAGGAATGAATGAATGAATGAACAGGGGAAAAGGGCATGTAGAAGTAACTACACAGGAATATAAAATGAAAATAAGCACTGAAACGCATGCCCAAGGGAGATGTGTTCACTCCAAAAGCAGGTCCAGAATGGCAGGAAGCCTCCACAAATACTGATCTTTATAAGAGCATCGCTTGATGCTGATGTCAGTTGATCTGTGCTGAGTATTTGTTTGCTTAAGTTAACCTAAGTTGGCAACAGCTACACATACACTAGCCTAAATTGGCAAAAGTTTGCCAATGCTGAATGCAACGCTGGCAAATGCTAGCAAAAGTCAGTAAAAGTTAATGTGTGCTGGATTAAAAAAAACTGCTCACGAACATAATTTCATTGATGTTTGGACTAATTTCTAAGATTTTTCAAAACGTCTGTTAAAGTCGGTCCAAATGCTATAGCAGGGGTGTCCAACCATGTGCCATGGAGAGCCAAGACCCTGCAGGTTTTACCTCCAACCAGTGTCTTCAACAGCAGATTTCTGTGAACTTCTTCCCACTGATTGCTGATAAGTGAAAACACCTGCTGAAGAGACTGGGTAGAAGAGAAAACCTGCAGGGTCTTGGCTCTCCATGGCACCTGGTTGGACACCCCTGTGCTATAGTGTGAACCCAGCTTCAACTTAGGTCGACTTAGGTAAACTCTGCATAACTTAGCCCATGCAGCGCTCAGGAACTTTTACAAACTGAGCACAACTTTCACCAACATGTATTTCCAAACATTGGCAAATTTTCAGCATGCCGAACATTTTCAAAGAGCACAACTTTCACCAGCGTTTGCCAACAAGCACCGACTATCATTAACTTTTGCCAGCAGAGCCAGACATTTGCCAAAACACCAGTAAAAGTCAGTCCAAACATTGTAGTGTGAATCCACCTTAAGTTTGTTACTTGGTATAATTTTCTCCTTGGTTTGGTTCTCTTTCACACAGACAAAAATTCAAACAGACCAAACTGCATCACATTAAACTCCCACAAGTCAGAACATTCTCTGTTCTTATTGGTCAGATTTTTTGCTGCGAGAACAGAAAAGGTAAATACAGGAAGAAGGATAGCTACTGTACATTTATGCATTTCTGGGGAGAAAATCATACAAATCGTAGTGTAATCTATGGCAGATTTTCATTGCCCTGGTTATCGTTTATTACATTACATGTACATACCACTTTCAGCAAATCATACAGTTTGAAAATAAAGCATGGCTACGGATGGAAAATAGCATGTTAATATATGTTAATATGTATATGTTATTGTATATGTATAATATTGTATATGTTAATAGCATGTTAATAGCATGCTTAATGTTCATTAATCCTCCAGAACTGTGACATGCTCAGCCACAGATATTTTAAAATATCCATTAGGTACGTACAGTGGCATAAAATGTTTTACCGTTTACCGCTGGTTCTGTTTTAGTTTGGTCCATTTCTCACCTGCAGAACCGCACCAGAGTTTGCTATTTGATTCAAATCGAGACCACTTCTTTCAGGAGGTCTCGGTACGGCTGGTTTGGTGTGCACCTGAGTGCGATTATCATGTTCTCACCAGACAAAATGAACCGCACTAATGGAGAAAACAAACTCAAGTTCAACTGAAACGAACTAAAGCCTGCAGGTGTTGAAAGCACCCTAAAAGAACGTTCAAAGTCAGGACGTTTTCATCATTCAGCCCCACCCCTGCTTCACATAAAAAGGCTCATGTGAAACTGTGGCACTGCTGTAAATGATGTTCTTACACATTTTCACTTCATGCTCGTCCGTTTCCTCAGTACAAAACTGGCCCGCCCCCCCAAGTATTTGACATTTAATGTTTAATGTTTATTTGAAAGGAACATTACATACTAATGAACATTAATACAAATGTAAGTATGCCAGATTTAGACGGTAGTGTATATACCGTATATGTCAGGGATGGCCCTCGCAAGCCATCATAAGACGCCACAAGTCAACGGTGAGTTTGCACAGTTTATTGAAGAACAGAAAAGAAACACAAAATAACGAGCCACGGTGGGCTAAAACATACTACACTACATACAGACGACCATAGGGCAATAAGGAAGCACACTTACAATCATAGCAGTAGGATGGTCAGTGTACGAACAGAGGGATGCTCGCTCACGTCTGACAATGGAGAAGTTTTGATGAGACTGCCGCGTTTTTCCGTTCCCAGCTGCCCTCTTAAATGGAGGACCGCTGATGAGACGAAATGCAGCTCAGCTGTCAAACCTGACAGCCGGAAGCCCCTCCGAGCGCTGTCACAATAAAGGCTCGGGGAGCCAAAAGGTACACACCGCTGTCAAAATAGGTGAAGATAATGCATGGCTCAAGCGCGGACGGGTTCGGCGCTCAAACCATGACAGTATATACACTACCGTTCAAAAGTTTGGGGTCACTTAGAAATTTCCTTATTTTTGAAAGTAAAGCAGTTTTTTTCAATGAAGATAACTTTAAACTAATCAGAAAAAACACTCTAATATCTAATATACATTGCTAATGTGGTGAATGACTATTCTAGCTGCAAATGTCTGGTTTTTGGTGTAATATCTACATAGGTGTATAGAGGCCCATTTCCAGCAACTATCACTCCAGTGTTCTAATGGTACAATGTGTTTGCTCATTGCGTCAGAAGGCTAATGGAGGATTAGAAAACCCTTGTGCAATCATGTTAGGTCTGCAATGCTGTAATTGCTGCAAATGGAGGATTCTTTGACGAAAGCAAAGTTTGAAGGAAAAAATTATTATTTCAAATACAAGTCATTATTTCTAACCTTGTCAATGTCTTGACTATATTTTCTATTCATTTTACAACTCATGGTGGTAAATAAAAGTGTGACTTTTCATGGAAAACACAAAATTGTCTGAGGTGACCCCAAACTTTTGAACGGTAGTGTGTGTGTGTGTGTGTGTGTGTGTGTGTGTGTGTGTGTGTGTGTGTGTGTGTGTGTGCGTGTATGTATGTGTGTGTGTGTGTATATATATATATATATATATATATATATATATATATATATAAGAAGCCAGATGATACTAATCAATTAGTCAAGTTAGAAGCCTGTCTTAAGGAAATCAAAGCTTGGATGACTTGTAATTTCCTGCTATTAAATTCAGATAAGACTGAAGTCATTCTTGTTGGTCCAAAAAACCTTAGAAATTCCTTTCCAAATCAAACTTTCAGTTTGGATGCAGTTACTCTTTCTCTTAATAGCTCTGTGAGGAACCTTGGAGTTATTTTTGATCAGGATTTGTCCTTCAATTCACATATTAAATTTGTTTCTAAGACTGCCTTCTATCATTTGCGTAATATTGCCAAGATTAGGAGCATCTTGTCTCAGAGTGATGCTGAGAAGCTGATCCACGCTTTTGTTAGCTCGAGATTAGATTATTGTAATTCTTTATTATCAGGCTGTCCTAAAACATCTTTAAAAAGTCTTCAGCTGATCCAAAATGCTGCAGCAAGAGTTTTAACAGGTACTAGAAAGAGAGATCATATCTCTCCGGTTCTGGCCTCCCTTCATTGGCTTCCCATAGAGTTTAGAATTAAGTTTAAAATCCTTCTTCTTACTTACAAAGCTCTAAACAATCAGGCTCCTTTTTATTTAAAAGATCTGATACTACCGTATCATCCTAACAGAGCACTACGCTCCCAAAATGCAGGATTACTTGTAATACCTAGAATCTCCAAAAGTACAATGGGAGGCAGAGCCTTCAGTTATCAAGCTCCTCTCCTGTGGAATCAGCTGCCAATCTGGATTCGGGAGTCAGACTCGATCTCTGTTTTTAAGAATAGGGCTAAAACCTACCTTTTTGATATAGCCTACAATTAGGGAGGGATCATGTGTTTCTGAACCCTCCCTTAGTTATGCTGCTAATAGGTTTAGTCAGCCGGGGGACCTCCAGTAATGCACTGGGCCTCACTCCTTTCCTCACTCTCTATGAAATATTTTTTTTTTTGCTGGTCATTAACATTTGTTTGTTCTCTCCCATAGATTGAGTCCCCATCATGCTGTTTGCTCTCTACATGTCTGTTCTTTTCTTCTTCTCTATCCCCTCACCCCCCAGCCAGTCGCAGCAGATGACTGCCCCTCCCTGAGCCTGGTTCTGCTGGAGGTTTCTTCCTGTTAAAAGGGAGTTTTTCCTCTCCACCGTCGCCAAGTGCTTGCTCACAGGGGATCGCCTGATTGCTGGGGTCTTTCTGCAACTGTGGGGGTCCCCCCTACAGTTGATAGTGCTATGAGATGACTGTTGTTGTGAAATGGCGCTATATAAATAAAGTTGAATTGAATTGAATTGAATATACATATACATATATACGGTGGGGCAAAAAAGTATTTAGTCAGCCACCAATTGTGCAAGTTCTCCCACTTAAAAGATGAGAGAGGTCTCCAATTTTCATCATAGGTATACCTCAACTATGAGAGACAAAATGAGAAAAAAAAAATCCAGAAAATCCCATTGAAGGATTTTTAATGAATTAATTGGTAAATTCCTCAGTAAAATAAGTATTTGGTCACCTAAAAACAAGCAAGATTTCTGGCTCTCACAGACCTGTAACTTCTTCTTTAAGAGGCTCCTCTGTCCTCCACTCGTTACCTGTATTAATGGCACCTGTTTGAAATCGTTATCAGTATAAAAGAGACCTGTCCACAACCTCAAACAGTCAGACTCCAAACTCCACTATAGCCAAGACCAAAGAGCTGTCAAAGGACACCAGAAACAAAATTATAGACCTGCACCAGGCTGGCAAGACTGAATCTGCAATAGGTAAGCAGCTTGGTGTGAAGAAATCAACTGTGGGAGCAATTATTAGAAAATGGAAGACATACAAGACCACTGATAATCTCCCTCGATCTGGGGATCCACGCAAGATCTCACCCCGTGGGGTCAAAATGATCACGAGAATGGTGAGCAAAAATCCCAGAACCACATGGGGGGACCTAGTGAATGACCTGCAGATAGCTGGGACCAAAGTAACAAAGGCTACATCAGAAACACACTACGCCATTAGGGACTCAAATCCTGCAGTGCCAGACGTGTCCCCCTGCTTAAGCCAGTACATGTCCAGGCCCGTCTGAAGTTTGCTAGAGAGCATTTGGATGATCCAGAAGAGGATTGGGAGAATGTCATATGGTCAGATGAAACCAAAATAGAACTTTTTGGTAAAAACTCAACTTGTCGTGTTTGGAGGAGAAAGAACACCATACCTACTGTGAAGCATGGGCGTGGAAACATCATACTTTGGGACTGTTTTTCTGCAAAGGGACCAGGACGACTGATCCGTGTAAAGGAAAGAATGAATGGGGCCATGTATCGTGAAATTTTGAGTGAAAACCTCCTTCCACCAGCAAGGGCATTGAAGATGTAACGTGGCTGGGTATTTCAGCATGACAATGATCCCAAACACACCACCCGGGCAACGAAGGAGCGGCTTCGTAAGAAGCATTTCAAGGTCCTGGAGTGGCCTAGCCAGTCCCCAGATCTCAACCCCATAGAAAATCTTTGGAGGGAGTTGAAAGTCTGTGTTGCCCAGCGACAGCCCCAAAACATCACTGCTCTAGAGGAGATCTGCATGGACGAATGGGCCAAAATACCAGCAACAGTGTGTGAAAACCTTGTGAAAACTTACAGAAAATGTTTGACCTCTGTCATTGCCAACAAAGGGTATATAACAAAGTATTGAGATGAACTTTTGTTATTGACCAAATACTTATTTTACCGAGGAATTTACCAATTAATTCATTAAAAATCCTTCTATGTGATTTTCTGGATTTTTTTTTTCTTATTTTGTCTCTCATAGTTGAGGTATACCTATGATGAAAATTGGAGACCTCTCTCATCTTTTAAGTGGGAGAACTTACACAATTGGTGGCTGACTAAATACTTTTTTACCCCACTATATATATATATATATATATATATATATATATACTGTATGTGTGTGTGTGTGTGTGTGTGTGTGTGTGTGTGTGTGTGTGTGTGTGTGTGTGTATGCAGAGTAATTTCCACCTCTGGCCAGTTAAAGGTGATCTGATGACACATTCTGTTTGGTTTTTTGGATGTTACACCCAAAACACATCTCTGAATAATTAAGAGTGTTCGGACAACCGTTTTGCTCTTTTCGCTGGTACAAAATCTTTTTTTTCCCCACCATCATAATAGACTGGACACACCCATGAATTATGTTTGTGCTTTTGACACCACACTTCTGACTAGACCACCATAATGGGGCAAATGATGCAGAATTTTGTGTCAAATGCAGACTCTTTAAAAAGGTTTTAGTGCAAAGACGAGAAGAGTAAGGTCAACCAGGTCTCATTCAGAGTGATTACTAGAGAATTATTGTTTCAGCTTGAGCCTAGCTATTTCCAGAGAGCCTATTTAGAATATGTAACCTTTGTTACCTCATTAATATTTTGTTTCACTGAATTAGAATTAGAAAAAAAGCTGCTTAGTAGTATTTTCATAAGAGGTTAGAAAAAGCCCATCTAGTTTTACTTTACTGCTCCTAACTGAGCCATGTTTATATAGGTGTAATTTAGGGCATGTGAATTTGTTGCTGGTTGTAGCCTTAAGGTGTCCTGCATAATGTCTTTGTTTTGGAGTTTCCATTTGCATGAAAATGAAACACCCACAGTTTCCTGCCATCTGGAATTTGCATTTTTTTCCCCAGCAGATATTTTATGTGTACCTGTGGAAAAACATGCAAATAAATTCCCTGCGTCTTAGATATTATAGGTAACTCATTTCTCTTAGAGCCTGTTTGCATTTCAAACATTCTTTTCAATTTATTAGGGTGGTCACAGCAGCTTTACCTCCTTTTCCCTTTCAGCGTTGTACACCAGTAGCCTGACAGTGACTTTCCTTGGCCCGACAAGAGGTAACAAATGTGCTGTACTGTCAACTCGACAGCAGCTCGTGTCAGAGAAAGGCAAAGTGAAAGGTCTGTCAGGGCTAGTCAAATTATTTCTCCTGCCCCGATGCACTTTCAGACAGATAAGCTGTCCTTACGCTCTCCCCTTCCTCATCTTACCTCTTTCGTCCCCAGGCTCACTAGAAACACTCCAGAAAAGGAGTGATTGATAGAAAGTGCAGACAGAAGAATACTGTCAGCACTTGTTGCTTGACAGAGGTCTCCATCAGTGGCGCGGTTAACACAGGTCGCCCATCCATCGTCGAAAGACTCCCAACATCACACAAGTCTCCAAGCAAATGTCACAGGAGTCAGTCTTCCTTGTATTTTCATTGTCTGTACTGTTATGGGGTTCTGCCAAGTGCTGATAGACAGCAAGTGAGGACAGGAAGATGCTGTGAATATAAAGGAGTTAAGCCTCGGTGCTGACATTTTGAAAATGCTTGTTTTGTTGTTGGCCCGCTGTCTGGAATTGTGGCTTATCTGGCCCTTAAGACCCCTGCGCTGTGTCTGCAGAGATGTCAGCACAGTTAACAATGTGTCAAACTTGGATTCTGCAGCTAAAGAAAACATCCAGCTTCATTAGACCTGCAGAGAGGGAATGTGATTGGCAATATCAGCGCTTAAAACGATGCTGAGCTTGCAAGCTTCAGTGGGGTCATAAATGTAATCAGTGTTTACAGTTTTGTGGTAGAAGTGCTCCTCCAGGATCCATTTGCTCTGAGTGAAGTTAACATGCAGCTGCCACTTTAAAGCCATAATTCACTGTTACCGGGCTGTGGAACGCAGAGTCATTTGTCTTTTATTTATCATAAGACACACATGTAAATGGATTACATAGCCTGGGCTTAGAGTCCATTCTCTAATGCTGCTCATCCACAGTCCCTCATCTCTCACTCCCACCGTCTTCCCTCTTGTCACCAGAGCCGTGCTCATATCCATTACACGACTCCACTCCAGTGATAAATCTGTCTGTCAGCAAGACATCATAATCAAATTGTTCCAGAGGTCATTTAACATTGCAGAGGAGGGACTTCACTTTAGCCTTTGGAAGATCCGGCATCAAATACAATTTATGTGTCAGAGATGAATTGTGGAATGAAACATTTACAGAGAAAATGAACTATCTTGCTGACTGAAATAGCCTTGTTATGGGCAACCGTGTTACTTTATCTGCTAACTTCCATTTCTGCTATTTTGGTGCTGTTCCTGCTCTCTGTCATGATCCAAGCGCCGATCTCGTCTGTGCTCGGGTCATACATCATCTTTTTCAGGCTTTGACAGCAGTGTGTCCCTTCTGGCTCCCCGGGCTCTTATTGTGACGGCGCCCGGTGGAGCTTCCTGCTGTCAAAGCCGAAAAACTGTGCTGCATTCGGGGTCATTAGTGTCTGGCGTTAAAAGCGGACGCTGAATGCACCCCGATGCAGCAGTCTCTATTAAACTTCCGTTAAACTCCTGTTAAGAATTCTCTTCGTCTGACACATCGGGCATCCCCCGGCTCAGACGCTGTCTATTCGTCATCTCCAAGTGTAAGTTTACCCTGTTGTAGTCCCGTCCTCATTATAGTGTGTTTTAGCCCACCGTGGCTCTTTACTTTGTCAGTGTGTGTTATCCTCTGTTCCCTGTTCCCCAATAAAACATCATTGCAAGACTCACCAGAGACTTGTGGCGTCTTATGGTGGCTTGCGTGGGCCACCGTGACAGTAGACTGCTGCCAGGATGTCTAAATAGAGGTGCCACACCGAGACGCCGTTCCCGGTGAGTTTTGCAGTTGGACTGTGCTCCCTCCTGTCTGGGTACCGTGCTGGAAGCATGCCGTCGCGGAGGGTCCGCGATCCGAGTCAGAGCAACGAGCTGGCGGATGCCCTCGAGTGCATCGATGAAACCCTCATCGCCGCCTCCCTCCTCGATTTCCACAGCGACATGCACCGGTACCTGGACCAAGCTGAGGACATTCTTAATCATCTCCCCCGCTTTGCTAATCACCCTGAAGTCAACGTGAGGAGAGATGACATCACCGCCCAGCGCGAGATTCTCTGTGGGCTGGAGAGAAATCCCGGCAGGAAGCCGAAGAGGAGGCATCCTCTCTCCTCACGTCCGGATCCCATTCCTGTTGCCATTCCGGTCCAGGAGTTCGCACCGCCTCGGGGTGATCCCCGCCGGAGAGTGTCGTCATTCGGGAATCCCCCGGAGAAGCTACAACTCGCAGCTGCTTCCATCTGGGACTGAGTGGCGGCAGCTCGTTCTGCTGTTCACCCCACACAAATAATCAAGCATGTGACAGCGGCAGTCAGACTGGTGGAGAGGAACCCCGAGTTAAGTGACTTCCCTTAGTTCGCCGACCTGCACGCCTCTGTCTCCGCACAGGAGCGGTGATTCCAGGACCTCACCTTCACTTCGCCCTCTGCTAGAAACCGTCGTCACATCTGCCTTCAACCTCAGCATGAACCCCGTCCGGGTCCAGTTCTGGGTCGCCGCAAAGGCTCTACCTCCCACACAGCTGTCACTCCCACGCCTCATCAGAAGGGAATCCCCGCAGCCTCTCCCCCGGGCCATCTTCTCCCGCTGTCCAGTCAGCGCTCCATGCCCGACTCGTTTCGGCTGTCGCCCCCTCCTCCTCGACGCCTTTCGCGGCTGTTGTGTGTGCCTGGAGTCCTGTTTCAGCGAGCCCCGTCCTGGAACCTTCGCGAGCAGCTCCCCCTCATCCTCTCAGGGGGCCCTCTGTCACCATCTGGCGGGGAAAGGGAGGCGCAACGTCCACTACAGCAGGCACCAGCCTGCCTCCGGGAGACAGGCAAGTCCAAGTTCACTCATATCCTTTTCATTGTGATTTGCCCTGTCTGACTCCTGGGGGTGGAGTTCGGGGTTTGCAGCTCCCCGAGCTCCCACCACCTGCTGTAGCTTTAATTGTTAATCCCACTTCCTCTGTGTCTCCCTCCGCTGAGCGGTCCTCAATGCCAGGCCAACGTTACCGGATGAGGAGGGGGCCTGCGGTTCTGGAAAGCCTGATTTCGGTCCCGCAGCCACGTCGTGGGCGGAGGAGGAGCGCGGACTGTAGCGTGGAACCTGCGCCAATGAAGAAGCGTCCCCGGGTCTCCACGGATGAGTAGGTCGGTCCAGAGGGGCGGGGTTCTCCTGCCACCACGCCGTGCGGGTTGTCGGCGTGGACGTCTGTGCCGGAGGGTCCTCAGGCTGCGGGCACCATCATGCCAGCTGCAGAGCCCGACGTAGCTGAGTGGGAGCCAGAAGACGATCTCCTGCCATCTGAGCCCGGATCGTCAGAGTCCTGGATGGCGTCGGAACCCGAGATCAGGCAAGTGCTCTGTGTTGTCTTTCTCTTTTCCATTTTAGAGCATTTTTGCCTGTCTCTTGGGGAGGCAAGCCGGGTGCAGCCGCCCGCTGCATCTGAGCTTGTCTCGCCGGGTTCTGGCGCTGCCGGTGATCCTGATCCCGGTTCTTTTCTCTCTCCCGAGCCTTCTCCCAGGGTCGCCGGCACGGAGCTGATTTCGTCCGCTGTGCCAGAGGTTCCGGGTTCGGGGTTGGAGGTCGGTACTGGTGTGGCGCCGACCCAGTCGGGGTCCGACGGGGGTGCAGCCGTGACCCAATTGGGGTCCATCATGGGTGCAACCGCGACCCAATTGGGGTCCGACAAGGGTGCAGCACCAGCAGAATCAAAGGTCAGTGAGGGAGCTGCAGATCCCCTGCCGCCGGACACTGGACTGGCTCATCTTCCTCCTCATCTTCATCCTCATCAGCATCACCCTCATCTTTCCCCCAAGCCTTCTCCACCAGGTGCCGTTTGGACCCCTCATCTTCGGCCCGGCTCGCCCTTGCTATTCCCCTCTGCAGGGAGGCCGTTGCCGCTCTCTCCCCTGCGGTCCTGGTGGCTAAGCGATGCGGGTCGGCTGCCTGAAGGACTGCCGTGCCCATTTGGCTCTCTGGGCCGGCCACCCGACCCACTGGAGTACCTGTTTGGCGACCTGGTCCGGCCGCCTGAAATTCTTTGTTTCCAGGCATGGGACTGGGGTAGGCCGCCCAAACTGTCCTTTTTCCCCCTGCCTGCGTTATGGCCGTTTGATGCTGGGTGGCCCCCTGAACTATCAGCATCCATGCCTCAGAACCTGGACTGCCGTCATCCCGGGATTTTCCATCTTCATTATGTCTGTAAACTTTTGGGATGTGCTGGGGGCCTTGTGTCTGTAATTATGCATCTCTCACTTTTTCCTTAGCCGGTGTCTTGTGTTCATTTTTTTTCCCCTCTGTCTAATGTCCATTTATTGCCTGAAACAGCTGGTGTATGTGTTGCCTTTTGGGATATTGTTTTCTCTATTGTCATACCCTGTAGTTGTGTTATTCTTTCAATCTGCCTCGTTCGTGGTGTGTTTTTGTAATCTCCTGTTCGCTGTCATTTTGCCTGTGGTTGTTCTGCCTCAGTTACAATCTGTGCATGGGAGTGTCGTTTTTTCTTTTTTTCCTCCCTCTGTCTGCCTACGCGCTCCTGTGGCCATGTTTATTTTTTTTTCTGTTTTCTGGTTCGCTCCCCCCTGGCCGGTGCCCCTTTCCGCCCACCCTGGGGGGGGGGGGGCTTGGGTGTTATTGGGCGTTCTGAGCCCGCCCTCGAGGGGGAGATACTGTCATAATCCGAGCGCCGATCTCGTCCGCGCTCGGGTCATACAGCATCTTTTTCAGGCTTTGACAGCAGTGTGTCCCTTCTGGCTCCCCGGGCTCTTATTGTGACAGCGCCCTGTGGCGCTTCCTGCTGTCAAAGCCGAAAAGCTGTGCTGCATTCGGGGTCATTAGTGTCCGGCGTTAAAAGCGGACGCTGAATGCACCTCGATGCAGCAGTCTCTGTTAAACTTCCATTAAACTCCTGTCAAGAATTCTCTTCGTCTGACGCATCGGGCATCCCCCGGCTCAGACGCTGTCTATTCGTCATCTCCAAGTGTAAGTTTACCCTGTTGTAGTCCCATCCTCATTATAGTGTGTTTTAGCCCACCGTGGCTCTTTACTTTGTCAGTGTGTGTTATCCTCTGTTCCCTGTTCCCCAATAAAACATCATTGCAAGACTCACCGGAGATTTGTGGCGTCTTATGGTGGCTCGCGAGGGCCACCGTGACACTTTCATCCTGTCTGTGATTACGATAATAATGAATGATTAGACAGTTGTAGATAATGGGTCTAAGCTGGACGTGTCAAGCCCTACAACCAATTGTCTTTTGAAAGAAAGACAAGAATTAAAGATGTAGTAGGAAGAATAATTTTGTATACATTTTAAAATAAATCAATTATTATCATATGCAAGGGTTGCTCCATAAAGAGTTCCCCTGACTCATTTCCCATGAACTGAGAGGAAATTGCAAACTGGGATGTTGTCTTGCAGGAGGCTGACACCTTTCATCAGCAGGCCATGCCTCTCGGTTTCAATGGCCTTGCACAATTTCTGTAGCAGTGAAGTGTAGTAAGTTCTGGTAATTGTGGCACCCTTTGCCAGGAAATCCATCATCAATACTCCATGCTGGTCCCAAAAGACCATGAGCATGGCCTTACCTGCTGAGGGTTGGACCAGTGCCTTCTTTGGAGGTGGTCAGTCATAATGCTTCCATTGCTTTGACTGGGCTTTGGTCTCTGGATCATAGTGATGGACCCATGGTTCATCCTTCATGATAAGTGTGTCGAAGAAGTCTGTCATGGTCTGAGCGCCGATCTTGTCCGCGCTTGGGTCATGCAGTATTTTCCTCCAATTCTGTATTTAGTCCTGGTGGGCTCTCTGAGCTCTTATTCTGACAGCGTCTCTGCGGGGCTTCTGGCTGTCAGAGCCAAGCAGCACAGCTGGTGCTGATTCAGCTGATAACATCTTCATCAGCTGATTAATTATCCTGCCCTATTTAAGGGAGCAGCTCCAGTCACTCGGGGCTGCGGCTTTGCATTTTCCAGACTGGTTTCCCTACGTCCGAAGCCAGTTCCTTTCAGCGTCCTATTCGCATGTAAGTGTTGTATCCTTGTCTCCCTAGTTCTCAGTATATCATAGTGTGTCTTAGTCCTAGTCCTTATTTGTGTTTTGCCCCACGAGGCTCATTATTTTGTAGTGTACACTACCGTTCAAAAGTTTGGGGTCACCTCAGACAATTTTGTGTTTTCCATGAAAAGTCACACTTTTATTTACCGCCATGAGTTGTAAAATGAATAGAAAATATAGTCAAGACATTGACAATGTTAGAAATAATGATTTGTATTTGAAATAATAATTTTTTCCTTCAAACTTTGCTTTCGTCAAAGAATCCTCCATTTGCAGCAATTACAGCATTGCAGACCTAACATGATTGCACAAAGGTTTTCTAATCATCCATTAGCCTTCTGACGCAATGAGCAAACACATTGTACCATTAGAACACTGGAGTGATAGTTGCTGGAAATGGGCCTCTATACATCTATGTAGATATTGCACCAAAACCCAGACATTCGCAGCTAGAATAGTCATTTACCACATTAGCAATGTATAGAGTGTATTTCTGATTAGTTTAAAGTTATCTTCATTGAAAAAAAGTGCTTTTCTTTCAAAAATAAGGACATTTCTAAGTGACCCCAAACTTTTGAACGGTAGTGTATGTCTACCTTTAATAAATGTGCAAACTCTACGGCTGCCTATAGTGTCTCATTAGCGGTCCGCGAGGACCGCTCCATGACAAAGTCCTCCTGATTTTCTTGGCACATGTGAACGCATGATTCATTCCTGCTTTGGAAAGGTGTGACCAACAAGGGAATCCATCGTGTAGACAACTTCTGTATCATCATAGTAGACAACTTGCCAACATCTTGGTTCTAGTTGACAAATCATCATGGTGATCTTCCAAAATGGTGGTCCCCACTTGCCGGACGGTGTCTTCATCAATGGC
Organism: Pholidichthys leucotaenia; assembly: GCA_020510985.1. Classification (NCBI taxonomy): domain Eukaryota; kingdom Metazoa; phylum Chordata; class Actinopteri; order Cichliformes; family Pholidichthyidae; genus Pholidichthys; species Pholidichthys leucotaenia. The sequence goes on along the minus strand of CM035837.1, from coordinate 190,251,254 downwards.
GCACTGTGGTTGCCCAGGAATGGGTGCTGTTTGCATCAATGTCCAACCACACTTGAACTGTCAATGCCAGTGCTTGATTTCATCATACGATGGGACATCCTCCCCATGAGTCTCTTATCTCATCGAGCATCTCCTGTGGTGTGTGGCCTCTCAAGTACAGAAACTTGATGACTGCTCTGCGTTCAACTGGCTCCATTATCTCACCTTCTCCACCTTAGCACTTGTAAAAGAGAAATTGTAACTAGAAAAGCACTCAGAGAGTGCATACCTCTGCCAAGGCTCTTTCAGTCCCTCATGGATCACCTCCAAAATGTAATGGGCTGGGTCTAGAGCCAGTTCTGGCGAAAATTGCATCAAAGTCTATCCAGCAGTTTTGGAGGATCCTTGCTAACACTGTGGGACGATAAGAGCCTTGGCGGAGGTATGCATTCTCAGATCATCACCAAAATGTAATGGGTTCCTCTCTAGCCCAAGAAGCACCTCTGGTGAAAATTTCATCCAAATCCATCCAGTAGCTTTTGTGTAATCCTGCTGCACAAATACAAACAAGGTTCTTGGTGGAGGTATGCACTCTCAGATCATCACCAAAATTTAATGGGTTCATCCTTGGCCCAAGGGCTATGTAGCTCTGGTAAAAACATCAAAATCCGTACAGTAGTTTTTGCGTAATCCTGCTAACAGACAGACAGACAAATCACCCTGATTACATTCCCTCCTTGACAAAGGTAATTACCATGTGACCTAATGAGATATGTATTATTATACATGTGCAATTTCAGCCTCCTGCAATAATTGAAAGTAGGTCAGGGGAAATCCTTCATAGTTATTTGTAATGCAAGTGGTCTGATAGGACGATTACACTACAGCATCTGCTCTGGGCTCTACTGAGCCTGCAGAAAGTTTCTGTGTGATTGTTTCTTTGCTGCAGAGGGGAGGCATTTGTTGTTTTTTTTTTTTTTTTTTTTTTTTTCAGGTTTCTGCCTACTGCAGCTTTTACTGCTGCAACAATGCACAAGGGGGTTATTTAGTATAACCCTGTAAATGAACCCTTCAAGATACAGGTGCACTTGTTTTTTTTTCAGTCCCCATTGCAAAAACTGTTTTTGGCACATTTTACAAACTTTCAGCTGTTTGCTAAAAACCCAACTGAATTGTTTAACTGTTGCTTATTTGATTTGTTTTTGAAACACTTGAAAGTTTGCGGGTTTTGAAGATAAACATAATTTCAAGTGAGGGCTTAATAATTCTGGGTGCAGCTGTGCCCTGTGTGTATGCATATAACTTATCAACATGTGATGCCCCCTCATGATGCCCCTCCTTGCACTATAGACTGCAGGCTAGTGGATACATCTGAACCATCAGTTTGAAGAAACAGTCACACGCACTGTTTTAGCACACTTCACAATACCACTGATGTTGCACGGGTTGAGGGAGGGTGCCTTTCTTACGGCAGGAATGTCCACCACTGCAGCTGTTCTGTGCCCAATAAATGTTTGTTGTCAAGATAAAACGGTGCTTTTAGAGTTCCCTTTTACTGCGACCAGCCCCAAGGCAAGCTGCCATGCTGTTTAATCAGCAACATACTCATAATTTAAAAGAAATATGCCTTGTTGTGCAGAGAAAAGGGATACAACTTTACAATAGCACTATCTAATAAATGATTTATAAATAGTTCATAAGTATTTATATTCTTTTTAATGCTTTTCAAATCTTGTATGTGTAATTATGAATAACCTATAAAACTTTTCAGGCATTCATGAAAACATGCTATTTGGTGGCATCAGGAGACCTTTTGGCTAGAAATCTTAATAGTGGCTAAAAGCTTGTAACTTACTGTCAAATATCTGATGGTGAACAGAGTAATCTAATTAAGCTGATATCTGAGGTTTAACAGAACAGATAAGTGTAGGCTTACTATTTAACAAGAAAAAGGTCATTATTTCCATTTTTTAATCTCAGATAAACAGATTATCCAATTCAAATAAACAAACACTCTAAAATTAGTAGTTTAAAAGTAGATAGTAATATTATTCATGATAGCAAATCTATCGCAAATGCTTTTAATAGTTTTTTTTATTGATTCATTGCAAGAACTGACAAACAAATTCACACTGGAGAACTCATCGCCTGTAGAAATAGATAGTACTGATGAAGAATCCTTTAAAAGAGAAGAGGTAACTGTTGAAGAAGTGAAAAGTCAAAGTCAAAAGCTTAAACAACTCTAAAGCCATAGACATATGTACATGACTTGAACACTGCTTTTATTAAAAAGAACATCAGACCCTTCTGCTGGAGCCAATTACCTACTTGGTAAACCTCTCTTACAAGAACAAAAACATTTCCTGAAAGTTGGAAAACTGCAATCATTACCCCAATCTTCAAATCAAGTAATAGAGAAATAACAAATAAACAACAATAAAATTTTGGAGAAGCTTGTAGCTGAGCAACTGATGGAACATTTAGAATTGAATCATTTACTTCATCCCCAGCAGTTGAGCTTCAGGAAGAAACATTCTGCTGAAATGGCAAACTTTTATCTGCTGGTAAAAATAAAATCTTTATTAGATAAAGGACAAGTAGTTTGTGCTGTTTTTTGGACCTTAAAAGGGCCTTTGATACAGTTAATTACAGTATTTTAATTAAAAAACTAAAGTCATTTTAAAATTTCAGCAGAAGCCCTACAGTGGTTCTTGTCATATTTAGAAGGTAGACAGCAGTGTGTCAAGAGTGAAGTCCAGTCTACAACTTAACAGCATGGGAGTGCTGTGATGTTGTGAATTATACTTTTATTGTGAAGTGCGGTGTAGTGGCAGCCACTTCCTCTTCCACCACTATATCACCCTGTAAATATCAGGGGGCATTCATTTTAGGACCTCTTGCCGATGCCCCTACCTGGTGGCTGTGACGTTCACCTGGCCTCATCCTTGTATAAGGTATTTATCCATACATAACATCTTGGCGACGAGAATAAACCATGGAGACGTGTATTTCACCGCTTCGGCCCTTACTGGAGCTCCCAGGTGAGTCACCTGTGCCCTGGCCAAGATGGTTTGTGGCCTTTGAAAACTACATCATCGCGCTCGACCTGGGTGAGCTAAATAAATTGAGGGCACGTGCACTCCTGGTGCATAATTTGGGGCTTGAGGGCTAGCGTATCCTGCGTACACTCGGGGCCTCAGACTCATTTGAGGACGTAGTCGAGTTGCTAGTATGCCATTTCACACCCTGGACAGCGTGACCGTCTCGAAGATTCAGTTTCGGCAGTGACACCAATGGGTGGGTGAGCCTATCCAACAGTTCGTCGCCGACCTGAGGCAGCTAGCCAGTGAGTGCCACTTTGGGCCACTGGAGGAATTGATGGTACACGACCAGCTGGCGGAGCACACAAACAGCGACGCTATATGAGCGAAGTTACTCACGGCGCCAGGTCACCTAATGCTAGCCAGGGCTATCGAGCTAGCTCTCCAATTGAAGACTGCAGACAAGCTATCCTCAAAGCTAAATTGGTGCCAGTCACAACGGCAGCTGGAGCCTTCCGCCGCGGCACTAGTAGCGGACCCAGACAGCGAGGATAGCATGGACGACAACGTTATGGAAACCAATGCTACCAGCTGTAGGTCTGCCCCTGAAAAACCCTTGTGCATGAGTTGTGGGTCCATGAAGCACCAATACAAGGCTAGGGACTGCCCGACTAGAGGGAAACATTGTGGCAAGTGTGGATGCTTGATCCATTATGCCAGAGTGTGCCGTGTATTTGACCTGGAGAGCCCACGGAAGAAATCACTCCGCCCGCCCCCGACAGCTACCAACACGGTGTCCCTGAGTACCAACGGGTACACGTTTTGCAGAGTAACGCTGGACGGCATGGAGGTGCCGCTGCTGCTCAACACGGTGGCAGAGGAATTGCTGCTGAGCTGGGCCACAGTGAGAAAGTTCTTCCCGCACTACAGGATAAGAGGTAATCCGGCACTGCTTTACGATTATGGAGGTGGCAAGCTGTGCACAGATGGAACATTGGAGTTAACGGTTCGGTGCAAGTCGGCGGTGATGACTGATTTCACGTTCAACGTCATGGCCCGGGGCAACAACATCATGGGCTGTGACTTGTTTTATGGACTGGGTTTTGCCATTAAAGGCAATGCTGGAGAAGAGTGGTCTGGTTGTGGCCAGTGGAACTCTCCGGTTCTGGTGGTGGAGGACGATGCTGTGTGGGACAATGATCTATTGGGCACCATGGTGGTCAAGCAGGACCAGCCTCGCTCAGGTTTGATGCAGGAGGGTCTCAGTGCCGGCGCTCAGGGAATGGCAGGAGAGGGTACCGAGTTTGGTGGTGAGGTGTCTGTGTCGGCGAGTGACGCCGACGGGCTAGCCCCAGATTCCTCTGGAGCTTGGCCGCAGAGGGCTGGAAGATCTGTAGCTACAACGGCGACCGCTATAGCGGCTTTAAAAGAGGTTGGGGCCAGACCAACAGGCACGGAGGTACTGCGTGCCAAACAATACTGTTGCAGGCCAAGCAGAGCTCCTCTGAGAGTTACGGACCTGGTCTGGGCTCGAGGAGAGGGATGTCCGTGGTGGGTACTGGCCAAAAGACAGCCAGAGGAACACCAGGAGCAGCTGCGCAGCGTGGCTAAGCAGGGCGCAGCCTACGTCCAGCTGTCGGATGGCTCGTGGAGGCATGCCAATGAGCTGTGGCATGGCCGGGAGGAGGCTTCTGATGGCGGGTCCGGACAAGAGAGGTGGTCGGTGGCGAGGAGAAGAGGCACTCTCATCTATGAGGTCAGCTTTGACCCATGCCACTTCCAGGGGCAGGTCTACTGAGGGGCTGCCCTGCCCCCCCCAAGCCAATTCTACCCCTTCCTGCCAGAAGAACAGTAGTGTGGTTTGTAAAAAAAAAAGGTTCTAATGTTCATATGTTTGTGTGTCCATCCATCCATCCATCCATCTTCTACCGCTTTTCCGGAGGTCCGGGTCGCGGAGGCAGCAGTTCAAGCAGAGAAGCCCAGACTTCCCTCTCCCCAGCCACCTGCTCCAGCTCTTCAGAGGGGATACCAAGGCGTTCCCAGACCAGCTGGGAGACATAGTCTCTCCACCGAGTCCTGGGTCTGCCCCGGGGTCTCCTCCCAGTGGGACGTGCCTGAAACACCTCAAGTGGGAGGCGTCCAGGAGGCATCCTAATCAGATGCCCATACCACCTCAGCTGACTCCTTTCAATGTGGAGGAGCAGCGGTTCTACTCTGAGCCTCTCCCGGATAACTGAGCTCCTCACCCTATCTCTGAGGGTGAGTCCAGCAATCCTACGGAGAAAGCTCATTTCAGCTGTTTGTATCCGCGATCTCGTTCTTTCAGTCATTACCCAAAGCTCGTGACCATAGGTGAGAGTAGGAACATAGATTGACTGGTAAATCGACAGCTTTGCCTTAGAACTAAGCTCCCTCTTCACCACAACAGACCGGTACAACGTCCGCATCACTGCAGATGCTGCTCCAATCCGTCTGTCGATCTCTCGCTCCATTTTCCCCTCACTCGTGAACAAGACCCCAAGATACTTAAACTCCTCCACTTGGGGCAGTAGCCTGTCCCCAACCCGGAGAGGACAATCCACCTTTTTCCGGCTGAGGACCATGGACTCGGACTTGGAGGTGCTGATTCTCATTCCAGCCGCTTCACACTCAGCGGCAAACCGTCCCAGCAAGAGCTGTAGGTCATTGCTGGATGAAGCCAACAGGACAACATCATCTGCAAACAACAGAGATGAGATCCTGTGGTCACCAAGCATGGCACCCTCCATTCCCTGGCTGCGCCTAGAAATCCTGTCCATAAAAATTATGAACAGGATCGGTGACAAAGGGCAGCCCTGGCGGAGTCCAACTCTCACTGGGAATGACTCCGACCGAGAGTTGGCAATACGAACCAAACTCTCACAATGGTCGTACAGAGACCGAATAGCTCGTAACAACAAGCCCGATACCCCATACTCCCGAAGCACCCCCCACAAAAATCCACGAGGGACGCGGTCAAACGCCTTCTCCAAGTCCACAAAACACATGTAAACTGGTTGGGCAAACTCCCACGAACCCTCAAGAATTCTCGAGAGGGTAAAGAGCTGGTCCGATGTGCCACGGCCAGGACGAAAACCACATTGCTCCTCCTGAATCCGAGGTTCGACCAACGGCCGGACTCTCCTCTCCAGTACCTTGGCATAGACCTTCCCAGGGAGGCTGAGGAGTGTGATCCCTCTAAAGTTGGAGCACACCCTCCGGTCCCCTTTTCTGAAGAGAGGAACCACCACCCCGGTTTGCCATGCCAAAGGCACTGCCCCCGACCTCCACGCAATGTTGCAGAGGCGTGTCAACCATGACAACCCAACAACATCCAGGGCCTTGAGGTACTCAGGGCGAATCTCGTCCACCCCCGGGGCCCGGCCACCAAGGAGATTTTTAACCACCTTGGCGACCTCAGCCCCTGTGATAGGCGAGTCATCCCCCTCGTCCCCAAACCCTGCTTCCTCTGTGGAAGGCGTATCAGTGGGATTGAGGAGATCCTCGACGTATTCCTTCCACCGCCCAACGATATCCCCAGTTGAAGTCAACAGTGTCCCATCCGCACCATACACAGTGTGGACGGGGAGCTGCTTTCCCCTCCTGAGCCGCCGAACAGTTTGCCAGAATCTCTTTGAAGCCGACCGAAAGTCTTGTTCCATGGCCTCACCGAACTCCTCCCATACCCGGGTTTTTGCTTCAGCAACCACCCGAGCTGCACTCCGCTTGGCCTGCCGGTACACCTCAGCTGCTTCGGGAGTCCCACAAGCCAACCAAGCTTGATAGGACTCCTTCTTCAGCTTAATGGCCCCCCTCACCACTGGTGTCCACCACTTGGTTCGGGGGTTGCCACCACGAGATGCACCGACCACCTTGCGGCCGCAGCTCTGCGCCGCCGCTTCAACAACAGAGGTGGAGAACATGGCCCATTCAGACTCCATGTCTCCAGACTCCCTCGGAATGTGGTTGAAGTTCTTCCGGAGGTGGGAGTTGAAGACCTCCCGGACAGGGGAGTCCGGTGTTTGTGTGTGTTTAAAAAAAAAACCTAAAATGTTATTGTTCTGGGTGTGTTTATATTTTAGGAACACGGCAATATTTTAAGTTAATAATGGACTTTTAGTTAGTTATAGGTTGCAGAATAATTCACCTTGCTGTGTGGAGTAGGACAGTAGTCCACCCATCCTCCCTAGTTTAGATTTTATTGCGTGAATGTGGTAGACCATTTAATAATTTCAATTTAATTTTCTTAGTGCGTGATTCAGGTCCTAAATTGGGGAGGGTCTAAATTGTGTGTGTGTTTTTGGACTTTCTACGGGGGGGGGGGGGCATGTTGTCAATTATACTTTTATTGTGAAGTGCAGTGTAGTGGCGGCCACTTCCTCTTCCGTCACTACACCACCCTATAAATACCAGGGGGCATCCATTTTAGGGCCTCTTGCCGATGCCCCTGCCTGGTGGCTGTGTTGTGTGCCTCATTGCTAATAAAGCTGAGTTCATACGTTCCCCTGGCCTCATCCTTGTATTAGGTATTTATCCATACATAACAAGTACCACAGGGCTCCATAACTGGCCCACTGCTGTTCAGTATATACATAAATGATATCCCAAATTGCTGTCCAAGAGTCAACTGCCAGATGTATGCTGATGACACAATTATCCTTGTGTCAGCAAAAACACCCAGTCTGGCAGGGGAAGCTTTGACTCTGGCACTACAACGCATCTCCATATGGCTTGAGTTGTCTCACTTGACCCTTAATGTTAAAAAACTGTTTCTATGCGTTTTTCCACACGCAACAAGTCTATATCTGAAATGTTTGAAACTCATAAAAAAAGGAAGTAATCAAAGTGGAGAACAATGTAAAATATTTAGGCATTATATTGGATAAACATTTGAAATTTTAAAGTCAAGTAGAGCACATTTGGAAAAAGGTCAAACCAATTTTAAATTGTTTTTGTTTTATCAGAAAAGACCTGTCACAAAAACTGCCCAATTATATATGCATTCAATGATCTTTTCACATTTATCATACTGCATCACATCATGGTCACAATTTTCCACTTCTATTTTGAAACCGGTATTGTCATTATATAAACAAGCAATAAAAATTATGGATCAGAAGCCAATGAAATGGTTTCATTGTGATATTATCCAAAAATGTAATCTTTTAACCTTTGATAATTTCATAAATTTCTGTGTCCTTAAATCGTTTTTTAAGGGTTTAAATAATCAAGTACCACCACTGTTTGGTGATGTCATTAAGAGATGACAGAGGTCTGGAAAAACCACTACAGAGAACCACTTCTCTGGAACTTCCCCACTGTGGGACTAATAAAGGCTTATCTTATCTTACACAGGGCTCTGTCCAGGGAGACTGTGTCATCCCAATGTGTAAGACCTCTTTTGGACAGAGCTGCTTCTCTGCTAAAGGGGAAATACTTCGGAACTCTGCCAGCTGAACAGAAACAGCAGTCTGATTTTAAGGTTTTTAAAAAAGAGCTTAAAAATGGTTTAGTATAAATCAACAGTGTGTAAATGATAGGGCTAAAAATTGAGTGACAGTACCATGATGGTATTATTATTTTTTTCTTTTTCTCTTCTTTCTTTTTGTGTGTATATGAATGTATGTTGTTTTTGTATAAGGATATATGCACGCATAAATAACTACTTTTTCTTTTGCATTTTTGTAAGCATTAACAACTTAATTCTCCATTTATGGTTAACATATTTTTTCTGTTCTCTTTATTTTACCCTTTTTATTCTTCTTTTACAAAAGCCTCCTATGGACTAATGTGAATTAGCATGTATTGCTAAAACACTTAAGCAAAGTGTCTGGTTTGTCCAATACACTTGTCTTTCCATATCAAATCAAATAATAATAATAAATAATATCGGCTCATTAATTATTTATAAAGAAGAAGAAGCCAACTTTGTCATTCAGTCCATACAGCCAATCATGTACAGTAGAACAAATTATGTTTCTCCTGTCTAGAATCTTAACCACATCTAGAATCAGAGGGATCACTGCCATGCAAGGCATCTGTCATGAATGGCCCCTCTGGGGCAGAAAGACATATCCACTCGCTGGACTGTAGTTGTGACATTTAATAACAAAAATTCCAAAACAGAGCAAAAACACAAAAATACAAACAAGGATAACTTACAGAAGAGACACTCCGGAGCTGGAGTGGCTCAGGAGGAGAGGAGGAGAAAACTTCCAATGAAATCGGGTAGGTTAACATCAAGACTGCTGCAAAGAAACAATGAGCAGACAGAGCTTAAATACCAGACAGACAAATGAGCAGCAGGTGCGGGCAGCTGAGTGAGCAGGTGATCTAATTAGACAACTGCTCACAGCTGAGATGACTGGGGAGCAGACTGTGAGCAACTAGTGGGAGTGTGTGGAGAAGAGGAGGGCACGTGTCAAAAACCCAAAATATATGCAGAAACTGACAACATAATAATAACAGACATACAACATACACAGTGGTTTAGCACTGTGGCAGCACAGTTTTACCCTCGGCCGGGGGATCGCGGGGATCATGAGATCGTGGGTTCGATCCCAGCCCCCGACCAACAGTGAGCTGTGTGGAGTTTGCATGTTCTCCCCGTGTTGCGCGGGTTTACTCCGGGATTTCTCCGGTTTCCTCCCGCTTACCAAAAAAACATGTAGGTTTAGGGCGCTCGCGCACGCAGCGACCAGCAGCCGGTGGCTTGTCACCAGACTGCAAACCAAGTCTACCTACGGGTACAAATAAGTAACAAAAAAAACAAAACAAAAAAAAATACAATACTTCTAAATAAATTGAGAGTTTGAGCTCAGACTCATGACAGCGCCGCCAAAAGCAACTTTTCCTTCCCCCATTCTTTTATGCTGAGCACCAAGCTAGAAGGCGGGAAGTACCATTTTTGTATGGTCTTTGGTATGACTCAGCCATGGCTTGAATCCACAACCTCCCGGTTGTGGGGCAGATGCTCTATCAACTCAGCCACCACTCCGGTTGACTCTTTATGCCCAATTAAAAACCTATTTATAAGCTATATATCAATCCTATGTGATTGTCCAGAAAAAAGTCTTTGACCTTTTAGCCCAAATTGTTAAAAATGTGATCAAAACAAAACTGCTACTTTAATTAATTTATTTTTTGAGTAAATAAATACCAAAACTGCCTCCCTCTCATTCACATTCATGAGAGGGAGGCAGGCCTAACAGGGAAGATGCAAGGAGTAGAGGTAGTGAAGGTAGAGGAGTTTAAATACCTGCAGCCAACCATCCAAAGCAATGGAAAATGCATAAGAGAGGTGAAGAAGAGAGTGCAGGCAGGGTGGAATGGGTGGAGACGAGTGTCAGGAGTGATTTGTGACAGAAGGATAGCAGCTAGAGTGAAAGGGAAGATTTACAAGACAGTAGTGAGACCTGCTATGATGTATGGTTTGGAGACAGTGGCACTGCCTCAAAGATGTTCAGTCTTGGATGGAAACCAACTTCCTGAGCTTAAACAAAAATAAGACCCAAATCATTGTATTCGGACAACAAGACATCTTAGAAGGCTATGACAGCATCATTGGTACCCTTAGTTCTTATCTTAGTTTGTGTGCAAGAAACCTGGGTGCAATTTTTGATAGTGATTTTAAATTCAACAAATCAGTTCAGTGGTCAAGACTAGTTTTTATCAATTATGACTTTTAGCAAAGATCAAGGCCTACCTTCCCAAACCTCACTTTGAGAGAGTTATTCATACTTTTATTACTTCACGCATTGACTACTGTAACTCTCTGTATGTTGGTCTTGACCAATTGTCATTAAAACGACTGCAAAATGTCCAAAATGCTGCAGCCCGCTTAGTGGCAGGAAAGAAACTTTGCAACCACATCACCCCGATTCTTGGTTCTCTGCACTGACTTCCTGTCAATCTTAGGATCCAGTTTAAAATTTTATTAATTGTTTTTAAATATGTAGTAAATGGTTTAGCACCTTTTTATTTATCTGAGCTTCTTCACCCTTATTCCTCAGACAGAGCACTGAGGTCAGCAAACCAGCTGCTTCTGGCTGTTTCCAGGGCTCGGTTAAAAACCCGTGGTGACAGAGCCTTTTCAGTAGTGGCCCCTAAACTGTTGAACAGCCTACCTTACCAGATCAGAGCTGCACAGACACTTGAGCACTCTAATACACTGCTGAAGACTCATCTTTTCTCCTTGGTGTTTTAATCCCAGTCTGGGCATGTCGTCTTCGCCTTCTTAGCTTCTTAGTTTATTTTTTATTTATTAATCTATTCTATTTTATGGATTATTGATCTATTTTAATTTGTATTTAATATTTACGTATATCTATCTTACCCTTAATTATAAAATGTGTGCGTTATCTGTACAACACTTTGGTCAACGGAGGTTGTTTTTAAATGTTCTACTGTATATAAATAAAGTTGACTTGACTTGCTACAATTTTCATTGGGAGTGACTAGGAGGGACAGGATTAGAAATGAATATATCAGAGGGACAGCTCAGGTTGAGCAGTTTGAAGACAAAGTAAGAGAAGCAAGGCTGAGATGGTTTGGACATGTGCAGAGGAGGGATACTGGATATACTGGACAAAAGGATGTTGAAGATGGAGCTGCCAGGAAGGAGGAAAAGAGGAAGACCACAGAGAAGATTCATGGATGTAGTGAAGGGGGACATGGAGAGGGTTGGTGTTACAGAAGAAGATGCAATGGATAGGGTGAGATGGAAGCAGGTGATCCCCTGTGGCGACCCCTAAAGGGAGTAGTCGAAAGAAGAAGATAACTGATTAGGGTAGTATCCCACTGGGCCATAGATCGCCCAGTGTTTGCATACATGTTATGGGAGTGTTGCAGGACATTCTCGCAACATGCACAAGAGAGCTTTGAGAGCTTTTTTTGCTCCAGTCCTCACAGTTTTACTGAATCAAGTCCTACATAAGTTTTGTCTTTGTTTATTCTCGTAATGCTGGATGTGGACCAGGCTGACATGCTGACGGCTGCTGCATATCCCCTTACTGCTGTTGCTGTCAAGCACCATCCTGACTACTTTGGTGACAGGTACCAGGCTGCTGCCAGTGCTGGCATGTACCACTCTGGTGCTGGAAGGTGCCAGGTTTCTGTGTGTAATATCCCTGTCATATTGATAGAATGAACAGCTCAGGTGTAGGGAGCAACATCAGAGAAAACACTCACGACACAGAGAAGCAACGTTTAAATGGTTTATTATCAATTTCAAAAGAGGAGCACTGATAGAGAAAACATCACTCGCCAGAGGAAGAAGCAGCCTGTGAGGAGAGACGAGAGCAATTAGCAAGAGAAGGGAGGTAGTGAAGTGGGAAGACGAATTGCCACTTACATGCGCTGAACAGAGAACCCGACAGAGCACCAGCAGGAATAGACGAACCAGCAGGATGAAGCTGGTCGGGGAATTGGCTGAGTGGAGTCTAACCGGGTAGCTGAAGCGGGGTGAGGATGATGGAGCAGGTGAGTGCACAACAATCCCCGGAGATGCACCACACAGATGGCAGCAACCTGAAAAAGGGAGAGAAGACTGGAACGTGAGTAATTTTTCTCTCAAAAGATTAATCATCTTACTTGCTGTTGGTAAGGCAGTATACCCAACGAGCCAGCGCTATAGCTTCTACTTGATGGTCCTTATAAGCAATGGCGATGAAGAGGCGGCAGGTGCGTCCAATCACGCAGGTGAGCTGATTGCCTGCAGAGCTGGTGAAAGTTTAACAGAAAGGAGGGGACACGCGCTCACTTGAATATGATAATCCCTCCTTGCTGCAGTTGCTTTTTGTCTTCAATCAGTCACAATTTAGCTTCATAGGTTCCCAAAGTTGTTCTGCAAAGTTGTCTAACTTTTCTTGCACCTTTTGACTCTTGGAAACTAAGAAGGGGTCAATAACAGTTTGAGACACCTGCAACGACTCTGTAACTATTTTAAGAGAAAAATTTTCACACAAATTTTTTTGAACATGTTCAAAATCCCTGTGGCAGGAGAGTGAGGCCCTGCAACTCACGGGATGAAAATTGCGAACCCCTGCACACATTTGGAGAGATTTTGGAAACTCCCTCATGAATGCCGTCATGACAGATCCTATGACTATGTTATTTTCAAAGAAACAAGTGAGATTTACTGCCAAGTGTAAATTCATCACTAATGATGTTATAGATGCCAGCGATAGTCATCCATCACTATTCATGAATTCCATCCTAGCAGAGGTTGACAAAGTGGAGTTGTTTGGCATTACAACCTCTCTTGGTTCCATCTCATTACCAAGATGGCTACTGAGGCAGCGAAAAGCCTGGGCATAGGTACCTGGACCCTTCACAGACAGCCACAATTTACAAGAGTATCCAAGATGGAATATGCTTCTTCTGTTTGGATGGATGCATCACCAACATGCCTTGCTTGACTAGATGCTATCCAAAAAATAACAATCAAAAGGATTGACCTCCCTCCGGGTTGCCATAAAAAGGTATTCAACGTCTTGACCACTGTTGTAAAGTGGGTGCCCTGACGCTCCTTCACAGGATGTACTATAAGGAGGGACCTGCCCTGCTAAACAGCATGTTGCCTTAACCACCAGTGGTGAGACGTACAACTCAGCAGAACACAAGTCACCACAGTTCAGCTTTGGGAGAACCCCTGTCTAACACATCAGGACATAAGAGAACTTTTCTTTCCGCTACCGTCCACCTGTGGAACAGTCTGCCAGGGGACATTGTTCAAACTGAAGATAGACAGAGGCTCAAGTGTGAAGTACATGCTTTCCACGGTGCTTCCAGCCAGCATCATGGCCATCAGCCTGGACTGCTGCTAAGCCAAAGAAAGCCCTTGACAGAAAAAAAGAGCCATCTAAAAAAACAAAACAAAATGGCTCACCGTTCTTTTATTAATAGGAGGTAGGCATTATCAGCACCCAATATAGCCATATGACAAGACCCTACAATATTTGTGTTTCTTATGCACAGACATTACTACACAATTTTGATTTGCAATAACAAGTATAGCATATCAGTTCATCAGTCTTAAAGAAACAAGCTTCAGTCGAAAAACAAGAATAACATTAGAAAACCACTCAGAGAGTGCATACCTTTGCCAAGGCTCCTTCCTTCCTTTGTCCGAGATGTGGAGGAACAGGACCCAATCAGTGGAGGAACAGGACTCAATCACTGGACGTAAGTTCAAAATAATTTTATTAAAGAGCGATGGTTGCACAGACACTGCTCGAAGGCTTAAACAGAAAATAGCTTTGCAGCTTGGAAGCGCAACAAAACCATGAGAAAAAAAAACAACAAAAAACAGGACAAATAGGCAGACTGAACAGACAGGACTGAAGCGTGTAATCACGTCAGCATGACAAAAAGAACCCAAACTGAACAAAGTGAACACAGGCCTTAACTAATCAACGAACACAATCAGGACAACACGGGACAGGTGGAGAGATCAATAATCACTGACAGCTGACACATGAGGCAACTGACAGTGACAGGAGGGGCAGGGCTGTACACACACACAGAGGGAGACAGACACAAGTAGGGAATCAGGGGAGACATGAGCATAACAGAAAAAGACAGAACTAAGAACTCAGATCATAAATAATCATAATAATAATAATCAGAACTGAGGACAGAAATCAAGAATCCAACAAACAGTAATAAGTGCAAAAAATACAAAACACAAGGCGAGGATGTGGATTGAGTCTATGCTTTAAAGAAATACAAACTATGAATGAAAATGAAGACATGAGACCCAGTCCACGCCTTGACATCCTTCACTCCCTTTGTCCATCCATCTGTCCGTACCTCCCTGCCTCCATCCCACCATACATTGCAAGATAGGGCCTTGGTAGAGGTATGCGCTCATAGATCAGCTCTAAAATCAAATGGGTTCTTCTGCAGCCCAAGGACCATGTGTGGTGAAAACTTCATCAAACTGCGTAATCCTGCAAAACCACTGCTAGAAGTTTGAGCCTTGGTGGAGGTATGCACTCATGGATCACCTCCAAAATGTAATGGGTTCGTGTGTAGGCCAAGAGCCACCGCTGGTGAAAATTTCATCCAAATCCATCTTGTAGTTTTTGTGTAATCCTTCTGCACAAATACAAACAAAGCCCTTGGTGGAGGTATGCACTCTTGGATCATCACCAAAATCTAGTCATCTGTTCCCCATGCTATTACACACCTTTCCTGAAAATTTCATCAGAAACCGATTATAACTTTTTGAGTAATGATGCTAACAGACAAACAAACAAACAAACAAACCCCAGCAAAAGCATTACCTCCTTCCTTGGCGGAAGTAATAAAATATTTTTTTCCATTTTGCCAGTAAGTGTTTTACACATGAAAAAGAACTGATCCAGCAGGTACAATGGATCCAGTGACCACAGGCTCTAATGGAGACAGAAAAAAGAACTCCCAAG
The DNA here is from genome assembly GCA_020510985.1 of Pholidichthys leucotaenia. NCBI lineage: Eukaryota > Metazoa > Chordata > Actinopteri > Cichliformes > Pholidichthyidae > Pholidichthys > Pholidichthys leucotaenia. Next base: position 190,235,788 of record CM035837.1, on the reverse strand, counting down.
TAGAACATGAATCCTTTTCTTTATCATAAAGAGTCACTTAGTAGAATCCGATCAGTTACGAAAGTCTCAACACAGCTTCTTGTCTCTCCACCCACTTTCTGGATGTTATTTTCACATCTACTAGGAAGGTGCTGTTTGCACTCCTTTACTTCTCTTTACCCATTTTGCACTTTACCCACTTTTGCAAAAATGTAATTTATACAGAGAAAACAACTTTTCCAAGGGTGGGTAAACTAAAACTTAGAATAGCAGAGGTCACATGAAGGGCTCTATTTCAGTGATCTGAAAGGCCTGTCTGCCTGTGGTAACGTGTCGTCACTTCCTGTGTTGCTAGCTGTCTGTGGTTTGCTCTCCTCATTCTCCAGAGGATTTTGCCTTTAATTGTATTTTAATCACTTTTTTCCTTCTACCGTTAGCTCTCACTTCTGTTAGTCAAGCCTTTTGCACCTTTGTGCGCACTCAGTGTCATCTAATCACCCTCTTTAGCCTTCTGTTCACCTTTCATCGGTGTTTTTGTGAGCTTTGGGTTAGCCACTAGCTATGGCTACTAGCTCTCCTTCCTCTCCTCCTCTGGTGTGCTCTCTATGTCAGATGCTTAGCTATACCTCTGCTTCTTTTAGTGATAACTAACTAACTAACTAACCTGCACTTATAATCAGAATCAGGTTTATTGCCATTGTTCATGTAGTACACAAACTAGGAATTTGTCTCGGTACAATGCTGCAACATTAAACATGATAAGATAAGAGAAATAAACTATACATGTAATAAAGTGTAGGATAAGATTAAGTGATACTGGTCAACAGTTAAAATATATATTAGCCAGCAGCAGATACTGTGGAGAACTATATAGTGCAGTCGGTAATGCAGGAAGAAAACAGTGATGATTGACATGAGTCTGGTTGAGCTGTTGTACATGGTGCACGAGAGTCACTTAGTGTTCAGCAGTCTAATGGCAGAGGGGAAGAAGCTGTTCATGTGACGGGAGGTTTTAGTCTGGATGGACCGAAGTCTTCTACCAGAGGGGAGGGGGGCAAACAGTACATGACCAGGGTGTGAGGGATCGGCTATGATCCGGCCAGCACGCCTCCGGGTCCTGGAGATGTACAGATCCTGGAGAGATGGGAGCTTGCAGCCGATCACCTTCTCAGCAGTGCGCACGACGCGCTGCAGCCTTAGTCTGTCCCTGGCAGTGGCTCCTGCGTACCACACGGTTATGGAGGTGGTGAGGATGGACTCGATGATGGCTGTGTAGAACTGCACTAACATCTTGGTGGGTAGCTTGAGCTTCCTCAGCTGCCGCAGGAAGAACATCCTCTGCTGGGCTTTTTTGATGAGTGAGCTGATGGTCAGCTCCCATTTGAGGTCCCTGGTGATGGTAGTGCCTAGGAAGCGGAAGGAATCAGCAGTGGTGATGGGAGAGCCTGAGAGGGTGAGGGGGGGCAGAGGAGTAGTGACTTTCCTGAAGTCTACAATCATCTCCACTGTCTTCAGAGCGTTCAGCTGCAGGTTGTTATTGCTGCACCAGGACGCCAGCTGGGCCACCTCTCTCCTGTAGGCGGACTCGTCGCCGTTGGAGATGAGCCCGATGAGGGTGGTGTCGTCCGCAAACTTGATCAACTTGACAGACTGGTGGCTGGAGGTGCAGGAGTTGGTGTAAAGGGAGAAGAGTAGGGGGGAAAGTACACAGCCCTGGGGTGATCCGGTGCTGATGCTAGTATAGTCTGAGACAGTCTTTCCCAGCCGCACATGCTGCCTCCGGTCCGTCAGGAAGTCGATGATCCACCTGCAGAGGGAGTCAGGCACGTTGAGCAGGGACAGCTTGTCCCGGAGCAGAGCGGGGCGGATGGTGTTGAATGCGGAGCTGAAGTCCACAAACAGGATCCTGGCGTAGGTTCCCGGGGAGTCCAGGTGCTGCAGGATGGAGTGGAGGGCCAGGTTGACTGCATCGTCTACAGACCTGTTGGCTCGGTAGGCAAACTGCAGCGGGTCCAGGGGAGGGGTGGTGATGGACTTGAGGTGGGACAGGACCAGGCGCTCAAAGGACTTCATGACTACAGAGGTGAGCGCTACAGGTCTGTAGTCATTAAGTCCAGTGATCCGTGGCTTCTTGGGGACAGGGATGATGGTGGAGGATTTGAGGCAGGATGGCACGTGGCATAACTTAAGGGAGGTGTTAAAAATGTCTGTGAATACAGGAGCCAGCTGTTTCGCACAGAGTCTCAGGGTGGAGGGAGACACGCCGTCTGGGCCGGGGGCCTTGCGCGGGTTCAGTCTGGAGAACTGTTTGAGCACATCCTGCTCACTGATGATAAGGGGAGGGGGGGAGGTGGGGGGGGGTGCCTTAAATGAAGTAGGGAATGTGGAGGCTGTGGAGCTGGAGGGAGGGGGGGAGTTGGACACAGATGACGAGGTGTCAAAACGGGCATAGTGTTGGGACAGTCTCTGACAAAGGGCTTTGTCATCCTGACCTTTAGGAGCCTGAGGCCGATAGTTGGTGATCTGCCTCAGTCCTCTCCACACGGAAGCCGAATCATTAGCAGTGAACTGCTGCTGGAGTCTCTCTGAGTACACAGATTTAGCCCTCTTCAGCTCTCTGTTAAACCGATATTTAACCTCCCTGTAGCAGTCCCTGTCTCCACTTTTCAGCGCTGCTTCCTTCTCCTTCCTGATCTGTCTGAGCTTAGCTGTGAACCAGGGTTTGTCATTAGAGTAACTCACCCTGGTGCGTGATGGAAGAATGTTCTCTTCACAAAAGTGGATATATGAGTTCACAGTGTCCGTGTACTCATCCAGATCATGCGTGGCTCCTTTAAGCATGCCCCAGTCAGATATTTCCATGCACGTTTCCAGCTTCTCCTCAGCATCACTGGTCCGTATCTTCGTAGTGCTCACAACAGGTTTAGTGAGCTTCAATCTCTGTCTGTATGTGGGAATGAGGTGAACCATCACGTGATCAGATAATCCCAGCGCAGCTCGAGGGACAGCGCGATATGCGTCTTTCACTGTGGTGTAACAGTGATCCAGTGTGTTTAATCCTCTGGTGGGGCATTTAATAAACTGTTTGTAGCGGGGGAGATCGTGGCTCAGATTGCACTGATTAAAGTCGCCAGCCACAATAATCAGCGAGTCTGGAAAACTCCGCTCTGTGTGTTGAATGTGATCCGCGAGCACGCGCTGAGCTTCGCGCGTGTCCGCGTCGGGAGGGGCGTACACAGCGATCAGTATAAAAGAAGCAAACTCCCGTGGGGAATAAAAAGGCTTGCAGTTGATAACAAGAAATTCCAAGGCAGGAGAACAGTGTTTGGAAATTTCCGTTACATCAGAGCACCAGCTACAGTTGATGTAGAAGCAGACTCCGCCTCCTGTGGTCTTGCCGGAAAGCTCTGTGTCACGATCAGCACGGAAGAGCTGGAAGCCGTCGAGGCGCAGCGCGCTGTCCGGTATATTTTCCCGGAGCCAGGTCTCAGTAAAGCAGAGGACAGCTGAGGAGGCGAGGTCCTTAAAACGCATCAGCAGTCTCAGTTCATCCACCTTGTTAGAGAGAGAGTTGGTATTGGACAGAAATATGCCAGGCAGCGCCGTTCGCGAGCCTCTCCTGCGAAGTCGTACGAGAGCGCCCGCTCGTCTTCCTCTCTTCCGCCGTCTCACTTTCCGAGCCAAACAATAAACCAGATCGGCGGCAGGGGCTAGAAAAACTGGGAGGAGGTCCGTGGGGGTCAAAGTCCTGATATTTAAAAGTTCTTCACGGGTATAAGTGCAAGCAGACACACAATTGACAAACAAAAACAAACAAAGAGCGCAGCGAAGCACCATGTCGACCGCTGTGGGCGCCATCTTGGATATAGCGCTTTTCTAGTCACAAAGACCACTCAAACCGCTTTCATTAATACTAACCCTCTATTCTAAGGGCCTATAGGAAACAGATATCTAGGGACAATTTAGAACAGCCAATTAACCTAACATGCATGTTTTTGGCATGTGGGAGGAAACCGGAGAAATCCCGGAGTAAACCCACGCAACACGGGGAGAACATGCAAACTCCACACAGATCACTGTTGGTTGGGGGCTGGGATCGAACCCACGATCCCACGATCCCCACAATCCCCCGGCCAAGGGTAAACTGTGCTGCCGCAGTGCTAACCACTGCGCCACCGTGCAGCCCAAACGGTAAATGTAATAAATGTTGTCTTTTTGAGGCGCTCGAGGCGAGGTTGTCTGATTTGGAATCCCGGCTCCGCTGCATTGAAACACCGTATGCGCCAGTCAGTAACGACAGATGTCCCCTAGCTGCAGCGGAGCTCCCTAGCTTAGGGCAGCCTGCTAGCGGGCCTCCGGTCCTCCTCAGCAGCAAGGAGACTGGGTGGGTGACTGTGAGAAGGAAGCCTAGTTGCAAAGCCCCGGTTAACCACCAACCTGTTCATGTTTCTAATCGCTTTTCCCCGCTCAGCGACACACCCGCTGAGTAAAAAACTCTGATCATTGGCGACTCTGTAGTCAGAAACGTGATCCTAGAGACTCCACAAGCCATAGTCAAATGCATTCCTGGGGCCAGAGCAGGCGATATCAAGTCAAATTTGAAAATGCTGGCTAAAAGTAACTGTAAATACTCCACAGTTGTTATTCACGCCGGCATTAATGATGTCTGACTCTGGCAGTCGGAAGTCTCAAAACTTAACGTGGAATCGGTGTGTGACTTTGCCAAAACAATGTCTGCCTCTGTAGTATTCTCTGGACCCCTCCCCAATCTGACCAGTGATGACATGTTTAGCCGCTTGTCATCCTTCAACCGCTGGCTGTCTGTGTGGTGTCCTGCAAACAATGTGGGCTACATAGACAATTGGAGCTCATTTTGGGGAAAACCTGGTCTTATTAGACGAGACGGCATCCATCCCACTTTGGATGGTGCGTCTCATTTATCTAACAATCTGGCATCATTTTTATCCAAATTTCTAAAACCTTGACAGCTCAGAGTTGGGACCAGGAAGCAGAGTCACAGTCTTTAGACGCCTCTCTGCAGCTCCTCTTCATCCGCCACCCCTCAACTTAGCCCCTGTCTTCCCCATCAGAGAATCATTGTTTGCTCCCTCCAAAGTAAATAAAAATATAATGTATAAGCATCCCAAAGTGATTAAACAAAAAGTTGGTAAAACTCAAATTAAACATGAAGCCTCTAAATTTTATGATTTGGCCTCTGTTCCTCCTCATAATTTAAAAATTAAATGCGGTTTGTTAAATATTAGGTCTCTAACTCCCAAGTCTCTGTTAGTCCATGATCTGTTAATTGATCATCAGATTGATTTAATATCCCTTACAGAGACTTGGTTAGGGCAAGAGGATTATGTTGGTTTGAATGAATCATCTCCCTCTGGTTATTTAAACTGTCAAAATCCCAGAAGTTCCGGTCGTGGAGGTGGAGTAGCAACAATTTACCATTCCAAATTACTAGTTAATGTAAAGCAAAAAACACGTTATAATTCCTTTGAGGGCCTGGTCCTCAGTATCAGGCATTTTAGCAGTTTTAGGCTAAACCCAATTTTATTTGCCATAGTTTATCGTCTTACATCAACCTACTCAGAGTTTTTATCCAAATTTACCGAATTCCTAGCTGATTTAGTGCTGAAATCAGATAGAATAATTATAGTAGGGGCCTTTAATACACATGTAGATGTAGATAGTGATTACCTTAATTTGGCATTTAATTCAGTATTTGACTCAATGGGGTTTTCTCAGAAAGTAGGAAATTCTACCCATTATCTCCACCATACATTGGACCTTGTTCAGACGTATGGCATAGAAATAGAAAATCTGGTAGTGTCTCCTCATAACCCTGTACTGTCAGACCATTGTCTGTTAACCTTTGATTTTACTATTTCTCACTATTTGGCTCCAAAGGAAAAATATTACTACAGTAGATGCCTCTCAGATGATGCTGTTATCAAATTTATGCAGATTGTTTCCTCTATGCCATGTGTCAACACAACGGAAATAAGCTATAGACAGCTTGCTCCTTCTGTAATTGATAGCATGGTAGATAGTGTTACAGCTTCTCTGCATCAGACTCTAGACATGGTGGCCCCTTTAAAAAAGAAAAAGTCTAATCAGAGATTTCTAACTCCTTGGTTCAACACAGAAACTCGTAGCTTAAAACAGAAGACTCGTCAATTAGAAAGAAAATGGTGCTCCACTAATTTAGATGAAATCTATTTAGCTTGGAGAAATCATCTTTTAATTTATAAAAAAAACTCTGAGAAAAGCTAGAACAAGTTATTATTCTGCATTAATAGAAGAGAACAAGAATAATCCCAGGTTTCTTTTCAGCACTGTAGCCAGGCTGACAAAGAGTCAGGACTCTGTCAATCCTAGCATTCCCTTAGAGCTTACTAGTCAGGACTTTATAAACTTTTCCAATAATAAAATTTCATCTATCAGAGATAAAATCAGTCAGGTTCTTCCCACTGTTAACTTAAATACAGTAACTACCTCAACTCCTTCAGTTGACATCTGTTTGGATCAGTTTACTCCAACTGACCTTTGAGAGTTATTCAAAATAGTTTCTTCATCCAAGCCTTCAACTTGTCTTTTAGACCCTATTCCTACCATGTTATTTAAAGAAGTCTTCCCATTTATTGGTAGCTTTATTCTTCAAATAATCAATTCTTCATTAACTATAGGCCATGTACCGCAGGCTTTTAAAATGGCTGTAATTAAAGCCTTACTCAAAAAGCCAACGCTGGATTCCCTTTCATTTTAAAAATCTTAGAAAAAGTTGTTACTACGCAATTATTTGACCACTTGCAGGGAAATGGTCTATTTGAATAGTTTCAATCTGGATTTAGAATCCATCATAGTACTGAAACAGCCTTAGTGAAGGTCACTAATGACCTCCTGATTACATCTGATAATGGACTTGTTTCTGTACTTGTCCTTTTAGACCTCAGTGCAACTTTTGATACTATCAATCATAATATTCTACTTGATAGATTAAACACTTATGTTGGACTTAATAGAACTTTGTTTCAGTGGTTTAGATCTTATTTATCTAATAGGTTCCAGTTTGTTCATGTCAATAATGAGTTTTCTTTCAACTCAAAGCTCAGTCATGGAGTTCCACAGGGATCTGTGCTAGGCCCTACTCTTTTTAGTTTATATATGCTTCCGTTAGGCAACATTACTAGAAAGCACTGTATACATTTTCATTGTCATGCAGATGACACATAATTATACCTGTCAGTGAAGCCAGATGATGGTAATCAATTAGCCAAGTTGGAAGCCTGTCTTAAGGAAATCAAAGCTTGGATGACTTGTAATTTCTGCTTTAAATTCAGATAAGACTGAAGTCATTCTTGTTGGTCCCAAAAATCTTAGAAATATCTTTCCAAATCAAACTTTTAGTTTGGATGCGATTACTCTTTCTCTTAATAACTCTGTCAGGAACCTTGGAGTTATTTTTGATCAAGATCTGTTTTTCAATTCACATATTAAATTTGTTTCTAAGACTGCCTTCTATCATTTGCGCTGATAGACAAGATGAGGAGCATCTTGTCTCAGAGTGATGCTGAGAAACTGATCCACGCTTTTGTTAGCTCTAGATTAGATTATTGTAACTCTTTATTATCAGGTTGTCCTAAAACATCTCTAAAAAGTCTTCAGTTGATCCAAAATGCTGCAGCAAGAGTTTTAACAGGTACTAGAAAGAGAGATCATATCTCTCCGGTTCTGGCCTCCCTTCATTGGCTTCCCATAGAGTTTAGAATTAAGTTTAAAATCCTTCTTCTCACTTTCAAAGCTCTAAACAATCAGCCCCCCCTTTTTTTAAAAGATCTGATATTACCCTATTATCCTAACAGAGGAATACGCTCCCAAAATGCAGGATTACTTGTAATACCTAGAATCTCCAAAAGTACAATGGGGGCAGAGCCTCCAGTTATCAAGCTCCTCTCCTGTGGAACCAGCTGCCAATCTGGATTTGGGAGTCAGACTCAAGCACACACATTAAGCATTCATTACAGGTTGGGCTATCGGTGCCATCTACAGCCGGCTATGTCCGTGTTCTGGCTCGACAGGGAACAACCACCGAACTTGGTACACAGGTTGACCTTGGGAGTAGCACCTATGGCTATACTTTAGGGGTCAAAAAGTCAAAGGTCAAGGTCAGAATGCCAAATAAACTATATCTCACTTACAAAGACAGGTAAAGCCACCAAACTTGGTACAGAGGCTCACCTTGGGATCCTGACCTCTGACATGGGTGAGGGATCAAAAGGTGAAAGGTCAAGGTCTGCATTCCCTATGCCAGGGGTCTGCAACCTCTGTAAATCAAAGAGCCACTTTGCCCCTCTGACTAAAATAGAATTAGCTGAGGGCCGCGACAGCTGTTCAAGCTCTAAAATAAAGACTATGCTGCTTATAAAGTTTCATATATAGCAATGAAAATACAAGGTTGTCATAGCCAGGAGCGGCACTGGGGTTAAGCTACCAGTGCTCATAAAATGCTCCTTATGGTGTGCGTCTTGAAAAGCCTCTGACAACTAAGTCCAACTCCTAGCCTGCCCATGTGGTTTAGTCTCTAAGCCCGGCGGAACTGCTTTTACTAATAGGAGAAGGGGCGAGGGCGGATCTCTGGCGCCTTAAAACCAGATGCTTCGGGTAGATGGTGGCTCGTCAACCTGAGAAGGTAGCCCATCTAGGGGAAGGTAAACCCTGATTTCAAACCTCCGCTGCCTTGCGGCACACCCGGTCACGGGAAAGGCTTCAGGAGTCAACCCTGAGGAAAAATCCGGAGTCAGAGCCCCTAAGGCAGTTCTCTGTTGTGCTCAACATTGTTCTGGCAGCTCCTGCGACGGCACTGGTGCCAAACTGTAGCAGCCTTGCTGTTCCTTTGGATTCATCAGTGACGTGGAGAGGGGGGACATGCTGCATGGGCAACATCTTGTCCTCAATATCTTCCTGCCCAGGCTTGAATCCTACCAACGCCCAACGCTGGAAGGTAGAACACTGAATCATTGGAGAGGACACTCCACCTTCGCCTTTGGCGTAGACAAAACACGGGGAATGACAGTTACCGGTTATAAGCCACCGCTCAATTGGCGTAGAGCGCGGCGCCAGGGGTTGTTCCCGAAGGTGGGAGGGATCATCAGATCTCACTGGACAGCTACCACCCGCCTCAAGCTGGGCAGCCCCCAGCCAATAAGGTGTTGTCCCACCACAGCTTGCTTTCCTCATTGGGTGCATGGGGATGAGGAGAAGTCCGAACAGCAGGCTGAGAACCTTCACACCAGGCAAGACAAAAAAACAAAAGAGACCAACTCTAAAACTGGGAACTTGGAACGTCCGCACTATGATGACAGGACTCGCTGCTAACCTCAAGGTCATCAACGACACCAGGAAGACTGCCATCATCAATAATGAGCTGAAGAGACTGGGAGTGGATATCGCCACTCTCCAGGAAACACGGTTGGCTGACGCAGGCACACTGAGAGAGAAGGACTACACGTTCTACTGGCAGGGAAAGGGCAGTGATGAACACAGGGAACACGGAGTGGGCTTCGTAGTGAAGAACACCTTGCTGTAGAACCGGGTGGAACCGGGCAGCAATGGCTCTGCACGACTCCTCACCCTCCGCCTCAACACCACTCAAGGCCCAGTCACCCTCGTCAGTGTGTATGCCCCAACACTGACAGCCACACCAGAGGCAAAAGACGAGTTCTACGAGAATCTCGCAACAACTGTCAGGATCATCCCCAACTCTGAACAACTCATTCTCCTTGGAGACTTCAATGCCAGAGTGGGTGCTGACCACGACTCCTGGCCCTCCTGTCTTGGACAATTTAGCGTGGGCAGAATGAACGACAACAGACAGCGGCTGCTCGAGTTCTGCACATATCACGATCTGTGCATCACAAACTTGTTCTTCAAGACCAAGCCCCAACACAAGGTTTCCTGGCGACATCCGCGCTCAAAGCACTGGCACCAGCTGGACTTGATCCTGACCAGGCGCACCTCACTGAAGAACGTGCTAATCACCCATTCGCTCCAGAGTGCAGATTGCGACACAGACCATTCATTGGTGTGTTGCAAGGTCAAGCTGCAGCTGAAAAAATTCCATCGTGCTAGACAGCCTGGAAAGGCACGAATTGACACCAGCAAGATGGCCCAACCAGAACTTGTTGAGCAGTTTGCCTCCACCTTTGAGAAGGAACTTGGTGTACCACAAAAAGGAGAATCTGCAAAGCAGAAGTGGCAAGAGCTGCAAAACACCATCCACCGCACAGCCTTGGCTACATTTGGGAGGAAGACCTCGAAGTCACAGGACTGGTTTGATGCCAAGTTGACCGAGATGACCCCCGTCATTGAAGCCAAGCGCTCAGCTCAGCTATAAAAAATCTCTTAGAAAAGCTAGAACGAGTTATTATTCTGCATTAATAGAAGAGAACAAGAATAATCCCAGGTTTCTTTTTAGTACTGTAGCCAGGTTGACAAAGAGTCAGGACTCTGTCAATCCTAGCATTCCCTTAGAGCTTACTAGTCAGGACTTAATGAACTTTTTCAATAATAAAATTTCATCCATCAGAGATAAAATCAATCAGATTCTTCCCACCATTAACTTAAATACAGTAACTACTACAACTCCTTCAACTGATATCTGTCTTGATGAGTTTACTCCAATTGATCTTTTAGAGTTAGACAAAATAGTTTCCTCATCCAAGCCTTCAACTTGTCTTTTAGACCCTATTCCTACCAGGTTATTTAAAGAAGTCTTCCCACTTACTGGTAGCTTTATTCTTCATATAATCAATTCTTCATTAACTTTAGGCCATGAACCGCAGGCTTTTAAAACAGCTGTAATTAAACCCTTACTCAAAAAGCCAACGCTAGATCCAGGAGCTTTAGCGAACTATAGCCCAATCTCTAATCTCCCTTTCATTTCAAAAATCTTAGAAAGAGTTGTTGCTTCGCAATTATTTGACCACCTGCAGGGAAATGGTTTACTTGAAGAGTTTCAGTCTGGGTTTAGAATCCATCATAGTACTGAAACAGCCTTAGCGAAGGTCACTAACGACCTCCTCATCACATCTGATAATGGACTTGTTTCTGTACTTGTCCTTTTAGACCTTAGTGGAGCTTTTGATACTATCGATTATAATATTCTACTTGATAGATTAGAACACTATGTTGGACTTAATGGAACTTCATTGCAGTGGTTTAGATCTTATTTATCTCATAGGTTCCAGTTTGTTCATGTCAATAATGAGTTTTCTTTCAACTCAAAGCTCAGTCATGGTGTCCCACAGGGATCTGTGCTAGGCCCTACTCTTTTTAGTTTATATATGTTTCCGTTAGGCAACATTATTAGAAAGCACTGTATACATTTTCATTGTTATGCAGATGACACAAAATTATACCTGTCAATGAAGCCAGATGATAGTAATCAATTAGCCAAGTTGGAAGCCTGTCTTAAAGAAATCAAAGCTTGGATGACTTGTAATTTCCTGCTATTAAATTCAGATAAGACTGAAGTCATTCTTGTTGGTCAAAAAAACCTTAGAAATACCTGTCCAAATCAAACTTTCAGTTTGGATGCAGTTACTTTACTGCCCTCCCATCGAGTTTCCTAATTATCGACTGGTAGACAGCAAGCTAACACGTGTGGTGCATGTCTCAATGATGACAAGATGCTTCCTTTTATCTCGTTTATTGATGCTACACCACAAGGAACTCAACGTGATGTACACTCGTCTTTTTGGTCTTACATCCGTTTACATCCGTTCCTACATCCGTGTAAAACTGCAACAAAGTAGACATATACACGCCGTCAATGATATGGTCACTGTGTCTAGCTTAGCACATGTTAGCATTAGCTCTAACTTAGCTTGGTAACAATGTTGGCAACGGACTAGACAGTCGCTTAAAATACACCAATGCAACCGTGCAGTTCTCATTGTAGCTGTTAACACAGCCATGTAGGATACTCACGGACTAATGATGTCCAAGGCGCCGATAATTAAACAACATTCACAGCGTTCGTACATCGGGTGAAGCTCTGACCGGTCTCCTGTTATATCATTACTGCGCATGTGCAACACTTTGTGTATCAGTTCAAAACGATGCTTTCACTACACCACTAGAGGGAACCAAACTCACTTACATGAAATGCTGTAATGGGAACTGCCCAACTTTAATTCATGGGGGCAGAATACTCCCCGTCTGGTGCAATAACATTGTACCACTATTTAGCCTTACAACATTTCAAACGACAGTGCATAACAATGTTAACCATATCATTATCTATTCCCCATCTGCTATCAGTAAAACCATTTCTGTAATTGGTCTCAGAAACACTTTTAACAGTCCCATCTCATTATCTTCACCTCTGCTTTTCGTACTTTATTGTCCTTTCCGTGAAATGTCTTCACAATACGCCCCATGGGCCAGTCATTTCTGTGTGTTTGCCCATCCTTGAGCAAAATGACATCTCCAACATTGATGTTCGGTTTCGCATCAGTCCATTTTCTTCGGCTCTGAAGAGTCACGAGATACTCTTGTCTCCATTGTTTCCAAAAACTATCCGCAAGAGCCTGCACTTGTTTCCACTGACATGCATGAAGTTCTGGTGCAGCAAAAGTTCCCGATGGTGCTGTCAAGGGGTTGTTTTTTTGGGTCAGTAGCATTGCTGGGGTTAGGATGGTTGGATTGTCAGGATCTGTTGAGACCGACACGAGTGGTCTTGCATTCATCACTGCCATAACCTCCGCCATTAAGGTGCTCAGTACTTCATGCGTGAGCCGTAGTTTGTTCTTGAGAAGTAGTGCATCTAGAATCCACCTGGCAACTCCAATGAGTCTCTCCCAGGATCCACCCATGTGTGATGCATGAAGTGGGTTAAAAAACCATTTGCAACCCTTTTCTTGTAGGTAACTCGTTAATGCTGCATCACTGTGCTCAATTCTCAGTTCCTTACATGCCCCAATAAAGTTTGTGCCCCTATCAGATCGCAGAAGCTGTGCGGGTCCCCGAATGGAGAAGAATCTTCTCAGAGCATTTATGAAACTGGACGTTGACATTGATTCAATCAGTTCAATGTGCACAGCTCTTGTTGACATGCATGTGAAAAGTAGAGTCCATCTGTTGCTGTCTGCGCTTCCTCCTCTTGTGCGTCGTGTTGTCACTGACCATGGACCAAATACGTCGAGACCAACGCTGGTGAACGGTGGCATCGGTGAGAGCCTGTCACTTGGTAAATCTGACATCTTTTGGATTTGCAATGTCTTCCTCAGTTTCCTGCAGGTCACGCACTTGTGGATGGCAGAAGACACAAGACGTTTGCCGCCTATGATCCAAAACCCAGATGCTCTAAGGGCTCCCTCTGTCATGTGTCGGCCTTGATGCGCTACCTTTTCATGGTAGTATCTGATTAAAAGAACAGCGATGTGGTGTGAACGAGGGATAATGAGGGGGTGTTTTTCTTCTTTTGCCAGGTTTGCTGGTGCCAAGCGTCCTCCAACTCTAAGCAGACCATCCTCGTCAATGATTGGGTTTAATTTTTTCAGCCAACTCTGTTTCGGCAGTGGGTGTTTTGTTTCAACGCACTTGAACTCTTCCTTAAAGACTTCATGTTGCACTATAGATATTATTAGGCATTTCGCTCGTGAAAGTTCGTTGATAGTGCACGCACTGTTATAACGTTTCCACCCACTGTTTTTGGTTTGCCCGGACTTGCGCTTGTATGAAGCTGCGACACGAATGAGTGAGCCAACTGTGCGGCACAGTTTCATCCAGTGTGAGAACCTTTCAAAGCGGTGTGACCCCAAATGTCCGACAGACACCTTAGTAACGAATGTTTTTACATCAGGCCTGATTTCTGCATCTTCCTCTGGACTTATGAGTGAGAAGGGGTCAGATTGCTGTGGTTCTGCATCGGGTTGAGTCAAGAATAGAGGTCCTTGGAACCAGTTTGTGAGCTTCAGTGCATGTGCCGCGATGTATCTTGTGGCAGTGTCCGCTGGGTTGTCGCTGGTTGCTATGTAATACCACTGTGATGGAAGTGTTGACTTTCTGATGCGGGTTACACGGTTTGCCACATATGTGTAGAACCTTTTTGTGTTATTGTTTATGTATCCGAGAACAATCTTACTGTCTGTATAAAACCTGACAGCATCCATTGCAGTGTCTATCTCATCCCTGATCAGCTCGTACATCTCAACAGCTAGAACAGCTGCGCATAACTCCAAACGAGGGATGGTGTGTGCAGGGCGTGGTGCTATTTTAGATTTACCTATAATGAACCCTGAGTGGCACTGACCTTTATTGTTGGTGGTTCTCAGGTATGCTACTGCTCCGATTGCCAAGGTTGATGCATCTGAGAAAATGCATAACTCTCTTTTTCGAACAGAAGGCTGCGACAATGGCAGGTAGCACCTTGGTATCTGTAGGTCTTCTAGGTCTTTCAGGGAATCTTTCCATTTGTTCCATTCCTCTTCTCTCTCAGCGGGAAGTGGTTCATCCCAGTCGCCATGTTCTGTTGACAGTTCACGCAGGAGGTTCTTCCCCTGCATCGTGATAGGCACCACAAACCCTAGAGGATCATACAGGCTGTTGACTGTCGCTAAGACTCCCCTTCGTGTGTAGGGCTTCCTGTCGATGGACACCTGAAACATAAAACTGTCAGTTTCAAGATTCCAAAGCACCCCTAAACTGCGCTGTAGTGGGAGCTCGTCACATTTGAGATCTAAGTCTTTTAAGTCCTTTGCTCTTTCATTTGCCGGAAAGGCTTCCATGACCCTGTAGTCATTAGATGCTATTTTGTGTAATTTGAGATTGGATTGGGCTAACATCTTTTGTGCGTTTGTCAGGATGTCAACAGCTTCTTCTGGTGTGGCTGTGGAGGCTAATCCATCATCTACATAGAAATGTCTCATTATGAACTGTGTTGTGTCATGTCCATGCTCTTTCTCACCTTCAGCTGCAGCACGTCTCATGCAATAAATGGCCACGGCTGGAGAAGGGCTGTTGCCGAACACGTGCACTTTCATTCTGTAGTCTCTTACTTCTTTGTCGAGATCATTATCCTCATACCATAGGAACCTGAGGTAGTCTCTATGATCTTCTCTGACCACAAAACAGTAAAACATCTGTTGCACATCTACAGAAAATGCTATTGGCTCTTTCCTGAAATGTAGTAGGACGCCCACAAGACTGTTGTTTAGATCAGGTCCTCTTAATAGTACCTTATTTAGAGATATTCCTCTGAATTCCGCACTCGCGTCGAACACCACTCTCAGTTGGTCGGGTTTTTGGGGGTGATATACGCCAAACGACGGTAAGTACCAATGTTCTTTGTTCTTCTCTAAAGGAGGAGCAGCCTCTGCATGGTTGTTGTCCAGCATCTTTTGGACGGACTCTGTGCACTGTCTTTTCATTTCAGGTTTTCTGTCCAGTGTTTTTCTGAGAGAATGAAGACGTTGCATTGCCTGTTCTCTGTTGCTTGGAAGGTGTGGTCTCGGAGAACGAAATGGTAGCGGTGCTACCCAGCTGTTCTCTGCATTTTGATGTACTTCTTTGTTCATGATGTCAATAAAAACCTGATCTTCTATTGACAGTGCTGGTTTATCGTCGTCCTTTGTTTTATCAAAGACTGTGTTTCCCAAGTGGTCTGTGTCTCTCTCACCCTGCAAGGCATATGGTAGTATGCTGTTGGGGCGTGAGGTGGAGCAACCTGGAACCTCTTTGACAAGAAATGTGTTTGGGCATGGGCTAAGGAATGATGCACGACCATTGTAGAGCACATGTGTCTTTAGCACGTTAACAGTCGAAGGCTTGTGTGTCGTCCCTAAACACGTTTCTCCCACAATAACCCATCCCAAGTCCAAGCGCTGTGCATAGGGAGTACTGTGGGGCCCATTTATTTGTTCTCTCACCTTGTGTACCTGTAGGATGTCTCTTCCCAGCAGTAGGAGGATGGGGGCATGTTCATCTACAGGTGGAATCTTGTCTGCGACTTTTCTGGAGATGGAATCTCCCTCCTGTCATCGGGGATCATGTCACACTCGATCAAGTTTGGAAGCTGGAGCTGTACTTTACCATCCATTGGTTCTATCACAAAGTTTGAAGCTCTCCGCCCCCAAACCGTAGCAGCTCCTGAACACGTTTTCAGTGTGTAAGGGTCGGAAGGTGCTCTAATGTTGAACAGCTGGAAAAACTCTGATTTAGCAAGTGATCTGTTGCTTTGTTCATCGAGCACTGCATACATTTTCTGAGCTTCCTCTCTGTGTCCTGCAGGATAAACTAACACAGGGCTAATTTTTGAGCCGGATTGTTGGTTTTCTGCATTACCGCAAACTTCTGTGCATCTAGACGTGACTAGTGTGCCCTCATAATCATGGGACTCCCCGCCATGATCCGTCTCAGCTTCCTGAGGTTCCATGGGAGGAGGAGAGGGGCCGGGATGTAGTGCTGCTACATGTCTATCACTACCACAGTCAGAGCACTGGATTGACTGTTTACAGTCTTTTGCCAGATACTGAGTGGACCCACAACACTTAAAGCAGATGAGATTCTCTCTCAAGAACAGTTTGCGTTCTTCTATTGGTTTTGCTCTAAACGTTTTACATTTCTTTAATGGGTGTGGCTTTCTGTGTGTGGGACATTGTTTTTCTGGGCTTTCTGTTCTTTCATGTGCGTGGTTACCTTTAGCTGCGGGTGAGGCTTGTGGGATGTCCATTTCGTGGACACTGATGAGGTGCTTACTGGCAAACTTGGGGCCCTTTTCAACTCTGGTGATCATGTGGGCCGGTGGAGAGAAACTGAAACTTGGGTCGTTTCTTATTTTGGCCTGTTGTCTGACGTAACTGGAAAAAAAGCTGAAAGGAGGAAAAGCGACTTTGTGTGTTTCTTTGTATTTGGCACCTGCTGCAATCCACTTCTCCTGTAGGCTGTAGGGCAGTTTCTCTACAACAGGATTCACTCCACGGGCTGTATCCAGGTATGCGAGCCCAGGTAGGTATCTGCCATCCTTTGCACATTCGATTTCCTGTAGAACGTCGCCAAGTTCTCTCAGCTTGAGTGCGTCTTTGTCGCTGATTTTGGGAAAATGATCAAGCTTTTTTAACAGTGCATTTTCTATTGCTTCAGGTGACCCATAACACTCTTCTAGCCTTTCCCAGACTAAGTTGAGGGCTGCTTTTGGGTTGAAGACATGTGCAGAGCGGATCCTCTTTGCTTGTTCTGCTGATTCTGTGCCAAGCCATTTTATCATCAAATCCAATTGCTCGTGGTGTGAGAGACTGAGGTCTTGTATGGTGTTCTGGAAAGATGCCTTCCATGCCCAATAATTCTCTGGGAGGTCATCAAACTGTAGGAGTCCCGTGCTCAACATTTCCAGGAGTGTGAGGTATTTGGTCAGATCCTGAATGCCTTGTGCTTCCGCGTAATGTGTTGCGGGGGCATAATAGGGTCGTAATGTTGGGGGATTAATTGTCTCTGCAGCTCCATGCTCCTCCTTCATGTTGACGCTGACCCTACTCTTACCATCTACAGCATTAAATGAGATGGATGGTACATTTGTGGCCATTTCAAACTGTTCACACTGGATCTTAGAGGGGGTGACTGGATCAGTTTTAAGTGGAATTTCCTCAAGGTGCACATCAAAGTGTTTCTGTACATACTGAGATGTGCATTGTGCTGAGCCAACTGGCAAGTCCATTAATGCTTGACTGAATTCACTTCTTGCACATTGCTCTGCTTCTTCATAGGCCGCAGCTTCAGCTTCTGCAGCTGCAGCAGCCTTCTGATGGTTCAGAATGTGCATATGTGCTTCAAGATTAGCTTTCTGCGTGATGAGGACTGCTTCTTTCTCTGAATAAGCTAATTTAGCCCGTGCAGCATCTGCTTTGGCTCTAGCTCTTATGGCTGAGGAGGTAGCTGAAGAAGCCTTGCTTGACTTGGAGCTACGTGAATATAACGAGCTACCTTGTACAGCTGTAGCCAAGGGAATTGTGTGTTCCGTCTCCATAACTTCACTTCTGAGTTGGGGAGTTGGCTGGTGCTGCTCTCCTGCCCTGAGGCTCATTCGCTGCTTGTTGTTTGTTTATTGGGCCCGCCGCGATGTAGTCCTTTTACTTTACTGCCCTCCCATCGAGTTTCCTAATTATCGACTGGTAGACAGCAAGCTAACACGTGTGGTGCAGGTCTCAATGATGACAAGATGCTTCCTTTTATCTCGTTTATTGATGCTACACCACAAGGAACTCAACATGATGTACACTCGTCTTTTTGGTCTTACATCCGTTTACATTCATTCCTACATCCGTGTAAAACTGCAACAAAGTAGACATATACACGCCGTCAATGATATGGTCACTGTGTCTAGCTTAGCACATGTTAGCATTAGCTCTAACTTAGCTTGGTAACAATGTTGGCAACGGACTAGACAGTCTCTTAAAATACACCAATGCAACCGTGCAGTTCTCATTGTAGCTGTTAACACTGTCAAACCATGTAAGATACTCACGGACTAATGATGTCCAAGGCGCCGATAATTAAACAACATTCACAGCGTTCGTACATCGGGTGAAGCTCTGACCGGTCTCCTGTTATATCATTACTGCGCATGTGCAACACTTTGTGTATCAGTTCAAAACGATGCTTTCACTACACCACTAGAGGGAACCAAACTCACTTACATGAAATGCTGTAATGGGAACTGCCCAACTTTAATTCATAGGGGCAGAATAGTTACTCTTTCTCTTAGTAGCTCTGTGAGGAACCTTGGAATTATTTTTGATCAAGATCTGTCTTTCAATTCACATATTAAATTTGTTTCTAAGACTGCCTTCTATCATTTGCGTAATATTGCCAAGATTAGGAGCATCTTGTCTCAGAGTGATGCTGAGAAACTGATCCACGCTTTTGTTAGCTCGAGATTAGATTATTGTAATTCTTTATTATCAGGTTGTCCTAAAACATCTTTAAAAAGTCTTCAGCTGATCCAAAATGCTGCAGCAAGAGTTTTAACAGGTACTAGAAAGAGAGATCATATTTTTTTTAGATTTAGATTTAGTATACGTTATTGATCCCCAGAGGGGAAATTGAGGGTCATCCACCACCTGGATGGATGAAGCAGCCACGATACGGCGCTATCCCTTAACCATTCACACACACATTCACACCTAGGGCCACTTTAGAGTCTCCAATTAACCTAACCTGCATGTTTTTGGCATGTGGGAGGAAACCGGAGAAATCCCGGGGTAAACCCATGCATACACGGGGAGAACATGCAAACTCCACACAGATCACTGTTGGTCGGGGGCTGGGATCGAACCCAGGATCCCACGATCCCCCGGCCAAGGGTAAACTGTGCTGCCGCAGTGCTAACCACTGCGCCACCGTGCAGCCCAATATCTCTCCGGTTCTGGCCTCCCTTCATTGGCTTCCCATAGAGTTTAGAATTAAGTTTAAAATCCTTCTTCTTACTTACAAAGCTCTAAACAATCAGGCCCCTTTTTATTTAAAAGATCTGATACTACCGTATTATCCTAACAGAGCACTATGCTCCCAAAATGCAGGATTACTTGTAATACCTAGAATCTCCAAAAGTACAATGGGAGGCAGAGCCTTCAGTTATCAAGCTCCTCTCCTGTGGAACCAGCTGCCAATCTGGATTCGGGAGTCAGACTCGATCTCTGTTTTTAAGAATAGGGTTAAAACCTTCCTTTTTGATATAGCCTACAATTAGGGAGGGATCATGTGTCTCTGAACCCTCCCTTAGTTATGCTGCTAATAGGTTTAGTCAGCCGGGGGACCTCCAATAATGCACTGGGCCTCACTCCTTTCTTCACTCTCAATGAAATATATATATTTTTTTTTTTTTTTTTTGCTAGTCATTAACATCTGTTCTCTCCCATAGATTGAGTCCCCATCGTGCTGTTTGAGCTCTACATGTCTGTTCTTTTCATCTTCTCTGTCCCCTCACCCCCCAGCCAGTCGCAGCAGATGACTGCCCCTCCCTGAGCCTGGTTCTGCTGGAGGTTTCTTCCTGTTAAAAGGGAGTTTTTCCTCTCCACCGTCGCCAAGTGCTTGCTCACAGGGGATCGCTTGATTGCTGTTGTCTTTCTGCAACTGTGGGGGTTCCCCCTACAGTTGAAAGTGCTATGAGATGACTGTTGTTGTGAAATGGCGCTATATAAATAAAGTTGAATTGAACTGAATTGAAAAAAAAAATTCTGCACCGGGCACAAAGTGCAAAGAGGCTGTCCTAATGCTCTTAATTATTTAGAGAGGTGTTTGGGGCCTAATGTGAAATAAACCAATTGCTGTCTTTGCTGTAATTCCCTTTAATAAACGGGGTGGTGAGGACAACATGGGCTGGTTTAAGTGAAAATGCATTTAAGGGCAAGGATAAGGAGCTTTTTAACCTCCACGGCCCTGCTCAGACTAGGGAGACTTGATCATAATTACGCACAGATGAGAGATGCACAATTCAGAAATTATGTTTGTCCTTTGTCCATGGTTTCGACAGAGCTGTAGAAATTCCTTCAGTTATATTATCATGAACTTCACCCAAACTTCTCTTTTAAACTTAGAGAGTGATCTCTGTGTTACAGTGGGGCAAAAAAGTATTTAGTCAGCCACCAATTGTGCAAGTTCTCCCACTTAAAAGATGAGAGAGGTCTCCAATTTTCATCATAGGTATACCTCAACTATGAGAGACAAAATGAGAAAAAAAAATCCAGAACATCACATTGAAGGATTTTTAATGAATTAATTGGTAAATTCCTCGGTAAAATAAGTATTTGGTCTCCTACAAACAAGCAAGATTTCTGGCTCTCACAGACCCGTAACTTCTTCTTTGAGAGGCTCCTCTGTCCTCCACTCGTTACCTGTATTAATGGCACCTGTTTGAACTCGTTATCAGTATAAAAGACACCTGTCCACAACCTCAAACAGTCAGACCTCAAACTCCACTATGGCCAAGACCACAGAGCTGTGAAAGGACACCAGAAACAAAATTGTAGACCTGCACCAGGCTGGGAAGACTGAATCTGCAATAGGTAAGCAGCTTGGTGTGAAGAAATCAACTGTGGGAGCAATTATTAGAAAATGGAAGACATACAAGACCACTGATAACCTCCCTCGATCTGGGGCTCCACACAAGATCTCACCCCGTGGGGGCAAAATGATCACGAGAACGGTGAGCAAAAATCCCAGAACCACACGGGGGGACCTAGTGAATGACCTGCAGAGAGCTGGGACCAAAGTAACAAAAGGCGCTTTTCCACTTGGAACCCAAAGGCCCCATTTGGCCCCGATTGGCCTCCATTGTCCGGTTTCCCACTCGGAACCCAAAGGCCTCACAGTTCCCTTTTTCGGAACAGTTCCAGTTTTATCGACACTTTTTTCGGCACTGTAAAAAGCAGGTCCGAAGGGTACCGGCCCCGTTTCGTCACGCCCCTGCTGGCCATTCATTGGTCTGTGCGTAGCGTCATCAGAGTGGGCGTTACGTGGGCGTTACACTGACTTTCCAGAATCGCTTGCTGGTCGCCATTCGCAATTTTTCATCAGTGAGCCCGTGAACAAGTGATATTATAAACCACAACGAGAGAATGGTTTAACAGAAATCAGCAGAAATCCAACACCGCAGTCCAGCAGAGTTTCCTGTGCGTTTCGGCTGATGAGAGAATGCAGAGGGAAGCAGACTGAGCCTGCAGTGGTGCGCACAAACAGATGCACCAGAAATTACACGGAGCCGCACCGGGAATTAGACCCAGCCACCCGAATTGAATTGAATGTGCAGCCGCGACGCACCCAACTTCAGCAGTTGAAGCCGTGATATTGTGATAGAATGGCTTAACAGAAATCAGCAGAAATCTAACACCGCAGTCCAGCAGAGTTTCCTGTGCGTTTCGGCTGATGAGAGAATGCAGAGGGAAGCAGACTGAGTTTGCAGTGGTGCGCACAAACAGACGCACCAGAAATTACACGGAGACGCCCCAGGAATTAGACCCAGCCACCCGCATTGAATTGAATGTGCAGCCGCGACGCACCCAACTTCAGCAGTTGAAGCCGTGATATTGTGATATACAGGACGGTGAGTGATGTGATATTCATGCTTTATGTTATTTTTTTCCAACAGTAGAAAGTTCACTTAGGACAGACGGAAACTTAATCGTGTTTAAACGATGACCTAGCTTAATGCTATGTCCGTCCTTGTATGTTGTTTTTTTGTGTTGACAATATCTGATTAAATAAACTAGTTGTAATCCTGGTAAAAAGTTTATTTTATTTTATTATTTTTTTTACATGTTGCACTTTCGTGCTGTGCATGTACTTAATTTGTGTGTATTTCACTGTAGAGTCCAAACAGGATCTGCTCAGAATGGCGACGTTTTGACACCAATGTATTTTGACAGGTAAACAACACATCATATTTATAGTCAAATCTTTTGCTTTTTAAAGCGAGGTAGTCGGATACGCAAAAGCCGATGGTGTATAGAACACGTATATTAGGATGTGAAATGTTGGCATCGAAACTGCTCCCATTTAGCTGTAATTAATATTCAAAAATGATATTTTCGGGAGGAAAGAATTCAATTTAAACAGCCACGGACCAAAAAACGTACATTTGCTCATGGAAGAGGTCATTCACACTTGCAGACAATCGCGCTATATGTGTCTGTAGGATTTTCTTTCCATGCACGCAAAAAAAGCATTTTTTTCCCAGATCCAACTACCTCACTTTAAGTTAAAGTTTAGGTAAAGTGCCAAATTTAAAGGAGCACAATTTCCACTTAATATGAAAGGGACTGAATTGAGATTTATGTGTGTGAATATTAATTACAGAGTAATTGAAAATGAATGGCACATCCAATAGTAGCCACCATAAAATAAACCGCTTGTTTGTTTATTTTTATCAGATCATTTCTGTGATCCTTTATGAGTTATAATCATAATAGTGTATCTTGCACCTTGGGGAATGGGAGATGTTCAGTCACCATTAGAATTTAGTTTATATGTGTATAGTATTTCATCTTTAAACTCATTCAGTAATAGAACACATTACAAATATTTGAGAGCCAGTGTAGTGCTTCCTTTTATATTTTAGCAATACAAGCACAAAACACCACCCACACCTGAAACCAGGGCGACACAGCGGTGGCTAAATTTTATTGATAACGTTAATTCACAACATCACAACAGCTCAGTATTTAAACTCAGTATAAATGGTGTAGAGATTGAAAGGGTATCCAAAATTAAAATCCTTGGTGTAATAATTGATAATACACTGTGTTGGAAGTCACATATTAATTATATTAAAGGTAAAATATGCAAATCAGTCACAATACTGCGCAGAGTGAAATATTTTGCTGAATCAACCCACACTATAGACTTTGTATCATTCATTAATGCTCCCATACATGACATCCATCCATCCATCTTCTACCACTTTTCCAGAGGTCCGGGTCGCAGAGGCAGCAGTTCAAGCAGAGAAGCCCAGACTTCCCTCTCCTCAACCACCTGCTCCAGATCTTCAGAGAGGATACCAAGGTGTTCCCAGACCAACTGGGAGATGTTGTCTCTCCGGTGAGTTCTGGGTCTGCCCTGGGGTCTGAGAACTACTACCAAGCAACACTGTGTTTCGGTGCAAGGAGTCAGACTGTGGAACGCTTTTGGACCTGAATTAAAATCATGTACAAAGCTTAGACAATTTAAACAAAAACTAAAGGAAGAAATACTCCAAACACACACACGTGGACAAAATTGTTGGTACCCCTCTGTTAATGAAAGAAAAACCCACAATGGTCACAGCACAGTGACTACTTGTCACCCTTTAAATAGGCCGATTGATTACAATTTTGTAGACACCTGTGATGTTAATTAGAGGACACATCTTGGTTGGACATGTCCCTATGATCATGTTCATGTCCCTATGGCCTATTTTCAATCTTTTCTAGGGGTACCATCATTTTTGTCCAGGTCTGTTTCATGAGTTTGTTTTTTAAAATAATTCTGTTGAACCACAATTCAAAAGCATTGTCTGATTTTCATTGGTTAATTTTCATAGAATTTTTATTTATTACCACTTTTGTCAGATTCAAGTTATTTCTGTGACCATTGTGGGTTTTTCTTTCATTAACAGAGGGGTACCAACAATTTTGTCCACGGCTGTATAATCAAAACGACATGTAAAATCACACACGGATTATCATATCCAGTCTGTGTTGTGCTGTCGCTTATTTTTTGTCATGTTTTGTCTGTTTCTTTTTTTTTTTTACAGTTTGAATTTTGCACATTCTAAATAATCTGTAATTTGCTGCTGATTGGAATAAACAATTTAGTGATTTATTTGTTTGCATCATGATTTTCTATTTTGTCTGTTCAGACACCGGTGGGAAAAGAGTCAACAGTACGAACCATTTATCAGTGACTTTGAAAATAATGAGCTGTGAGCCAATAAATGTTTAAAATCTAACAATACTTCACTGTCTGATTAATGATTCTGTATAATGTATGGGTCTCACTTTCTGACATGAGTGTCCAAATATATTTAACTTTTGCATTATTTTTGGAGATGTACTGCTACATGTTTTGATGTTGATTTTACTGAACAGGAATATGGCGCTGCCTCATGGGGAGCGTAGCACCGCCTCCAACTCCCTCCAAATCCCGCCTCCAACTCCCTCCTTCTCCCACCCATGCTACAGTGAGCCTTGTGCTGTGGAAAACCATGGGTGCCAAACGGTACTGTTCGGTTCCAGGCCAAAGGAGGCCTTTGGGTTCCAAGTGGAAAAGCACCTAAAGGCTACATCAGTAACACACTACGCCGCCAGGGACTCAAATCCTGCAATGCCAGACGTGTCCCCCTGCTTAAGCCAGTACATGTCCAGGCCCGTCTGAAGTTTGCTAGTGAGCATTTGGATGATCCAGAAGAGGATTGGGAGAATGTCATATGGTCAGATGAAACCAAAATAGAACTTTTTGATGAAAACTCAACTTGTCGTGTTTGGAGGAGAAAGAACATCATACCTACTGTGAAGCATGGGGGTGGAAACATCATACTTTGGGGCTGTTTTTCTGCAAAGGGACCAGGACGACTGATCCGTGTAAAGGAAAGAATGAATGGGGCCATGTATCGTGAGATTTTGAGTGAAAACCTCCTTCCATCAGCAAGGGCATTGAAGATGAAACATGGCTGGGTCTTTCAGCATGACAATGATCCCAAACACACCGCCCGGGCAACGAAGGAGTGGCTTTGTAAAAAGCATTTCAAGGTCCTGGAGTGGCCTAGCCAGTCTCCAGATTTCAACCGCATAGAAAATCTTTGGAGAGAGTTGAAAGTCCGTGTTGCCCTGCGACAACCCCAAAACATCACTGCTCTAGAGGAGATCTGCATGAAGGAATGGGCCAAAATACCAGCAACAGTGTGTGAAAACCTTGTGAAGACTTACAGAAAACGTTTGACCTCTGTCATTGCCAACAAAGGGTATATAACAAAGTATTGAGATGAACTTTTGTTATTGACCAAATACTTATTTTACCGAGGAATTTACCAATTAATTCATTAAAAATCCTTCAATGTGATTTTCTGGATTTTTTTTTTTTCCTCATTTTGTCTGTCATAGTTGAGGTATACCTGTGATGAAAATTGGAGAACTCTCTCATCTTTTAAGTGGGAGAAATTGCACAATTGGTGGCTGACTAAATACTTTTTTGCCCCACTGTAGATAGATAGATAGATACTTTATTAATCTCAAGGGGAAATTAACTAAGTAATAGTAAATAATTACAGTGGGGAAAATAAGTGGAACGCATCAACATTTTTCTCATCAGATATCAGTAACAATCCAAGTAATCCACACATACAAAGAAATACCAGAGTGGTGGCTCAGTTGGTAGAGCATCCTCCCCACACCCGGGAGGCAGGGGTTCAAATCCCGGCCGGGTCATGCGGAAGACCATATAAAAGCGGAACTTACTGCCGTCCAGCTTGGTGCTCAGCAATAATGGAATGGAGGAGGGAAATCTGTGGTGGCGCCTTGCATGGCAGCGGCCCTCTGATTCTACATATGGGGTGTGTGTGATTAACACTGTAGATAGGAAAAACACAATTTCGTCCTACTGTACATGATTGGTTGAATGACAATAAAGGGTGATTTAATTTAAAAAATCTAGGAAACTGTGTTCACAAAACAAGTTATATTTGATAAAGTGGAATGACACAGGGAATAAGTACTGAACACGCTTGGTGAAATTCATTTAATTTTTACCAGAAAAACCTTTGTTGGTAATAACAGCTTCCAGACACCTCCTGTATGGAGAAACTAGGTGCAGGCATTGCTCAGGAGTGATTTTAGCCCATTTTTCCACACAAAATGTCTTCAAATCTTGAAGGTTCTGTGGGTGTCTTCTATGAACTCTGATCTTCAGTTTGTTCCATAGATTTTCAATTGGATTCAGGTAAGGTGACTGACTGGGCCATTCTAGCAGCTTTATTTTCCTTCTCTGGAGCCAGATGAGAGTTTCCTTGGCTGTGTTTGGTATCATTGTCTTGCTGAAATATCCACCATCGTTTCATCTTCAGCATCTTGGCAGATGGCAACAGATTGTTATCAGGGATGTCTCTGTACATTTGTCCATTCATCTGTCCTTCAATTATATGAAGTCTGCCTGTACCATATGCTGAAAAAACACCCCCACACCATGATGCTTCCACCTCCAAACTTCACTGTTGGTATGGTGTTTTTGGGCTGATTGCAGTGCCATTTCTCCTCCAAATATGCTGTGTGTTGTGGCATCCAAAAAGTTAACTTTTGGTCTCATCTGACCAGACTATATTTTCCCAGTATTTTACTGGCTTGCCCAAATGTCGAGCAGAAAATTTTAAACAAGCTTCAACATGCTTTTTCTTCAGCAATGGAGTCTTGCAAGGTGAGCGGGCACAGAGCCCATGTCGGTTGAGTACATTACTTATTGTTTTCTTTGAAACAGCAGTATGTGCTAACTCCAGGTCTTTCTGGAGCTCTCCACGAGTGGCCTTTGGCTCTTGGATAACTCTTCTGATAATTCTTTTGACTCCTCTGTCAGAAATCTTGCAAAGAGCTCCTGGTCATGGTCAGTTTATGCTAAAATTATGTTCTTTCCACTTCCGAATGATGGCTCCAACAGTGCTCACTGGAACATTCAGCGGTTTAAAAATGCGCCTGTAACCAATGCCATCATTATGTTTTGCAACAAAAAGGTTGTGAAGGTCTAGAGAGAGCTCTTTGCTTCTACCCATCATGAGTTATTTGTGGTGTATTCACAGACCTTTTTAAAGGCTATCAGTTAGGACTTAACCAGCTGAAATTAATTTACACTGATGGGGGAAGGGATGGTTTCCTCAAATTCTGATGAATTTCAGCTGGTTTCTTGGCTTTCTATGCCTTTTTGCACCTCTTTTCTCCGTGTTCAATACTTATTCCCTGTGTCATTCCACTTTATTAAATAAAACTTGTTTTGTGAACACAGTTGCCTTGATTTCTTTGTATGTATGGATTACTTAGGTTGCTACTGATATCTGGTGAAACTCTCAGGTCAATGGCTCCATCAGAAATATGTTTAATGAGAAAAATGTTGACGTGTTCAATGCTTATTTTCTCCGCTGTATATCAGAGGGATAGTTTAGGTTGAGCGTTTTTTCCCCGCTGTAAATGTACTTGAGTACCACTGATATTAATGCTATGGGAAACATGCAGAAGCCTAAAATGAATATATACACATGACTTAATGCCTGCCCTAGTATAAATATACTTGTGTGTGTGTGTATGTGTGAGAGAGAGAGAGTGTGTGTTTTCACTGTATGTTTTTTTTTATATATTGGTCAAATGCATTCCTGCACCACAGAAGAAATAGATGCTGTTTCAGGTTTGTGAATCTGCAGGTGTCACTTTCTTTTCTTTGCTTTTATAAGTGTCATTCTAGACCTGCTGTATGTGAAAAGTTGTGAGATAACTTTTGTTGTTAATTTGAGTTATATGAATTGAATAAAATTGACTAGACTGGACTTAGTGGTGACTTGCTGAGTTGAGGTTCAGCTAATTTCAATTGATTTGACTGTGACATTAGCAATTTGTTTTTGTCACACAGATAACACAGCAACATCTAGGGAAGACCAGCAGGGGACAGCAAGTGAATTACCTCCTACTGATTTAGGGACCCCAGAAAGTGGCCCAAAGCAGATGTCCCTCTAACAGTTAGAAAAGAATGTGATGAAGAAATTGAACAAAGGGAGCACATTAAAAAAAAAAAAAAATAAACATAGAGCGTAGTATACAGTATGTGCATTTTTCATAGATTTTATATGTATGTGTATAGTTATTTAAATTTCAGTTCATTCATTTTATTTCTAAAATTCAAAGTTTGTTCATTTCCAGTGATAGACAATACAAAGAAAAGGGAATGAAGGAAAAAGTGAAGAAAACAGAAAAGGTGGAAAACAGAGGATGTGTGACTTGTAGAGAAGAGGACATATCTGCAAATTTGTAAACAGTGAGGATAATGGAGAATAAACTGAGGAGAGGAGTGAAAGAAAATGAGGAAAAGAATAGAGATAATTGGAAATGAGACATAAAAACTTGTGGAGAAAGCAGAGGAAGAGAGACAGATGAAAAAGCGATTGAGAAATTAAGTTCATTGAGTTTAATGAAGAGGGACCATGTACAGAGGACAATAGTGAAGAGAAAGCGTGAACAGTTAAGAACAGACTGAGACAAATCATCACTGATTTTTGAAATCATTCTAAAGCTTTAATGCTGATGTTGCAAAAGCCAGGGTAGCTTTGTGGAGCCAGAAGTATTTTTATGCCTCGGTGAAAACGGAGGCATACGGTAGTCACTCAAAGCATCTGTGTGTGTGTGTATCCGTCCATACGCCTGTCTGTTTCAGCTTACCCGGTCAAAATTAAGTGGAACTAAAGGCTTGTATCATTGCATCGCCATATTTTTTCGACTTTTTATTTGTCAGAATTCCAAGATAAGGCTTTGTTTTCAAAATAAACACAACTTTAACTCACCTTGACCGTAAATGGAGCCAGCAAAAAGGTATTGTAATAACATATGCCAGACCACTAGAGGCGGCACTGTGACTTTTTTACAGCACAACACATGGAGCTGAGATGTTATAGCAGTTACTGAAAAAAATAAACAAATTTTAAAAAATAGCGGCTACTGAAAAAAAGACATATTCAGCAACTACACCATTTATTCATCACATCAATTATTTTCACACTGGTTTTGCCGTGTAGTTTTGCTGAGGAAGGACGAGGTAAAACTACATGTCCCAACATTCCTCACCTGCAAATGGTTGCAGTGAACTGCACATGTGCCTGGAAACTCCCACCAGAGGGAATCTGTCAATACTGGGTAAACAAATATCCGTCTTTTTCCCCGTCTGTTTTCTTCCTCCGCCACTTAACAGCAAAAGGTCCTGTTTGTCTTGATTGTCATTGTATTCACGTACCTCCATCGCTTCCACCATTTAAAACATCTGCCACCATGCTGTTCTTTTGTGTTTGAATTACAGCTGTTTACATCAGTTTGGTGGCTCTTACCTGCTGCCGACAGTGCAGGCAGGTGAACTGCAGATTATTTTCACTGTGAATGCGTGTACTCCAAAACTACTGGATGGATTTGGATGAAATGTTTACCAGTGGTGGTCCTTGGACTACAGAGGAACACATAACATTTTGGTGATGATCCCAGAATGCATACCTCCACCAAGGCTCTTAGCTTCTCACAGTGTGTTAGCAAGAATACTCCAAAACTACTAGATGAATTTGGGTGAAATTTTTACCAGAGGTGATCCTTGGGCTAGAGAGAAACCCATAACATTTTGGTGATGATCCAAGAACGCATACCTCCAACAAGGCTCTGGCACGAGTCATCAGCACCTTGGTACTTTCATTTCATTAGCATTTTTAAATGTAGATTACAGGTTGATAAAATACAAACATTTCACTCACCAAAACAGGACTCTAGCTTATCAACACAGTAATTAAGCAAAACTGTTCAATGGACAGGTGAGAGAAGTCCCAGCCAGGATCACATATAAGACAAGAATATGCATTTAATGTTTGTTTTTTAATATATGAAGTTCATAAGATGCCAACCAGATGCACATGTAGCTGCTGTAAGAGAATAAGATGTATTAAGATGGCATCTTTTGTTTATGATCAGTCTTAATAACCTTTTTTTGTTTCATATTTTCTTCCTAGAGTAAAGTGAGGCATCTCCAGGATTATCAAGACAGTGACTTAAGCCAGCTGCTGACTTCAGCCAAACCTGGCAAGTCATTAAGAATAATTTCTTATTTACTTATTTGAATGACACTTGCATAATTAAAACACCTGAATTTATAAGTCTTTTCCTGTGTCTTTTGTCCACTTATTAGTGGTAAGTTGAATTAAAAAAAATGTTATTTTAGTTATTTTCAGCTTGCACACTTCTCCCCCGGGGTAAGCCCCTGATCTCCTAAAAGCTGAGATCCACCCCTGTCTATAGGTTATACTTCAACGCTAAGTCTGGCGACATAAAAGACTGTTAAGTGTGTCATCATATTTTAATTAAAATGTCAGGTGATTAGATTATAACTGTTCCAACTCTGCTCCATAAATAAACTGAAAATCCCAGTGCTTGCTGTGTTTCCTCCTGAGCTCCTATCAGTAGAACCTGTGCGATTTCAAAACACGCTGCTCAAATAGCATTAGCAATGCTCTTTTGACGACAGTGTTATGTCCATAAACAAGAACCAAGGATGAGGCTGGATGTTGAATTGAACAAGACTTTATTGTTGATTTACTCTCACAGTACAAGTGCTCCCGTCAGGCAAAGGTGAGGTCAAAGAGACCACCCCTCCTACTCACAGCCCTCTTATATCCTGGGTGGTGGCGGAACCAGAAAGGTGGAGCCACCACCCGTGTCACACAATAATATGTCCCAAATAACAACACAACAGACCTCCTTTTTCCTGATCAGAAGCACATTGTCATAAAATGCAACAAAATACAGATGCACATGCAGT
The DNA here is from genome assembly GCA_020510985.1 of Pholidichthys leucotaenia. NCBI lineage: Eukaryota > Metazoa > Chordata > Actinopteri > Cichliformes > Pholidichthyidae > Pholidichthys > Pholidichthys leucotaenia. The sequence goes on along the minus strand of CM035837.1, from coordinate 190,204,738 downwards.
TGTACACTGCCACACCTCTTTACTGGTCCCAGTACAAAGTTACCATGCTGTCTACTGGTAATTAGATGGTGTGTCGCACAGCGTAAAAAACAGACAATACACTGTCAGAAACTAACAAAAACACTGGTGCAAGGTGGGAAGTGTGGCACAAAAGTCTGCTGTTGACTGTCATAATAGAGCTCTATGAGTTTGGTGTTGAAAGGTCAAGGATCAAGGTTCTAAATCCATAAGGCTACAAAAGACATGGGTCTGCATCTCAGTTGAGTGCATTCTAGTTTATTTGACTTCTCAAAAGCAAAATGTGGGTCATTTTTGTAACTATCGAACTTCCATGTTGTCCCACAGTGGAACCAGTGTGCCCTACTGGAAAAATCAACTGCCACTGTGGCTGGAGGAGAGCCGGCAGGTGCGTGCAAAGCCGGCATCCATCATATCTAATTAATGACATTCTTTTTTTTTTTTTAATTATCCTCATTCACTGTGATTCTTTCAACAAAATGATTCATAATTAAAGTATCCCAACAGCTGTTTTGAGTTAAAGCACAATCTTGCATTCAGCAGAGAAGTGAACATTAACAGGCCTCAGGTCCGAGATGAATGGCTTGCTCTTTCTCAGTATAAAAGAGGTGTTCGAATGACAACGAAGCGAGTGTGACGACTCTCATGTGTCCCATGATAATATAACTCATGGGAATTTTTTCAACTCTTTAAAAATCATGGCCAAAGAGAAAGACTGGCATAATGTCTGAATTGTACAGTTCTCACCTGTGCATAATTATGATAACATCTTCCCAGTGGCAGAGCAGGGATGTGGAAAAGGAGGTTTAGAAGCCTTGTCCTTAAATACATTTTCACTTTGTGAATGAGACCACATTGTCCTCAGTGCAAAGCGGATTTATTCTGGCACTGAAATGCTGTCATATTAGTATTAAGCCTTGGGTCTTGTGATCCTATTTATTAAAGGGAATAAGAACAAAGACAGCTACTGGTTTATTTCACATTATGGCCAAAAAACACACCTCTGAATAATTAAAAGCATTAGGACAGCCTATTTGCAATTTGCATCAGGCGCAAAATTCATTTCTGTGCTGCTGTAATAGAAAAATGGACTGACACATGCCCATAAATGTGCTCTGATATATACTGAATGCTTATACTCTCTAAAGATAAATGTACACACCCAAACCTTCATACTTCTTTAGCTGCGATAGAGTCCATGTGGTAATGATCAAACCTAATTATGCACTCAGCTGCATAATTCCCTTCACTTCCTCCCCTTAGTTCTTAAATAAAAAAGCTCACTAATCTGAAAAACTGTACAGTGCCAACAGTGTCTAAATGAATAAAAATGCAACTGCAGTCATTATCAAGGCCATCAACCACATTTTCAATCACAGATATTTTCATTCATTGTGCACACCATCAGTGATGTCAGCGGCAGCTCTTTTGTTGGATATTGTTAAATAAATCAGCACAGTGGTACCATGAGGAACATTAAAAGAATCTTTCTGGTGATTATTGTGTTTTATTATTAACATTTAGAAAACTATTAGTTACTTTTTCTGTTTAAGTAACTCTTTTCACCAGTTTTCATGCATGCATGTGTGTCACTCATCATTTACTAAAAATATGTGAAGGATTTTCACACCATTAACTGTTTACTACTTTACTATGTGACCCCCTGCATTGCTGCTTATACCTTTATTTATGCTTTGAAGCTGACTCTCGCCTTTGTAGTTTTATCAGGAATTAAATTCACAACAGAACCCCAAAAACCTTTCCATGCCTTAAAGATACAAAATCAGGTGGAGCTATTGTTAAAAATGAACTTTTGAACTTCTTTTAAAAAAGTTCCCCAGTTTTTTTCTTTTAGGAGTCACTCCCCAACCACATCAAAAATGTTGCCTGATAACATTTACCCTGACAGTACATATTTGCTGATAATTGTTGTTTATTTATTTTTCACTTCAGGACAGTTTTGTGTAACTTGAAAACAAGAAGTACAGCCTTCCTTCGGGGACATTGTGAGTGTGGATTACTGCGGGGACAGCTCCTCCAACATCAAGGCTTGTGTCATGCTTGCTTTTGAAGTGAAATAAATATTTACAAATGAATAATTGATTATATCTGTATTATTTTGGGGGGAAGGAGTAGAGGAAATCTGCATGTTTAAGGTTCTTCAAAGACATACCTAATGCATAAGTAATGCTTGCTACTTTTAAGTGTAAAGTCCCGCTTTTGCCTCAGGTGTTTCATTTCTCTGTTTGCATCTCTCTCTCTCCATTCTCCATAAACACGAATTGGAAGGGGGGGTGAGGAGAGGGAAGACATGGAATTGCACATCAAAGACGTGATCATATGACACGTTAAATATCAAATGGAACTGAGGCATTTCTCCTCATTAAATCACCGCAACTCTTATATTTCTGGCAGTACCGTCTCTGCAGCCGTCAGTCCAATTTGGCGACAACGTCAGCAAAAGCCCACCGGCTCCCTTCTCAGGTCATGTAGAGTTATTCCACTGCAATGACAACATGTGATTAACCAAAAGCTGGCGGCTCTCTTGTGGCCTCTGAGCAGGTCAGTGAGTATACGGCCATGATGGCGGAAATGTAATTCTGTCGAGGAGATTGGATTCGGGCTGCTTGACCCTGTGGCGAGGCTTAGCTCTTGGCGTTGCACATCTGTTTGGACATTAATTGGCTCCAGTGGCTCAGGAATAGCACTCGGAGCGAAGCGCAGTGGAATAATAATAAATTGAGTGTGCTCCTTTCCTAATCGATGTTATCCTTAAGGCCAAACTCTGAGGTACAAGAAGCAATCATGAAAACAATGGCAGGTACAAGAGTGATTTTGTGGGACAGAAGCTTTGCAGATGGGAGAAAGGCTATTAGAGGAAGCCATGAAGACGGCAACATAAAATCTGCCAATGCTGCATATACATCAGCGGTGGCCGGCCCATAGAGGGCGCCAGGGTGCCACCCACCCTCACTTAAAGTTTCCCTTTTTTTCATTCTTGTTTTTTTTAAGTTTGTAATTATACAGTGATTGTTAATTTTAAGTAATAATGCATTTGGAATTAATAATTATGTGCATAGTGAAACTCATGTTTTGTATGGTGACTTATGTTTTGATATATACTTTATTTTTATTTTCTTAATGTTTCCTATATCACTGTCACTGAATGCTTGATGTTATACATTCAAAATAAATAAATAAGAATAAACCGTATAAAATAATTCATGTTCACATTCTGAACGTGAACATGACGTTCAGTGTTCATCACCTTCTCCTCTCACTCATGGGGCGATACTACCATTGCACTTGCAGTGCAGCAGCCTAGCCAATCATTTAAGGTAACAGGGAAATCAACGGCACATCACAATTCAGCGCAATCAAATGGTGTGTTTGAGCTGGGAAAATATTGCCCAAAACAGTTACTGTAGCAACGAGCTGCTGTAAAGTTGGCGATGGTGAGCAAAGATATAAGCAGATGCAGCAGCGGGCTAGGCTAACTTGCTATAGAGTTGCTTAATGATGCCTTTTGTTTCTCTTGTCTGTTGTTTAAAACAGCAGCATGTGATTTTTGTTGGACTGTAACAGCAGTGAGGAGTGAGAGACCTGAATCATTTATCCTAAAGACTAAAAACATGAACTTCAAGGATAAACGTGGACAACCTTGTAAAGCTAGCAATGTTAGGCAGAGTTAGCATGGCTACACAGCATGATTTGACAGGATTGCGATGGGCAGACACTTGAAGCAGCTACAGAAGACAAGCATGCCATGGACTCTGCTTAAATCACCTAGGTGTAGCTACAGGTGGTTCTGGTTGGCATTTGCCCACCCACTTGTCAATCTTGCCCACCCAATCAGAAGGCTTTCTTTGTTTGATTGCTCACTCCAACTGTCAATCAGAATGTGAGTAGCCCATTGCCCCTCTCCTGTGTCTGGAACAGTGTTGCCAGACGTATGATAATTATCGTATTTGTATAATAGTTTTGCCCTTTGTACAATGCACGATCATCCATCCATCCATCCATCTTCTACCACAAGCGGTAGAAGATGATGAATGGATGGATAGATTGATGATGAATGGATGGTGCATTCGGGTCCACGACAATCAATAATTCCAAAAATCCCATAATGTACAGTAATTTATTCCCTTCATTTGGTGGCTAAGTTAATGTATTAGCAAACATAATCAGAACACGGACCCTGGGCATACGTACTAAGCTTGTTTTTACACATCGTCTCATGTGCGCGGGCTGTGTGGAAAAGAAGACGCATCGTGGTAGCAGAACAGAGAGGCAGCCTTGGATGGAGGCTAGCGATGGGATCTACAGTTCACTGAAACGTACTGAGTCAAGCTAAAAAGATCTGTGGTACACCAAATCACAGTGCTGTAGTGGAGCTCTAACTGTATACCACTTACTGAACTGAGTGTCGGATGAACCGAGTGGGTGGGGCTCGTTTGCTGCTCAGGTAGGTGATTCAGCTGGTGATCCTTGGCTTCCACTACAGTTCCGGTGAATAATTCACACAGTATGTTCACCCATAAAAACTAGTACACTCGATCAAATCATTCAATTCAATTCAATCAGCTTTATTTATAATGCGCCACATCACAACAAAAGCCGTCTCGTGGCGCCACAGTGCAGAAAAAAAAAAAAAAAAAACCACAGTCACAGAAAGACCCAGCAATCAGACGATCCCCTATGAGCAAGCACTAAGCGACAGTGGAGAGGAAAAACTCCCATTTGGAAGGAAGAAACCTCTAGCAGAACCAGGCTCAGGGAGGGGCAGTCATCTGCTGCGACTGGCTGGGGATGAGGGGATAGGGAGGATGGAAAGGACAGACATAAAGAACATAGCAGTAAGTTGCCAAGTACATTATTGGAGGTCAACCAGCAGTATGGATCAGATAACAATAGAACAAGAGTGGGGTTAAAAGACACAAAAACCCTCCTTAAACGAAAGCTATATTAAAAAGGAAGGATTTTACCCTGTTCTTAAAAACAGAGACCGAGTCTGACTCCCGGATCCAGAGTGGTAACTGGTTCCAGAGAGAAGGGGCTTGGTAGCAGAAGACTCTGCCTCCCACCGTACTTTTGGAGATTCTGGGCACCACAAGTAAGCCAGCATTTTGGGAGCGTAATGCTCTATTAGGATGGTAAGGTAATATCAGATCTTTTATATATTCGGGGGCAAGATTGTTAAGAGCTTTGAAAGTAATAAAAAGGATTTTAAACTTGATTCTGAATTCAATGGGAAGCCAATGGAGGAAGGACATTCGTGTACGTTACAGCACTAATGAAGGTATGGCAGACTCAACAAGTCAGCAACATCACCAGCAGATTGAGAAACAAAAGGGGGCAAAGGGCAGACCCCAGTTTTAGTGAGTAGTTCAAACCAGCTCCATATAATATGAGAGCTGCGTCACTCCGATAGACTTCTATAGAAACTGTGAAAGGTGGAAGTCACGTGGGTCATGGACCAGAAAATAGTTCCAAACAATGGATTTTTCTCCATAGATCACCATTCATTTCATGGAGTGTCTGCTTAATAATCCCGAGTATGTTAACCCTTCTTGTGGCAAGATTTCATGGACAGATGGCGCTTCCACTGCCACAAGTGCAGCGCTGCACCTGTCATGTGATGTTATATGACTTGGCAAAAACTCCCCAGTTGATTTAAGTTGTACAAAGGATTCCACCTCACAAAGTGGCAGACACGTATAACTTACTGCTCTTGACTTGGAGGACTGATATCGGACATAGAAACATCCTTCTGGACACCAGAGAAGAAGAAATTTTTAGACAAACAAATGTGAACATTACCGATCACTGTGGACGTACTCGATCGCAGACAGAGGAGCCATTTGCTCCCAAATTTGCCAACTATGATTCTCAACTATGATTCTAAAAAGAGATTATTTAGCTCACAAAGGTAAATGTTTACATTTTGTTATAACAGAGGGTGGGTGAAGCTGGTTGATGTTCACCTGCTGCCGCTCCCAACGCCATGTGACTAGACAACAATCGCACCGGTTCCATGTCGTCATATAACCTGCGGCGGAATAAAAGCAAAATTGAGGTGGGATAATCATAAGAGTTTCTGGATGTGGGAGAGAAAGCGCAAATGACCGTCAGAAGGCAAAATAACGACCAGGATGAACGGAAATGGACGAAGCGAGAGCTGCCTGCCCAGCAGTAAGTCTGACGAATTTCTTTGTTTGTTGACGTTCTACTAATGTTCTGGTTCATATACTTTGAAGAGAAGATAACAAAAAAAAACAAAAACAAAAAAAAACCCCAAAACAAAACCAGTGACAAGAAAACAAAACCATCCTTTGTGTAAATATGTCCAAAAGTCCATTTTTGACCAAAAGTTATGTAATTTGTTATGGCTGTGTTGCATTATGCAAATTAGATGCATAAATTTACTCCTATCTCAAACTTGGGATCATATTCTACATCTTTCTAATTGACAGTAAGCCATTATCTCTTACCACATTCAAGTTATAGCCTTGGAAACCTCTGACATCTGAACTGAATATTTTCTTGAAAAAAATCTTGACCACTAGGGGCTTATGGTGCCACGGAGCACCTGTGGCAGTCATTGGGTTAATGAGTGGCCGTTGTTTTGGTCATTTTACCATTTACGTTAACATTTAGATTCTGTAGTCTGTGATCTTGTTTTATTTCACCAGCTTTTTTTCTTGTTTATGTGCAGTAAAAGCTCATAAACTTGCAATTGTTATTAGCCTGTGCTCGCTCAACTAGCTAGCCAAGTTAGCCCTTATTTCAAAAATCTGTTATATAGTTATTAGGTAAAGGCTCAGTTTCTGAGAGACATTAGAGATGGGTAGCAGCATTATATGATTGGACATGACATGAAAACCTGTGACAGAGCAGATGTGACTTATTATCTTGTTCATAGTATTATCGTAGCGTTAGCGGCATAAGTGTAGGACTGTGGTGGTGGATTTAAAAGACGGCTTACAAAAATGAAATTGTTCTACTTTTTTATAGAGGAAAACATGAAACCATGAGAGACTGATATGTTTACCAACAAACCTGCTTTCTACAAGGAGGAAATGTGGAACAAGGTAGGAAATTACCAAATACAGTTCTTTACATACTCCAAAGTCCTCATCATCATTGTCAACCCTGATAATGGCAATGTTATTTTTAACATTCATAAATTAGCACTATTAATACTTCAGGATTCTGCTGAAACATCCATCCATCCATCCATCTTCTACCGCTTTTCCGGAGGTCCGGGTCGCGGAGGCAGCAGTTCAAGCAGAGAAGCCCAGACTTCCCTCTCCCCAGCCACCTGCTCCAGCTCTTCAGAGGGGATACCAAGGCGTTCCCAGACCAGCTGGGAGACATAGTCTCTCCACCGAGTCCTGGGTCTGCCCCGGGGTCTCCTCCCAGTGGGACGTGCCTGAAACACCTCAAGTGGAAGGCGTCCAGGAGGCATCCTAATCAGATGCCCATACCACCTCAACTGACTCCTTTCAATGTGGAGGAGCAGCGGTTCTACTCTGAGCCTCTCCCGGATAACTGAGCTCCTCACCCTATCTCTGAGGGTGAGTCCAGCAATCCTACGGAGAAAGCTCATTTCAGCCGCTTGTATCCACGATCTCGTTCTTTCGGTCATTACCCAAAGCTCGTGACCATAGGTGAGAGTAGGAACATAGATTGACTGGTAAATCAACAGCTTTGCCTTAGAACTAAGCTCCCTCTTCACCACAACAGACCGGTACAACGTCTGCATCACTGCAGATGCTGCTCCAATCCGTCTGTCGATCTCTCACTCCATTTTCCCCTCACTCGTGAACAAAACCCCAAGATACTTAAACTCCTCCACTTGGGGCAGGAGCCTGTCCCCACCCGGAGAGGACAATCCACCTTTTTCCGGCTGAGGACCATGGACTTGGACTTGGAGGTGCTGATTCTCATCCCAGCCGCTTCACACTCAGCGGCAAACCGTCCCAGCAAGAGCTGTAGGTCATTGCTGGATGAAGCCAACAGGACAACATCATCTGCAAACAACAGAGATGAGATCCTGTGGTCACCAAGCATGACACCCTCCATTCCCTGGCTGCGCCTAGAAATCCTGTCCATAAAAATTATGAACAGGATCGGTGACAAAGGGCAGCCCTGGCGGAGTCCAACTCTCACTGGGAATGACTCCGACCGAGTGTTGGCAATACGAACCAAACTCTCACAACGGTCGTACAGAGACCGAATAGCTCGTAACAACAAGCCCGATACCCCATACTCCCGAAGCACCCCCCACAAAAATCCACGAGGGACGCAGTCAAATGCCTTCTCCAAGTCCACAAAACACATGTAAACTGGTTGGGCAAACTCCCACGAGCCCTCAAGAATTCTCGAGAGGGTAAAGAGCTGGTCCGATGTGCCACGGCCAGGACGAAAACCACATTGCTCCTCCTGAATCCGAGGTTCGACCAACGGCCGGATTCTCCTCTCCAGTACCTTGGCATAGACCTTCCCAGGGAGGCTGAGGAGTGTGATCCCTCTAAAGTTGGAGCACACCCTCCGGTCCCCTTTTTTGAAGAGAGGAACCACCACCCCGGTTTGCCATGCCAAAGGCACTGCCCCCGACCTCCACGCAATGTTGCAGAGGCGTGTCAACCATGACAACCCAACAACATCCAGGGCCTTGAGGTACTCAAGGTGAATCTCGTCCACCCCCGGGGCCCGGCCACCAAGGAGATTTTTAACCACCTTGGCGACCTCAGCCCCTGTGATAGGCGAGTCATCCCCCTCGTCCCCAAACCCTGCTTCCTCTGTGGAAGGCGTATCAGTGGGATTGAGGAGATCCTCAAAGTATTCCTTCCACCGCCCGACGATATCCCCAGTTGAAGTCAACAGTGTCCCATCCGCACCATACACAGTGTGGACGGGGAGCTGCTTTCCCCTCCTGAGCCGCCGAACAGTTTGCCAGAATCTCTTTGAAGCCGACCGAAAGTCTTGTTCCATGGCCTCACCGAACTCCTCCCATACCCGGGTTTTTGCTTCAGCAACCACCCGAGCTGCACTCCGCTTGGCCTGCCGGTACACCTCAGCTGCTTCGGGAGTCCCACAAGCCAACCAAGCTTGATAGGACTCCTTCTTCAGCTTAATGGCCCCCCTCACCACTGGTGTCCACCACTTGGTTCGGGGGTTGCCACCACGAGATGCACCGACCACCTTGCAGCCGCAGCTCTGGGCCGCCGCTTCAACAACAGAGGTGGAGAACATGGCCCATTCAGACTCCATGTCTCCAGACTCCCTCGGGATGTGGTTGAAGTTCTTCCGGAGGTAGGAGTTGAAGACCTCCCGGACAGGGGCCTCAGCCAGATGCTCCCAGCACACCCTCACTATACGTTTGGGTCTACCAGGTCTGAATGGCTTCCTCCCCTGCCATCGGATCCAACTCACCACCAGGTGGTGATCAGTTGACAGCTCTGCACCTCTCTTTACTCGGGTGTCCAAGACATACGGTCGCAGGTCTGATGATACGATAACAAAATCGATCATCGACCTGCGACCTAGGGTGTCCTGGTGCCAGGTGCACATATGGACACCCTTATGCTTGAACATGGTGTTCGTTATGGACAGACTGTCTCATGGACAGACTCCCTCATGGATCGTCACCTTATCGTGGTGGGGGGGTTTGCGTGCCCCAGTGATCCCAGGAGCTATGTTGTCCGGGGCAATTTGCCTCTGATAGGGTCTCCCAAGACAAACTGGTCCTGGGTGAAGGGCCAGACTAAGAACGATCCAACAGACTCTCATGATAAATTGTATATCAAGGATTCAGTGTACCCCGCCCGGTATGGGGTTACCCGGGCCCCACCCTGGAGCCAGGCCTGGGGGAGGGGCTCGAAGGCTAGCGTCTGGTGGCCGGGCTTCCACCCATGGGACCCGGCCGGGCTCAGCCCGAAGGAGTTACATGGGTCCGCCCTCCAGTGGGTTCACCACCTGCAGGAGGGATCATGGGGGTCCGGTGCTATGTGAATTAGGTGGCGGTCAAAGGCGGAGACCTTGGCGGACTGCTGAAACATTTTATACATATTATATGGCACTAATTCAAACCTGTTTTTCTGTTGCTGCTGCAACATGCAAATGTTTTCTATAGATTTTTCTCCTACTTCAGTGACTCTTTTCATAAATTTAGCTTTTTTCCTCATCCATTTAGGATCTGTTTCTGATGATCCATGAACAACTATTTACTTGTATATATAAAAATTTTCCCACAAATTGGATTTTATGACAGAAATTTGCAACTTTGCTCATAAATTTTTGCAAATTTGCTCATAAAATTTGCATTTTTTTCCTCATAAATTTGTGATTTTTTTTTATACGGGGGGGGGGGGCTGAAAAGTTCATAGGCTGAAAAGTTCATAGTGGTCAAATTTGACCAAATGTGGTTTATTTTTCAACCACAGGGATCCAAGTGCTGCAACACCAATGGAAGAAGTGTGTGGAACGAAGGGGAGATTATGTTGAAAAATAAACCAAATTTGGTTAAATTTGACCACTATGAACTTTTCAGCGACCCCTTGTACCTCAGACTTTTTTTTGTAAATTTGGGACCGTTTTTGATAATACTGACAGGAGACACAGAGGAGATTGTGGAGCAGAGAAATGCAGAGGGGTATAATGCTTACGATTTCCCACGTAGGAGGAGAGGGTCGCAGGTGAGCAAAGAAGAGCTGCACATGATGAGAGGAATCCTCTGTGTGGCATGCAGTAGTCAACGTCTCCGTGCAGGAGCAAAGGGCCCCTCTCTACTTAAAGGCTGCTTGATTGGAGAGAGCAGGTGTGGATGATGCCGCAGCTGTGGGAAATGAGGGTAACGAGAGAGGAGAAAAACAGTGTGCAGCCACTACAGTACCCCCCCCCCCCCCCTTTCCCTCAAGGGGCACCTCCTGGTGTCTGACCCACCTTCCCAGGATGGGCACAATGGAACACCTGGACCATCTCACGAGACCGTGATTAAGGATCCTCCTCCGGTCCGTACCCAGCCCAGTCCACAAGATACTGGAGGCCTCACCCTCTGCGTTGAACGTCCAAGATGCAGTTGATTTTATAGACAGGACCACCATCGACCATTTCAGGAGGAGGCGGCGGCTTGGATGGTGGGAAGAGGGGGCTGGTGGAAAACAGCTTCACCTGTGAGAGATGAAAGGTAGGACACATGTGGAGAGAACGGGGAAGGGTAAAGTATACAGCAGCATGGATAACAATTTGAGAGATGGAAAAATAAGAAGAAGCCAACTTTATTATCAATCCATACAGCCAATCATGTACAGTAGAACAAAATTATGTTTTTCTTATCTACGTTAATCACATCTAGAATCAGAGGGGTCGCTGCTATGCAAGGTGCTGCCATAAACAAAAGGACCAAAGAAGCAGGGAGAAAGCATACCTTCTGCCCCACACAGTAGAGAGGGGCCAGGGTTCTCTGTCAGTTAGCAATCTTGGATGGATGTGGAGAAACCACATCCACTGGGATACCGTAAAGGTGGACCACATGGAGGACAAAGAAGTCAGCCGTCTCTTTGGCAGAAGAAAGCTTGTTCAGGGGGACAAAATGTGCTGCTTTAGAGAATCTATCCATGATGGTGAGGATGACCATGTGCCCAGAAGAGGGGGAAGACCAGTCACAAAATCCAATGCCATATGGGACCACAGCCTGCTTTTGATAGGTACAGCCGTGGACAAAATTGTTGGTACCACTCTGTTAATGAAAGAAAAACCCACAATGGTCACAGAAATAACTTGAATCTGACAAAAGTGGTAATAAAAAAAAAAATCTATGAAAATTAGCCAATGAAAATCAGACAATGCTTTTGAATTGTGGTTCAACAGAATTATTTTAAAAAACAAACTTATTCAACAGGCCTGGACAAAAATGATGGTACCCTTAACTTAATATTTTGTTGCACAACCTTTTGAGGCAATCACTACAATCAAACGATTTCTGCAACTGTCAATGAGACTTCTGCACCTTTCAGCAGGTATTTTGGCCCACTTCTCATGAGCAAACTGCTCCAGTTGTCTCAGGTTTGAAGGGTGCCTTCTCCAGACGGCATGTTTCAGCTCCTTCCACAGATGTTCAATAGGATTTAGATCAGGGCTCATAGAAGGCCACTTTAGAATAGTCCAATGTTTCGCTCTTAGCCATTCTTGGGTGTTTTTAGTTGTGTGTTTTGAGTCATTATCCTATTGCAAGACCCATGACCTGCGACTGAGACCAAGCTGTCTGACACTGGGCAGCACATTTCTCTCTAGAATACCTTGATAGTCTTGAGATTTCATTGTAGCCTGCACAGATTCAAGACACCCTGTGCCAGATGCAGCAAAGCAGCCCCAGAACATAACAGAACCTCCTCCATGTTTCACAGTAGGGACAGTGTTCTTTTCTTGGTATGCTCCATTTTTGCGTCTGTGAGCATAGCGCTGATGTGCCTTGCCAAAAAGTTCCAGTTTTGTCTCGTCTGTCCATAGGAGATTCTCCCAGAAGCTTTCTGGCTTGTCAACACGCAGTTTGGCAAATTCCAGTCTGGCTTTTTTATTTGTTCTCAACAGTTGGTGTCCTCCTTGGTCGTCTTCCATGAAGTCCACTTTGGCTCAAACAACGACGGATGGTGCGATCTGACACTGATGTACCTTGACCTTGGAGTTCACCATGAATGTGTTTAGAGGTTGTTCTGGGCTCTTTTGTTACCATTCTTCATCATGTTTCCTCCTGCGGCCACGTCCAGGGAGGTCGGCTACAGTCCCGTGGATCTTGAATTTCTGAATAATATGTGCAACTGTAGTCACAGGAACATCAAGCTGCTTGTAGATGGTCTTATAGCCTTTACCTTTAACATGCTTGTCTATAGTTTTCTTTCTAATCTCCTGAGACAACTCTCTCCTTTGCTTCCTCTGGTCCATGTTTAGTGTAGTACACACCATGACACCAAACAGCACAGTGACTACCTGTCACCCTTTAAATAGGCCGACTGACTGATTACAAGTTTGTAGACACCTGTGATGTTAATTAGAGGACACATCTTGGTTGAACATGTCTCTATGATCACATTATTTTCAATCTTTTCTAGGGGTACCATCATTTTTGTCCAGGCCTGTTTCATGAGTTTGTTTTTTAAAGTAAATCTGTTGAACCACAGTTCAAAAGCATTGTCTGATTTTCATTCGTTAATTTTCATAGAATTTTTATTTATTACCACTTTTGTCAGATTCAAGTTATTTCTGTGACCATTGTGGGTTTTTCTTTCATTAACAGAGGGGTACCAAAATTTTTGTCCATGTTTGTAGGGGATGTAAGAGTCCAGAAGGAGGAGAAGAAGATGATTTACCTGTGGTGCACTGGGGGCAAACCTTGATGTATTCATTCACGTCCCTCCTTGTGGATGGCCACCAGAAAGTCCTCTGCAGATGAGAAACAGTGCAACACCCCCCCCGGATGGCACATAACCTTGGCTGTGTGCAGCCAATCGATGACCTCCCCACGGACCAAGGAAGGGATGTAAATTCAGCCCGTAGGGCCTCCACCTGGATCAGGCTCAGTGTTCTGCGCTCTTCTTACCCTCTCCTCAATCTCCCACAAAAGCATTCCCAGCATGCACGAGGGGGATATGATGGAGTGCTCCTCCAGCAACACCGGGTCAGAAGCGACTTGCCTGGAGAGGGCATCAGGTTTGGTATTTTTGGACCCCGGGTGGTAGGTGATGGTAAAACAAAATCTGGCAAAGAACAGGGACCAGCGGGCTTGTCTGGAGTTTAACCATTTGGCTGCCCTGAGGTACTCCAGATTTGTGTGGTCAGTCCAAAGCACAAATGGCAGAGAGGCTCCCTCCAACCAATGGCGCCACTCCTCCAGGGCAAGTTTAACAGCCAGCAGCTCTCCATCACCAACATCATAGCTTCTCTCAGCTGGGGACAGGCGCCGAGAGAAATAAATGCAGGGGCGGACGTTATGGTCTGCGGTTGAGTGCTGTGACAGGACTGCCACCACCCTGGAGTCTGATGTGTCCACCTCCACAAGGAACTGCAGCTCTGGGTCCACCTTGGCAATCATTGGGGTGGAGGAGAAGCAAGATTTTAGTTTGTTAAATGTGTCATTTGCCTCATTAGACCAATGAAATGGAATTTTGGTGGACGTGAGTCGGGCAAGACGCTAAGCAACCAAACTGAAATTATGAATGAAGTTCGCGAATCCCAAGAATTGTTGTAACTGTTTGCGGGAGGAGGGAACAGGCCAATCAATGAGAGCTTTCACCTTGTATGGGTCAGCCCTGATCTCATTATGAGCAATGATGAACCCCAAGAAGGACGTGGAGAACATGTGAAACTCACACTTCTCTGCTTTGATGTACAGCTGGTTCTCCAACAGCCACTTAAGGACAGTCCTGACATGCACCCAATGCACATCTAGGGAATGGGAGAAAATCAAAATATCATCCAGATAAATGAAAACAAAGGAGTTCAGAAAGTCCTTAAGAATGTCATTGATGAGCCGTTGGAATATGACTGGAGCGTTAGTTAACCCAAATGGCATCACCAAGTACTCAAAATGGCCGCTAGGTGTATAGAAACCTGTGTTCCACTCATCACCTCTTTTATTCGGATTAATTGGTAGGCGTTGCAGAGGTCCAATTTGATGAAAGCAGTGGCTGTCATGAACCTCTCCGTGCGCTTCTCTGCAGTGCATGGCGAGGGGTAAAATAATGAGGATTTACGTGCTGGGTTCATGACACACATTTATTAACGTAAAGTCACACCATACAAAAGGTGTGAAGACATACGAGAATGCAAAGTAACTTACAGTGGACATCCGAGGGCCAGCATCGCCCAGCGAACACATGAGAAGAGACGTGTAGCCACGCTGGCGTCCCACAGCCGGCATCGCTGTGCGGGCGCAAGAGAACCACGGTGATGTGGAGTGGCTACACGTCGTGGCATACAGATGAATAAGGCCATCTCAGGACAACGCAGCAGACAACTCGTACAGTTAGATGAAGACCCAGCACTTGGGCAAGGAGTGGGAAGATACAGGAATAGACACAGCTGGTACAAACAAGAGAGGGGGCGTGGCCAGGCCGGCAGCTGTCAGCAGCATTCACAGAAAGTAGGTCAGAGCGGCTGTCAAACAGCCGCCAGCCGGACAGGAGCTGAGAGTGAGGGAAGCACACTAAAATACATAATAAACACATATTCAACGGTACCTAGACCCACAGGGAGGGCAGGACCGAGCCGGGGAAACCAAGCCGGCTCAGCTCCTGACAGTGGCACCTTGCAATAGATCGAATGCAGAGTTGATGAGCGGTAAAGCGCACTTGTCCTTCACGGTGATATTGTTAAGTTCCCTAAAGTCGATACAGGGCTGGAAAGATCCATCCTTCTCACTCACGAAACACCCCCCACCCCCTTACTGCAGACGATGGAGGTCTGATGATGCCAGAACTTAGTGACTCCTTGATGTACTTGTCCATAGCTTTCGGTTCAGGGGCTGACAAACTATACTGTCTACTAGATGGCAACGTTGCCCCAGGGTGAAGGTTAATGGCACAGTCGTATGGGCAGTAGGGGGGTAGGGGGTAGGGAAAGTGCCTTAGTTATGCTAAAGACCAAGGCGAGGTCATGATACTCAGGGGGAACTTGAGTGAGATCGGGTGTTTGGGTGGGTGATGGACTGATAGGAACTGAAGGGGAACAAGCAGCTGACTGCAGACAAGCGGATAAACAAAAGATGCTCCATGAAATAACCCTCCCTGCCTGCCAATCAATAACTGGGTTATTTAGGTTTAACCAAGGATAGCCCAAGATAACTGGGGAGGCCGAGATGGGTAAGACAAGAAAACTTAAGTGCTCTCTGTGGTTGCCTGAAACTAAAATATAAATGGAACAGTCCTCTTAGTAACCCTAGTGAGTGGCTCCTCCGAGATGGCTACTAAATTTAATGGAACCTCAAGTTCTTGGCATGGAAGCTTTAGCCGGGTTGCCAAAATGCTGCAAAGAGACGTATCTTCCCACCCCACCTCAGCTGCTACAACCCGAAAGTCCACCGAGTAGTCAGCCACGGACCTGGCCCCCTGTCGGACGTTGAGAAGGTGTTGAGAAGGGTTGGTAAAAAATTTACCATTCCAAATTACTAGTTAATGTAAAGCAAAAAAACACGTTATAATTCCTTTGAGGGGCTGGTCCTCAGTATCAGGCATTTTAGCAGTTTTAGGCTAAACCCAATTTTATTTGCCATAGTTTATCGTCTTCCATCAACCTACTGAGAGTTTTTATCCGAATTTGCCGAATATGGCATAGAAATAGAAAATCTGGTAGTGTCTCCTCATAACCCTGCACTGTCAGACCACTGTCTGTTAACCTTTGATTTTACTATTTCTGATTATTTGGCTCCAAAAGAAAAAATATTACTACAGTAGATGCCTCTCAGATGATGTTGTAACCAAATTTATGCAGATTGTTTCCTCTATGCCATGTGTCAACACAACGGAAATAAGCTATAGACAGCTTGCTCCTTCTGTAATTGATAGCATGGTAGATAGTGTTACAGCTTCTCTGCATCAGACTCTAGTCCTGTTGGCCCCTTTAAAAAAGAAAAAGTCTAATCAGAGATTTCTAACTCCTTGGTTCAACACAGAAACTCGTAGCTTAAAACAGAAGACTCGTCAATTAGAAAGAAAATGGTGCTCCACTAATTTAGATGAAATCTATTTAGCTTGGAGAAATCATCTTTTAATTTATAAAAAATCTCTTAGAAAAGCTAGAACGAGTTATTATTCTGCATTAATAGAAGAGTACAAAAATAATCCCAGGTTTCTTTTCAGCACTGTAGCCAGGCTGACAAAAAGTCAGGACTCTGTCAATTCTAGCATTCCCTTAGAGTTTACTAGTCAGGACTTTAAGAATTTTTTCGTTAATAAAATTTCATCTATCAGAGATAAAATCAAAAGTCAGATTCTTCCCACCGTTAACTTAAATACAGTAACTACTACAACGGCGCAGTGGTTTAGCACTGTGGCAGCACAGTTTTACCCTCGGCCGGGGGATCGCGGGGGTCATGAGATCATGGGTTCGATCCCAGCCCCCGACCAACAGTGAGCTGTGTGGAGTTTGCATGTTCTCCCCGTGTTGCGCGGGTTTACTCCGGGATTTCTCCGGTTTCCTCCCGCACACCAAAAACATGTAGGTTTAGGGCGCTCGCGCACGCAGCGACCAGCAGCCGGTGGCTTGTCACCAGACTGCAAACCAAGTCTACCTACGGGTACAAATAAGTAACAAAAAAAAACAAAACAAAAAAAAAAAAAACTCCTTCAGTTGATATCTGTTTGGATGAGTTTACTCCAATTGACCTTTTAGAGTTTGACAAAATAATTTCCTCATCCAAGCCTTCAACTTGTCTTTTAGACCCTGTTCCTACCAAGTTATTTAAAGAAGTCTTCCTATTTATTGGTAGCTTTATTCTTCAAATAATCAATTCTTCATCAACTTTAGGCCATGTACCGCAGGCTTTTAAAACTGCTGTAATTAAACCCTTACTGAAAAAGCCAACACTAGATCCAGGAGTTTTAGCTAACTATAGACCAATCTCTAATCTCCCTTTCATTTCAGAAATCTTAGAAAAAGTTGTTGCTACGCAATTATTGGACCACTTGTAGGGAAATGGTTTATTTGAAGAGTTTCAATCTGGGTTTAGAATCCATCATAGTACTGAAGCAGCCTTAGTGAAGGTCACTAATGACCTCCTTATCGCATCTGATAATGGACTTGTTTCTGTACTTGTCCTTTTAGACCTTAGAGCAGCTTTTTGATACTATCGATCATAATATTCTACTTGATAGATTAGAACACCATGTTGGATTTAATGGAACTTTGTTGCAGTGGTTTAGATCTTATTTATCTGATAGGTTCCAGTTTGTTCATGTCAATAATGAGTTTTCTTTCAACTCAAAGCACAGTCATGGAGTCCCACAGGGATCTGTGCTAGGCCCTACTCTTTTTAGTTTATATATGCTTCCTCTAGGCAACATTATTAGAAAGCACTGTATAGTTGTTATGCAGATGACACACAATTATACCTGTCAATGAAGCCACATGATAGTAATCAATTAGCCAAGTTAGAAGCCTGTCTTAAGGAAATCAAAGCTTAGATGACTTGTAATTTCCTGCTATTAAATTCAGATAAGACTGAAGTCATTCTTGTTGGTCCAAAAAACCTTAGAAATACCTTTCCAAATCAAACTTTTAGTTTGGATGCGGTTACTCTTTCTCTTAATAGCTCTGTGAGGAACCTTGGAGTTATTTTTGATCAAGATCTGTTTTTCAGTTCACATATTAAATTTGTTTCTAAGACTGCCTTCTATCATTTGCGTAATATTTCCAGGATTAGGAGCATCTTGTCTCAGAGTGATGCTGAGAAACTGATCCACGCTTTTGTTAGCTCTAGGTTAGATTATTGTAACTCTTTATTATCAGGTTGTCCTGAAACATCTTTAAAAAGTCTTCAGTTGATCCAAAATGCTGCAGCAAGAGTTTTAACAGTTACTAGAAAGAGAGATCATATCTCTCCGGTTCTGGCTTCCCTTCATTGGCTTCCCATACAGTTTAGAATTCAGTTTAAAATCCTTCTTCTCACTTTCAAAGCTTTAAACAATCAGACCCCTTTTTATTTAAAAGCTCTGATACTACCCTATTATCCTAACAGAGCACTATGCTCCCAAAATGCTGGCTTACATGTAATACCTAGAATCTCCAAAAGTACAATGGGAGGCAGAGCCTTCAGATATCAAGCTCCTCTCCTGTGGAACCAGCTGCCAATCCGGATTCGGGAGTTAGACTCGATCTCTGTTTTTAAGAATAGGGTTAAAACCTTCCTTTTTGATATAGCCTACAATTAGGGAGGGATCACGTGTCTCTGAACCCTCCCTTAGTTATGATGCTAATAGGTTTAGACAGCCGAGGGACCTCCAATAATGCGCTGGGCTTCACTCCTTTCTTCACTCTCAATGAAATTTTTTTTTGCTGGTCATTAACATCTGTTTGTTCTCTCCCATAGATTGAGTCCCCATTGTGCTGTTTGCTCTCTACATGTCTGTTCGTCTCATCTTCTCTATCCCCTCACCCCCCAGCCAGTTGCAGCAGATGATTGCCCCTCCCTGAGCCTGGTTCTGCTGGAGGTTTCTTCCTGTTAAAAGGGAGTTTTTCCTCTCCACCATCGCCAAGCGCTTGCTCACTGGGGATCGCTTGCTTGCTAGGGTCTTTCTGAAGTTGTGGGGGTTTCCCCTACAGTAGAAAGTGCTATTAGACGACTGTTGTTGTGAAATGGGGCTATATAAATAAAGTTGAACTGAATTTAATTAAATTGGTGTTAATGTCGTCCCGATCGGAATGATCAATTACTTGAGTGAATTGAAACGCCAACTGATCATAAGTGTAGTTTTGATAATCGGGGGGGGGGGGGGTCCATTATAGCGTATGTCCAAGCTAAGGCTCACCCCTCCAGCAAATCTACCACATAGCTAATTTGGCTGTGGTTAGCAGGAAAATCCTCCGGTACCTGCTGAAAAACTAGGCTACACTGAAGGAGAAAACCCTGGGCTTCACCCAATTTACCGCTAAGACAGGCTGGTATGGGAACTAGTGTTATGCGCTGGAGGCGTGCCGATGGAGGAGAGAGAGGCAGCAGACTAGCCAGCGCTGCACAACTGGTCTGTGCGTGATGGGCAGCGGTGAGTTAGTCAAGCCGTTCATTAATGTGCGTGAGTTGATTCAAAATTATCTGCTGCTGGTATGTAACCAGCTCTAACTGAGCCTCAACGAGTTAAGACGGCACGCGTTCACACCGTCTGCAGCGTTTGTTGGGTCTGACTGACGGAGATGTACTGACATGATTACAGTGTTAAGACCCAGAAGCAGACAGCCAGACACAGTTTAGAAAGATCACAATGATTTTATTCACAGCACAGGCAAGAGTAGCAGGTAGAGGAGCAGCTGGCTGTAGAGACTGCTGGCGAATTCTCAACTGTCCTCCCGCCCGTCGTTGTCCAGTGACGTTGATGAACTATTCTGGTGCATATATTTACAGTGGAGAGTGCAAGGGGTGGCCTCAGCTGAGGCAAAGAAGAGGAGCCGTTCAGGGTTATGATACAGTCATTTTCAGGGGCTGCGTGGGCTGAAAGTGATTCCTCCGCCTGGAGGAGTTGGTCCTGGTTAACCAAGAGAAGAGGCTCCCTGTCCACCAGGAGAGTGGTCCACCTGTGCACAGGTAAACCTAAGAGACACAGAAGAGATTGTGGAGCAGAGAAATGGAGAGGGGTATAATGCTTAGATTTCCCATATAGGAGGAGAGGGTCGCAGGTAAACAGAGAAGAGCTGCACACGATGAGAGGAACACTCTGTATGGCATGCAGTGGTCAACGGCCGAATCTCAGTCTCCTCCCTAAGCCCTCAAGCCCTGAGCCCTTGTAGACTTAGGCAGCAGCCAGTAGTAGTGGGTGAGTGTGTGAGTCTGCAAGGGCTTGAAATGGTATAAAAGGAATGGGAGAGGAGAATAAACAGTGCGCAGCTACGATCACTACAAATATTTTTTTTCATACAAATTTGCAATGTTTTACTCAGAATTTTGCAATGTTTTTCAAATAAATTTGTTACTCTTTCCAAGTTAAAAAGCTATTATTATAATTTGTACCTGAGCCTAAATAGAGGAACCATATCAACACCAATATCAATAAAATATAAGATGATTAATCTGCTAAAATTATAGTAGATACAACCATTTCTGGTGAGAAAATCACAATATAAACTATAAACTAGCTTATTTCTAATATACTAACTCTACCATCATAGTATCAGTGCGAGCAAACAGGCTGAACTCTGTTCTTGTTCTTCTTTCGAAGAGAGCTGACTGAATGATGGAAAGGGGTGGGTCCAGGATCAGAGCTTTAGGGGCATTGATCACCCAATAAGCTCCACCACACACACACACACACATTATTTTGTTAGCACTATCATCTTTCATACATCTCCTCTTGGCTTCTAGTTAGTGAATATGGTACGTGATGATATATAAAAATAGTGACAGCTTGGATTTAATATTTTGCTTATATCAAAACGACAAGATAAGATAAGAGATATGATAAGATAAGCCTTTATTAGTCCCACAGTGGGGAAATTCCAGGATTGCAACAGCACAGGGATAGCAACACTCAGAGCAACAATCAAGAAGACAAGAAAAACAAGAGCAGCGAATATACATACTGTATGTACATATAAATATATAAACACACAGTGCGGAGCATTGTAGCTAGATGGAATAAATATATATACACAGTGCGGAGCATTGTAGCTAGATGGAATAAACAGCATAACCGTCTGCTTAGTTATCCTACATAGTATGAATATGTACTCATACATATTGTCACCCTCCGTAGCGACCGATATTGTCCTAGTTGTATTCTGGAGGGGAACACTGTGTAAGTCTATTGCATCTTTTGCATTCAATACTATTAGGTTGTCACGTTTTTTGCTATCTCTGCGAGCAGCCCTGCTTAGGTTATACAGTCTGACAGCCGTAGGTAGGAAGGACCTGCGAAACCTCTCAGTTGCGCACCTAGGATGATGTAGTTTGCTGCTAAATGAGCTCCTCAGTGCGTTCAGTATGCCCTGCATATGGTGGGACTCGGACTCCAGCAGAGATGACAATTTAGCCACCATCCTTCTCTCCCCTATCTCCTCCACTGGGTCAAGGTGCTTCCCCAGGACAGAGCTAGCTTTCTTGATCAGTTTGTTCAGTCTCTTGCTTTCGGCTTCTGTAATGCCACTGCCCCAGCAGACCACTCCAAAAGTGATGGCTGATGCCACCACCGTGTTGTAGAATGTCTTCAGCAGCGCCCCTTGTACACCAAAAGACCTGAGTCTCCTCAGTAGGAACAGCCTGCACTGTCCCTTCTTGTAGAGTGCGTCGGTATTGTGTGACCAGTCTAGTTTATTGTTCAGATGAACATCCAGGTATTTGTAGGATGTCACCATCTCAATGTCTGTTCCCTGTATGTTTACTGGTGCTGTGAGGGGTTGTCCTTGCCTGCAGCAGTCCATCACCAGCTCCTTAGTTTTCCTCGCGTTGACCTGGAGGCAGTTCCGATGGCACCAGTCCACAAAGTCCTGGATAAGTCCTCTGTACTCAGCTTCATCTCCGTTGGAGATGAGGCCGACGATCGCAGGGTCGTCAGAGAACTTCTGTAGATGGCAGTGTGTTGTGTTGTGTGAGAAGTCCGCAGTATAAAGGGTGAACAGGAAGGGAGCCAAAACCGTTCCCTGGGGGGCCCCCGTGCTACCGATGATCGTGTCGGACACACAGTCCCGGGTTCTCACAAACTGTGGCCGGTTAGTGAGGTAGTCCAGGATCCATGATGACAGGTGCTGGTCCACCCCTGCGCACAGCACCTTGTCCTTCAGGATCATCGGTTGGATGGTGTTGAAAGCACTAGAGAAGTCAAAGAACATGATCCTCACCGCATTCCCGGGCTTCTCCAGGTGGGACAGAGAACGGTGAAGAAGGAAGATCACGGCATCCTCCACCCCAATGCCATGCTGGTAGGCAAACTGGAGTGGATCCATCGCTGGTCCCACCAGGGGGCGGAGGTGAGCAAGGAGCAGTCTCTCCAGGATCTTCATCATGTGGGACGTCAGGGCCACTGGTCTGTAGCTGTTCAGGTCTTTGGGGTGGGAAGTCTTTGGTACAGGTACCACACAAGATGTTTCCACAACTGTGGTACCCTCCCCAGCTTCAGACTCAGGTTGAAGATGAGCTCCACAATCCCACACAGCTGGTCTGCACAGGACTTGAGGAGCTTTGCGCTTATGCCGTCTGGTCCCGACACCTTCCTCGCCTTGATCTTCCTCAGCTCCGTCCTCACCTGGGTCTTAGTGAGGGTCATGTTGGGGGGCTGTGTGTTGGGAGTAAGGGGGTGTTGGTGGAGTGGGGTGTGGGCAGCAGGACTCGATGTCTTTAGAGGCAGCAGTGGTTGTTGTGCAGTCGGGGAGGGCGGTTGGTCAAACCTATTAAAAGACAGGTTCAGATTGTTCGCCCACTCCCTGCCCCCCGTGGCCTGGGGGGAGGTATTCTGGAGCCTAGAGATGGTTTTAAGGTTTCTCCAGACCCCACCTATGTCGCTCTGTTGCAGCTTGTCCTCCATCTTCTTCCTGAAGCTGTCCTTGCCTTCTCTGATCTTCCTCCTCAGCTCCCTCTGTACGGACTTCAGCATCTCCCTGTTCCCGACCTGAAGATCCTCTTCTTCTCTCTCAGAAGTGTTTTTATCTCAGGGTTGATCCAGGGTTTGTTGTTCGAGCAACACCGTATGGTCTTGGTGGGTACGGTGTTGTC
This sequence comes from Pholidichthys leucotaenia, assembly GCA_020510985.1. Taxonomy (NCBI): domain Eukaryota; kingdom Metazoa; phylum Chordata; class Actinopteri; order Cichliformes; family Pholidichthyidae; genus Pholidichthys; species Pholidichthys leucotaenia. The sequence goes on along the minus strand of CM035837.1, from coordinate 190,181,310 downwards.
CACACAGAAGGTGATGTAGTCCGTGATGGTGTGAGTGAGGCCATTGATGTCCTCACCATGTGGATCGCAGAGCTGCTCCCAGGCAGTGATTTCAAAACAGTCTTTTAGAGTGTCCATTGCCTCCTCAGACCATAACTTCACTGTGCGCATGACCGGAGGTTGTCTGTGCACTAGGGGTTTGTACACCGGCAGGAGATGAACCAAGTTGTGATCCGATCTCCCGAGTGGGGGGAGTGGTGATGAGGTGTACGCCTCCTTAGTGTTTGCGTAGAATAAGTCCAGTGTTTTATTGTCTCTAGTGTGGCATGTGACATAAGGGCCTTTTCCACTAGCACGCTTTAGCGCGACACGGGACGGCTCAGCACGCTTTGTACGCTTTTCCACAAGCCCCAACACGGTTTAACAGCCGCGATTCTCAGCCCCGCTCCAGGGCAGGGTACAGCAGTGCTGAGCTGTGCCGTGTTGTGACGTTAACAGACTGGTCGCCGCTGATTGGTCAGGTCGTAACCGGCGCTGATTGGTCAGGTTGTAACTGCCCCTCTCCTCCTCCTCATCTACCAAATCTTCACGACCTTCTCAATAAAGTTTTTGAAAAAAAAAAAAAAAAAAGAATCTTCACGACCGCCTTTACTCAGCACGCAGCCACTGTTGGCGGTTCCTTTTCAGTGTATTGCTGTGCTATTTTCATTTATTCTCTATCAAAAATGGCTTCGCATAATGAGGGTGTTCCATGGACCAATAAGGAGGTGCAGTGTCTGCTCACTGCATTGTCAGACGAACGTATTCAGCGCGAGTTAGACGGAGCCGCCCGGAATGAAAAAATATACCAGGAGGTCTCGACATCGGAGTCCTTTAATGGTGAGTTTTAATTTTTTTTTATTGTGCGTTTTTTCGCAAATATATTCGGTAAGATGCTCAGTTTATTTATGTAATAAAAAAGCTGTTCATTTGTGGATGGATCGCTGCTTTATTGCAGCACACTGCGGACTAAAGCTTTTATTGTAATTATTCATGTGAACAATACGCTGAAATAAGCTTATGTATTCTTGTTAAAAACTATTGTCTTTTCTGTATATATTGCACTTTCGTGCTGTATTTTATTGTGTGCATTTTCCTTGTAGAATCATCCCACGCGTCCGCCGCGACAGCCCGCACGGATTATTCAACCGAGCCTTCCTGAACCAGAGCTGGCAGAGATGCCTTCATTCTACCGAGCCTCAGCACTCAGTGGTCGGCGTGTATAAAATGTCGATTAACCTTCATGTTGTGTTGCAAAGTTTTTTTTTTATTTTAATATTTTGTATATAATAAAATGGAATTGTTTTGGAAAGTGTGGTTTGTCTGTTATAACACTGAATTATAAAACAGTATAATTACATAGAAATTCCATTGCCTAGTCTGATCAAAATGATGCTGAGGGTCAACCATTGTAAAGGTAATGTAATTTTTAACTAGACCAAAAAAGAAATCTTTTTGTAAGCTTTCTGTTCTTTTTATTGAAATATCATAAAAAATTAGCACCAAGTCAAAGGTACAAGTATATGTAAATTGAATGTTCTATCAGCATTCCAAATTCAGAGATTTACAATACTTTAGAAGGAGTGTAGCATCATCTATACGGAAAATAATAATACTGTTGTTCCAAACGTTGACCTGAAGGTGAAAAACATGAATTTTTTAAATTCAGTACATCCAAAATGCCCTAGGATGTGGTGTTGGACAGTGTGCCACCGTCTCATTATTTAATACGAATAAAAACAAGTTTCAGCTCATTATTTCTAGGTCATTTGGCAGTTAATTCAAAACAAAAGTGACTTGTGTTGTTGCAGCTTAATTATGAGATAAAATTAATTGTGAGATAAAACCACAGAGTGAGCAAGGCAATAATCCTTGGATCCTCCATTTTTTGTCTCGTGTAAATAAGGACTCAGTCCGGTGCATAACGTCACGGGAGTGTGGCCCCGCCTCGCTGAGAATCTGCTGCTGCCCCACTTCTAAAACCTCCTAACACAAACCATCACAGCACAAGCACAACACCGTGCTAATGGAGACAGAAGCATTCCAAGCCGTACTGAAGTGAATCGAGCCGTACCGAGGTGTGCTGGGCTAGTGGAAAACAGGCTATACTGGGTGAATGTGGGTAGAATGGGAGACAGTGAAATATTGTTGAAATCGCCTGGGATGAGGAGAAGAGCATCTGGGTGTTCTGTCTGCAGCCTGCCAGTTACTGAGTGGATGACGTCACGCGCTGTCCCAGCGTTCGCCGTCGGATTTGCATAAATAACAATGCAGATCACGTGTGAGTATTCCCTCGGGAGATATGTAGGCTGCATGCTAACAGCTAGCAACTCCATGTCTTTGTTGCAGTGTTGTTGTTTAACCGTGATATGTCCTCGTCTGCACCAGCTGTTATTGACATACATCATCACTCCTCCGCCCCTTGCCTTCCCACTGTCTGGTGTTTGGTCTGCCCGTATTGCGTGGAAACCCTCCAGTTCATTGTTAGCGTCTGTTGCTAGTTCTGTTAGCCACGTCTCCGTGAATAGCATCAGGCTACACTCCCTGTATATGCTATCGTAGCGGGAGATAGCCGCTAGCTCATCTGTTTTTCTGAGTAGCGATCGTACATTCCCCATAATAACGGATGGGAGGGCGGGTCTGTACCTTATATTCCTCGCCCGCCGTCTTATTCCAGCACGACATCCATGCCGTTTTCGTCTTATTTCTCCCGGTATGTCAAGTTTTTGCGCTAGCATCATGGGCCGGTTAAGTGCTAACAGCTGGTCCCTATTGTACTGCCTCCTGCAAGAAACAGTGGATCCGTCCGCTGGCTCAGGAGACATTTGGGTGATCTACGTGTCTGTGATGGATAAAGGTGTTGCCGAAACAGAAAGATTAGCCAGAGAGCCAGATAGTAAATAGAAATAGGAAGAAATTGATCCGCTGTTGCAAAAAGTCAGCCTACTCGTGTGGCGCCGGAGGTCTTAGTCAACAACAGCTTCTTTGTCTCAAATTCAAACAGTGCACAGTGGTTGATTGACAATGCAACTATTAAAGCAAAAAATGCCTGCTTCTAGCTGTCTTGGCCAGGGCTAGACTGGGACAAAAAAATCTGCACTGGCTTTTTTGGTTCAATTTGTTAAGTAACAACATTCAGCCATCACACTTAATGGTCGAACAAAGGTCAGAAATATCCCACTTTTCCTCTTAACAAGTGAATCCTAGTGGTTTGAAAGAAAGAAAGAAAGAAAGAAAGAAAAACTGTCATAACGCGTCAATTTCACGGGTGCAAATAGGACACCAAATGCTCACTGTAGGTTGACACATTTATTAACAAAAACACAAAAGAAGAACATTACATACAAATGCAAAAAAACGAAGAGCAAACGATATAAGGAAATGTAAATACTACATTGGAGGAGAGTGGGGCTCAGCGTCCGAAGGAACAAAGTCAGGGAAAGCCTGACCAGGGTGAAACTCAGCCGGAGGACCCAGAGAGCTGTGGGGCTCAACAGCTGAGACGGTGGGGAAAAAAGGCACCAGGACGGAGCACACCAAACTCACCCTGACAGCGGGACCTTCATCCACAGATGCAGTCAGCAGGCTGGTATACACAGAAAGAGAAGAAGAAGGGCACGGCAACGGCAGAAGTAGTTGTGTCCCTTAAATACACACACATAATCAAACAGGGTCAGGGTCACCAGCAGCGACATAGCCCAGCGAGGTGAGCTCAGGTGCGGCTGTCGGCTGCACCCAACTCTCCTCACCAAGAGCCAGGCAAGATTTCTCCAAAAGAAAGACAGAGAAAGAGGAGTGTACTTGCCTAGACTCGAGCTCCACCGCCGTCCAGAACTCCATAGATCCAGATAACGACGTCTCGGGCCCGGTCTCTTGGAGGTCCAGCTCAGGTTCCAACTCTACTGTGGCAGCGTCCGCAGCAGGCATGATGGTGATTGCAGTCCTTCTCTCCTCAGATGAAGTTGACCACACTGGTGGCTTGTCCGGTGTGGCAGCTGGGGTTCGGCTCCGCGCTGGCACTGGGGTCAGGTCCTCCAGGGCCACGGGCTCCTCCATCATCCAGCAGCTCAGTTCAGGGACCGGCCGACACTCAGAGACAGATGGAGGAGACACGGAGGTAGCAGATGAGAGACAATCATTAGCAGCTGGTGAAGAAAACCCAGTGGACTGCAGGGACTGGTTTTTCTCCCCAGGAACCAGGCAAGAATATTCATTTTTTAGTAATGGAAAATTAGAGTTCACTTGCCTAATTCCTGGGAGGTGATGGAAACAGCTGCTGCTCCAGAGTCAGGTTCTGTCTCTCTGGGAGTCTTGAGAGCTGTCTGCGTGGAGGGTGATGGCGTCGACTTGAGGTGGGAGTGGCGAGCCCTCCGCCCCCATAAACGCTTCTTCAGCCCGGGTTGGACTGAGGGAGAATTTTCCAACAACTACCCAATATGTCGTCTGGTTTCGAATATCATTGTGAGAAGCGGAGTAAGACCTGGGTAGCTCCAGAGATTGAGGCAGGCGTCGGGAGTATGGGTGAGCCTTAGAGGCTAAATCCACAGCAAATTCTGCCACCGCACACGCCTCCTCACTCAGTCCAAAACCCCTGAAGTTCATGGTGGTCTACACTTCAGACAAAAACCAAAAAAAAGAAAAAATGTCAAAGCCTACAGCGGCTGGTGTCCACACTGGCTGTGTCCTTCTGTCATAACCATCATAATAATCTTGTAGATGACATGGTTTAGGACCCAGGAGACAGACACTGACACGGGCAGATAGTGACAATAATCTTTATTAAAGAGTGAGGGTGTGTAGTGCGAGTGTGAGTGCGTGGATTGAGTTCTGGTCACTGGAGCTGAGCGCCCTGGACGGAGACCCGGCAACCCTGGAACATATAAGCAGAAACAATTACTTTTGTCCCACACTTGTGACAAGCTACAAGTAGAGAGGCTTACTTGGGTGCAGCACAGGCTTCGTCCTGCAGAGATCCAGCGGCCGTGCAACGTGGAGGTGAAGGTGTCCGTGAACGTGCTGGAGATACCACCCGTGGCTGTGACGAGGGTAGTCCTTCTGTTGACGCCGGCTGTGACTCCACAGACCGGGACGATGATAATTCTGACGATGACGAGGTGAGTGATTCCACAGAACGTGGTGATGATGATATAGCTGATGCTGTATACAGTGACTCCACTGATAGCGGTGGCCAATACTCCTGCAACTGATATAACAACAGTTCTGGGATTTGAGGAGCAAGACGTACCGGTAGACGTGGTGGTAGCGAAGCACTACGTGTGCGTGTTGGCGTTACCCCGTCAGCTGGGGACGCAGGTCCGCTGCCAAGGAGGTCCACCTGTGCACAGGGGTAAAGATTTGGAGTTGAGTAACAGATTGTGCTCTTACGTGGTTGACTCTGATGAGAGGTCCTTGAAGAAGTAAGAGAAGTTCTTGACGAGGCCAGAGAAGTTCCTGACGAGATGAGAGAGAATCCTGACGAGGCCAGAGAGCGGAGTTCAGGCTCATTCTCCGACGAGGAGGACAGACGACTCCGTGCCGGGCTGTCAGCGACGCTGGCTTTTAACAGCAGTTGATTACCACCTGTTGGTCTGTGCGCAGCTGGAGTTGATGATGCCAATGATGGCCCAGAGGCCGCCATGACAGTACTCCCCCCTCTAGCAGTGCCTCCAGGCACCTGTCCAATCCTTCCTGGATTCGCCCGATGGAAATTGCGAATCAGCTGTTTATCCAGGATCAACGCTGGGCGAATCCAAGAACGATCCTCCGGTCCAAAGCCCTCCCAGTCCACCAAATACTGAAGACCACGACCCCGCCTGCAGACATCCAGGATGGCAGTCACCCCCCAGGCCGGATGGCCATTGATCATCCTCGGGGATGCGGGAGCCGCGGGAGCAGGGCACAGGGGATCAGAGACGTACGATTTGACCTGGGAGACATGAAAGGTGGGGCAGATACGCATCGAAGAGGGGAGAGACAAGCGCACAGACACAGGATTAATAACACGATTAATGGTGTAGGGGCCAATGAAGCGCTTAGTGAGCTTACATTTTTCGGCCGGTACACCAATATTCCGGGTTGACAACCAGACCTTCTGACCCACCTTATAGTCCGGGGCGGGTCTCCTATGCCGGTTGGCCATCTGGATATTGCGTTTAGTAGTTTTCAGCAAGGCTTGACGAGCGAGGAGCCACACTCGCCGGCAGCGCTTGATATGTGCCTGGACTGAAGGAACCGCTACCTCCTTTTCCTCCTCCGGGAACAGCGGAGGATCAAACCCGCATGATGCCTTGAACGGGGAGACGCCCGTAGCCGTGGAGATCGTGGCGTTGTGAGCGTACTCAATCCAAGGCAGAAACTTGCTCCAGGAGGATGAGCAGGAGGAGATGACACAGCGAAGGGCGGCCTCCAGCTCCTGATTAGCCCGCTCGCACTGGCCATTGCTCTGAGGGTGATAACCAGAGGAGAGGCTGGCTGTGGCTCCTAGTGCTGCGCAGAAAGCCTTCCAAACTTGTGATACAAACTGGGGTCCTCGATCTGACACAATATCAGCAGGGATGCCATGAAGACGGACCACATGTTGCACCAGGAGATCCGCAGTCTCCTGGGCCGAAGGCAGACCCCGAAGTGGCACAAAATGGGCCGCCTTCGAGAACCGGTCCACGATGGTTAAAACCGTGGTGTAGTCATCTGAAATGGGTAAACCAGTCACAAAGTCCATCGCTACGTGAGACCAGGGGCGTGAAGGAACCGGCAACGGATGTAGCAGGCCCGCCGGGGGGGATGATGTCGTCTTCCCGGTGGCGCACTGAGCGCAGGCCCGGATGTAGCCTACAACGTCCTTCCGTAACCCTGGCCACCAGAAGGTCCTTTGGAGAAGATCCACGGTCCGACCCACTCCAGGATGACAAGCCAACTTGGAAGCATGACCCCACTCAATCACCTTGCCTCGGACAGCACGTGGAACAAACAAGCGGCCCGGGCCCCCACCCCACCCGGGTCCGGCTCGGTCTTCTGAGCCTGGCGAACCGTCTTGCAGATTCCCCAGGACAGGGCGCCCACGACGCAGGAAGGCGGCAGGATAGGGGTCTCCTGGTCCTCAGAGGATGGAGTGTCAAACTGCCGTGAGAGGGCATCCGGCTTACCGTTCTTGCTTCCCAGCCAGTACGTGATGGTAAAGTTAAAACGGCCGAAGAAGAGGGACCAGCGAGCCTGGCGTGCATTCAGGTGCTTAGCCATCCTGAGGTACTCCAGGTTACGGTGATCAGTCCAAACCACGAACGGCTGAGCAGCCCCCTCCAGCCAATGTCTCCATTCCTCCAAGGTGAGTTTCACTGCCAGTAACTCCCTGTCTCCAATGCTGTAGTTCCTCTCTGCAGGAGTGAGACGGTGAGAGAAAAAAGCACAAGGGCGAATCTTACCATCCTCAGGAGATCGTTGGGAGAGTACTGCTCCAACTCCCGAATCAGAAGCGTCCACCTCCACCAAGCACTGCGGCTTCGGGTCCACCTGAGTAAGGACTCGGGCCGAGGCGAACTCCCTCTTGAGCTTCTCAAACGCTCCGGCTGCCTCCTTACTCCAGCAAAACGGGGTCTTAGGGGAGGTGAGAGCAGTCAAAGGACGGGCAATATTACCAAAATTGGGCACGAACCTCCTATAAAAGTTAGCAAACCCCAGGAAACCTTGAAGCTGCTTTCTGGAGTGGGTGCAGGCCAATCCACAACCGCCTTGACCTTGGCGGGGTCAGGGAGCACCTGGTTCCGAGCAATAATAAATCCAAGGAAGGAGGTTTGTTCAGTGTGGAACTCACATTTTTTGGCCTTGACGAACAGCTGGTTCTCCAGGAGGCGCTGTAGTACCCTGCGGACATGCACCCGATGTTCCTCTAGTGTGCGGGAGAAGATGAGAATATCATCAAGATAAACAAAAACAAATGAGTTCAGAAAATCCCGTAGTACATCATTTATCAAACGCTGGAAGACGGCTGGAGCGTTAGTTAACCCAAACAGCATTACCAGGTACTCAAAATGACCGCTGGGGGTCCGAAAAGCCGTCTTCCACTCATCTTCTTCCCTAATGCGCACTAAATGGTAGGCATTCCTAAGGTCCAGTTTAGTAAACCAAGATGCCCCCTGGAGGGAGTCAAAAGCAGTGTTCATCAAGGGCAGAGTATATTTGTCTTTAACTGTTATTTCATTCAGTCCCCGGAAGTCGATGCAGGGGCGTAGTGAACCGTCCTTTTTTCCAACAAAAAAAAATCCAGCTCCCATTGCCGAAGACGACGGGCGGATGATACCAGAGGCCAAGGACTCCTTGATGTACGTGTCCATGGCCTCGCGCTCCGGGGCTGATAGGCTGTAAAGGCGGCTAGCAGGAAGAGGGGCCCCAGCCTTCAGATTGATGGCGCAGTCATACGGACAATGGGGGGGTAAGGACAACGCCCGAGACTTGCTAAACACTTGCCCCAAATCGTGATAAACCTCTGGCACCTTAGACAAATCCGGTGGGGATGAATCAGGCAGAGGCACCTTAACGGATGGGGCGCACGCCGCTGATTGGAGGCAGGCGCTAAGGCAAAACGTACTCCATGCCGTTACTCTCCCGGCGTGCCAGTCAATGGTGGGGTTATGTAGGCGCAGCCAGGGGTACCCCAGAATAACGGGCGAAGAAGAAACGGGCAGCACTAGAAACTGAATTTCCTCCCTGTGAGTCCCTGAAACAATAATTGACACGGGGGCCGTCTGATGGTCAATGGTGGTCAAAGATGCTTTAGACAGGGTGATCAGTTTGACAGGGGGTTCTAGAGTCTGACAGCTAAGGCCCATTCGGGTTGCCAGGTCTCTAGAAATGAAATTTTGCTCAGCTCCAGAATCTACTAACGCTAGTGTGGAGTGTTCTGTATGTGTATGGATAAGTCTGAGAGGTAAACGACAACAAGTAAGGGGTTCTTCTGAGTTCTTGCCCGTGAATCCCCCTACTGCGATCCACGGGCCTTCCCTTTTAACTTATTGGGACATTCGAACACCCCATGTGACTCTTTCCCACAATAGAAACAAAGGCCCTGATCCCTGCGGCGTTGTTTCTCAGCTGCTGACACTTTAGACCGGCCAATGATCATGGCTTCCTGATCCGGGGATTCCTCTGACGCGGGTAAAGCGAGAGGAGGAGAGTTAGGGACGCGAGGGCGGGGTTTAACCGAACGGAAAGTAGTACGCCGTTCAGCCGCCCGCTCCCTTAATCTGCTATCAAGACGCTAGGGCAATCAAATCCCGCAAATTGTCTGGTTTGTCCCGTGCCGCTAACTCATCCTTTAGCTCGTCGTTAAGACTACGTAGGAAAATACCACATAGCGATGGCTCCCCCCACCCAATCTCTGCAGCCAGGACCCGGAAGTCAATAGCGTAATCAGCAGCTGATCTCTTTCCCTGCTGTAAGCTCAGAAACCGTTCTGTCAACACCTCACCCCTATCAGTATGATCAAACACAGACAAAAACTCTGACACAAACTCCTGGTAAGAAAGCAGGGGATAGCTTGGTTTAGCCATGATCGAATACGCCCAGTCTAAGGCTCTTCCTGCCAGCAAATTTATGACATAGCCAATCCGACTAGAATCGTGAGTGAAATCCCCCGGAACACGCAGAAAAACTGACTCACATTGTAACAGGAATCCTCGGGCTTCCCCGAGTTTTCCGCTGAACCGGGCAGGTGTAGGAATAGGGGTGAGGCGAGAGGACGAGGAGGTGTTAGTTTGTCCTGACGCTAAGCCTGCAGGGGCAGAGATATTTGCGGTCGGGGGAAACGTCTGGTGTCCTTCCAAACGATCCAGCCGACCATTAATTAAGGTAAGTTGATTTAAGATTACTGTCTACTGGTGAGCTAGTAAATCTACCCGGGCGCTAAGAGTGTTGATTAGGCGCGACAGTGAGCTGTCCGCTGGGTCAACGTGACGGAGTCGTACTGACATGGTTTAGGACCCAGGAGACAGACACTGACACGGGCAGATAGTGACAATAATCTTTATTAAAGAGTGAGGGTGTGTAGTGCGAGTGTGAGTGCGTGGATTGAGTTCTGGTCACTGGAGCTGAGCGCCCTGGACGGAGACCCGGCAACCCTGGAACATATAAGCAGAAACAATTACTTTTGTCCCACACTTGTGACAAGCTACAAGTAGAGAGGCTTACTTGGGTGCAGCACAGGCTTCGTCCTGCAGAGATCCAGCGGCCGTGCAACATGGAGGTGAAGGTGTCCGTGAACGTGCTGGAGATACCACCCGTAGCTGTGACGAGGGTAGTCCTTCTGTTGACGCCGGCTGTGACTCCACAGACCGGGACGATGATAATCCTGACGATGACGAGGTGAGTGATTCCACAGAACGTGGTGATGATGATATAGCTGATGCTGTATACAGTGACTCCACTGATAGCGGTGGCCAATACTCCTGCAACTGATATAACAACAGTTCTGGGATTTGAGGAGCAAGACGTACCGGTAGACGTGGTGGTAGCGAAGCACTACGTGTGCGTGTTGGCGTTACCCCGTCAGCTGGGGACGCAGGTCCGCTGCCAAGGAGGTCCACCTGTGCACAGGGGTAAAGATTTGGAGTTGAGTAACAGATTGTTCTCTTACGTGGTTGACTCTGATGAGAGGTCCTTGAAGAAGTAAGAGAAGTTCTTGACGAGGCCAGAGAAGTTCCTGACGAGACGAGAGAGAATCCTGACGAGGCCAGAGAGCGGAGTTCAGGCTCATTCTCCAACGAGGAGGACAGACGACTCCGTGCCGGGCTGTCAGCGACGCTGGCTTTTAACAGCAGTTGATTACCACCTGTTGGTCTGTGCGCAGCTGGAGCTGATGATGCCAATGACGGCCCAGAGGCCGCCATGACAGTAGATAACTGTAAACAAACAGAAAAATGCTCACAGGGCATAGAAACTGTGCATGGCTCTAACCCGTACCCCAAGATCATGACAGCTACTTTATTATCTATTTTGCATAAATATTTTGTCATCATTTTAAAGTCTCAAAATTTTCCAAAGATGCAAAACTTTAAGATAAAGCCAGAAAATTACAAAGAACAAAACATCACAAACATATATACAATAAAAGCTTCAAATTTACTAGAATAATGTAAAAAATTTATAGGGACACATGCCCATTTATTTAAAATATGTACTATATTCATGAGAGAAAAAATTACAAGAAAAACAAACTTGAATTTTAAAGACAAAAGTTACAAATTCATGGCAAAAGTTGCAAGTTTATGGGGGAAAAATTTACATATGTACCATTACAGTAATTGAGAATGTAAACACAGGAAGTTATTTAAAAGATTTACTAAATTCATTAAGGAAAAGAAAATCAATAAATTGTTGAGACAAAGGTCAGAAAATCATGAAAGAAATGTAGCTCATTTGGAATAATTATAAAAAAATAAGGGAAAAAATCAATAGAAAGATGATGTAAAGTTATTGAGGCAAAAATGCAAAGACGGAAGGAAAAAAGATGACAGATTATGATACAAAAGTCACAAATTCAAGAAAAAAAATGTCAATCCATGAGCAAAAATTTTTTCATGAAGTTTGAAATTTCATGAAGTTTCTTAAAAAGTCTAATTAAAAAAAGATTAAAAATAATCATAAGAAAAACTAGGTAATTTATGACAACTCTTCAAATTCACATTAAAAATTTTCCACATTTTCAATTTAAAAAAATCTCTAATTTAGGTGGTAGAGTATCCTGAAACTATACACAAATAAACGTTATCTTTATATATTATCCCTAGGGATGCAAGTTATCAATTAATTCATTAATTGATAATTGATTCACCTTATCGATTGATTAATGATTTTTTTTGAGGTACCAGAAGCAACTCTCCCATGTCTTTGTGTTTCTATCTGCTTATTCCTGTATATAGTGTGTCTCTTATTAACCAGGGCTTAGTAGGAAGATTCGGATTAAGACTGGACCAAGTTTTTTCTATTTTAGCCCGGTCTTTCTCTTAGTTTTTTGTCTTCCTCGGGCAATGGAGATCAACAGAGGGGGGGCGGACGCATTGTTTACTCACGTGACCAGCCGATTGTGCTGAGGAGGCCGGTGCTGCTGCCTGGAACAAAGCCCCTCATCCCGGATGAACTAAAGAGGAGACACTGCGGGCGAAGGGCTGGAACTAAGGTGAGGAAGAGGAAGAGGAAGCATAAGCTGGCTGTACCGATGGTCATCATCGGGAACATGCGATCGCTCGGAAACAAAACAGATGAGCTCACAGCACTGGTCAGGACCCAAAAGGAATATTGTGAGTGTAGTATCATGTGTTTCACAGACACGTGGTGACATTCACAGATCCCGGATGTTAACGTAGTGATACCTGGCTTCAAGTCTGTACGGGGGGACAGAGACGTGATAAGTAGCAGGAAAAAGAGGGGAGGAGGAGCAGCACTTCTTGTGAATGAAAAGTGGTGTAATCCTGGACACATTTATGTGAAGGAAATGCGCTGCAGCCAGGACACTGAACTGCTGGCTGTGAGTATGCAACCCTATTATATGCCACAAGAAATGAAGTGTGCCTCAGTAATGATCGTATACATCCCTCCATCAGCTGACGGAGCGGTGGCCTGTGACGTCATCAGCTCCACTGCGGCCACATTACTGGAGAAGCACCCGGACACATTTATGGCCATTACGGGTGATTTTAATCACGTCTCACTGGGAAAAATAAAACACTGGATTTACTGTATGCCAATGTCAGAGATGCATATAGTGCCACAGCACTACCCTCCATTGGCAAATCGGATCACTGCATGGTCATGTTAACACCCAAGTACGTTCCCCTTGTGCAAAGGCAGCCTGCTTATACACGGACTGTGAGGAGGCAGACACAGGAGGCTGCTGATGTACTACAGGACTGCTTCGAGACGACAGACTGGGTCGTACTCTGTGAACCACATGGGGTGGACATAGACAATATGATCAACTGCATCACAGAATACATCAGATTCTGTGAAGACACAACCATTCCAGCTCAGACTGTAGACTGCTTCTCCAACAACAGACCATGGGTCACGAGTGACCTGAAAGAACTTCTGAACAAAAAGAAGAGAGCTTTTAGGTCCTGAGACAAGGAGAAGCTGAGGGGAGTGCAGCATGAGCTGAGAGAGATGCTGAGGAGGTGCAAAGAAAACTATAGGAGGAAGTTGGAGAATAAACTCAGGCAAAACAGTGCTAAAGATGTGTGTGAATGAAACAAATAACTGGGTGCAAGGGGAGAGTCAAGAAGCCATCTGGGAGCCAGAAGAGAGCTGATGAACTGAATCTGTTTTTTAATAAGTTCAACCCACAGTCTGTCACCCCAACAACACAGCCAGACCACCACACACCCCTCCCCCACCCTCCTGTGCAGCACCTCTCGCCATCTCCCCCTCACCCCCCTCCTCCTCCTTGGGGGACACCAGGCTCCTCCCTCACGCCACTGTGACTACAGACCAGGTTAAGAAACAGCTGGAGAGACTCCGTCAGCGGAAGGCGGCAGGCCCTGATGGCATCTCCACCAGGATCCTGAGGACCTGTGCCAACCCGCTAGGTCCGGTACTGACACACCTGTACAACCTAAGCCTGAGTCTGGAGAAAGTACTGGTGCTGTGGAAGATGTCCTGCGTGGTTCCTATCCCCAAGAAGTCATCTCCATCGGACTTGAATGACTATCGACCAGTTGCCCTCACATTTCATGTGATGAAGGTCCTGGAGAGACTGGCTTTAGCCCACTTGAAGCTGCAGGTGAAGACGTGGCTGGACCCTCTGCAGTTTGCATATCAGCCCCATTTAGGAGTTGAAGACACTGTCATCTATCTGCTGCAACGAGCCCATCTGCACCTGGATGGTGGAGGAGACACTGTGAGAATCACGTTTTTGGATTTCTCCAGTGCCTTTAACACCATCTAGCCACTGCTGCAGGGTGAGAAGCTGTGAGTGATGGGGGTCGACAGCTTTGTGATCTCCTGGATTACTGACTACCTGACAGGCAGGCCACAGTTTGTCCGGCTGGGTAGTGTCTTGTCTGACGTGGTGGTTAGTGATACGGGAGCTCCACAGGAGATTGTGCTCCCTCTTTTTCTCTTAACCTCATACACCACTGACTTTCAGTACAACACTGAGTCATGCCACCTGCAGAAATTCTCTGACGACTCAGCTGTTGTGGGGTGTATAAGAGGGGGAGAGGAGGGGAAGTACAGAGCACTGGTACACAGATTTGTGGAATGGACAGAGCAGAATCACCTGAGACTGAATGTCAGCAAGACCAGAGAGATGGTGATTGACTTCAGGAAGAAGAGGATGCCTTCCCAACCACTGCAGATTAGGGGGGAGAATGTGGGGGTGGTTGAGGACTACAAATATCTGAGTGTCAGGATCAGCAATGGACTGGACTCGAGATCCAGCATGATGCTGCACACAAGAAGGGGATGAGCAGACTCTACTTCCTGAGGAAGCTGAGATCCTTCAACGTGTGCAGCAGGATGCTGGAGCTTTTCTACCAGACCATTGTGGAAAAGCACAATCTTCTTTGCTGCTGTCTGTTGGGGTAGTAGTATCAGAGCCAGCGACACCCACAGACTTGACAAGATTATCAAGAGGGCTGGCTCTGTAGTTGGTCTCAGACCAGAGACCTTTGAGACAGTGGTGGAGAGGAGAACACTAAATAAACTGTGATCCATTATAGACAATCCTGATCACCCCTTCCACCACACACTGAGCAGAGAGAACAGGCATTTCACAAAACTTTAAAGGCATTTCCTAAGGCCTAGGATTGGCCACAGCTTGACACTACCCCTGGTGGGCGTCTCTAGAGAGATGTTCACTTTTGGCTTACACTGATTAACTGAAATTAACTCTTTCTTCAAGTTTCATTTGTCAGGACAATTCTAAGGACACTATTTGTTGAAGATCACTGCCTCTGCGGGACTTTGATATTCTGTGGACAATCAATAATGGTTTTAAAAGAATATATTAATCCTTGATTTTAAATATGTGCATGTTAAAATCTTTAAATGAATGTTTATTCTTGCATGCTAATTTAAAAGTACTAGTTATAAAGTTGCATGAATCACTGAAGTAGGTTAGATTTTATGCATAAGTGTATAGATGAATTTTCAGTATTAAGATGTGTGTATCAGGTTGCCAAAACGTCCCTCAAGTCATGTGACTGGTCGCCACCAGTCTCTGCTTAGCAACAGCTCTCTCAATATTATTGGTTGTTACAGACAAAAGATTGTTTGTTCATTGGACTAAAGTTCATAAAACCCACCCACAAAGGAAGACTATTGGCTTGGGCTCCTGTCAATCCTCAGAAGCCCGTGAAAATTTTCCGCAGATTAGAAAAAAGAGGAGACGCCCCCCTTCAAAGGTTTTTTTTTTCACTTCTCACTTCGGAGAACACTACAGACTGCAGACCTGAGCACTTCGGAGCAGAGAACATGGAATATTGTGTTTGTGTAAACTTCTGTGTATTTTATTGTTTTTCTTTAAACGTCTGGGAATTAATTCTTTCTTTCCTGAGCTCAAATCTTGATATGGAGTGAAACTCCATGCTTCACAGACGTTTCTGTTTTTCTAACTTTTTATATTGCTAAACTTTCTTTAAATCCACCGTGTGTTTTTCAAGGACTGACCATCTCCATACTAGAAGCCATTTTCAACTCCACAAAGTCAGAAAAATCTTTTAATTTTGCTATTGGGATCAGATGTTGTAATTATTCTTGAATTCCCTTGGGAGAAGCCGCTGATCCATGAAAGCCTTGATGCAGCTCGCCATTACGTTTGACCTAAGCTCCAACTACTATCGCAGTCAAAATTTCATTTTGTGACTGTAGACTATGGAAGCTGCTGTACCTTGTCCCAATATCTGCTGGCAAGATATTCTGGTTTTGGTGCCATGTTCAAATAAAACTTCGGAAGGAGCCTCAACAACTGGACCACCATGCAAGCAATCACGTAAGCTGTACTCTTTATCCATCTGCTGATTAAAACATCTGAGATTTGAGAATAGTTCAGCATCTGATCAGATACAAAATTAAAAGAGAAATAATATAATTTTCTTATTAAAATTCTGTTTTCATTTTCTTAAGAGTAATTCAGAATTTTCCATATAATTAGTTTAATTTTCCCCATAAATTTGTGTTCAGTTTTTCATAATCCGTCAACTTCAAACTGATCTAAATTCACCTTACATCTTCACCCTGGTTCTGCAAATGCTCACATTGTTGCTCTATCCTCAGTTACAAGTTTAATGTGATGGTTAATGCAAATCATTTCAATGTCCTTTAATCATCATTTCATTTAAATAAATCTGTAAAAATGAGAGAAGTTGTTGGGAATTTATTCCATTCTGAGTCTGTTTTCGAAGCCCCAGTATCAAATTCACTAATATTTTGAGACTGATTATTAATTAATTTATTGAGTGATTAAACAGGTATAAAGTGAAATTAATTAATCGTTAATCACCAAGAAAGAGGTGAGCTAGTGTTCCTACTAGTGTTTACATCAACTTTTTCTGTGTGGACCCAGAGTAAACCTCAGGTCCCGATACATTAATACGTACAAATTAGATAATCTTTATACCTGATCATAATAATAAATCCCATATTGCTACATATATTATTGGCGCTGCCGTGTGAAACCGGGTTTGAACTTTGAAACAGAGACAGAACGGAATATTTAAGGCATAAAGATGTGTGTGGTTTGGTCAAACTTATAATTTTAAAACAACGGTGAAGTGTATTGTGTGTCTCTCCTGAGCCAAGGAGCTGCAGTCATTGTGTCTGTGGAGAACGAGGGGGAGGAGGGAATTCAGCCACTCTTTCCCCCGCTGTCTGGGCAATATATTGGTGTGTGTGTGTGTGTGTGTGTGTGTGTGTGTGTGTGTGTGTGTGTGTGTGTGTGTGTCGATCGTGAGAGGGAGGAGGAAGTGCATTTAACCAACTCACATAAAACTTTTCTTTCCAGGATTTAAAACAGAAAAAGTCAAAAGGTGCAAACATTGATTATTCTGTAAATAAGAAATTTTATAGATAACAATCAAACAAATCACCATTAGCTTTAATCCTAAGAAATCCTTGGTGACCAAAACACCCAAAGCAATTCATTTGTTTCCTAATGTATAAATATTTAAAACATTTAAAAGCTTCAAAAGGGAAATAGGCTTTAACAAATAAAAACCCAAAGGAAAGCCTTAACTTTAAAAGAAAGTGAAAAGTTATAACCTTAAATCTCTAAAGCATTTAACCTCTTTTATTTTTGTATTCCTTTTTGTAAATAAAATTCTCACTTTCAAAGTGACATTCAACAAAATTCCAAAGCTAGATATTGATTACCATTCCAATACTAAGCTCTGAAAATTTAAGTAAAGAAGTCAATCCACACAATTTAAATTCTTTTTTCTTTCTGTGTTTCTTTCTTTTCTGTGTTTGTGAAACACAAATTCAACTCAGTTACAATTCAACTTCATTTATCAAAATACAGTTTAAACAAATAATTGAAATATCTCCACATTTCTAAAATAAATTCAGAATTCTACTTCCCATCTTACAAGCCTACAAGTTGGAACAAATTCTAAAAGAACTTTTAACTAACACTGTTGTAAAATAAAACACTCAAGGTTAACCCTTGACTAACAAATTAACTATAATCAACAAGTTGATTTTTAAGCTAACTAATAACTAATGATAAAACATGGTGAGTCAACAGACAACCAACCGATTTACCAAACTTGATGACCTCCAAGCAACAATGGAAGGATGGACTTTGGATTTTGTTTCTAGCTTCACAACACGGGTCAAGAAAACACAGCCCGAAGATCTGAAGAAACTCACTGAAGACCTTTTGGATTACCACACTGAAAAGCCACCAGAAGGAAAGGACCTCACCAGTGTGTTAGGTAAGTTCGCGCTAGCATTAGTCACGAGATTAAAGGTAGCTGAGAACGAGCTAGCAAATCAGCAACCAACAATCCTCTCTCACCAGGAAGAGAACGAAACACTGAAAGAAAACCTGGAACAATCTCAAGAGAAGAACGACAAAACTCAAGATCAACTTGATGAAGTGTTACAAGGTTTGGGCCATGCAGAGTCAGGAAATAATCGGTTGATGCATGACAATGACTTGCTTCGCCAAGAGAACAATGAACTTGAAGATGCCCTTCAAGACAAAGAAGGAACGCAGAAGAGTTGAAGGTCAACAGGAAAACGTGAAGAATGACTACAAGGAATGTCAACTGCTCCTAAAGGAAGCACATAAAGACTGGGACGTCTGCCGCGCTCCCTCGCACAATTCCCGTTTCAAGTACGGACGACCGCGTGGACTGTGCATGTGTGCCCCATCAGACCACGACCTTGACAAGATCGCACGAAATGTCACGAAATTTGATCCCGGTCCTACGGGTTCACCTGATGCCAAAGTCTATTTACAGAACATTGATTACTACCTGCGCAAGTATTCTGATGCTACGGTTGACGATCGCATCTATTTGATTACCAACTAACTAACTAACTAACTAACTAACTAACCTGCACTTATATAGCAGTTTTCTAGTCACAAAGACCACTCAAAGCGCTTTCACTACTACTAACCCTCTATTCTAAAGGCCTATAGGAGACAGATATCTAGGGACAATTTAGAACAACCAATTAACCTAACATGCTTGTCTTTGGATTGTGGGAGGAAACCGGAGCCCCCGGAGTAAACCCACGCAGTACAGGGAGAACATGCAAACTCCACACAGAAAGGTTCCAACCCCTGCCAGCCTGGGGATTCGAACCAGGAACCTTCTAGCTGTAAGGCAACAGTGTTAACCACTGCACCACCGTGCAACCAACATTAAAATAACATCTATCAGGTCAGTATCAAAATTCATAGACAGACAGCCGTTAAACATCAAAGCAGACTACATGCTGCTCTGCGAAGCCATCGAAAAGGAGTTCTCCGACGACTGCCTACAGGCAGGGCTAACTGCAGCCCTGGCCGTGAAGCAAGGACGCTCAGAGCCTCCACAGGCCTACTACCAGCGACTATTTCTTGCATATTTCAGATCTCAAAATACACCAGGGATGGAAGAAGACCACAATTTCAAGACCCTCTTCATCCAGAACCTCCATCCCACTGTGAGTCATCACCTTGGAGTTACAGCTAACCCAAGGGCAAGCTCAATAAGTCAGCTGAGAGAGTATGCACACTATGCGTTCCAAAAACTGCAACAAAGCCGCAACAAGCACACTGAGCCTGCCACAGTGCTAGCTATCAGCGATGCATCTAACACTTTGGAGTTGGAAGGAGCCCCTCGCTCTACTCCATTTACTACACTGCGAGTACATAAAAAGCCGAAACCTTTTCCCAACCAACCTCATCAAGGTGAAAACCAAACTAGGTCCTCTGGATCTCACTTAGGACCAACTTTGTGGAAACCTGACTACTGTCGTACACCATATCCACTGGATAGGTCACGAGAACACGGTACGGACTACCATGATGACAGATACCGATACGAAGACACGCATAACCACGACAAATGGTCTCCATCTCATCACAGAAGCTCAGAAGTAGAGACCTATCACAAACCTTGGAAGGAAGAAGAAACTACTCTCAGCAGGGAAGATATCGAAGTTGTCAAAAATTTCCTAGCGGAGATTCAAAGCAACAAAGAAAATAGAACTGCTGACATCCTAGCTATATCAACTATGCCAACTCAGAACAAACGTTCCAAATAAAGAAAAGGCAAGAAGCAAATCCCTCCTACAAATGGAGAAGAACCAAAGGACTCAACGGAGTCCAATGCTGTTATTGCAGCCCAACCACAGGTCACCGACTACTCCTCTAACAACATTTTGCAACTCTGTGTCGAACCACTGGTTCCACAATTTCTATGTGATTTAAATGAGAGGAGGATGGCATGAAAATTCTACCTTCCACTGACCTTTGAAGACGTGATGTGTCAGGACGCTGTTTTAGACACCGCTGCTGACATCACTCTCATGTCACACAACCTTTTTTGACAAACTACATGTAGCCGATAACTGCGCTCCCAAAGATTTAAAACTGGAACCCTGTTCATTAGCCGTGCGACCATATGCGCTGACTAAAATAACCCTGTTGGGTGTATCACTGGTACAAATCTCCATCGGATCCATAACCTTGACACATCCAGTCTATGTGTCCAAGCTTGATGCCATTCCATTGCTTGTCGGCAAAGACCTATTGAAACGTTTTGAGCCACCGATTGATTTCAAGAACCTCAAACTACGGGCTCAAACTCAACACCCTCACCCATTTGACCTACCAAGGACAATTGAATCACAGTGCTTTGTTCTGAACACTTTGAACACCCCAAGTCTCACACAACTAGCACTGTTGGAACAACTGCAACCTATTGAAAGTGACCGCAAAGACCAAGGTGAGTACTGTCCTCAAGAAGTCAAAGGTCATCTTCAAACACAAGGTCAAGACAAAGAATCAAATGACCTTGGGAACTCAATGGCCGAGCAGAAAGCTCCACATGGCTCCTTTGATACCTTTGACTCAATGTTGGTGTCACCTTTTGAATCCCATCCACCCACCCCTGAGGCCTGCGTGGTCACAAGAGCCACACCAACCAGCTCTCTAGACCCTCCGCAACCTCAAGTTTATGCGATGATGGACCCAACTTTTGCAAATGCTAGGCACACATTTATTTAAGCTTGTCACTCAATGATCCATAAAACCGTCAAACACCGGTTGGATATAACTGTACACGCACTCCCCATGTCTAAAACCTTTGACATACTGAAATTGAAACCACTTCCTGCTACACAACTTTGTCTGCAGCTACATAATGGCAATCGTATTCCTGCTTCTGACGAACCACCATCACCACCGCTCAAAGTTCCTCGAAACCAGAGGGGGGTGATGACTGCCAGCGCCCATAATATTCCAACTGCAGAACACAAAAGCGTCAAAACGACGTACAACACTCCCAAGGCCGTATTTCAAAAACATTAGGACCGATCTGCCAAACAGCACAAAGTGTACAATGACCAAAGAGTCTCCCATGACAAGCCTCAAAGGGGGGACAAGGTCTTTCACCCCACATTTGTACCGCAAACACCACAAATCAAACTACAGGAAAGGAAAATCACTCCTAAATTCCTGCCCGAGTGGATAAATCCACACATTGTCAACAACAAACTGTGGCCACTTAAGTGCCAAATCCAGGACCCCATTTTCAAATGGGCTCATCAAAATCAGAGTAAACTTGACCAAAACCCCATGGGACTTGTGGGGTACAACACTGTCAAAGTAAGTCCATAAATAAGATTAAAATCAGGCCTATGTCCGAGAAATAACTGTTAGCTACCTATTAGCCTCAGGTATAGTCGGTCAAATTTCTCCAAACAATCAGTGAACTGCAACAAAACTTCCAAAAGAAAAAGGGTGAATTAAAACCAAATTATCCCTTTAACTAATTTCAAAGGCCTCTATAAAATTTAATAAATTTCAATCAACTTACTATTCTCAAAGAGTACACACAAAACATCCAACACCATTACCTTGAGCTAACAACATCAACATTCCCACTAAAGGTGATAAAACATCTAAGGTTTAGAGTTCATTCTCTAAAAGAAATTGTTCCACCTCTGAGAATAATTTTCATTTGCCAATCAGGTATCTAAAGAAAAATCAACAAGATTAAGATTAAAATCATTCACTTTTATGTTTGCCAAAATGATGGCCCTCCTGTTTTTCAGTTTAGCCATCTACCTAGCAATCACACCTACTGTTACCCAGTCAGAACTGGACAGAATCCAAACAAAAAGTCAGCAATCCTCAGGTGGATTCTCAATAACAGCCTCATCATTAGGGCCTCACGTTAGTCTTAGTACGTCCACTGTTAACTTGGTCAACACCGCAAAACCAAAACACCAGGTCATTGAACCACAAACCGTTACCAAAACTTTGCAAGATACTGTGTTGGTTTTGAATGCTTGTTCCGAAGCTTCAGTCAAACTCAACAAGGTTTTGAACTTTCTGCTCTTTGTGTTAAAGGTTGACTATGCTCACACACAGCTGGTGTCTATGTTATTTCCAGAGGTAGCTAGAAACATTAACTTTTCAGTTAACACTTTAGCAATGAACTTGCTTTCACATCATCTTATCCTTTTTTGCAGTAAATCCAAATTTACTTCTCGTTGCCATTCAAAGAACAATGATGACAGTTTTTCTGAATAAAATCCTTAAACACCCTATGATTTGGACATCTGTGGAACCATGGTTTAGTCCAGCTAAACCAATTCAATTTGAACCTCCTTGGGTTACCTCAATATTGACTAGCCTAAACCTCTACCTCAGATATGAGCAATAATTTTTGTACTTTTGCTTTGAATCTAGATTCCTAAGATTTTTGAGTACATGCATGCGTATATACAAATATATATTCTTTGCACTCTATTTTGATTTTTGTGCACATTTAAACTATTTTTGAAATGTTAATAGATATTTTACGGCAAACCCGAAACATTTATCTCAAGTATGTCAAAAACCACATACTTTGAGTTTGCACTTTTGTAACCAGAACTTTTAAGTCTTCACATGCATATACCAGATTTTAGTATATCTTAGACAAATTTACAATGTTTATATTTGATCATATCCAAATTATCTTTGAAAATTTTGAGAAGTTTTTCAGAAAACCAAATTTAAGGATCTACATTTAGGAATTGATACTGTTTACAAGCTTAAGACTTATGGACATCATAACCATTAGTTCAGCAGTTGGATCAAGAGTCACCAAATTGAAATCTGATGCCTAGATTGCTATCAACGCTGACCAGAACTCACCGTCGATACCAAAGGGGGGGGGGGGGGCTGTAGCATCATCTTGCTTTGGCTCAATCAATGAAATTATTCTTCATCTTAAAGACATTGTTTCACCCAGGAAAAGGCCAGTCAAGAACTGCTTTTTCATCCCAGGACCACAGCTGAACCAACATTTCTTTGTTAAGCAAACCTAAGGAATGCTCTCAACGTATTAACTCGCATCATAAATAAACTGGGAACTTCCTCAACTAAGACAGGTTTATATTCAACAGGCATTCCATAAAACTTTAAAGGCATTTCCTAAGGCCTAGGGTTGGCCACAGCTCGACACTACCCCTGGTGGACGTCTCTGGAGTAGACGCTTACTTTTGACGTACACTGATTAATTTAAATTAACTCTTTCTTCAAGTTTCATTTCTCAGGACAATTTTAAGGACACTATTTGTTGAAGATCACTGCCTCTGTGGTACTTTGATATTCTGTGGACAATCAATAATGGTTTTAAAAGAATATATTAATCCTTGATTTTAAATATGTGCATGTTAAAATCTTTTAATGAATGTTTATTCTTGCATGCTAATTTTAAAGCACTAGTTATAAAGTTGCATGAATCACTGAAATAGGTTAGATTTTATACATGAGTTTATAGATGAATTTTCAGTATTAAGATGTGTGTATCAGGTTGCCAAAACATCCCTCAAGTCATGTGGCTGGTCACCGCCAGTCTCTGCTTAGCAACAGCTCTCTCAATATTATTGGTTGTTACAGACAAAAGACTGTTTATTCATTGGACTAAAGTTCATAAAACCCACCCACGAAGGAAGACTATTGGCTTGGGCTCCTGTCAATCCTCGGAAGCCCGTGAAAATTTTCCGCAGATAAAAAGAGGGGAGACGCCCTCCTTCAGAGGTTTTTTTTTTCCACTTCTCACTTCGGAGAACACTACAGACTGGTGATCTGAACACTTCAGAGCAGAGAACATGGAATATTGTGTTTGTGTAAACTTCTGTGTATTTTATTGTTTTTCTTTAAATGTCTGGGAATTAATTCTTTCTTTCCTGAGCTCAAATCTTGATATGGAGTGAAACTCCATGCTTCACAGATATTTCTGTTTTTCTATCTTTTTATATTGTTAAACTTTCTTTAACTCCACTGTGTGTTTTTCAGGGACTGGCCATCTCCATTGTAGAAGCTATTTTCAACTCCATGAAGTCAGAAAAATCTTTTAATTTTGCTATTGGGATCAGATGTTGTAATTATTCTTGAATTCCCTTGGGAGAAGCCGCTGATCCATGAAAGCCTTGATGCAGCTCGCCATTACACTTGACCTAAGCTCCAACTACTATTGCAGTCAAAATTTCATTTTGTGACTGTAGACCTTGGAAGCTGCTGTACCTTGTTCCAATATCTGCTGGCAAGATATTTTGGTTTTAGTGCCATGTTCAAATAAAACTTCGGAAGGAGCCTCAACAACTGGACCACCACGCACATGAGCTGTATTCTTCATCCATCTGCTGAATTAAACATCTGAGATATGAGAATAGTTCAGCATCTGATCAGATACAAAATTAAAAGAGAAATAATATAATTTTCTTATTAAAATTAAGTTTTCATTTTCTTAAGAGTAATCCAGAATTTTCCATTTAATTAGTTTAATTTTCCCCATAAATTTGTGTTCAGTTTTTCATAATCCGTCAACTTCAAACTGATCTAAGTTCAGCTTACATCTTCACCCTGGTTCTGCAAATGCTCACATTGTTACTCTATCCTCAGTCACAAGTTTAATGTGATGGTTAATGCAAATCATTTCAATGTCCTTTAATCATCATTTCATTTAAATAAATCTGTAAAAATGAGAGAAGTTGGGAATTTATTCCATTCTGAGTCTGGTTTCGAAGCCCCAGTATCAAATTCACTAATATTTTGAGACTGATTATTAATTGATTTACAGAGTGATTAAACAGGTATAAAGTGAAATTAATTAACTGTTTACCGAGAAGGAGGTGAGCTGGTGCCCCTGTGACTGTTTACATCAACTTTTTCTGTGTGTGGACCCGGAGTAAATCTCAGGTCTCGATACATTAATACAAATTAAATAATCTTTATACCTGATCATAATTATAAATCACATATCGCTACACTATCTATTAATTGATAAGCAGCATTTTTCCTGAGAATCTGAATTTCCCTCAGTACAATACAGTCTATCTTTAACATAAAAAGTTGCTGTTTTTTCATATACTGAATATGGGTCTTTCTGCAACTGTGGGGGTTCCCCCTTCAGTTGATAGTGCTATGAGATGACTGTTGTTGTGAAATGGCGCTATATAAATAAAGTTGAATTGAATTGAATAGAACATGATTTATTGTACCATTTGCATTTTTTTTACTACAGACAATGGCATTTTTTGTAGGTTTATAAATTTTGCACTGTATAGTGTGTACTTTGTGCTGGTGCTGATGTGTAGTGAGTGTGGAGTGTGTGGGCCCTCGGGGTTTGCTGTACCCACCCTGGGTAGTGACGTTGGGAGGGCTACGGCCAGACTGTATATAGTTGTGTGTTCTCTAATAAAGAGTCAGTTGGCTGCAGGCATAAGACAGACTCCGACTATTTACCGACATAACAGGTACATCTCAGTAAATTACTGATGCCCACCATCTCGGTGAAGAAGGGCGGAAAATTCTCTGTATGCTTGACGCTGTCGGGCAGCTGGCTGAATAGTTTGTCGAACATGTGAGGACCACAAAGCTGTGGGTAGAAGAGCTGTTGGCGCATAAAGAAGGTAAGCTAGCTAGTTTGGTGAAGATAGCGGCTGAGTCAGTGACCATGGGGAAGTTAGCCACGAAGCTAGGTGCGTGCCAAAACCAAGCTAAGAGCTACCAGCTAGACTTCAAGGTAGAACCGGGGCCACGAGTGGGGGAGCCTCCGGTCACCAAAGATGGCAAGCCAGCCGAGGAGCTCAGTACGCTGGAGTTGGAGCAGCAACAGCTGGGCGCAGAAGCAGCGTAGCGGAGTATCTTGGACAACAGTGCTGGTCGCAGTGACAAGCTGCCTGGGTCAACGAATTGACACCGACGTGGGTGATGCTGAAAGTCCTGGGACGCAGCAGCAACAGTTGGACATGGAGACGGCACAGCGGAGCGCCTCGGACGACAGAGAAGAGGTGCCGGGCGCCATGGCGGTCTGGCAGGACCTCAGTGTCAGGGCTCAAAGCGCCTTGGACAAAGGTGCTGGGCCTTACAGTGAGGTGCCCAAGTCGATGAGTGACAGCGATGAGGGAGCTACGGTTTTCCCCAGAGTTCGGCCACAGGGGGCCGGAGTGTATGGGGTTACAGTGGCGGCAGCTGCAGCGGTTCCGAAGACGGTCGGGGGCAGACCAACAGGCACGGAGGAACTGCATGCTGGGCAGCAGCACTGTGGGTCCAGATGAGAGAAGCAGCCGAGGGTGAGGAAAAGAGACATTTTCGCCAGGGAGGTCAGCTTTGATCCTGGGGGCAGGCAGCGCCCTGGGGCACGCATGCCGTGGGGCTGCCCTGGGCCCCCAAGCTGGTTTTACCCTTGACTTCCCGTAGACTGTGATGTAACGTGATAAAATTTTTTGAATGTAAATATGTCTATATGGGGTTGTAGTAGTTCATATGTGCATGTGTTAAATAGTAATTATAATGAATATGCATGTTTGCATGTGTGTTGAACTGTAAGTGTGCTGTACATATGAATGAATGTGGTGATACGGGATTATTTTGTGTAGAAATGCTAATTATAGTTGGTTTTGAGTGAATGTGGTAGTCTGTTATAGTTCTCTGTTCCCTGTTTTCTTAGTGCATGATTCGGGTCCTAAATTGGGGTGGGTCTGAATTGTGAGTATGTGTTTTACACTTTTGTTAGGGGGAGGGGAATGATGTGTAGTGAGTGGGGTGTGTGTGTGGCCCTCAGGCTTTGCCGTACCCGCCCTGGGTAGTGACGTCAGGTGGGCTACGGCCAAACTGTATATAGTTGTGTGTTCTCTAATAAAGAGTCAGTTGGCTGCAGACATAAGAGAGACTCCGACTATTTACCGGCATAACAGGTACATCTCAGTAAATTACAAATGTCATGATTTTTTATTTATTTTAAAAACTATTACCAGTATAAATTATCTTTTTTAGTTATATTAAAAAAAAACTTTCAATGTTCTAATTTACTGAGATGCACTGGTAGACTGTTTTAACAGGAAAATAAACTGTGAGCTGCTTCATCTGTTGCATGTTAAACATTATCACAGTACCCCAGAAATCCAGACAAACCCAGTACGATCTGGGCTCCATCTGTTGTCTGTTACCTCAGTGGGAACTTCAGTTCAGTCTGCTGGCAGCAGGGATACGTTTTTGAGCTCATATAGTCTTTTTCCTCACTGCAATTCGTTTCTCCGCCCTGTTGATTTGACGGGTGTACATTGGAACATGCCATTGGAACTTGCTGTGATTCTCCTAACCCGGAAGTGGCAATTTTTTTTCACCCTGCACAGCATGCACTCTGGGGACTTAGCGTCTTCTTCTGCTTTTTCGGTTGAAATGTGGCAGTGGGTGATTGCATGCGCCCCCGCCTGGACAGCGACGCCGCTACATTTCATAGAATAAGCTCCCATTGAAAAGGACTGCCGAGTTATCAATTAATTGACAATTAATTTACTTTAGTCGACTAAATTCTCATCGACAATTAATCGAAAGTCAATTAATCATTAACATCCCTAGTTATCAATCAAATATACATGAGAGTCATTACCCCAAAATAGTTAAGAAGTTACTGAGCTGTGACTTTAGTCTGGACCGTTTGAGGTTTTTGTCCTAAATTTATAGTGTGGAAATGTGAAAATGACCAGGCAGAGTTTATCTCACGAGTCAGGTTTATTCACCTCTTCCAACATCAGCAAAGCAGAAAGAGGAAAAACAGACATTCATCCTTTATATATCCAGGACCTTCAAAGCTCACAGTCACATTGCATTTAATCACAAGTAACAATGCACCTTTCCTTAAATCCTATAACATCCTCCTCATAGTCTCTGGCAGACCAGAAAATCCCCCAAGGCCGTCTCTTGCATACCAAAGACTAAATTTTCACATCCTCCTGTTATCTCCAAGGAGACCCAGTTCTTTGTTCTACTCTGAGATGTGAAGCTTAAAGTGATACATATGTGTCTCACATGACCCCCTCCAAACATCTAAGATGGAACAACAGAATAGCAGTCTGCATGTCATGATAAAATCATTACACATTAACCCACGTGCTGCTTGGGCCTCAGTCTCCTCCCGTATCTACTGTAAGCGGGCTTCGCCACTTCTGCGGCGCCATCCTGCTGGGAGCTGCTGTCTGAGGGTGAGAACTGTTTGTCACTCCCTGTGGGTGTTCTGGGGAATGTCCCCGAAGGGGTCTGCCGCGCCGAGGAGCCCTGGCCAACAGCACATCCTCGTCCGCCACCACAAAGGCGGGTTTGAGCCTGTTTATGCCAATCTTTTCCTTCCTGCCCCCCAAATCTAGCAAAAAATGCTTGTCCCCTGTTTCCAGCACTCTAAATGGTCCATCATAAGGTGGTCGCAGCGGTGTGCGATGGGCATCGTGTCTGACAAAAACAAACGCCGCGTTTTTCAAAGCCTTAGGCACAAAACGCGCGGAAAACTGTGGTGAACGGGGCCAGGCAGCGTGCCCGATTCCGAGCCACGCTGCAACCGCTGAGACGGGGAGCTATCTGGCGCAGGATTATCTGGGAGAAACTCCCCGGGCAGCCGAAGTGGCTGCGCAAAAACTAGCTCAGCTGGGGAGGCTTCTAAGTCCTCTTTAGGTGCAGAACGCAACCCCAATAAAACCCACGGTAGCCTGTCTACCCAATTTGCATCCGTCAGCGACGCTCTGAGAGCCGCTTTCAATGACCTATGAAAACGTTCGCATAACCCATTAGCCTGCAGATTGTACACGGTTGTGCGGTGGATCGTTACCCCCAGGCTGCGGGCCATTGCTGACCAAAGTTCGGAAACAAATTGAAGACCTCTGTCGGACGTAAAGTCCGACGGGACTCCAAAGCGCGCTACCCATGCTGTTAAAAATGCGAGCGCCACCTCCTTGGCTGTGGTTGACGCCAGTGGAACCACTTCGGGCCAGCGCGTGGTGCGGTCCACCATTGTCAGAAGGTGTGTGCACCCCTGTGACGGCGGAAGGGGGCCTACGAGGTCCACGTGAACATGATCGAACCTCTTAGCCGGGATGTGAAACGGCTCCAAGGGAGCTCTCGTGTGTCTGTGTGCCTTGGCTCGTTGACAAGCCATGCAGGCTGCTGCCCACTCCTTAACTTGTTTGTGCAGGCTCGGCCATACAAATTTCTCTCCTACCATTTTGACCGACACGCGCACTCCTGGGTGCGCCAGAGAATGAATCAAGTCAAAAACGCGGCGGCGCCACGCGGCCGGTACCACAGGACGCGGTCGCCCAGTGGAGACATCGCAGATTAGGGGGGGCATACCGTCTTGCAGCACCCTGTTCTCCAGCCTTAACCCTGTTGGTCCAGACTGGAGCGCGCACACGTCCGCGTCGCTAACCTGATCCGCGGCCATGGCTGCATAATCTATCCCTACGCGGACTGGGGCCGCCACGGCACGCGAGAGACAGTCTGCCACTACATTCAGTTTACCCGCCACGTGCTGAATTATCGGTAGTAAACTCTGAGATGGCGGCCTGCTGTCTTTGCTGCTGGCCCGACCACGGTTCTGAAACCTTGGCCATCGCGAATGTCAGCGGCTTGTGGTCAATGAACGCGGTGAAACGGCGTCCCTCCAGCCAGAACTGGAAGTGGCGAATGGCCAAGTGGAGAGCTAACAACTCCCTGTCGAATGCGCTGTATTTTCGTTCACTATCGCGCAAAGTCCTGCTGAAAAAGGTGAGCGGCTGCCAAGCCCCGGCTACATGCTGCTCCACGACCGCCCCTATGGCCACATCTGACGCGTCAGTAGTGAGCACTGTGCGGGCCGTTGGGTCTGGATGTGCTAACAATGCAGCGTTTGCCAGGGCTGTTTTGACCTCCGAGAATGCTCGCTCTCGCTCCACAGACCATTCGATCTTATTTGTGGGTTTTTGTTTTTTGAGTGCGGCATACAATGGTTGCATGAGCTGCGCTGTGCGGGGGAGGAAACGGTTATAAAAATTCACCATTCCCAAAAACTCCTGTAACGCCTTGACCGTTTGTGGCTGGGGAAAATTTGCTACCGCGCGCACTTTGTCAGGCAGCGGAACCACTCCTTCTGGAGAGACGCGATGCCCCAAAAAAATCAATCTGCGTCACCCCGAACTGACACTTTGCTGGGTTGATTATTAAACCGTGCTCTCCCAACCTCCGGAAAACTGCCATGAGGTGTTTTTCGTGTTCGTCTTCGGACGCGCTGGCTACTAAGATGTCGTCCAGGTAGACGAATACGAAGGGGAGATCACGCAACACCGCGTCCATCATGCGTTGGAACATCTGCGCAGCGCCTTTAAGCCCAAATGGCATGCACAAAAACTCGAATAGACCAAACGGAGTTATTACCACTGTTTTGGGTATGTCCTCAGCGCGCACTGGGACTTGGTGGTAACTGCGGACCAAGTCTATCTTAGAAAAAACGCGTGCCCCCGCCAAATGAACGGAAAAATCTTGGATATGCAGGACTGGGTAGCGGTCGTGTGCTGTGGCACTCCGCCACTCCGCCTGTGGCACTCCGCAAGGTTGCCACGAGCCGTCAGCTTTCGGGACCATGTGAAGCGGGGAAGCCCATGGGCTGTTTGAACGCCTGATGATGCTCAGCCTTTCCAGGTTGGCGAACTCCTCGCGCGCTATGGTCAGTTTAGCTGAATCCAAGCGCCGAGCTTTTGCAAAAACGGGCGGTCCGGTGGTAGTAATAAAATGTTCCACCCCGTGTTTAGCGACGGCTGCTGAAAATGTGGGAACCGTGAGTGCTGGGAACTGAGTGAGCAGTGTGTGGAACTTACCGCTTGCAGCTGTGACGTTGACTTGTGTTGTTGGCGGGGCCACTCGGGCTGTACAGGGAATAGAATAAAAAGAAAGTGCATTAACCAGGCGCCTGTTAGCAAGATCAACCAACAAACCATGTGAGCACAGAAAATCAGCCCCCAACATATTGAAATTGACTGCAGCTATGACAAAAGTCCACTCAAATGTACGGCCGTGTTGGGACAGAAGCAGAGTCCTCTCACCAAAGGTCTTAATCTCCGAGCCGTTCGCTGCTGACACCCTGGGACCTCTGGAAACCGCCAGCCGGTCAGCGGAGGAAGGTGTGATGAAACTCAACTGGGAGCCTGTGTCCACGAGGAAATGCCTCCCCGAGCGCGCATCCTTCAAGTAGAGCAGCTTGTTCTCCTCCCCGAGGGTCGCAGCTGCTACCGACCCCCGGTCTTGGCGTTTCCCGAGCGCTTGAACTGGCACGGTGGTATACATTTGCGTGCCTTCTCTGCAAAGCGGCGATGGTAGAAACAGAGGGTGTCTCCTCCGCGATTCTTGGCCCCCGCCGCCGCCGTCAACGGTGGTTCTGCTACCGCCGTCTCTGGCCCCCCGCCATCTCCGGCCGTCGCGCCGAACTCCGTCGCTGCCGCGGTGGCCGCGTGCTATTTGCTGGCGTTGAGAATCCGGTGTGCCTCCTGGGCCAGCGCGCGGAAGTCCCGCTGGGCCAACAACGGCGAACTGGCCAGGGTCGCTCTCGTGGCCGACGGTAGGGTCCTGAGGAAAATGTGGGTGAAGATGAAGTCGTCGTCGTCTGAGCCCCTCAACCTCAGCATGTTCTCCATCAGGTCAATGGGCGTGCCATCTCCCCGGTCGTTCAGAGCCAGGAGCCTCTCCGCTCTCTCCTCGACTGAGAGAGTGAAGCGCTGGATAAGTGCAGCCTTCAACCCGCCGTATTTGTCGTTGGCCAGTGGCCGCTCCAATAGGCTCTCCACATGCCGAGCCGTGCGGTTGTCGAGCTTTCCAATCACATGGTAGAACTTCGTGTCATCTACCGTTATCCCCCGGAGGGCTAACTGTGCTTCGACCAAGTGGAACCAGGAGCGCGGGTTGTCCTGCCAAAAGTCCGGTAGCTGGACCGTAGCGGCATACGCTTGGCTGGGAGCTCCTGACTCGGCTGGCCCAGGGGAATTTCTTTCATCCATGATACATCTTAGGGTCACCAGTGTGGAAATGTGAAAATGACGTCTCCAAGGAGACCCAGTTCTTTGTTCTACTCTGAGATGTGAGGCTTAAAGTGATACATATGTGTCCCACAATAGCAGTTTTATTCTAAATTTACTGCTTTTTCCTTGTCAATTTGAAAGATTTTCTTCCCACTTACAGTAAATTAACTTTTTTCTCATAATTTGTGTGTAGTGCTAATTTAGGTTTTTTTTCTTGTACATTTGAGACTTTACTCTCATAAATTTGTGAGGGTTTCCTTATAAATTAAAAATCAAAAATAAAATCAGAATCAGAATCAGAATCAGCTTTATTGGCCAAGTATGCACAACACATACAAGGAATTTGACTTTGGCTAAAAACTTGCTCTCATTGTTCAGGTGGAGGATTTAAATAAGGATTCAATGACAACAGAGTATGTACAGTAAATTACAGTCTGTCCACGTTTCTATAAAAGGATGCAAATATCTACAGGAATATATGCAGTTATTTACTCAGACTAACCACACTTTGCAGAAATATATGAAAAAATATACAGTCACACAGTATTTCAATGTGAACTCAGATTCAGTGATATAATGTGAATGAAGTAAAAAGCAGTGTGAGAGTTATGTGCAATGTAATAATGGATGAAAAGTCATGAGTACAGCAACAGGTGGGACTAGGTGAATGTTAGGAGTTCATCAGAGTGATGGCTTGAGGAAAGAAACTGTTCCTGTGACGGGTGGTTTTGACCTTCAGTGATCTGTAACGACGACCAGAAGATAGAAGTTCAAACAGTTTGTGGCCGGGGTGTGATGGGTCAGCACAGATGTTTCCCGCCCGTTTCCTGGTTATGGACCGATATAAGTTCTCAATGGAGGGTAGGTCAGTACCAATGATCCTCTCCGCAGACTTAATGATCCGCTGCAGTCTGGTCTTGTCCTGTTTAGTGGCAGATCCAAACCAGACAGTGATGGAAAAGCAGAGGACAGATTGGATGATGGCGGTGTAGAAGACAACCAGCAGCTCCTGAGGCAAATCAAACTTCTTGAGCTGACGCAGAAAAAACAACCTCTGCTGGGCCTTTTTCCGGACATTGTCTATATGGGAGGACCACTTCAGGTTCCGGGAGATTGTGGTACCCAGAAACTTGAAGGAGTCCACAGTGGACACTGTGCTGTTGAGGATGGTGAGTGGGGGGAATGAAGGGGGGTGTCGCCTGAAATCCACAGTCATCTCCACCGTTTTGGCCGGGTTAAGTTCAAGATGGTTCTGGCTGCACCAGAGGATCAGCTGCTCCACCTCCCGCCTGTATGCAGACTCATCATCATCCCGGATCAAACCGATGACTGTGGTGTCGTCCGCAAACTTCAGGAGCTTCACCGAAGGGTCCTCTGAGGTGTGGTCATTGGAGTAGAGGGAGAAGAGCAGTGGGGAAAGGACACATCCTTGGGGGGCGCCAGTACTAATTTTTCGGGAGCTGGATGTAAATCTCCCTAGCTTCACCTGTTGCCACCTGTCAGTCAGAAAGCTGGAGATCCACTGGCAGGTGGAGGGGGGCACCTTGAGCTGGAGGAGTTTCTGATGAAGAATGCCTGGGATGATGGTGTTGAACACTGAGCTGAAGTCGACAAACAGGATCCTGGCGTACGTCCCTGGGGAGTCGAGGTGTTGCAGGATGTAGTGTAGTCCCATATTCACTGCATCATCCACTGACCTGTTTGACCGGTAGGCAAACTGCAGTGGGTCCATCAGGGGGCCTGTGATGATCTTCAGGTGGTTCAGCACCAATCTCTCCAAGGATTTCATGACCACAGAGGTCAGGGCAACAGGTCTGTAGTCGTTTAATCCTGTAACAGAGGGTTTCTTGGGAACTGGAATGATGATGGAGCGTTTGAAGCAGGAAGGCACTTCACGCAGCTCCAGTGATCTGTTAAAGATCCGGGTGAAGATGGGGGCCAACTCGTTGGAGCAGACTCTCAGGCAGGACGGAGACACACCATCAGGTCCTGCAGCCTTCTTGAACTTTTGTCTCTGAAAAACCCAGCGCACCTCCTCTTCACAGATCGTTAGTGCTGGTGGGAGGTCAGAGTGGAGGAGGGATGGAGTTCCTGGGGCTGCAGATAATCCTTTTGTGTGGGTGGGAGGTGAGAACTGTAGGTTCTTTTCAAACCTGCAGTAAAAGCTGTTTAGGTCGTTAGCCAGCTGGAGGTTTTCCACAGGGTGGGGGGATGGTCTCCTGTAGTTGGTGATATTCTGCAGGCCTCTCCAGAGAGAAGCAGGGTTGTTGGCTGAGAAGTTTTTTTGTAACTTCACACTGTAGCTCCTCTTAGCAAGCCTGATCTCCTTCGTCAGCATGTTTCTGGCCCGCTTGTACAGAGTCCAGTCACCAGTCCTGTAGGCCTCCTCCTTGGTCTGACGTAGCTGCTTCAGTTTAGGAATGAACCAGGGTTTATTGTTGTTGTATGTGCAGAAGGTCTTGGTCTGCACACACATGTCCTCGCAGAAACAGATGTATGACGTCACAGTGTCAGTGAGTTCATTTAAGTTAATGGCTGCAGCTTCAAAAACACTCCAATCTGTGCAGTCAAAGCAGGCTTGTAACTTCAGCTTTGATTCCTCAGTCCATTTCTTCACAGTCCTTACAACAGACTTGGAAGTTTTTAGTTTCTGTCTGTATGTTGGAATAAGATGGAGCAGACAGTGGTCAGAAAAACCCAGAGCTGCACGGGGGACGGCATGATAGGCATTTCTTAAAACTGTGTAACAGTGGTCGAGTGTATTTGTGTCCCTGGTGGGACATTTAATATGCTGTCTGTATTTAGGAAGCTCATTTGTGAGATTAGCTCTTTTGAAATCACCCAGAATGATAAGCAGAGAGTCTGGATGTTTTTCCTCCACGTCTGCTATCTGGTCAGCGAGGTGCTGCAGGGCCTCTGTTGTAGAAGCAGCAGGCGGGATATAAATTCCGACCAGAATAAATGAGGAGAACTCTCGCGGTGAATAAAAGGGTTTACAGTTTATGAACAGTGACTCTAGGTTAGGGCTACAAAACTTCTTCAACACTGTGACATCAGTACACCAACCTTCGTTTATGTAGAAGCAGATTCCACCACCTTTAGTCTTTCCAGAGAATTCTCGGCTGCGATCAGCACGAAACAGTTGGAATCCGTCCAGGCGCACCGCGCTGTCCGGGATGTGTTCACTCAGCCAGGACTCCGTGAAACAAAGGGCGCCAGATCTGCTAAAATCCCGGTTTTTGTGAGTCAGGAGCAGCAGTTCATCCGTTTTGTTCGCCAAACAGCGGATATTTGCCAGATGGATCGATGGGAGCGGCGTGCAAAATCCTCGTTTCTTCAGCCTGACTAGCGCACCGGCACATTTACCACGCCGCCTTCGTTTCCGGCCAGCGCCAATAGCCGCTGCTCCCACAGCTAAGATCGACTGAAAAAACTTCAGATCAGCAGCAGCAACTGGCGGAGAAGTTGCATTGGGAGGTAGTCTGAGTGAAAGTAGTTCCTCCCTTGAATAGGTGATTCGGACAGAAGAGCAGAAGTCCAAAAAAACACACAAAATTATCAAAAACATCAGAGAGCAGAAGCCAGTGGCTGCCATCCGCGGCGCCATCTTGGATTTTTGAGCAAAGATGAGCAAAGATGCAGTATTTTCTGTTATATTATAGACTATTTATAGCCTATTAATAGCCTATTTTCGAACCCAAAAAAGGCCTAAGCCTTTGATGATGATGATGATGATGGATTTATTCAGAAATCATCATTGCAGTTTTCAATACCAACTCTCATCATCAAATGTAATTCATTTTTGGATTGTGAAGTCTGTTTCATGTGTGTTGTGGCCGCTGAGCCAACCTTATTAAAACAATATCTTTTGAACTGTTAGTTGTCTAAGGGTGCATTCAGAGGGCCACTGTTTGTCTGGACCAAAGGACCAAACAGTGGCTTCCGCGGATAGTTCGGTTCGTTTGGTGCCATCTGAACCTGCGTTGGAACTCTGGTGTGCACCAAACAAGCAAAGTCTGGTCCCCCTGAAAACGGGGGTCTCGGTTCTCTCGCAAACAAAGTCTGGTTTGCTCTGCTTGCTGTGTGAATCCAAATGGAGTATCCAGTGGACCAAAGGGCGGAAGTGCCCCTCAGCATTTGTGTAACCATAGCAACACGTAGTCTGAGAAGAGGAAGTGCTGGTCACTATAATACATTTTGTGTAGAAAATAACAATAAAGACAACTGTGTAAATCCGAGAAATTCTTTTAGCGGAGAAAGCCGATGTCACGATCTGAGCATAGGGGGATTCCGACGTGCTCAGTCTTGTTGCTATTAAAGTATTTTGTTTTTACACAGACTGTTGAGCAGCATGTAGCCTATTGTAAGTGATGCTTGTTTGTATATATATATATATATATATATATATACAGTATATACAGTGGGGTAAAAAAGTATTTAGTCAGCCACCAATTGTGCAAGTTCTCCCACTTAAAAGATGAGAGAGGTCTCCAATTTTCATCATAGGTATACCTCAACTATGAGAGACAAAATGAGAAAAAAAAATCCAGAAAATCACATT
This sequence comes from Pholidichthys leucotaenia, assembly GCA_020510985.1. Classification (NCBI taxonomy): domain Eukaryota; kingdom Metazoa; phylum Chordata; class Actinopteri; order Cichliformes; family Pholidichthyidae; genus Pholidichthys; species Pholidichthys leucotaenia. The sequence goes on along the minus strand of CM035837.1, from coordinate 190,144,718 downwards.
GTCTGATTTTTAAAGAATTTATTTGCAAATTATGGTGAAAAATAAGTATTTGGTCAATAACAAAACTTCATCTCAATACTTTGTTATATACCCTTTGTTGGCAATGACAGAGGTCAAACGTTTTCTGTAAGTCTTCACAAGGTTTTCACACACTGTTGCTGGTATTTTGGCCCATTGCTCCATGCAGATCTCCTCTAGAGCAGTGATGTTTTGGGGCTGTCGCTGGGCAACATGGACTTTCAATTCCCTCCAAAGATTTTCTATGGGGTTGAGATCTGGAGACTGGCTAGGCCACTCCAGGACCTTGAAATGCTTCTTACAAAGCCACTCCTTCGTTGCCCGGGCGGTATGTTTGGGATCATTGTCATGCTGAAAGACCCAGCCACGTTTCATCTTCAATGCCCTTGCTGATGGAAGGAGGTTTTCACTCAAAATCTCATGATACATGGCCCCATTCATTCTTTCCTTTACACGGATCCGTCGTCCTGGTCCCTTTGCAGAAAAACAGCCCCAAAGCAAGATGTTTTCACCCCCATGCTTCACAGTAGGTATGGTGTTCTTTCTCCTCCAAACACGACAAGTTGAGTTTTTACCAAAAAGTTCTATTTTGGTTTCATCTGACCATATGACATTCTCCCAATCCTCTTCTGGATCATCCAAATGCTCTCTAGCAAACTTCAGACGGGCCTGGACATGTACTGGCTTAAGCAGGGGGACACGTCTGGCACTGCAGGATTTGAGTCCCTGGCGGCGTAGTGTGTTACTGATGGTAGCCTTTGTTACTTTGGTCCCAGCTCTCTGCAGGTCATTCACTAGGTCCCCCCGTGTGGTTCTGGGATTTTTGCTCACCGTTCTCGTGATCATTTTGACCCCACGGGGTGAGATCTTGCATGGATCCCCAGATCGATGGAGATTATCAGTGGTCTTGTATGTCTTCCATTTTCTAATAATTGCTCCCACAGTTGATTTTTTCACACCAAGCTGCTTACCTATTGCAGATTCAGTATTCCTAGACCTGCACCAGGCTGGGTGAAAATTGGAGACCTCTCTCATCTTTTAACTGGGAGAACTTGCACAATTGGTGGCTGACTAAATACTTTTTTGCCCCACTGTATATGAAGAACTATATACTACAAGAATATCAGTTTTAATCAGTGATTGAGTAATATATGAATGATAATAATGGGAATTTAAGGGACGCAACACAAGAACCTTAAGTAAGGACAAATAGTGAGTGAATTATGTCACCATAGAGAATATAAGGAATATACGACACAAATACAAGAAACTTAAGTATCAACAAATAGTGAGTAATTGTGTTGGCCAGTTTGTTAAAACTAGTTGGACTAATCTCTATAATACACTATCACTGGTTTTGGTACTGTACGTGGCCAAGGTAGAGGCTGTCACCATGGGATGAGATGCCGTCTCAGCGCTCAGCCCATGTTTTCCTTCATCCCTGCTTCTCATTGAGCAGCGTCTCAGCAGGCTCCCAGCTGGCAGCATTACGGACGGCTGGGGCCAATTAGTCCTCATCAGCTGGGGCGCTGCCAATGAGAATAAATAGGAGCAGCCTCGATGACTCGGGGCTGCGACGTAAGCACTGCTAGGCTGAAGCCCCTTTGTCTGGTGTCAGCCTCTACTCCCCTTACAGCATTCCTGTGATTGTAACCCGCTGTGAGTATGTACGCCTTGTTACCCCTATGTCCGGTACGAGCTCCCTGCTCCTGCGCTGTGCAACCTGTGAGTGTACCTCTGTACGAGTATCTGTGCTCTCCTCATCCCTCATCCCTCACCTTTAATAAAACATCACGACTCACTGGCTCGCCCTTGGCTCTTATTGCGTGGCTCCCTAGAGCCGCGCGTGACAGTATGTCGCAGCCAGACGAATTACCGGCAGCCGTGAGTCGCTGTGGAATTGTACCTTTCTGTCCGGGTGTCAGCGCTGCTAGCATGCCGTTTCCCAGGAGTCACTCCCGGCGCCAGGGCGACGAGCTGAGGTCCATCTCGGGGGCTGTCGACGGGACGCTCTTCACCCTGCACTACGCCTCCAACGCAAGACGCTGGCATCCGGGCCGTGCTGAGGAACTCCTGGACTGTTACCCTCATTCTGTGTTCCATCTCGAGGACAGTGCCAGGATAGACGCCACAGGTACACAGCGAGAGAAGCTCCGCGGGTTGGATGGAAATCCCGGCAGGAAGCCGAAGTGGATGACGTTGCCCCCCGCTTCGGGATCCCGTTCCTGCTGCCATTCCAGTCCGGGAGTTCGCGCCAACCAGAGGGCTTCCCCCGACCTGCACCACGTCACTCGGGATTCCCTTCAAGGAGCCACAGCTGACAGCAGTTACGTCTGGGGCCGAGCGGCTGTCGCGAGCTCCACTGTGCGTCCTGTTACCATCTTCGGGCATGTGGCGGCGGCAGTGAGATTGGTGGAGAGGACTCTAGGGCTACGAAGCTTTCCCGTGCTCGACGCCTTCCTCGCCTCGATCTCCGATCAGGAGCGGCGATTCCTGGGTTCCCCCCTCGCTTCGTCCCCTGGGAATAGCCGTCATCACATCGCCGGGTCACCTCTGCATGAACCCCGTCCGGATCCAGTTCTGGGCTGCCACCAGGACCGTTCCCCCCACGCAGCTGTCACCTCCTCGTCTCGTCAGTGTGGAGATTTCACAGCCTCGTTCCCTGAGCCTCGTTCCCCCGCTGTCACTCCAGGACATTCGGGCTGGCTCATCCCGGCTGTTTCCCCCTCCTCCTCGACGCGCTTCTCGACGGCTGTGTGTGCTTGGAATCTCGGCCTGGTGAGCTCTCTGCTGGAGACTACGCGAGCGATCCTCAGACGATTTCCCAGGGGGTCCTCCGTTATCTCCGGGCGGGGAGAGGAAGAAGCGGTATCCACCACAGCAGGCGATATCCAACCTCCAGGGGGCAGGCAAGTCATAGTTTATTTACATCTGCTTAATGATTTGCTCTGTCACATTCCTGGAGGAGGAGTTCAGGGTTCGCAGCTCCCTGAACTCCCCCCACCTGCTGTAACCTGTGTTCCTAATCCTGCATCCCTTGTGTCTCTCTCCGCCGAGCGATCCCCGGCTCCGGGTCAACGTGGTGGGATAAGGAGAGGGCCTGTGGTTCCGCAGCTACGTTGCGGACGGAGGAGGGGGACTGACTGCTGCAAGGAGTCTGCGCCGACGACTAAGCGTCCCCGGGTCTCCACGGAGGAGCGGTTCGGTCCAGCGGGACGAGATTCTTCTGGCTTCACGCCGAGTGGATCGTCGGCGGGGTTACTGGGGCTGGAGGAACCTCAAGCTGCGCTGTCCATCGTGCTGGCTGCGGGGCCCGACGCGGCTGGATGGGAGCCTGACAACGACCTCCTGACTACGGATCCTGGATCTTCGCAGTCCTGGACGGCGTCAGAACCCGAGATCAGGCGAGTGCTCTCCTTTCTTTTCTCCCTTTATATCTTTGAGCACTTTAGCCTGTCTCTAGGGGAGACGAGCCGGGTGCAGCCGGCCGCTGTGTCTGAGCTCGTCTCGCCGGGTTCTGGCGCTGCCGGTGATCCTGATCCCGGTTCTGTTTTCTCTTCTGAGCCTTCTTCCAGGGTCACCGGCGAGGAGTTGCTGTTCTTCGTGGTGCTGGAGGGTCCAGGTTCAATGTTGGAGGTCGGTTCTGGTGCGGTGTCCAACGTGGGTTCGCCCGAGACCCAATCGGGGTCCAACGTGGGTTCGCCCGAGACCCAATCGGGGTCCGACGTGGGTGCTGCTCCAGCGGTGTCCGACGTGGGTGCTGCCCCAGTGTTGTCCAGGTCCGGTGAGGAGGTGGCCACTTCCCTGCGGCCTGACGCTCGTCGCCCTCGTCATCGGCTCTCCCCTGAGCCTCTTCCACCGGGACCTGTTTTGACCCTTCGTCCGTCTCAACAGTCCTGGTGGTTGAGTGATGCGGGTCGACGACCCGACCCGCAAGACTTTCGGTTCGGTGATCTGGTTCCCCCCGATGATCTGTGTTTGCCTCTGGGTGGCCTGGTTCGGCTGCCGGTGGACTGGGTTCCTGGGATCTGGGTCCGGAGTTCGCCGTCCGAACATTTCCCTTTCCCCGGTTGCCAACTGGACAATGGGCGGGGAGACCTCCGGAGCCACCTCGGCCATTTTGGACTCTTCCTGTCATATTCCTCGGGTGCCGCTTATTTTTGTTATGGTCACTCGGGGGAAATATTTTGTCCTTTTGGTAAATATATATTCATAGTGCTGTGTATTGTTTTTTTTTTCCCGTATTAACCGTACTCAGCATCTTATCCCATTGTTCTTATGTACCTGTCACCAGTGTTTCCCTAGGTGGCCCCCCATATATTTGCCGCCGTGTATTGTGTTCTCTCCTTATCAACCGTACTCAGCATCTTACCTCATTATCTTGTGAACCTGTCCCCATTTTCCCTCTAGGGGACCTCCTGTAGATTTTGCGCTGTGTATTGTGTTTTCCCCTTAACCATACTCAGCTTTTTACCTTATTGTTGTTCTTTTACCCTGTCACCGTTATTCTCCTAGGTGTCCCTCTTTGTATTTGGCGCCGGGTATTCTGTTAGCTTTTTATTTACCGGTGCATGTCATTCCCATTATTTTTGTCCTGTTGGTGGATATATATTCATAGTGCTGTGTGTTTTCCATTTCCCATACTCAGCATTTTCCTTTTTGTGCCTTGTTTTTAGCTTTGTCTGTGCATTATAGAGTTATGTGTTTTGTTTTCCATCTTACCATGCTCTGTAGTTGTCCGTTGCCCCAGTCACTTTCACTCCTTTAGGTGACTGTGCGTGTTGATATATATATATATATATATATGGTGCTGTGTATTGTGTTTTTTTTTCCCCTCCCTCTTCATTACCCGTACTCAGCGTTTTTTATTACTCTTGTCCTGTTCTTAGTTTTGTTTGCATTATGGAGTAGTGTTTGTTCTGTTATCCACACTCTGTAATTGCTTTATCCGTTTTTTGTCATTCTTTTGGTGGGTTATCTGTTCCCGTGTTCTGTATTCTCCCCATCTGTGCCCTGGTTTTTCTTTTTTCTCTTTTTTGGTGCGATGTGGAGTACTGTATTTGGTTGTTTTTTTTTGCCCTGTTACCCTACATTGGTCTGTTGGTGTTGTCCTTCCCTTTGCTTCTTCCCCTCCGGTCCTGCCTCCCTTCCTCCCACCCTAGGTGTGGGGGGGGGAGGGGGCTGGGATGTTCCTGGTCGTTCAGGAGCCCGACCTTGAGGGGGAGGCTCTGTCACCATGGAATGAGATGCCGTCTCAGCGCTCAGCCCATGTTTTCCTTCATCCCTGCTTCTCATTGAGCAGCGTCTCAGCAGGCTCTCAGCTGGCAGCATTACGGACGGCTGGGGCCAATTAGTCCTCATCAGCTGGGGCGCTGCCAATGAGAATAAATAGGAGCAGCCTCGATGACTCGGGGCTGCGACATAAGCACTGCTAGGCTGAAGCCCCTTCGTCTGGTGTCAGCCTCTACTCCCCTTACAGCATTCCTGTGATTGTAACCCGCTGTGAGTATGTACGCCTTGTTACCCCTATGTCCGGTACGAGCTCCCTGCTCCTGCGCTGTGCAACCTGTGAGTGTACCTCTGTACGAGTATCTGTGCTCTCCTCATCCCTCATCCCTCACCTTTAATAAAACATCACGACTCACTGGCTCGCCCTTGGCTCTTAGTGCGTGGCTCCCTAGAGCCGTGCGTGACAGAGGCCAAGGTAAATAGCCTCTAATATAGAGTTAAGCTGGTTAAAAGCCCATGGTATTGAGCGGCAGGGAAAAACACACAAATACACAACAAATTCTGCAGATATTGTGCATATTGTGCATGTTGACATTGCATTGATTCTGTAAATGTTGTGGGGATAAATGTGTGGGTGGTTAACCTCTTACATCCCAATTTAAGACACAAAGAGTGGCGTAGGGTGAAAGGGATTAGCCCTGATCCCGAATTCCCACTTCTGGTTGTCTGTAAAAAGAGGAAGTGTATTTTGTGGGTTTGGAATAAAGGTGAAAACCCCGGGAAATGTGAATATTTTTTTGATCCACCAAAAACAAAAGATGCTGTTTTCCACTTTAATTATGAGTTGGCCACATCCGCTTGGGTCAACAGGATTCAAGTATAAGCCTGATGTGGTCAGAATTGCAGAAAGGGTTCGGGATCTGGAGTTTGGACCCTAGGGCTGTAAATATCTATTAACTTTTTCTTCCCATAGTTTGTATAGATTATTTGACTAACATGGCAGCATCAAACCCCTCATGGATCGTCACCTTATCGTGGTGGGGGGGTTTGCGTGCCCCAGTGGTCCCAGGAGCTATGTTGTCCGGTGCAATTTGCCTCTGATAGGGTCTCCCAAGACAAACTGGTCCTGGGTGAAGGGCCAGACTAAGAACGATCCAACAGACTCTCATGAATTGTATATCAAGGATTCAGTGTACCCTGCCCGGTATGGGGTTACCGGGGCCCCACCCTGGAGCCAGGCCTGGGGGAGGGGCTCGAAGGCTAGCGTCTGGTGGCCGGGTTTCCACCCATGGGACCCGGGCGGGCTCAGCCCGAAGGAGTTACATGGGTCCGCCCTCCAGTGGGCTCACCACCTGCAGGAGGGATCATGGGGGTCCGGTGCTATGTGGATCAGGTGGCGGTCAAAGGCGGAGATCTTGGCGGACTGATCCACTGGTACGTGGAATGTCACCTCTCTGGTGGGGAAGGAGCCTGAGCTGGTGTATGAGGTTGAGAGATACCGGCTAGATATAGTCGGCCTCACCTCAACACACAGCTCCGGTTCCGGAACCAGTCTCCTGGAGAGGGGCTGGAGCTTGGCCTTTTCTGGAGGTGCCCCGGGCGAGAGGCGACGAGCAGGGGTGGGTATTCTTGTATTGCCCCACCTTGCTGCCTCTATATTGGAGTTTTCCCCGGTGGATGAAAGGGTTGCTTCCCTGCGCCTTCGGGTTGGGAAACGGGTCCTGACCATCATTTGTGCCTATGCACCAAATGATGTTTCAGTGTACCCACCCTTTTTGGAGTCTGTGACTGGGGTGCTGGAGGGTGCTCCTCTTGGAGACTCCATTGTCCTACTGGGGGACTTCAATGCGCACTTGGGCAACGACAGTGAAACCTGGAGGGGGGTGATTGGGAGGAACGGCCTGCCCGATCTGAACCCGAGTGGTGTTCAGTTATTGGACTTCTGTGCTAACCACAGTCTGTCCATAACGAACACCATGTTCAAGCATAAGGGTGTCCATATGTGCACCTGGCACCAGGACACCCTAGGTCACAGGTCGATGATCGATTTTGTTATCGTGTCATCAGACCTGCGACCGTATGTCTTGGACACCCGAGAGGTGCAGAGCTGTCAACTGATCACCACCTGGTGGTGAGTTGGATCCGATGGCAGGGGAGGAAGCCATTCAGACCTGGTAGACCCAAACGTATAGTGAGGGTGTGCTGGGAGCGTCTGGCTGAGGCCCCTGTCCGGGAGGTCTTCAACTCCCACCTCCGGAAGAACTTCAACCACATTCCGAGGGAGTCTGGAGACATGGAGTCTCAATGGGCCATGTTCTCCACCTCTGTTGTTGAAGTGGCGGCCCAGAGCTGCGGCCGCAAGGTGGTCGGTGCATCTCGTGGTGGCAACCCCCAAACCAAGTGGTGGACACCAGCGGTGAGGGGGGCCATTAAGCTGAAGAAGGAGTCCTATCAAGCTTGGTTGGCTTGTGGGACTCCCGAAGCAGCTGAGGTGTACCGGCAGGCCAAGCGGAGTGCAGTTCGGGTGGTTGCTGAAGCAAAAACCCGGGTATGGGAGGAGTTCGGTGAGGCCATGGAACAAGACTTTCGGTCGGCCTCAAAGAGATTCTGGCAAACTGTCCGGCGGCTCAGGAGGGGAAAGCAGCTCCCCGTCCACACTGTGTATGGTGCGGATGGGACACTGTTGACTTCGACTGGTGACATCGTCGGGCGGTGGAAGGAATACTTCGAGGATCTCCTCAATCCCACTGATATGCCTTCCACAGAGGAAACAGGGTTTGGGGACGAGGGGGATGACTCGCCTATCACAGGGGCTGAGGTCGCCAAGGTGGTTAAAAATCTCCTTGGTGGCCGGGCCCCAGGGGTGGACGAGAGTCGCCCCGAGTACCTCAAGGCCCTGAATGTTGTTGGGTTGTCATGGTTGACACGCCTCTGCAACATTGCGTGGAGGTCGGGGGCAGTGCCTTTGGCATGGCAAACCGGGGTAGTGGTTCCTCTCTTTAAAAAAAGGGGACCGGAGGGTGTGCTCCAACTTTAGAGGGATCACACTCCTCAGCCTCCCTGGGAAGGTCTATGCCAAGGTACTGGAGAGGAGAGTCCGGCCGTTGGTCGAACCTCGGATTCAGGAGGAGCAATGTGGTTTTCATCCTGGCCGTGGCACATCGGACCAGCTCTTTACCCTCTCAAGAATTCTCGAGGGTTCGTGGGAGTTTGCCCAACCAGTTTACATGTGTTTTGTGGACTTGGAGAAGGCATTTGACCGCGTCCCTCGTGGATTTTTGTGGGGGGTGCTTCGGGAGTATGGGGTATCGGGCTTGTTGTTACGAGCTATTCGGTCTCTGTACGACCGTTGTGAGAGTTTGGTTCATATTGCCAACACTCGGTCGGAGTCATTCCCAGTGAGAGTTGGACTCCGCCAGGGCTGCCCTTTGTCACCGATCCTGTTCATAATTTTTATGGACAGGATTTCTAGTCACAGCCAGGGAATGGAGGGTGCCATGCTTGGTGACCACAGGATCTCATCTCTGTTGTTTGCAGATGATGTTGTCCTGTTGGCTTCATCCAGCAATGACCTACAGCTCTTGCTGGGACGGTTTGCCGCTGAGTGTGAAGCGGCTGGGATGAGAATCAGCACCTCCAAGTCCAAGTCCATGGTCCTCAGCCGGAAAAAGGTGGATTGTCCTCTCCGGGTTGGGGACAGGCTCCTGCCCCAAGTGGAGGAGTTTAAGTATCTTGGGGTCTTGTTCACGAGTGAGGGGAGAATGGAGCGAGAGATCGACAGACGGATTGGAGCAGCATCTGCAGTGATGCGGACATTGTACCGGTCTGTTGTGGTGAAGAGGGAGCTTAGTTCTAAGGCAAAGCTGTCGATTTATCAGTCAATCTACGTTCCTACTCTCACCTATGGTCATGAGCTTTGGGTAATGACCGAAAGAACGAGATTGCGGATACAAGCGGCTGAAATGAGCTTTCTCCGTAGGATTGCTGGACTCACCCTCAGAGATAGGGTGAGGAGCTCAGTCATCCGGGAGAGGCTCAGAGTAGAACCGCTGCTCCTCCACATTGAAAGGAGTCAGTTGAGGTGGTTTGGGCATCTGATTAGGATGCCTCCTGGACGCCTCCCACTTGAGGTGTTTCAGGCACGTCTCACTGGGAGGAGACCCCGGGGCAGACCCAGGACTCGGTGGAGAGACTATGTCTCCCAGCTGGTCTGGGAACGCCTTGGTATCCCCTCTGAAGAGCTGGAGCAGGTGGCTGGGGAGAGGGAAGTCTGGGCTTCTCTGCTTGAACTGCTGCCTCCGCGACCCGGACCTCCGGAAAAGCGGTAGAAGATGGATGGATGGATGGCAGCATCAAAACCATTTTTTGCTGTGAAGGAAATATGTGAGAGGACAGAAAAGGCAATTGAGAGGCAGATAGAGGTGAGGGACAGAAAAAAGGAAGTCAGAAAGTTTCAACAGTGGGTGTGTGAGATGCAGGATCAAGGATTTCTACCAGGGTCAGAAAAAGCAATGCCACAGTCAACTAAACTGGTGGAAATACTGCAGATGATCATACAAAGTTATCTCATTGCAGAGGAAAATTATGATAAGGCAGGAAATCCTAGATTGGGAAAAAATAAAAATAAGTTGCAATAAACAGAAAGGAAAAAGATCAGGGCTATGTGTTACATACCTAAACTTGTGGCAGCATTGAAAGAAGGACAGGTAGTTGTAAGCAACACTGGAAAAGTAACTTTGCAGCTGATCAAGTAAAAAGAGGAAAGTGAGAAACCACCCCAGCATGCTGATGTTGCCTCATGTCCTCCAACAGCCCCTCCAGCTCAACAGATGCCACACCCTAGCCCATACACAGAGTGTGTAAACATGCTCTCTAAACAAATGCTTCTCACTAATTTTGTTGAAGAAAGTAATGACAGGACAGCCGCAGTAACAGGAATATTACACACGAGGCAAATGTTATCCAGTGAGGTAACAGCAAATGTGGTGCATGACAAGATTAATCAACACACACCTTCTACTCACCTAAGTGGCAAGGACCTTTTAAAGTGATAAAAGCCACATCACATGCAGTACAAGTGTGGAAAAAAGGAAAACTCAGCAATTGGACTCATGTGACTCATTGTGTTAGAGCTATTGAGCCAAATCAATCTCTACTGCAGACTGTTGCTGACATAGTGCAGATAGAAGTGATGTCACCTATACTGCTTAACTGAGCCCAGATGGCAGCATTACATGTGCTATAGAGGCAGGAGTAGTACGCTCAGTAAGTCTGATCATAGTCATCTTGCTAGCAGTGATACTCATAGTGGGCTGCTGCTGTATCCCATGTCTGAGAACACTGCTGGAAAAGATGTTTAGTTACGACCATGTCCAAAGAGCCAGCCCAAAGGATAATGGCTCAAGTCCACTCCCAAGTGTAATCTAGGTCTCTCTACCTCGACAATGACCATTGTGAATTCAATTCTATTCAACTTTATTTATATAGCGCCATAGCACAACAAAAGTCATTTCATAGCACTTTCAAATGTAGGGAAAACCCCACAATTGCAGAAAGACCCAGCAATCAGACAATCCCCTGTGAGCAACTTAAAGTGATAAAAGCCACATCACATGCAGTACAAGTGTGGGAAAAAGGAAAACTCAGCAACTGGATTCATGTGACTCATTGTGTTAGAGCTGTTGAGCCAAATCAACCTCTACTGCAGACTGTTGCTGACATAGTCAGTGCAGATAGCAGTGATGTCACCTATACTGCTTAACTGAGCCCAGATGGCAGCGTTACATGTGCTATAGAGGCTTTAGAAGGCCTGAGAACAGAGTTTGGCCAAAATACTGGTTATGAGGAAGATGCGTTTACTGCATGGTTGCAGTCTATCTTTGGACGTTGGGCAGGAGTAGTACGCTCAGTAATTCTGATCATAGTCATCTTGCTAGCAGTGATACTCATAGTGGGCTGCGTGCTGTATCCCATGTCTGAGAACGCTGCTGGAAAAGATGTATAGTTACGACCCTGTCCAAAGAGCCAGCCCAAAGGATAATGGCTCAAGTCCACTCCCAAGTGGAATCTAGGTCTCTCTTCCACGACAATGACCAATGTGAATTCAGTTCAATTCAGCTTTATTTATATAGTGCCATATCGCAACAAAAGTCATTTCATAGCACTTTCAAATGTAGGGAAAACCCCACAATTGCAGAAAGACCCAGCAATCAGACGATCCCCTGCGAGCAAGCACTTGGCGATGGTGGAGAGGAAAAACTCCCATTTAACAGGAAGAAACCTCTAGCAGAACCGGGCTCAGGGAGGGGCAGTCATCTGCTGCAACTGGCTGGGGGTGAGGGGATAGAGAAGATGAAAAGAACAGACATAAAGAGAGCAAACATTAACGGTGAGAAGCCAAATATATTGTTGGAGGTCACCCGGCAGTCTGAATCTATTAACAGCAAAACAAAAGGGGGGTTAAGAGACACAAGATCCCTCCCTATCCATCCATGTTCTTCCGCTTAATCCTTTTCGGGTCGCGGGGGGGCTGGAGCCTATCCCAAAGTGTCTTTAAATCTGAGCCTTGGTCTACCCTGATTGCATTTGTCCTCATATAACTGTGAGTAGAGTAACTGCCGAGGGAGATGCTGGTGGTCCATCCTCTCAACATGTCCAAGCCATCTCAGGTTCATTTGTATTAGCATGTCCTCCAATGATGGCAGACCAGCTCCTTTCAACACTTCTATGTTGGTTATCTTGTCTTTCCATGAGATGTTCATTATGGCTTGAAGGTGTCTCATCATGTATGCATGGAGTTTCTTTACCTGCACTCTGTAGACAGTCCATGTTTCAGCACAATACAATAGAGTAGCCAGTACTGTCGCTCTGTACACTTTGCATTTCACATGGATAGACACATGTCAATTGTTTCACAGTCAAGTTTCCAACCACAGCGCTCGCTCTTCCCATTCTGAGAGATAGTTCATCCTCCAGCCTAGCATTCTCTGAAACAGTACTCCCTAGGTACTTGAAAGTCTTGCACTTGACTAATGGCTCTGTACCAGTGCTGATCTCTTCTGGTAGTGATGTTGATAATTGGAACTTTGGTGGTTGATAAAGGCACTCTGGCTTCTTAATGTTGATTCTGAGGCTGAATTGGATAGCTGCTCTTGCAAATTTCTCCACTAAAGATTGCATATCTTCCACACCGTGTGCAACTAGAGCACTGTCGTCGGCAAAGAGCATTTCTCTTACTACCTTTATCGATGTCTTACTCTTGGCTTTAAACTGCGCCACATTGAACAAGTCTGCTTCTTTCCTTGTTTGAATGTATACTCCTTCTGAAGTGTCTTTCAAGATGATCCAAGATGGCGCCCACAGTGGCCACCATGGTGCTTCGCTGCCCTTTAATTTGTTTGTTTCCGTTTGTCAGTTGTGTGTCTGCCTGCTCTTATACCCGAGAAGAGCTTCTAAATATCAGGTCTTTCACTCCCACGGACCTTCTCCCGGTTTTTTTGGCTCCTGCCGCCGATCTGGTCCACTTTCTAGCCCAAAAAGTGAGACCGCGGAAGAGAGGAAGATGAGCGGGAGCTCTCGAACGGCTTCGGAAGAGGGGCACGCGCACAGCCTTGCCTGGAATATTTCTGACCAATACCAACTCTCTCTCTAACAAGGTAGACGAACTGAGACTGCTGATGCGATTTAAGGACCTCGCTAATTCGTCCGCCCTCTGTTTTACTGAGACTTGGCTTAATGATTCTACTCCGGACAGCGCGATCAGCCTTGAGGGATTTCAGCTGTTTCGTGCTGATCGCGTCACAGAGCTCTCCGGTAAGTCTAAAGGAGGAGGAGTATGCTTTTACATTAACAGCAGCTGGTGCTCTGATGTAACTGTGATTTCCCGGCACTGTTCTCCCGACCTAGAATTTCTCTCCATTAACTGCAAGCCATTTTATTCCCCGCGGGAGTTTGCTTCATTCGTATTGATCGCTGTGTACGCCCCTCCCGACACGTACGCGCGCGAGGCTCAGCGCGCGCTCGCAGATCACATCCAACATGCGGAGCGGACTTTCTCGGACTCCCTGGTTATTGTGGTTGGCGACTTTAACCAGAGCAATCTGAGTCACGAGCTCCCCCGATACAAACAGTTTATTAAATGTCCAACCAGAGGTGAGAACACACTAGATCACTGTTACACTACAGTGAAGGACGCGTATCGCGCTGTTCCCCGCGCTGCGCTCGGACTATCTGATCACGTGATGGTCCATCTCATTCCCACATACAGACAGAGACTGAAGCTCACTAAACCTGTTGTGACCACCAGGAAGAAATTGACCAGTGACGCTGGAGACAAACTGAACACATGCATGGAAATAACTGACTGGGACATGTTTAAAGGAGCCACACATGATCTTAATGAGTACACAGACACTGTGAACTCATACATCAACTTTTGTGAGGAGAGCATTCTCCCATCGCGCACCAGGGTGAGGTACTCTAATGATAAGCCCTGGTTCACTGCCAAGCTCAGACAGATCAGGAAGGAGAAGGAAGCAGCGTTGAAAAGTGGAGACAGGGACTGCTACAGGGAGGTTAAATTTCATTTTAACAGAGAGCTGAAGAGAGCTAAATCTGTGTATTCTGAGAGACTCCAGCAGCAGTTCACTGCTAATGACTCGGCTTCTGTGTGGAGAGGACTGAGACAAATCACCAACTATCGGCCTCAGGCTTCTAAAGGTCAGGATGACAAAGCCCTTTGTCAAAAACTGTCCCAACATTACGCCCGTTTTTGACACCTCATCAGCTGTGTCCAACTCCCCCCCTCCACCCAGCTCCACTGCCTCCTCGGCCGCTAATTCATCAAAAGCGGTCCCCCCCTCCTCCTCCTCCCCCCCTGCCCTTGTCATCAGTGAGCAGGACGTGCACAGACAGTTCTCCAGACTGAATCCGCGCAAGGCCCCCGGTCCGGACGGCGTGTCTCCCTCCACCCTGAGACACTGTGCGAAAGAGCTGGCTCCTGTCTTCACAGACATTTTTAACACCTCCCTTAAGCAATGCCACGTGCCGACCTGCCTCAAATCCTCCACCATCATCCCTGTCCCCAAGAAGCCACGGATTACTGGACTTAACGACTACAGACCTGTAGCGCTCACCTCTGTAGTCATGAAGTCCTTTGACCGCCTGGTCCTGTCCCACCTCAAGTCCATCACCACTCCCCTCCTGGACCCGCTGCAGTTTGCCTACCGTGCCAACAGGTCTGTGGACAACGCAGTCAACCTGGCCCTCCACTCCATCCTGCAGCACCTGGACTCCCCGGGAACCTACGCCAGGATCCTGTTTGTGGACTTCAGCTCTGCATTCAACACCATCCGCCCAGCTCTGCTCCAGGACAAGCTGTCCCTGCTCGGTGTGCCTGACTTCCTCTGCAGGTGGATCACCGACTTCCTGACGGACCGGAGGCAGCATGTGCGGCTGGGGAAGTCTGTCGCAGACTCATGTTAGCATCAGCATCGGATCACCCCAGGGCTGTGTACTTTCCCCCCTACTCTTCTCCCTTTATACCAACTCCTGCACCTCCACCCACCAGTCTGTTAAGCTGATCAAGTTTGCGGACGACACCACCCTCATTGGGCTCATCTCCAACGGCGACGAGTCCGTCTACAGGAGAGAGGTGGCCCAGCTGGTGTCCTGGTGCAGCCACAACAACCTGCAGCTGAACGCTCTGAAGACAGCGGAGATGATTGTGGACTTCAGGAAAGTCACAACCCCCCTGCCCCCCCTCACCATCACAGGCTCTCCCATCACCATTGCAGATTCCTTCCGCTTCTTGGGCACCACCATCACCCGGGACCTCAAATGGGAGCCAACCATCAGCTCCCTCATCAAAAAGGCCCAGCAGAGGATGTTCTTTCTGCGGCAGCTGAGGAAGCTCAAGCTACCCACCAAGATGTTAGTGCAGTTCTACACGGCCATCATCGAGTCCATCCTCACCTCCTCCATAACCGTATGGTACGCAGGAGCCACTGCCAGAGACAGACTAAGGCTGCAGCGCGTCGTGCGCACTGCTGAGAAGGTGATCGGCTGCAAGTTCCCATCTCTCCAGGACCTGTACATCTCCAGGACCCGGAGGCGTGCAGGCCGGATCATAGCCGATCCTTCACACCCTGGTCACGTACTGTTTGCCACCCTCCCCTCAGGTAGAAGACTTCGGTCCATTCAGACTAAAACCTCCCGGCACATGAACAGCTTTTTCCCCTCTGCCATCAGACTGCTGAACATTAAGTGACTTATTGACTCTCGTGCACTATATACAGCAGCTCAACCAGACTCATGTCATTCATCACTGTTTTTCTGTTGCATTATCGACTGCACTATGTGGTACTCCACATCATCTGCTACTTGCTAATTTATTGAAAACTGCTGTGACTAGTATTACTCATTATTATTACCTCCACCAGGCCGAAAAGGCCAGGAGGAGGTTATGTTTTTGCCGGGGTTTGTCTGTGTGTTTGTTTGTCTGTCTGTCTGTCTGTTTGTCTGTTGGTTAGCAAGATAACTCAAAAAATCTTGGACGGATTTCCATGAAACTTTCAGGCGTTGTTGGAAATGGTACAAGGAAGAACTGATTAAATTTTGGGGGTGATCCGGTTCACCGTCTGGATACAGGAATTTTTTAAAGCATTTTTCATTCAACACTGTGACATACAGCCATGGAGGGCGCTGGTCGTCGTGTCTGCAACACAAACTCTGCGTTCTTCAACATTTTAGGCACAAAAGGACGCGGAAAACACTGCTGGCCTGGGCCCGCCAGCGTGCCTGTGTTTGCGCGCAACTGCAAAACCTCACACGGGCAGCTGTCCGCCGACGGATTCTTTGGCAGAAATTCCCGGGCCAGCCATAGGAGCTGCGCATTTGGCAGAAATTCACCGGCCAGCCATAGGCGCTGCGCAAAAACGAGGTCTCTGCCGGCGAAGCTTCTAAATTCTCGTTTGCCGCGGAGCGCAACCCCCCAAAAAATAATATTGTAGCGAACTCAATATGAGCACCCTACTTGGCTTGCCAAGTGGGTTGACCCTATTGGCGACACAGGTAGAGTGCGGGACTCCGGAGCAGAAGGCGTGAGTTCGAACCTCCCGGTGGGACGTCGCCATGTCGAGCAGCACGTTACAATATAATATAAAACCCACGGCAACCTGTCTACCCAATTTGCATCCGTCAGTGGAGGAGATGGACACAACAGCAACACTTTAGTTTATTACCTCCACCAAGGAGGCAATGCTTTTACTACTGAACCACTAATCCTATCACTATCAGATTGATTGTCATTGATTAATTGTGTGTTTATTGCACTGTCCCTGTCAAATAAACAAATAATCATTGTGAATCCAATGGCTAGTCATATGTTTACATGCTCAAGGAATCTGAAAACGTACACACAAACACTGTATGGGGGGAATTGTGGCGCTTGGCGGAGGTCTGCGCTCTCCGAGTGCTTTTCTAGTTTTTTTTTTTGATAGTCCCGTCACTTATTTCCTCCTGTCAAACTCGATGCATGGGCTGTCACACATGTTTATTATTACCTCCGCCAGGCCGAAAGGCCAGGTGGAGGTAGTGTTTTTGCCGGGGTTTGTCTGTGTGTTTGTCTGTGTGTTTGTCTGTCTGTCTGTCTGTCTGTCTGTCTGTTTGTCTGTTGGTTAGCAAGATAACTCAAAAACTTTTGGACGGATTTCAATGAAACTTTCAGGCGTTGTTGGAAATGGTACAAGGAAGAACTGATTAAATTTTGGGGATGATCCGCATCACCGTCTGCATACAGGAATTTTTTAAAGCATTTTTCCACACTGTGACATACGGCCATTTTCAACATGTGCGCAGGCGCAATGGAGGGCGCTGGGCGTCGTGTCTGACCAACACAAACTCCGCCTTCTTCAACGTTTTAGCCACAAAAGCATGCGGAAAACACTGGTGGCCTGGGCCCGCCAGCGTGCCTGTGCCAGCCATAGGCGCTGCGCACATTGCGCTGGTCGTCATGTATGACCAACACAAACTCCGCATTCTTCAACGTTTTAGGCACAAAAGCACGCGGAAAACACTGCTGGCCTGGGCCCGCCAGCATGCCTGTTTTTGCGCCACGCTGCAAAACCTGACACGGCCACCTGTCCGCCACCCGATTATTTGCCACAAATTCCCCGCCCAGCTATAGGCGCTGCGTAAAAACGACCTCTCTGCCGGGGAAGATTCTAAATTCTGTTTTGCCGCGGAGCGCAACCCCAATATAATATAAAACCCACAGCAACTTGTCTAACCAATCTGCATCCGTCAGTGGAGGAGATGGACACACCAACACTTCAGTTTATTACCTCCGCCAAGGAGGCAATGCTTCTACAACCGTAAAACGGGGCTATAAGGGACGGCGGGGTAATATGGGACACTTTTCTAAATGTAATTCTGCTTTTTTAATTTTGCTTCCGCCTAGATTTGATGAAGGATTCATGGATATTTGACAATAACAACACAACTCAGCGTCCTGCTCAAAATAAAAAAAGCAGAATTACATTTAAAACATTTCCCAGAAAAGTGTCCCTTATTAACCCGCCGTCCCTTATAGCCCCGTTTTACACTACTGAACCACTAATCCTATCACTATCACATTGATTGTCATTCATTAATTGTCTGTTTATTGCACTGTCCATGTCAAATAAACAAATAATCATTGTGAATCCAATTGCTAGTCATATCTCTTCATGCTCAGGGAATCTGAAAACGTACACACAAACACTGTATGGGGGGAACTGTGCCGCTTGGCGGAGGTCTGCGCTCTCCGAGTGCTTTTCTAGTTATTATTATTATTACTTATTATTCTACACTTATTGCATGGTTTTAGTCTTTAAGTTTTTTAGTTTATCTCTTTATCTTATCATGTTTTAATGTTGCAGCATTGCACCGAGACAAATTCCTAGTTTGTGTACTACATGAACAATGGCAATAAATCTGATTCTGATTCTGATTTGAAGGCCACCTCAAGCATGGCTGCCAGATATAGCGAGAAGAGTGCAGGTGCCAGCACACACCCTTGTTTCACCCCGTTGCTTACTGAAAAGTCTTTAGATACTGGACCACTCACTCATTGCCATGTTTGCTTGCATACCTGTATGGAGTGCCTCGGTCAGGCTGACAAACTTCTCTGTACAGCCATATTTCTTGAGTACCTGCCAAAGTCATTGTCGCGAAACAGTATCGAAGGCTTTACTGAAGTCTATGAAGACTACATAAAGCGGCATGTTCTGTTCGATACACTTTTCTTGAACCTGTTTCAAGCAGAGAATCATGTCCATTGTGCTTCTTCCACTTCTAAAGCTGCATTGGGTTTGCGGTAGTACATTCTGCGAAATGTGTTCACTGAGTCTGTTCAGTAGTACACGTGAGAGAATCTTACCAACAGTAGCTTGCAGTGATATACCTCGGTAATTTCCACAATCTTTCCTGTCACCTTTCCTGAACAAAGGCACAATACTTGCATCCTTCCAGTCTTGAGGTACTTTCTGGGCATCCCGTATCTCTTGGATGAGCTTGTGCAGGCAGTTGGTCAGCTGAACACCACCACATTTCCACACTTCTGCTGGAATTCCATCCCTTCCTGGAGCTTTACCATCCTGTGTTGTCCTGATAGCTGCCATTAGTTCATCAAAATTTGGTAGTTCATCCAGACTTGATACAGCTGGTCGCTGCACTAGAGCTTCTTTAGCCTCTTCAGTGAGATCTCCAGGGTTGTTTAGTAGTTGGTCAAAGTGGACTGCAAATCTGTCCAGGATCTTGTCTTTCTCCTGCAAAACCGTTTCACCATCCATAGCCTTTAGTTGGATCAATCCTCTTGGTTTAGGGCCGTAGATTTCTCTCAAACTTGTGAAGAATGTTTTCATGTCCTTCCTGTCTGCTGCAGTTTGAAGTTCTTCCGCTTTTTCTTCCCACCAGTTGGATTTCATCTCTCTGGTGTACTTCTGTAGCTCACTCTGAGCCTTTGAGTATTTCTTCTTCTTCAACCTTGTGTTACACTGTAGGTTTTCCTGCCTAGTTGTATTCCTCGCTTTTGGTAGTTTCTTCAGGTGTTCATCATGCTCATCAAAACAATCTTGATGTTTCCTCTCAGGGTGGCCTAATGCATCACTTGCAGTCTGATACACCGTATCCTTCAGTGTTGCCCATTTCTCTTCTATGTCATTCTCTGAGTTGTTGCTGTCCCAGTCTTTCAAGTTTTCATCCATTTCCTGTGCAAGTTCTTCCTGCTTCCTTTGGCCTTTCAGTGCACTAGTGTTTAGCTTCCGTGGTGGCTTCGTACCCGTCCTGCAGGTTCAGGTTCATGTTACTTTATTTGTACCCGTAGGTAGATTTGTTTTGCAGTCAGGTGCAGTGCTGTTTTTGTCTCCAAATCCTTAATCTAGATCTCAGCATAACATGATCAGTGCCACAGTCCAGGCCTCTCATTGCTCTGGTGTCCAATACATCCCTTATGTCTCTCTGCCTGACTATGATGTAGTCTAACAAGTGCCAGTGCTTGGATCTTGGGTGCATCCATGTCTTCTTGTGTGTGTCCTTGTGCTTAAATAGAGTGTTGGTTATCACAAGGTTGTCCTCTGAACATAGTGCAAGTAGAAGTTCTCCATTAGCATTCCACTTGCCTACTCCATGACTGCCTAGCACTCCTTTCCATTTCTCAGTGTCTGAACCAACTCTGGCATTAAAATCTCCAACGAGTATCAGCCTGTCATCAGTCGGTACACGCCTTATAGTCTCACGTAAATCACTGTAGAACTCTTCCTTCACCTCCTCTGTGTTGGTCATTGTTGGGGCATATACACTGATGAGTGTGGCATACATCTTCTGCTGTAGTGGGAGTCTCATAGTCATTATCCTGTCCTTGATTGGCACTGGTTCCTCCTCAAGCATTGCTGCTATCTCCTTTCTAACTGCAAAGCCCACTCCTGCTTCTCTCCTTTCTTGAATTGATCTCCCACTCCAAAAGAAGATGTACCCATGGTCTTCCAAGCTGTCATATCCAAGCAATCTTGTTTCACTAAATGCAACCTGATCATTTCCAGGGCCACAAGCGCAGTCTGTCTTTCTGGGCGCTGTGATAGCACAACAGTCATGGGATTCACCTGTGAGCATCTCCTCTGCCATGTTTGTGCCTTCACTTGTGTATATGACATTTGGTGCTTGTAGTTTTCTCTTCAACCTCTGTGTTCTTTTGGCTGAGAGTGTGAACAACACACTTTGTAGACATGAAGCTACTCTGTGCATTGTGTGCACAATCGCAGTGTGTTGCATGGTAATGTGAGTGTTCTCCAATGCTTTGGCTGTCGCGGCAACATGACATGTGCATGGTGGATGTCCTCTTTCTCTGTTATCTAAAGTCAAACTGTAATACATTAGAACTGACCTTGACCCTGTACCTTCCCCCTTCTGATACAGCATGGCATTTACAATTCCGTGCTGTTCAGGAATATCCAAGTGAAATGGGGAAGTGTAATCAGGTGGTTTTAGTGAACACGCATGTGACATCAGTAGTTTTAGTTCAATGAATGCACCCTCGGCTGACGTAGTCCATTGCAATGGTGATGTAAGATTTTTGTGTCCTGCTTCTTTAAGATTGTGTAGGGGTTGAATGAGTGCAGTGTAATTTGGGACAAAATTCATGCTGTGTCTGGCAAGACCCAAAAATGACATCATTTCCCTCACAGTGCGTGGTTTAGGGTGTGAGAGAATGGATGATCTTTGTGATGGAGACACCACAGAGTTGCCAGATGTGATTAGCCTGCCCAAATAGTGAACTCTGGGGTGACAACACTGTACCTTTTTGCGGCTTAGTTTGTAGCCTTTCTGGTAAAGATGTTTCAAGAGGATCTCCGTGGCTGAAAGCACAGAGGCAGCAGTAGGGCCTGCTAATAGCAAATCATCAACATACTGTCACAACAATGTTCCAGGAGGCAGGAATAAATCCTGCAAACATTGACAGTATGTGATTAAAAATGGCTGGTGAGTCAACAAAACCTTATGGTAGTCTGCTGTATGTGTATTGTTGACCCTGATAGGTGAATGCAAAAAGGGGCCTGCAGTCTGCATGTAGTGGAATGCTGAAAAAGGCAATATGTATGACAGGCAGAGCACTCAGCTTGAGCAATTAACAGAACAATGAGATGTAGGGACTGATATCAATATGTAGATGTGCCTTGCAGCCTCTTTTGTCCTACAGCGCCGGAGCAGAGAGGAATTCCGGCGCCAGTAATCCTGCTATTGATATGTGTGACTCTCATGTAAATGTCCATGCATTCCTGCTTGACTGTTATGCTAATATGCCATGCATGCACTTTCTATAGCTCAGTATAAAAGAGCTGACTGTATATGCCTCACTCTCTCACTCGCATTCTGACACTCTAGAGATGCAGGGCTCACACCAGCGCGCTGCCACAGTGCTGGGTGAGCCTCATGATGGTGGAAGAATAAAGCACCCCTTTAACCTTCAGTTCGCCGTGTCCACCTGCACTTATTTGATCCTTGCCTCCACACTGGTGACTCTTATTTCATTCCTCTACACACAGTGTGGAGGAATGAAATAAGTGCAGGCGGACACGGCAAACTGAAGGTTAAAGGTGTTTTATTCTTCCATCACGAGACATACTCAGCGCTGTGTTAGTGTGCTGTGAGTGAGCTCTGAGTGCATTCTGAATGCGTTGCAAGTCAGCTTTGAGTGAGCACATTTATACAGACAAGAGAGAATGCATGGCACATTTACATAACAGTCAACACATATCAATTGTTTGATTACTGGCACCGGAATTCCTCTCTTTGCTCCGGGGATGTTTAACAATAGGACAAAAGAGAATGCAAGGCACATTTACATATTGATATCAGTCCATACATATGGTGTGTGTGTGTAGTGTGTGTTACGCACAGGGTTACACAGGGTACGTGTGAAGCGCCTAGTGCAGTAGTATAGTAACATAGAGACGTTTGTAGATAGTGCATGTTGCATGGCATATGTTGCATGTTGCTTTCTGCCTGCTGCTCTGCTTACAGCTACTGCCACCAGCTAGCCCCCATTGGGGGTGAAAAGAGGAGCCGAGTGCGTAAGTCTCCTTCTGCTGATACATAGCCTCTCCACCACCAAGACCCCTGCAGTGCCTCCTCGTGGCCACACATGGTAACTGGGTACCCTGCGGTCCCAGGCTAAACTGGAGGGGATCTCGGAGCAGCAGGGGGCCCCAGAGACGCGGCATATAGGCCCACCCTGTGTGGACACGCCCTGATGCCCGTCAACCCCTGCCCCAACTATGGGTAAATAGCCCCACTGCCTTGTGGGTAATCTATTAAGGTGAAGGCTAAGGGAACAACCCCTGGCAGAAAAGCAATGCGCTGGTGGTGCGCAAAAGGCAGGACTTAAAAGACCAAGGACCCGGCAGCCTCCTGCAGCCATGTTGAGGGACTGGTTGTCATGGGCTTACCCATGCCACCAGGTTTACCTCATCAGCATGAAGACAGTGCTATTGGGAAGAGCGCGCCCCCTATGGCACTCTAAATAATTCAATGCACAGGTGTCCACCTCTGACCATGGTGGGCCTTACCTTCCTGGACATCTGGTTGAAGTCTGGCGGCGACAGGGTGTGTGGCGATGGGAGCAGGTATGAATGTTACTGGGAGCTCCTAGCTATAACCCTGCACGTCAGCAGCACAGAGCTATTATGGTCGCTAACAGCTGGGGTGGCAGCTGTTTTCGGCAGACCCCTGTGTGATTGAGCAGCCCTATTTAGGACAGCACTGCTCACCCCAACTGGGGAGGGGCCTAGAAAAAGTGGCCTAAAAGTTGCCCACCCATCTCTCGCCTGAACAGGTTACTGCGCCTGTTGGGTCATTCCACCTCTGCGGTCGAAACAATAAAAAGAGAACATGCAACCTAAAACTGGCAACATGGAATGTAAGGACACTCTTGGATCGAGGTTCTGATAGACCCCATAGGAGAACAGCCCTGGTTGCTGCTAAACTGAGTCGCTACAACATTGATATTGCTGCACTGAGCGAGACCAGGCTCCTAGATGAGGGCTCTTTAACAGAGGAAGGGATGGGCTACACATTCTTCTGGAGGGTTACCCCTCAGGAGAACAACATCTGCATGGTGTAGGACTGGCCATCAAAAACACCCTTCTACCAAGACTCAGTGAAACACCTGTTGGCATTAATGAGAGACTGATGACACTCCGTATCCCCCTGGTTAAGAATCGCTTTGCTACACTTCTTAGTGCCTATGCACCGACCCTGCCATCGGAGAGTGAGGCCAAGGATTCCTTCTACCAGTCACTGGACGAAACTCTTCGCCGGATCCCCAAGAATGATAAGATCTTCTTACTTGGAGATTTTAATGCCAGAGTGGGTCAGAACAACCAGATATGGAGTGGAGTGCTTGGTAGACACGGAGTTGGCCAGGCTAATGCAAATGGAGTGAGATTGCTCACTCTCTGCTCTGAGCATAACCTGACCATAACCAACACCATCTTCCAGCAAAAGGCCAAATACAAAACATCATGGATGCACCCCCGCTCTAAACACTGGCACCTGATTGATTACATCATTGTGAGGCGCAGTGACATCAGAGATGTCCACATCACCCGTGCCATGAGAGGTGCAGAATGCTGGACAGATCACCGGCTGATCGTGGCCAAGGTCCACATGCAAGTGCGCCCCCCCTTGCGACTACAAGGGCCCAAAAGGCGGAAACTTGATTACTCCCGTCTGGCAAATCTGGATGCAAGAAATGACTTTCATCGCTCCCTGGTTGAGAAACTAGGGGGAGTGGAGCATTTCTTGAGTCTGCCTGAGAAGACCATGGACCAGAAGTGGGACTTTATCAGCTCGGCTCTTTGTGAGGCAGCAGCCCAAACGATTGGCTATAAGAGAAAGAACCACCAAGACTGGTTTGATGACAACTCGAACACCATCCACGACTTGCTGGAGGACAAGCACAGAGCACATCAGGCAATCTTAAGGAACCCCTCATCCATTATCATCAGGCATCAGTGGCAGAGAGCTCGGCGGGATGTACAAAGGGCTACTCGGAGAATGCAGAACGAGTGGTGGACAAAAAAAGGTACATGAAATCCAGGCCTTTGCCGATAAAAATGACATGCATAATTTTTATAATGCTGTCAAGAAGATTTACGGCCCAACAAATCGCTGCATCACTCCCCTGAAAACAGCAGATGGGCTGAGAATTCTAAAGGATCAGCCTAACATCTTGCTGAGATGGGCTGAACACTTTAGTACCCTGCTTAACCAGAACTCAGATGCAGACCCCACTGTTCTCGACGACTTGCCTACACTTCCTCCGATGCAAGACCTGGATCAGCCCCCAACCTTCCTGGAGGTTCTATAAGCTACCCGCTCTCTCAAAAACAACAAGTCCCCTGGTAATGACAACATCCCTGCCGAGCTGTTGAAACAAGGAGGCTACTTGTGTACAAAAACCCTGCACAAGTACATCACCAAGGTCTGGGCCGATGACAACATCCCACAACAATGGAGAGACGCCACAATTGTCACCATTTATAAAAAGAAGGGTGACAAGGCTGTCTGCGGCAAAAGCAGGGGTATTTAGATAGATTAGTTTATTTGACAGTTTTAATTAGTTTATTTCTCTCCTTGCTGTTGCTGGTAAGGTCCTGGCGAAGGTGATGCTTCACAGGCTGATCAACAACATCACAGAATCAGTGCTGCCTGAATCGCAATGTGGTTTCAGGAAGGGCAGGAGCTCAATGGACATGATTTTCACAGCTCGGCAGCTGCAGAAGAAATGTCGGGAGCAACACCAGGACCTGTTCATGGCCTTTGTCGATCTCTCCAAAGCTTTCGACACTGTCCATAGAGAACTCCTATGGGAAGTTCTTCTTAAGTTTGGCTGCCCCAGCAAGTTTGTCAATATCCTCCGCCAATTTCATGATGGTATGACTGCTCGGGTGACTATAGGAGGACAGGAATCTCCTTCCTTCCCCGTTTGTACAGGGGTTAGGCAGGGGTGTGTATTAGCACCAGTACTTTTTAACATCTTCCTGCTCTGTGTCACCCAGCTTCTCCACAAGGAGATTGAGGACAGCAGCAGTGTAACAGTGGACTTCCGTCTAGATGGTAACCTTTTTAATATAAGGAGGCTCCAGGCAACCACCAAACTGCAAAGGGTGAGAGTTATTGAGCTACAGTATGCAGATGGCTGTGCTCTGGTATCTCATAGCCCACAAGATCTCCAGTCTGTTCTTACTGCTGCGGTGAGAGCATACAGCAGGATGGGACTGACGGTGAACACCATCAAAAAGAGGTCATCTGCCAGTGGAGCACCAATATCCCATCTACTCCACCTACCTTCACTATTGCTGGTGAACAGCTGTCTGTTGTTCCATCTTTCAAGTACCTGGGGAGCATCCTCTCTGTAGACAACACCATTGACAATGAGGTCCAGAACAGGATCAGGCAGGCATCCGCTTCTTTTGGGAGACTCCGGCGTCGGGTCTTCCAGAACAAGAACCCCCATCTTCAAACGAAGATCTCTGTTTATCAGGCAGTCTGTGTCACTACTCTCCTCTATAGCTGTGAATCCTGGGTGACTTACAGCCGCCACATTAGGGATCTAGAACGGTTCCATATACACTGCCTTCAGCGCATCCTGGGAATCACCTGGCGTGACCATGTGCCTCATTCTGAGATACTCTTTAAGACCAGCTGTAGGATTATTGAGGCAACGATCACCCAGCACCAGCTACGCTGGCTGGGACATATGGTGAGGATGCCCCCAAACCGGCTGCCTCGCAGGGTGTTATATGGCCAGCTACACCATGGTCGACGCTCTGCTGGAGGGCAGAAGAAGCGCTACAAGGACCAGCTAAAGATGGCCTTAAAGAAGTTCAGGTTCAGACCTGAGGCTCTGGAGGAGGCTGCTGCTGACCGGAACACCTGGCGACAGCAGTGCCTTGTGGGGACCCATATGATGGAGGAGGACAGGACAGCAAGGAGACAGGAGAGAAGACTAAGGAGGAATGCACCTGCAGCCCCTGCTGCCACTACCACAACTTTTACATGCCCTACCTGCAACAGGACATGTGGGTCCAGGATAGGACTACACAGCCATCAAAGGACTCATCGATAGAAGTGGACGTCATCATCGGACCCGATGGACAACCGCAAGCAAGCAAGCTGAAAAAGACAATAGAAGTGTCCACCACAGTCAAAAAAAAAAAAGTGCTGTGGTGTAATGCTATTCAGGAGCAGATAAGTATTTGGAACAGTGTAGTTCGTAGAAGAGACCACTGAGTTCACGGATCTCAGGTCATGAACCATCCTGTAGTCCATTTTGCCAGGCTTCTCTACAGGAAGAATGGGTGTGTTCCATGGGGACTGTGTTGGCACTAGAACTCCTGCCTGAAGAAGACCCTGTATTGTTCCTGCTATGCCTGTCTCCTCTTTTGTGAGAGGATACTGTGCTCTCTATATTGGTTGAGCATTTGCTTTCAATGAGATTTTGACTGGTAAACAGGTAATCAGACCAACATCGACAGAGCCATCTAACCACAGAGTAGGGGGCAGAGCGTCCAAAAGTGCACCTGAATCTGGATGATCAGTGTTTTCTCTGCAATGTGTTCTGTCTAGGTGCAATGTCTGTGGAGTAGCCTGAATTGTGACATTGCATGAGATGCAATAGCAATCAGCAGATGGTGAATAATATAGGTCCCTACATTTTCTGGCAACCCAGTCAGTCAACTTAACCCTTTGAGCGTGTAGAATTTTTGTCAGGAAAATGCAGAGTTTGACCTCAGATTTTCAAATGACAATAGCTTCAGAACGGTAATAGTTAGAGGCAAAGTCCCAATTACAAAAATGTTGCAGAAGAACCCAAGTATTTGCCAAGTGAACTTGCATCCATGCATAGTGCATAATTGGATGTAATTTGCATATTGCAACAATCCAAATTTTATTATAACACTATAGCTTCAGAAAGATTATACAGTGGTACCTCTACTTACGAACGTCTCTACATACAGAATTTTCAGGTTACGAGACGCCTCAACGGGAAAATATTGCCTCTAGTTACGAACGAAATTTCAGGATACGAAAGGCAAAAAAGTACGCGCTCCTCGCAGCTTCCGTAGTTTACCGAACGTAAACATACCTGTAGCTGCTCTGCCATTGGCTATCGCCTAGCATCTTCCTGGTATCCCATTGGCCACGAAGTTTTTTTTTTTTTTCCAAAACTTTATTAAGAACAAGGTGAAAGTTTTACGTGTGTGTACAGTACAGAATTAACATTTATTCGCTATGGGCCCCAAGAAAGTGACGGAGATAAGTGGAAAAGGAGAAAAGAAGAGTTTTTTTGTCCATACAAACAAAGAAAGGAGATAATCGAAAGGTATGAAAAGGGGATGCGTTTGGTTGATCTCGCCAAAGAATATGGCCATAATACATCAACGATCAGCACGGTATTAAAACAAAACGAAGCCGAACGCACTTACAAGCCGACAAAAGCAAACGTCCTTGGATCAGAACATGAACCAAAGAAGGCAAAAGGTGACGACGTCGACGACGATAGCAGTTAAAGGGTAAATGAACATAATTTTTTATTATTCTTTCTCTTTT
Organism: Pholidichthys leucotaenia; assembly: GCA_020510985.1. NCBI lineage: Eukaryota > Metazoa > Chordata > Actinopteri > Cichliformes > Pholidichthyidae > Pholidichthys > Pholidichthys leucotaenia. The sequence goes on along the minus strand of CM035837.1, from coordinate 190,116,824 downwards.
ATTATTCTCTTTTATTATTCTTTCTCTCATTTTAAACTCTCATTTTATGTTTATTGTGCAGTAATCTAATTGTAACATGTATTTGTTACATGTTTTGATGCGTTTTTACGATTTATAAAAAATTTATGCCCGAATTTTGGGGGCTTGGAACGGATTACGGCATTTACATGTAAAACGCACCTCTACTTACGAATTTTTCACGTTACGAGAATTCTTCCGGAACGAATTAAATTCGTAAGTAGAGGTACCACTGTAGTTAGATGCACAGTTCCAATTACAAAAGTGTTGCAGAGGTACCTAAGTGTCTGCCAAGTGAACTTGCATCCATGCATTGTGCATAATTGGACCTAATTTGCATATTGTGACAATCCAAATTTTACAACACTACAGCTCCAGAATGGTAATAGTTAGATGCAAAGTCCCAAATACAAAAATGTTGCAGAGGAAACCAATTGTCTGCCAAGCAAACTTGCATCCATGCATTGTGCATAATTGGACCTAATTTGCATATTGCAACAATCCAAATTTTATTATAACACTATAGCTTCAGAATTACAGTTAGATGCAAAGTCCCAATTATAAAAGTGTTGCAGAGGTACCCAAGTGTCTGCCAGGTGAACGTGCATCCATGCATTGTGCATAATTGGACCTAATTACCGCTCCATAAAGCGGTAGAAGATGGATGGATGGACAATTTTTGTTTCACACATTGTCACCACATGGTCCTTTTGTCCCATCATTGACAAAATTACTAAAAATCATACAAAACAAAAACAATTTTGGTGTCACATTGTCACCACATGGCCTTTTATCCCTTCATTTGCCCCTTCATCTTCTACCGCTCCAGAAAAGCGGTAGAAGATGGATGGATGGACAATTTTTGTTTCACACTTTGTCAACACATGGTACTTTTGTCCCTTCATTTGTTTCTTCATCTTCTACCGCTCCGGAAAAGTGGTAAAAGATGGATGGATGAACAATTTTTGTTTTACACACTGTCATCACATAGCCTTTTGTCCCATCATTGACAAAATTACTAAAAATCATTAAAAAAACACAAATCTCATGGCACATTTGTTTCACACTAAACTAAAATGAAACAAATGAAACACAGTTTATGCAACAAATATGTACCTGTTTGTTTTGTCGGTCAAACCATCCAGAATTCCGGAGTCCAAAAAAGCGACACAAAATCAATGACGGGCGCAGATGACAGGTCCTTCTCTCCACGATATCCAACTGGCTGCTCAAATGCTTTCAGCCATGGCTGAGAAACTTCTTCATCTCTAAGAAGCTCCCAGCTGTCAATGTCCAAACCTCCCGCCGCATTGCCACTACCTATTGACCTGCCACCATGCACACGTGACACGTCGATGTGCACCGGCAGTGCGCTCTTGCCCAGCCAAATGTTGCCCACGGGCTGCTCTGGACTTTTTCGCTCCGCGACCACGGTTTGGCAAAGCAGAACAATCTGCAGACGAGGCTCCTGTGCCTTTTTGGGCACGGTTGGACACAGAAAGCGCAGCTGCAGCGTCATGCGCAAGATGTCCGTCTCCACTTTCACGCAAACTGCTTGCACCATTGTCCAAAGGCACATAATCAGAGCTGGACTCTAACTCAGTTGACAAATTAGGGCTCTTCCTCTGAACCAGGAGCGGCGAATACCAGTGCTAATACCTCTTCAGCTGAGAACGTTTTCCTCGCCATCCTGTTTCCTCCGTGTCAACCAGAAGAATGAAAGGGGGCAGGCTTCAAACACTGATTTGACCTACTTATTGAATTTGGACCATTTCCAGTTTTCACGGTAAGTGAAAAGCCACACCTCTCAGCCACCAAGTGGTGTTAAAAGGTTTGTACATTTCACACTCTATTCAGCTGTACAGGCTTTGTTTGAACTGATCAGCTGACAGGCGCAGAAGTGCGCCATACACACTCAAAGGGTTAAGACAGTTTTTCACCATTGGTCCCAGTGCCCTTGCCTCCTCCCCTGCAGACACCCCCAGTGTGACATAGGGTGCAGCAGTGTCCGAGAGGGCATACAGAAGCAACAAGTCTTTGTCCAGATAAACTGCAGCAGCGACTCCTTGTGGACCCACATAAACGTCTTTGCACACCAAGTCCTGTACCCCCACCAAAGCATCCCACTGATCAGCAAACAGTTCCTGATCATCATGTGAATAGTTCATTGTACAATGGAGTGGATCATGTGGGGGGTCATAAGGTTGAACAGAGTCTATCCATGGGGCCCACGTGATATATTTGTCCACCAGTTGATTTTTATCATGGCTTACATCATTCAGCTGCAGCCACCACACAGTTGCAAAAGTGGTTTGATCTTCCTCTGTGTCTGCTTCCTGTATTTGCAACTGTGGATCATTTAGGAAAGTGACACACCTGATGTGCACTGGAGCATAGTCCCATCTGGTAGACACACAGCAGTCCCAGTGGAAGCAAAATAAATGTGTGCCCTCACTTTCAGAAGCACATCTCTTCCCAGAAAATTTGCAGGACAGTCTGGTGAATACAGAAAAGAGTGGACAAAATCCAGTCCAGCCAGTGAACAGTTCAGTGGTACTGAGAAAGGGAGACATTTCGGGGTCCAAGAGATGCCAACCACTGATGTATAATTAGTGACAGGGGTAGAGAAGTTGATATTGATGAAAAGTGAGCCCCTGTGTCCATTATAACTTCATAAGTCTTGTCTCCCACTGTGAGGGATAGTATTGGATCAGAAAGTGCTATCTCTTCTGTGAGGCTTTCTAGTCATTGCTGACTAGGCATCATGCTCTGGTTGGGAGCCGTGTGTGATTGCTGAAGCTGCTGTGACTGATCTGGCCACACCCCGGGTGCTGGAGGTGAGGTGGGTGCATAATTTGTCAGATTGTGACATTGCATTGATTTGATCAGATGATACTGAGCAGCTTGGGCGGACATCCGATCTTGGAGAGGATTTTGAAGAGGCCATCCCTACTAACACGGTCAAAAGCCTTCGTCAGGTCAATGAAGGCTACGAAGAGTGGCTGCCTCTGTTCCCTACATTTCTCCTGCAGCTGTCTGAGAGAGAACACCATGTCGATTGTAGACCTGTTGGCTCGGAACCCGCACTGCGATTCGGGGTAGACTCTCTCTGCCAGAACTTGAAGCCTCTTGAGGATAACACGAGCGAACAGCTTCCCAACGATGCTGAGGAGAGAGATGCCACAGTAGTTATTGCAGTCGCTCCTGTCACCTTTGTTCTTATATAGTGTGACAATGTTGGCATCCCTCATGTCCTGCAGCACTTCGCCTTCTCTCCAACACAGACAGAGGATTTCATGCAGCTCCGTGATCAGTGACCCTTTGCAACACTTCAGAACCTCAGCAGGGATGCCGTTCTTCCCGGGGGCTTTGCCGGTGGCAAGGGAGTCAAGGGCCTCGCTCAGTTCATTGATGGTCGGTTCTCCATCAAACTCCCCCAATACAGGCATACACTCGATGGCATTCAGGGCATCGTCAGTGACTATGTTCTCCCTGGCATACAGCTCAGAGTAGTGCTCTGCCCAGCACTCCATCTGTTGTGCCTGATCCTGGATTAACTCCCCTGTGGCAGACTTTAAGGGTGTGATTTTCTTCTGTATAGGGCTCAAGGCCAGCTTGATTCCATCGTACATCCCCTTGATGTTGCCCGTGTCTGCAGCCAGCTGTATCTGGGAGCAGAGCTGAAGCCAGTAGTCGTTGGCGCATCGCCTGGCACGCTGCTGGACTTTGCTACGGGCGGCCGGAGGACTTGCAGATCGCGTTCGCTGGGGCAGGCTTTATAAGCTACCAAGGCGTTCCGCTTCTCCACGATTACTGAGATCATTTCATCGAAGTGACCCTTGAACCAGTCTGCTAACCTGCTGGTTTTCTTGCCAAAGGTGGTCATGGCAGCCTTGTGCACGGCATCTCTGAAGTGCTGCCACCTTTCTTGGGCACTAGCGCCGGAACGGCCTGGGAGAGATTCCTCAAGCACGCGTGCAAATTCCTCCACTTTCTCCTGGTTGTGCGTCTTACTTGTATCAATGCGAGGCCTGCCTTCCTTTATCGTGCAGTGCACTTTCTTGGTTCGCAGGTTGACCTTGCTACATACTAGGGAGTGAGCTGTATCACAGTCAGCACTCTGGAAGCTTCGTGTGATCTGGACGCTGGGTAGACAGCTGCATCTGGTGAGAATCAAATCAAGCTGGTGCCAGTGCTTGGATCTTGGATGTCTCCAGGAGACTCTGTGTTGGGGCTTTGTGTTAAAGAATGTATTTGTGATGCAGAGACCGTGATGGCAACAGAATTCCAGTAGACGTTGTCCATTTTCGTTCATCCTTCCTATGCCGAACTGGCCCAAACAGGTAGGCCAAGAGTTGTAATCGGCACCAACTCTAGCGTTAAAGTCGCCGAGGATGAACAATGGCTCCTGTTTTGGGATTTTCTCTATGGCGGTACTGAGGACGTCGTAGAATTTGTCTTTAGCTTCCGCTGTAGACGTCAGTGTTGGTGCATAGGCACTGATTAAACTGACTGTCCCCTCTGAGGAGTGAAGCTGAAGGGACAGAATGCGTTCGCTTCCCTCTGTGGGTGGAATAATGGATCTCAAGAGGGTGATCCTAACCGCAAATCCAACTCCATGTTCCCTGGTCTCGTCAGGTGGTTTCCCCTGCCAGAAAAAGGAGAAGTCCCTCTCTCTCACAGATCCTGACCCTGCGAGCCTGGTCTCTTGGAGAGCGACGATGTCCATCTGCAGTCTGCTCAGTTCCATGTCGATGACTGCTGTCTTGCGAGCATCACTGATTTCCTGAAGATCGTCAGAGAAACCTGGTGTCATTGTTCTGACGTTCCATGTGCCCATCTTTAGGGAGGGTGTTTTCTTCTTTCTGTTCTTGTTGCTTGGTGCGAGGTTATCGAGCCACTTGTCGGTTTTCACCCTAGACCCCACGCACCCAGTGAGGTTAACGGTCCGTGGTGAGGCAGCACCTTATTGGCTGGGGGCTGCCCAGCTTAAGGCGGGCGGTAGATGCCCAGTGGAGCACGATGGCCCCTCCCACCGTCGGAAGCAGCCCCTGGCATCGAGCTCTACACCAATCGAACGAAGACTTATAGCCGGTACACTGCTGCTTCCCGTGTTGTATTGACGCTGCATAGCGAAGCTGGAGTGTCCTCTCCATTGCGCAAAGCCTGGGTAAGTTGATATGGAGGAAAAGCTGTTACCCATGCAGCAGGTCCTCCCTCTCCATGTCGCTGAAATGATCTAATGGAAAGGCAAAAGCCAGTACACATGGTTCCAGCGCTGTCGCAGGAGCTGCCAGAGCAACGTTGTAGACAACGACAAACTGCCTTAGGGGCTCCGACTCCGGATTTTTCCTCAGGGTTGACTCCCGAAGCCTTTCCCATGAGCAGGTATATCGCAAGGCAGCGGAGGTTTGAAATCAGGGTTTTCCTTCCCCTAGGTGAGCTGCCTTCCCGGCTGTCGAGCCCCACCTACCCGAAGCAGTCTGGTTTTAAGGTGTCAAAAACCCGCCTTCACCCCTTCTCCTGTCAGTAGAAGCAGTCCCGCGACAAGCACACCAGGAGCTGGACTTAGTTGTCAGAGGCTGTAAGAGACGCACGCCATATGGGAGCACCTTATAGATAGTGGGAGCTTATCCCCACTTCCACCCCCGGCTATGACAACCTTGGGAACCTAGGATTCTGCCCAGGGATGGGTACTTAAACCCACGACGCATTCCAGGGTGGCTCTAACAGACAGTGGTACTGAGTTCTGTACAACATTGTGAAATACCTCCTGTGCAATTGCATTATTGCGTGGATTTTCTCCAGTCATGTCATTCCAAAGTGCCAAACACTTGTCTACATAGGCTCCTGCTTCCTCTCCTTCATCCCAGCATTCATCCCACTTTGGATGGTGCTTCTCATTTATCTAACAATCTGGCATCTTTTTTATCCAAATTTCCAAAACCATGACTACTCAGAGTTGGGACCAGGAAGCAGAGTCGCAGTCTTACACGCCTCTCTGCAGCTCCTCTTCATCTGCCACCCCTCAGCTTAGCCCCTGTCTTCCCCATCAGAGAATCGTTGTCTGCTCCCTCCAAAGTGAATAAAAATATAATGTATAAGCATCCCAAAGTGATAAAGCAAAATATTGGTAAAACTCAAATTAAACATAAAGCCTCTAAATTGAATGATTTGGCCTCTGTTCCTCCTCATAATTTAAAAATTAAATGTGGTTTATTAAATATTAGGTCTCTAACTCCCAAGTCTCTGTTAGTCCATGATCTGTTAATTGATCATCAGATTGATTTAATTTCCCTTACAGAGACTTGGTTAGGACAAGAGGATTATGTTGGTTTAAATGAATCAACTCCCTCTGGTTATTTAAACTGTCAAAATCCCAGAAGTTCTGGTCGTGGAGGAGGAGTAGCAACAATTTACCATTCCAAATTACTAGTTAATGTAAAGCAAAAAACATGTTATAATTCCTTTGAGGGCCTGGTCCTCAGTATTGGGCACTTTAGCAATTTTAGGTTAAACCCAATTTTATTTGCCATAGTTTATCGTCCCCCATCAACCTACTCAGAATTTTTATCCGAATTTGCTGATTTCTTAGCTGATTTAGTGCTGAAATCTGATAGAATAATTATAGTAGGGGACTTTAATATACATGTGGATGTAGATAGTGACTGCCTTAATGTGGCATTCAATTCAATATTAGACTCGATTGGGTTTTCTCAGAAAGTAGGAAATTCTACTCATTACCTCCACCATACATTGGACCTTGTTTTGACATATGACATAGAAATAGAAAATCTTGTAGTGTCTCCTCATAACCCTGTACTGTCAGACCATTGTCTGTTAACCTTTGATTTTACTATTTCTGACTATTTGGCTCCTAAAGAAAAATATTATTACAGTAGATGCCTCTCAGATGATGCTGTTTCCAAATTTATGCAGATTGTTTCCTCTATGCCATGTGTCAACACAACAGAAATAAGCTATAGACAGCTTGCTCCTTCTGTAATTGATAACATGGTGGATAGTGTTTCAGCTTATCTGCATCAGACTCTAGACTTGGTGGCCCCCTTAAAAAAGAAAAAGTCTAATCAGAGATTTCTAACTCCTTGGTTCAACACAGAAACTCGTAGCTTAAAACAGAAGACTCGTCAATTAGAAAGAAAATGGCACTCTACTAATTTAGATGAAATCTATTTAGCTTGGAGAAATCATCTTTTAATTTATAAAAAATCTCTTAGAAGAGCTAGAACGAGTTATTACTCTGCATTAATAGAAGAGAACAAGAATAATCCCAGGTTTCTTTTCAGTACTGTAGCCAGGTTGACAAAGAGTCAGGACTCTGTCAATCCTAGCATTCCCTTAGAGCTTACTAGTCAGGACTTTATGAACTTTTTCAATAATAAAATTTCATCCATCAGAGATAAAATCAATCAGATTCTTCCCACAGTTAACTTAAATACTGTAACTACTACAACTCCTTCTGTTGATCTCTGTCTTGATGAGTTTACTCCAATCGACCTTTGTGAGTTAGACAAAATAGTTTCCTCATCCAAACCTTCAACTTGTCTTTTAGACCCTATTCCTACCAGGTTATTTAAAGAAGTCTTCCCACTTATTGGTAGCCTTATTCTTCATATAATCAATTCTTCATTAACTTTAGGCCATGTACTGCAGGCTTTTAAAACGGCTGTAATTAAACCCTTACTCAAAAAGCCAACGCTAGATCCAGGGGCTTTAGCTAACTATAGACCAATCTCTAATCTCCCTTTCATTTCAAAAATCTTAGAAAGAGTTGTTGCTACACAATTATTTGACCACCTGCAGGGAAATGGTTTACTTGAAGAGTTTCAATCTGGGTTTAGAATCCATCATAGTACTGAAACAGCCTTAGCGAAGGTCACTAACGACCTCCTCATTGCATCTGATAATGGACTAGTTTCTGTACTTGTCCTTTTAGACCTTAGTGCAGCTTTTGATACTATCGATCATAATATTCTACTTGATAGATTAGAACACTATGTTGGACTTAATGGAACTTCGTTGCAATGGTTTAGATCTTATTTATCTGATAGGTTCCAGTTTGTTCATGTAAATAATGAGTTTTCTTTCAACTCAAAGCTTAGTCATGGAGTTCCACAGGGATCTGTGCTAGGCCCTACTCTTTTTAGTTTATATATGCTTCCGTTAGGCAACATTATTAGAAAGCACTGTATACATTTTCATTGTTATGCTGATGACACACAATTATACCTGTCAATGAAGCCATATGATAGTAATCAATTAGCCAAGTTAGAAGCCTGTCTTAAGGAAATCAAAGCTTAGATGACTTGTAATTTCCTGCTATTAAATTCAGATAAGACTGAAGTCATTCTTGTTGGTCCAAAAAACCTTAGAAATTCCTTTCCAAATCAAACTTTCAGTTTGGATGCGGTTACTCTTTCTCTTAATAGCTCTGTGAGGAACCTTGGAGTTATTTTTGATCAGGATTTGTCCTTCAATTCACATATTAAATTTGTTTCTAAGACTGCCTTCTATCATTTGCGTAATATTGCCAAGATTAGGAGCATCTTGTCTCAGAGTGATGCTGAGAAACTGATCCACGCTTTTGTTAGCTCGAGATTAGATTATTGTAATTCTTTATTATCAGGCTGTCCTAAAACATCTTTAAAAAGTCTTCAGCTGATCCAAAATGCTGCAGCAAGAGTTTTAACAGGTACTAGAAAGAGAGATCATATCTCTCCGGTTCTGGCCTCCCTTCATTGGCTTCCCATAGAGTTTAGAATTAAGTTTAAAATCCTTCTTCTTACTTACAAAGCTCTAAACAATCAGGCTCCTTTTTATTTAAAAGATCTGATACTACCGTATTATCCTAACAGAGCACTACGCTCCCAAAATGCAGGATTACTTGTAATACCTAGAATCTCCAAAAGTACAATGGGAGGCAGAGCCTTCAGTTATCAAGCTCCTCTCCTGTGGAATCAGCTGCCAATCTGGATTCGGGAGTCAGACTCGATCTCTGTTTTTAAGAATAGGGCTAAAACCTACCTTTTTGATATAGCCTACAATTAGGGAGGGATCATGTGTTTCTGAACCCTCCCTTAGTTATGCTGCTAATAGGTTTAGTCAGCCGGGGGACCTCCAGTAATGCACTGGGCCTCACTCCTTTCCTCACTCTCTATGAAATATTTTTTTTTTGCTGGTCATTAACATCTGTTTGTTCTCTCCCATAGATTGAGTCCCCATCGTGCTGTTTGCTCTCTACATGTCTGTTCTTTTCTTCTTCTCTATCCCCTCACCCCCCAGCCAGTCGCAGCAGATGACTGCCCCTCCCTGAGCCTGGTTCTGCTGGAGGTTTCTTCCTGTTAAAAGGGAGTTTTTCCTCTCCACCGTCGCCAAGTGCTTGCTCACAGAGGATCGCCTGATTGCTGGGGTCTTTCTGCAACGGTGGGGGTTCCCCCCCTACAGTTGATAGTGCTATGAGATGACTGTTGTTGTGAAATGGCGCTATATAAATAAAGTTGAATTGAATTGAATTGAATTGAATTTTTTCATGTGGATTTCTGTCAGTTCTGCACTAGTGAGGTCTACAAGAAACATCCCCCTCATTACTGCAAAAATGTTATCACTGTGTTGTCTGAATGGAGCCTCATCAGGCTCATTTGTGGTGCCAGGCTCTTCCTCTATGTTTTTGAGTATAGAGGCTGAGATGTGAGCAGCCACTATTCTCCTGACATCTGCCAAGCACAAACGGCATCCATCTGTGGCCTTCTGCATGGCTCTGATTCACGGAGATTCTCCCGAGGTCAGGTGAGGTAATGTGTCACAAATGGCTTTAAGGTCCTTAAAGGACCATTCTGAATAGTGTGCTGCCCCAGTTTCAGTAGTTATCATGGGCATGTGCTTATTATCTACCTCAGATATGGCACCTACTTGTAAACACGAACGCTGAGGTGCCTTTTCGGTCAGAATTTTCTATTGTCGACCCATAGTCATCATATTTCCACTTTTTTGTGTGCCTGAAGGAAAGTTTTTTTATCTGTGTAATGAGTGATTTTCTTAGGGGTGTTTCCCCCAGAAACATAAATTTTGTAGACTAGCTCTAGCCTCTGCTAAAGATCTTTGTATTTTATTCATTGCAGCCCCTAAATCATCCCTCTAATTTCCTGTTTTCAGTTTTGGTGAGGGGGTGGAGGTGGCAGCTATCTCCAGTTTACTGGGGGACTCCTCCTCCTCCTCACAGTGAGAAAAGTGTTTGTGTTGATCTAGTGACTCTGTTGGTGTAAGTTGATTACACAAGGTTACAAAAATATTTTTTTTATAAGTTGTCTGTGTTTTTTCAGCTGATTTAAGACAATTTTGCACCGCTGAATCCGAAAATGACATCCATGTCTCTCAATCATGTGCTAACTAAAAACCCGTACTTACTTAGTACTTACTTAGTACTGTGCATGTACTTACCTTTATATAAAGGTAAGTACATGCACAGTACTTTATATAAAGGTAAGTACATGTAAATTGAATGTTAAGTCATCATTGTTCAAAATTCAGAGAATTTCAAGACATAAAAAATAATTTTGCATCATATAAAGCGAAAATGCCCGTACATGTAAACAAAAACGTATAAAACAACATGTGCCCATAATTCAAAATGTTGACCTGATTGAGCAAAACCAATGTGATTTTTTTTGATTCAGCACATCAAAATTGTCCCAAATCAGCTAAAAAAAAACAAAAAAACTTAGACAATAAATTTGGTGTTGACCAGTGTTTTTAATCTGATGTATTGCATCTGCATCACCTTCATTGTCTCCTGAGGTCAGCATTGACCTCATGTGGAACACTCCTGTTACTGCATTTACCAGATCATGGTTTTCTTTAACATATGTAGTGAGAGGCATCTGCTTTGACAGCAGGCTCACACATTCTGCATATGGACTTGACTGTGACATACAAGGAGCTGGAGGGGCTGTTGGAGGAGATGAGGCAACTTCCTCATATTGAGTTGGTTTCTCACTGTCCTGTTTTTGTCTAAACAACTGTAAGGTCACCTTTCCAGAATCACTTACAACTATCTGTCCTTCTTTCAATGCTGCCACAGGTTTAGGAATGTAACACATAGCCCTTGTCTTATTTTTTTCTGTATCCTTAGCACTATGAATTGTAGGAAGAATCATAAGTTTTAAAACATATGATTTTTCTTTTTCATAATTCCCTATAATGATTTTTATGTAACACCATAAGAAAAGCACATGATTTTTAAAAAAAATCTTATTGTCCTTTCTTATCATTATTATTATTAATGTTCTTACTTGTATATTATTATTATTATTATTATTATTATTATTATGACCCAAGCCAGTGACAACTGGATTCGAGGTCGGTCGGATCGGATACTGGCGACACCAGCAGAGATTGTTTTATTATCAACAGGTCAGTAAAAATGAAACCAAAGAAGGAGGAAATGGAAGAGATCAAAAAATCGCTGAACTTCTTGTCAGACGAACTGACCAAAGTGGCCAATCAACAGCTTACACTGTTAGGGCTAATGGAAGAAGTCCGAGAATTGAAATTAACAATTAAGGAAAAAGACAAAAAATTGCAGACTTGGAGCGACACATCGAGGATCTTGAACAATATTCTCGTATGGATGATCTAATTTTAAGTGGACTAGATATTAAATATCAATCATATGCCAATGTTACAGCAGGAATGAGAGGTGAGGAGACTCCCCTAAGTGAATCAGTCTCTCTGGAAAACCAAGTGCTTCAGTTCCTTGAAAGCAGAAATATAAAGGTTGAAGTAAATGCAATTTCAGGCTGTCATACTTTATTGAGAAAAGATAATAAAACAAAGAAATCAATTGTGATGCGCTTTGTGAACAGAAGGGTAAAGAATAACATACTGGTAAAGATTAACATACTGAGGCAGGCCAGAAAGCTACGGGGAACAGAAGTTTACCTGAATGAACATTTAACAAAGGCTAATGCTGAAATAGCACGGCAAGCACGGATGCTGAAAAGACAAAATAAGATACTGGCAACATGGACAAGAAACTGTAGAGTTTGGATCAAACTAAATGGAACTAAATGGAACGTCTCCGGCAGTCGGAAGTCACGAAACTTAATGTAGAATCGGTGTGTGACTTTGCAAAAACGATGTCTGCCACTGTAGTATTCTCTGGGCCCCTCCCCAATCTGACCAGTGATGACATGTTTAGCCGCTCGTCATCCTTGAACCGCTGGCTGTCTGTGTGGTGTCCTGCAAACGATGTGGGCTACATTGACAATTGGAGCTCTTTTTGGGGAAAACCTGGTCTTATGAGACGAGACATCCCACTTTGGATGGTGCTTCTCATTTATCTAACAATCTGGCATCTTTTTTATCCAAATTTCCAAAACCCTGACTACTCAGAGTTGGGACCAGGAAGCAGAGTCGCAGTCTTACACGCCTCTCTGCAGCTCCTCTTCATCCGCCACCCCTCAACTTAGCCCCTGTCTTCCCCATCAGAGAATCACTGTCTGCTCCCTCCAAAGTAAATAAAAATATAATGCATAAGCATCCCAAAGTGATAAAGCAAAATATTGGTAAAACTCAAATTAAACATAAAGCCTCTAAATTGAATGAATTGGCCTCTGTTCCTCCTCATAATTTAAAAATTAAATGTGGTTTATTAAATATTAGGTCTCTAACTCCCAAGTCTCTGTTAGTCCATGATCTGTTAATTGATCATCAGATTGATTTAATTTCCCTTACAGAGACGTGGTTAGGGCAAGAGGGTTATGTTGGTTTAAGTGAATCAACTCCCTCTGGTTATTTAAACTGTCAAAATCCCAGAAGTTCTGGTCGTGGAGGAGGAGTAGCAACAATTTGTCATTCCAAATTACTAGTTAATGTAAAGCAAAAAACATGTTATAATTCCTTTGAGGGCCTGGTCCTCAGTATTGGGAACTTTAGCAATTTTAGGTTAAACCCAATTTTATTTGCCATAGTTTATCATCCCCCATCAACCTACTCAGAATTTTTATCCGAATTTGCTGATTTCTTAGCTGATTTAGTGCTGAAATCTGATAGAATAATTATAGTAGGGGACTTTAATATACATGTGGATGTAGATAGTGACTGCCTTAATGTGGCATTTAATTCAATATTAGACTCGATTGGGTTTTCTCAAAAAGTAGGAAATTCTACTCATTACCTCCACCATACATTGGACCTTGTTCTGACATATGGCGTAGAAATAGAAAATCTTGTAGTGTCCCCTCATAACCCTGTACTGTCAGACCATAGTCTGTTAACCTTTGATTTTACTATTTCTGACTATTTGGCTCCTAAAGAAAAATATTATTACAGTAGATGCCTCTCAGATGATGCTGTTATCAAATTTATGCAGATTGTTTCCTCTATGCCATTTGTCAACACAACGGAAATAAGCTATAGACAGCTTGCTCCTTCTGTAATTGATAACATAGTGGATAGTGTTTCAGCTTCTCTGCATCAGACTCTAGACTTGGTGGCCCCCTTAAAAAAAGAAAAAGTCTAATCAGAGATTTCTAACTCCTTGGTTCAACAAAGAAACTCGTAGCTTAAAACAGAAGACTCGTCAATTAGAAAGAAAATGGCACTCTACTAATTTAGATGAAATCTATTTAGCTTGGAGAAATCATCTTTTAATTTATAAAAAATCTCTTAGAAGAGCTAGAACGAGTTATTACTCTGCATTAATAGAAGAGAACAAGAATAATCCCAGGTTTCTTTTCAGTACTGTAGCCAGGTTGACAAAGAGTCAGGACTCTGTCAATCCTAGCATTCCCTTAGAGCTTACTAGTCAGGACTTTATGAACTTTTTCAATAATAAAATTTCATCCATCAGATATAAAATCAATCAGATTCTTCCCACAGTTAACTTAAATACTGTAACTACTACAACTCCTTCTATTGATGTCTGTCTTGATGAGTTTACTCCAATCGACCTTTGTGAGTTAGACAAAATAGTTTCCTCATCCAAACCTTCAACTTGTCTTTTAGACCCTATTCCTACCAGGTTATTTAAAGAAGTCTTCCCACTTATTGGTAGCCTTATTCTTCATATAATCAATTCTTCATTAACTTTAGGCCATGTACCGCAGGCTTTTAAAACGGCTGTAATTAAATCCTTACTCAAAAAGCCAACGCTAGATCCAGGAGCTTTAGCTAACTATAGACGAATCTCTAATCTCCCTTTCATTTCAAAAATCTTAGAAAGAGTTGTTGCTACGCAATTATTTGACCAACTGCAGGGAAATGGTTTACTTGAAGAGTTTCAATCTGGGTTTAGAATCCATCATAGTACTGAAACAGCCTTGGCGAAGGTCACTAACGACCTCCTCATTGCATCTGATAATGGACTAGTTTCTGTACTTGTCCTTTTAGACCTTAGTGCAGCTTTTGATACTATCGATCATAATATTCTACTTGATAGATTAGAACACTATGTTGGACTTAATGGAACTTCGTTGCAGTGGTTTAGATCTTATTTATCTAATAGGTTCCAGTTTGTTCATGTCAATAATGAGTTTTCTTTCAACTCAAAGCTCAGTCATGGAGTTCCACAGGGATCTGTGCTAGGCCCTACTCTTTTTAGTTTATATATGCTTCCATTAGGCAACATTATTAGAAAGCACTGTATACATTTTCATTGTTATGCTGATGACACACAATTATACCTGTCAATGAAGCCACATGATAGTAATCAATTAGCCAAGTTAGAAGCCTGTCTTAAGGAAATCAAAGCTTAGATGACTTGTAATTTCCTGCTATTAAATTCAGATAAGACTGAAGTCATTCTTGTTGGTCCAAAAAACCTTAGAAATTCCTTTCCAAATCAAACTTTCAGTTTGGATGCGGTTACTCTTTCTCTTAATAGCTCTGTGAGGAACCTTGGAGTTATTTTTGATCAGGATTTGTCCTTCAATTCACATATTAAATTTGTTTCTAAGACTGCCTTCTATCATTTGCATAATATTGCCAAGATTAGGAGCATCTTGTCTCAGAGTGATGCTGAGAAACTGATCCACGCTTTTGTTAGCTCGAGATTAGATTATTGTAATTCTTTATTATCAGGCTGTCCTAAAACATCTTTAAAAAGTCTTCAGCTGATCCAAAATGCTGTAGCAAGAGTTTTAACAGGTACTAGAAAGAGAGATCATATCTCTCCGGTTCTGGCCTCCCTTCATTGGCTTCCCATAGAGTTTAGAATTAAGTTTAAAATCCTTCTTCTTACTTACAAACCTCTCAACAATCAGGCTCCTTTTTATTTAAAAGATCTGATACTACCATATTATCCTAACAGAGCACTATGCTCCCAAAATGCAGGATTACTTGTAATACCTAGAATCTCCAAAAGTACAATGGGAGGCAGAGCCTTCAGTTATCAAGCTCCTCTCCTGTGGAATCAGCTGCCAATCTGGATTCGGGAGTCAGACTCGATCTCTGTTTTTAAGAATAGGGCTAAAACCTACCTTTTTGATATAGCCTACAATTAGGGAGGGATCATGTGTTTCTGAACCCTCCCTTAGTTATGCTGCTAATAGGTTTAGTCAGCCGGGGGACCTCCAGTAATGCACTGGGCCTCACTTCTTTTCTCACTCTCAATGAAATATTTTTTTTTTGCTGGTCATTAACATTTGTTTGTTCTCTCCCATAGATTGAGTCCCCATCGTGCTGTTTGCTCTCTACATGTCTGTTCTTTTCTTCTTCTCTATCCCCTCACCCCCCAGCCAGTCGCAGCAGATGACTGCCCCTCCCTGAGCCTGGTTCTGCTGGAGGTTTCTTCCTGTTAAAAGGGAGTTTTTCCTCTCCACCGTTGCCAAGTGCTTGCTCACAGGGGATCGCCTGATTGCTGGGGTCTTTCTGCAACGGTGGGGGTTCCCCCTACAGTTGATAGTGCTATGAGATGACTGTTGTTGTGAAATGGCGCTATATAAATAAAGTTGAATTGAATTGAACACCTGAGGAAGCAAAGGCCATAATAATCAGAGATCTCACTGACTTAAATAAATATAGATGAACACTGATTAAGAAAATTAAGAGACTATGATAATCCATATCCACACACATAACAAGAATAGTTCTTTTGTGACATACCATGTCAATGTACTTTAAAAAAAAAACAAAAAAAAAAAAACTTACGACTGACTTGAGTAGACATCAGTTATCCCCAGTTGGAGGAAGTCATTTGACACAGAGTGAGGAAATTCAAACTCTGAAAATATGCCATTATGCTGAACATAAACTACAAGAGATGGTGAATGATATTGATCCTGATAACCACTTTTTCAATAATATTCATAATCATTGTGAATATTATACTGAAAAGCAATTCAAAAGTCAAGTGCAATTAGATGGTAAACTATCAATAATACATTTCAATAGCAGAAGTCTTAACAAAAACTTTCCACAGATTCAGGACTATTTAAAACAGCTAGACAGAAAATTTACAGCTATTGCAGTCTCTGAAACTTGGCTTAATGAAGAGCAGGCTCCTCTGATGGCAATAGAGGGATATCAGATGTTTCATATTAACAGATCTTAAAAAAAGGGTGGTGGTGTTGCACTGTATATTGATGACCTGTATAGGTGTAAACTTGTAAATGGAATGTCCTTTGCACTACCAGGGATTCTGGAATATGTTACCGTTGAGATTGACCAAGATAAAACAAAAAATCTAATTATAAATTGTATATATAGAATGTCGGGAACTTGCATTGAGACATTCAGAGATAAATTAGTCGAGCTGTACAATAATATTACTAGTAAGAAAATGGTTGTAATCTGTGGAGATTTCAATATTGATTTACTAAATCCATTTCAACAAAATGTAATTACAGAGTTCATGAATTCTACGTACGGTCCTGCTACACTTATTGATAACTTGTTTGTTAATATTATTGATAAGAAAATAGAAAGTGAATTATTGATAAATGATATAAGTGACCATTTGCCAGTCTTTGCATTTATCCATCGCCATATGGGGGCCAATACAGAAAAAACTTTAAAATCTTTTGGATACAAATCACAAAATGCAATCAGTTCTTTTAAAGAAGACTTGCTGAAGCAAGACTGGACAAAAGTCTATGTATCAGATGTAAATGAAGCCTATGACACATTTATGAACATTGTTACCACTCTTTGTGAAAAAAATTGTCCATTAGTAAAGAAAAAGCTTAAACAGAAATTTGTCGACAAGCCATGGTTAACCAAAGGATTACAAAAGGCGTGTAAAAAGAAAAATGCTTTATATAAAGCTTTTCTAGAGAAAAGGACAAAAGAAGCAGAGCAGTGGTATAAAACATACAAAAATAAGTTAACATGTATAATGAGATGTAGTAAAAGAGACTATTACAGTAAAGAACTGGAGAAAAACAGAGACAATATTAAAAATACATCAACAATACTTAACAATATTCTTTGAAATAAAAACAGAAATACAAGCTACCCAACCAATCTTTCAAAAAAAAAATAATAATAAAACGACTCAGAGTGTGAATGCAGCTTCACCTGCAGATGAATTTTATGACTTTTCTGTTAACATTGGTCCTAATTTGGTTCGAGAAATACCCATTACGGCACCTACAGGTGATACAATAAGCAAAAACTGTTACAACCCGAGCGCTGGGTTCTGATCGCGCTCGGGCTGAGTTCTACTCGCTGCCGGCCTTGACAGCTGTGGGTTGTATTCTGGCCTCGCCGGGCTCTTATTGTGAAGGTGCTTGGTGGGGCTTCCGCCTGTCAAGGCTGGTCAGCTGTGTGTCATTACTGCTCGTTAGTGTTCGCCTTCATAAATTGGGCACTAGCGACAGTAATGTTGAAGGAGTATTGTCAGACGTTGTCAACACTTTGTCAACATCATGTCAGTTATTGTCTACACCTCCTCAAGCTTTGTCTGAGCATCGTTAGACCTTCATGTCAGGTTCGTGAGTTTCATGTCACAGTTTAGCTCGTAGTGGCTGGGGTCAGCCCTGCGAGCCCATGTATTTGATTTGTGTGTTTTTGCCGAGAGCGGCTCACAGTCTTGTCCTGTCTCGTCTTGTGTGTGAAATAAACCATCATCGCAAAACTCACTGGTGGACTCTTGGCGTCTTATGGTGATCCGCGAGGATCACCGCTTGACAGTATACTCCTGCCAGGACGTCTGAACGGAGATGCCACACCGAGACGCCTTTCACCGTGAGTTTTTGCAGTAATTGGTCAACTGTTCTTCCCTGTTTGGGTGTCAGCGTCTGGGAGAACGCCGTCATCCAGGGGCTGCGGTCGGAGCCTGAGCAAGGAGCTAGCGAGTGCGCTGGAGTACGCCGACGGGGCACTCCTCGCCGCTACCTTCGACGACACCTCCCGCTATATGCGCTGGCATCTAGACTGTGCTGAGGAATTCCTGGACAACCTCCCTCCCCATTATGACGATCACCCGGAGGTGATTTCGAGGAGAGAAGAACTCGATTCGCAGCGCGAGATACTTCGTGGGATGGAGGAGGAAGAGAGCAGGAAGCAGAGGAGGAGGCATCCTCGCTCCCCGCATGGGAGTCCCGTTCCTGTCCCGGAACCGGTCCAGGAGTTCACGCCGTCTGGGGGCCGACGACAACGTCGGCGCAACGGCCCAAGTATTCCTCAGCAGAATCCCCGACTGGACCTGCTGCCGGCGAAGCCCGTCAGCGAACCTCTAAGAGCGGCCCCACTTTGTCCATCCAGGGGGCCCTCTGTCGCCATCCAGCGGGGAAAAGGAGGAACAACGTCCCCTACAGCAGGAACCATCTCTGCCCTGGGAGAAAGGCAAGTGCATGATAATTTATTACATCTTGATTATAATCTGCCTTGTCTGACTCTTGGGGGCGGAGTTCGGGGTTTGCAGCCCTCCGAGCTTCCTCCACCTGCTGTAGAGAATGTAACTAAACCTGCTGCCTCTGTGTCCCCCCCTGTTGAGCGGTCCGCGACGCCAGGCCAACGTCGTCAGATGAAGAGGGGGCCTGCAGTGCTGGGAAGCCTGGATCCGGCTCTGCAGCCACGTCGTGGACTGAGGAGAAAAGCAGACTGCGGCCCGGAGCCTGAGCCGACGAAGAAGCGTCCCCGGGTCTCCTCGCCGGAGCGGTCCGAGCCAGTGGGTCGAGGGTCCCCTGCCCCCACGCCATACGGGTCATCAGCATGGACAGCAGCGCGGGAGGAACCTCAGGCTGCAAGTGACAACCTGCCAGCTGCGGAGCCCGACGCAGCTGAGTTTGAGCCTGCTGACGAGAGTCACCACCCTGAACCTGGATTGTCGGAGTCCTGGGTGGCAACAGAACCCGAGTGCAGGCAAGTGCTCCCTCTTTTGTCTCTGTCCATTGTGTTGGAGCATTTTTGCCTGCCTCTCGGGGAGGCAAGTGAGGAGCAGCCGCCTGCTGCGCCCGAGCTCGTCTCGCTGGGTTCTGTTGCTACCGGTGATTCTGATCCCGGTTTTCTTGTTTCTGAGCCTTGTTGCAGTGTCGCCGGCGTGGAACGAGTCGGAGTCACTGGGTTGGAGGTCCCAGGTTCGGGGGTGGAGATCGTCAGCGGAGCTGCACCGACCCAATCGGGGTCCGTCGTGGAGGCTGCTGTGGCCCAATCGGGGTCCGATGTGGGTGCATCAGAGGCCCAATCGGGGTCCACCACGGGGTCGGTTCTGGCCCAACTGGGGTCCAACGTGGGTGCACCGGAGGCCCAATCGGGGTCCGCCGCAGGTGCGGTTCTGGCCCAATCGGGGTCCGACGTGGGTGCGTCGGAGGCTCGATCGGGGTCCACCGCGGGTGCGGTTCTGGCCCAATTGGGGCCCGATGTGGGTGCAGCTGGGACCCAATCGGGGTGCAGCGGAGGTACAGCGCCAGCGTGGTCCGCGGACGGGGGAGGAGCTGCAGACCTTTCACCGTCGAACGGATCACAGGCTCATCCTGGTCATCTGTCCCCTCTGTGTCACCGCCCCTGTGCATCATCGCCGGGGGCCGTGGGGGCTCCTGTTCGCTCGCCCAGGCTCTCCCGAGTTTTGTCCTCGCCAGGGAGGCCGCCGCAGGTTGTTTTTCCCCAGGACTGGTGGCTGAGGGACACGGGTCGGCCGCCGGAGGAACTGTTTTGCCGGTTTGGCGCCTCGGGTCGGTCACCCGACGTGTTGTGTGTGTCTTCGGGCGACCTGGTTCAACCACCGGAGGAGCGGACGTGCTGGGCGTTGGACTCTGGTGAGCCGCCTGGTCATGTTCCGCCTCTTGTAACCACCTGCCGGCTGTTGGATGCGGGGAGACCACCTGAACTGTTCCTGTGGCGCTTGGTCTCCGCCGGTCAGCATAAACTGTCGGGGGGGTAGTGGTTTTCTGGGTTAATCCGTCACAATGATTGTTCTGGGGGGGGGGGGGTTTCTCATCCTTGCTGTTTTGTGTATTTTGTGTTTTGGGTTATGTCTTGCAGTTGCCCTAGCATGTGTTATGTGGCCTTGTTTTTCCTCTGTATTTTGTCTGATTTTTTTTTTTTTTTAGAATATTTGGTATGTTGTCTTGGTCTCGTGTTTAGTATTTCTGATGTGGTAGTTCTGGTTTTTTGCTTCCCCATGTGCATTTTCTTGATTTAATCTGAGTAGTTTTTCTGGTCAATGTCCTGTATGTCGTTTTTTCTCGTCTCTGTTTTGTCTTTGGGTTTGGTCTCTCTCCCTCTGCTCCTACCCCCGGCCACCCACCCTGGGGGTTGGGGGTGGGGGGGCAGGGTGGTCCTTGGGGCGTTCTGAGCCCGCCTGTGGAGGGAGGGTACTGTTACGACCCGAGCGCTGGGTTCTGATCGCGCTCGGGCTGAGTTCTACTCGCTGCCGGCCTTGACAGCTGTGGGTTGTATTCTGGCCTCACCGGGCTCTTATTGTGAAGGTGCTCAGTGGGGCTTCCGCTCGTCAAGGCTGGTCAGCTGTGTGTCATTACTGCTCATTAGTGTTCGCCTTCATAAAGTGGGCACTAGCGACAGTAATGTTGCAGGAGTATTGTCAGACGTTGTCAACACTTTGTCAACATCATGTCAGTTATGGTCTACACCTCGTCAAGCTTTGTCTGAGCATCGTTAGACCTTCACGTCAGGTTCGTGAGTTTCATGTCACAGTTTAGCTTGTAGTGGCTGGGGTCAGCCCTGCGAGCCCATGTATTTGATTTGTGTGTTTTTGCCGAGAGCGGCTCACAGTCTTGTCCTGTCTCGTCTTGTGTGTTAAATAAACCATCATCGCAAAACTCACTGGTGGACTCTTGGCGTCTTATGGTGATCCGCGAGGATCACCGCTTGACAAAAACATTGCTATAAAAGACTCCATTTTCATAAAGAACACAGATGAGAGAGGGCATTGAAATTGTTAAATCGTTTAAAAGTAAAACATCTACGGATTGTGATGGTATTGACATGCTCTTAGTCAAAACTATCATTGAATGCTTAGTGAAGCCACTGACATATATTTGTAACCTGTCTCTCCAAACAGGTATATTTCCCAGTGCAATGAAAACAGCTAAAGTAATTCCGATATACAAGATAAGATAAGATAAGATAAGATAAGCCTTTATTAGTCCCACAATGGGGAAATTCCAGGATTGCAACAGCACAGGGATAGCAACACTCAGAGCAACAATCAGAAGGCAAGAAAAAACAACATCTAGTAAACATATGTCCATATTACTATAAATGTATATATACAGACACACAGTGCAGAGCATTATGGTTGGTTGGTGAATGTGCAGCAGAAAGTCTAAGCTCTCTCTCCGCGGATGCAGCGGGCCAGCTGGAAGTCTTTGGGCATAATGGTGACCCCCTTAGCGAAGAAGAGACCACCAGGTGGGCCTCGCTGGTCTCCTGCAGAGCCATGACGGCGAAGCTCAGGAAACGCAGGACGGTCTTGAAGTCCTG
The DNA here is from genome assembly GCA_020510985.1 of Pholidichthys leucotaenia. Classification (NCBI taxonomy): domain Eukaryota; kingdom Metazoa; phylum Chordata; class Actinopteri; order Cichliformes; family Pholidichthyidae; genus Pholidichthys; species Pholidichthys leucotaenia. The sequence goes on along the minus strand of CM035837.1, from coordinate 190,094,903 downwards.
AGCGATCTCCCTCACCAGGCGCTGGACGGGCAGCTTACGGATGAGCAGCTCCATGGATTTCTGGCAGCGACGGATCTCTCTCAGAGCCACGGGCCTGTGACGGCGAGGCCTCTTCACTCTGCCGGTGGCCGGAGCGCCTCTCCGAGTAGCCCTGGTGGCTAGCTGTCTCCTGGGGGGCTTCTTCCTCCAGTAGATTTTACGGGCGGTCTGCTTGGTTCTTGCCATCGCTCTTTATTATTCTGTCTTATATTTCTTGCACGCCGCCTAAACTCCAGCCCGGCACCCGCGTCGTTTTCGCTACAGCATCCGGTATGTCAAGTTTCCCATTAGCACCGGGCGGCGGCCAAGTGCTAGCTAGCACTAGCTCCTCCCCGCTGTAGCGTCTCCCGCTGCAAACCGTGGCTCCGTCCGCCGACCCGGGAGACCCCCGGGGCGATCCGTGCGTCCGTGATATATATACAGAGTGAAAGGTGTAGAAAGAAGAAGGAAGATAAAAAAAAGGCTGTTGCAACGGGCAGCCTACTCGTGTGGCGCCACCGGTCCGGCGGAACCGGAACCGGAAAAAAAGATGGGTGACAGAGGGGAATTTTCAAACTATAGACCAATTTCACTATTGCCGCAATTTTCCAAGATACTTGAAAAAACATTCTGTGAGAGAATTGACAACTTCATAATGAAGAATAATTTATTGTGTGAGCAGCAATATGGGTTCAGACACAAGAGGACAACTGCATTTGCTCTAATGGAATTTATAGAAAAAATATCAACTGCCGTTGAAAATAAAGAGTATTCAGTTGGGGTATTCCTGGATCTTAAAAAAAGCATTTGATACAGTGGATCATAATTTATTATTAAAGAAACTACAAAATTGTGGTATTAGGGAGGTAGCACTGTCCTGGTTATGTAGTTACGTAAAGAATAGATATCAGTATGTATGTGTTGGTAACAAAAACTCACAGTTACTGAAGGTTACTTGTGGAGTCCCACAGTGTTCAGTTTTGGGGCCACTGTTATTCAATATGTATATAAATGATATATGTAAAGTTTTGGAAAAAATGGATTTAATATTGTTTGCTGATGACACTAATTTATTATGCAGTGGAAGCAATTTGGAACAACTTTTGGATGCACTCCGAAAGGAATTAGGAAAGCTTAAACTGTGGTTTGATTCAAACAAATTAACGCTCAATTTAAGTAAGACAAAATTTATAGTTTTTAACAACCATCACAACAACTTAGTATCTAAACTCAGTGTAAATGGTGTAGAGATTAAAAGTGTATCCGAAACTAAATTTCTTGGAGTAATAATTGATAATAAATTGTGTTGAAAGTCACATATTAATTATATTAAAGGTAAAATATCTAAATCAATTGCAATACTACACAGAGTGAAATATTTGCTGAATCAACCCACATTATATACTTTGTATCATTCATTAATACTCCCATACATGACATATTGTTCTGAAGTATGGGGAAATACATATAAAACAAACATATATCCAATCTTTATGCTTCAGAAGAGAGCTATTAGAATAATAAACAAAGCTGCTTACAGGGAACCAACAGACCCACTTTTTCTTAAATTAAAAGCTCTCAAGTTGAAAGATCTGGTTGACTTTAAAACTGCAGTAATAATGTTCAAAGTAAAGAATCTATCACTGCCCGCAAATATCCAAAAGTTGTTCCAAATAAGGGAGAAACAAAATCATTTCAGAGGAACATGTATATTTCAAAAACCTTCAGTGAGAACTACCACCAAGCAACACTGTGTATCAGTGCAAGGAGTCAGATTGTGGAATGCTTTTGGACCTGAATTAAAATCATGTACAACGCTTGGACAATTTAAACAAAAAACTAAAGGAAGAAATACTCCAAACATATATACAAGATGACATGTAAAATCACATAAGGATTGTCATATCCAGTCTGTGTTGTGTTGTTGCTTAGTTTTTTTTGTCACATTTTGTCTTAGCTTTGTTCTGAATTGTAATCGCTCTTGTTTCGTTTTTCTTTTGAATTCTTGGATGGAATATAGGTGGGCAATATAAGCTGCAGCTTCAGCCATCACCCGTTTTGGATAGCTTATGTTGAACTGTATGATCAGAGGAGTTATTGTTTAATTTGACCTTGTAAGATGTTTTTTTTTCATTTGTTGTATTATTCTGTTCCTTTCTTTTAATCTTTACTTTTAATCTATCCGAAATAAAGATTCATTCATTCATTCATTCATTCATTCATTAAAAAAAAAATCCTTATCATTATTGTTTGCAAATTTTTAATTTGCCAGCTCCTGTCATCCATTATTATTGGTATTAAGTTTTTAATTTTGTTTCTTTTTATTTTGTTAGCTGTTATCTAAAAATCCTTGAGTATTACTTAATGAAATGATATGGCTATGATATGGATATGGAGTCTGCTATTTGAAAGCCAACAAAAACTCTATTTCTTTTTATTAGTTTGCTATGTTGTATTTAATGTGTTTATTCAATAATTATATTATTTTTCTCAATTATTTATTTGTTTACTTATTGTTATTTGTACGTCAAAATTCCTCATCAACTCTCCCTGTTACTTGACTGAGAATTAGGAAACTTCTAGTTCAATTATCAGTTCTGAATTACACATTTTTTTGTTATCTTTGTTTTTTGTTTTTTTTTCAATTTCTCCCAATCTTTGTTTGTTCACTTGGTCTTTAAGTGTTATGGGTCTTTTAACATAACTTTTTCTCTTACCTCTGCTGTGTGTCTGCGGCTTTAAACAACACCCTTACTCCTCAGCCTCTTTCTCTCCTACAGTTTTTTCTTCACTTGTGTGTGTGTGTGTGTGTGTGTGTTCGTGTTCCTGCACACACTTCTTCTACCTCCCTTTTTCTTGTCTTTGGCCAGTAAATTCTTGTAACACGTTATTAGTCTGCCACTGTTCTTTATAGCAGATTTCTGTGTACACAACTTCGTTCCTCCATCAGACGTACATTTTTCTCCCTAACCCTGCATTTCCTACACCTACTGCTGAAACTTTCTGACTTCTTTTTTTTTTCTGTCTGCCACATCTGTCTGTCTTCCAATAGCCTTTTCTGTCCTCTCACATATTTCCTTCACAGTAAAAGATGATTTTGACAATGCCATAGTTATCAGGTATCCTATACAAATGATGGGAAGAAAAAGTTAGTAAATATTTACAATCCCTAGGGTCCAAACTTCCAGATCCCAGAATGCCTTTCCACAATTCTGACCACACCAGTCTTCTACTCAGCCTCCTGTTGATGCCAAGCAGGTGTGGTCAGCTCAGAATTATAGTGGAAACAGGATCTTTTGTTTCTGGTGGACCAAAAAATATTTACATTTCCCAGGGCTTTCCCCTTTAATTCCAACCCTCACAATGCACAACCTCTTATTCCAGACAACCAGAAAGGGGAGTTTGGGATCAGGGCTAACCCCTTCACTCTACACCACTCTTCGTGTCTTAAATTGGGATATAAGAGGTTAACCACCCATACATTTATCCCCACACGATTTACAGAGCCAACAGAGAGTCAACACACATGATACTCACAATATTTGCAGAACCGGTTGTGTGATTTATGTGTCTGTCCCTTCGCCGCTCAATACTATGGGCCTTTTTAAACCAGTTTAAGTATATAACAGAGGCTATTTATCTTGGTTCACATCTGATAACCAAAACCATTGATGGTGTGATTTATACAGATCAGTCCAACTGATTTCATACAACTGGCCAAACACAATTACTCACTATTTGTTGGTATTTAAGTTTCTCAGATTGTGCAGTATTCCTTTTATTACACAAATCACTCACTATTTGTTTTTACTTAAGAGTCTCGTGTTGTGTCATATATCCCTTAAATGCCCATTATTTCCATTTACATATTCTTTTCAGTATCGGTACTTCTTATTCTCTCTAAAAGGCGGCTTATTAATCTGACCTTAAAAATGTATTAATGACCAAACAATTCATTCATATTATCCTAAAATGTAAATGATTAAAATATTCTCTGCATGTTCTTAATTCTTTAAAAAAAAAATGACATTAAATTTTCAGATTTCTGTTAAAAATTATAATTATCAAATTCTTAATTTCTGTAAAATTATAATTATGACAAAAAAGAACATATTTCCACTGAATATTGCAGACAAACCTACAGAGATTTGTTTAACAAGATTCTCTGCTCACCTTGTTAATATGGGCGAGTCCAGAGTTGTCTGCAATAGACAGATGGAAACTTTTTGTCTGGTCACCTCCAATGCTTGCCCTGGCCAATCATGTCAGCGGTCACCAGGTTGTAAAAACTCTTTTTTCTTTCTCTCTGTAAAAGTGTGCTCAAGAATTGGACAGTTAGCACAAAACCATATAAAATGCATCAGAGATTTAAGAATCACATGAGAAATGCTATTTCTCACTTATCTGTTTTATTTGAAGCATGCAGAGAATAATCACAGCTGTGACGTGTTGGTCCCAGCACAACCTAACTGACTCACGGACCCCGAAAAACAATAAAATCAAGTACATATAGCTTCTTGTCTGGGGTGGTCCCCAGATCCCAACAATGGCTCTCATCTTAAGGATTGCTGACTCCATCAAATGTCTTCTCCTCCACGAATGGTCGCCGGCCAGATGCATCCTGCTGTCGCTCCACTATCTCTAATCGCAACCCTGAACCCAAGTTCACCTCCCCCCTTTTTATGTGTAAGCAGAAGCAGTTCTTTGTTGCCAAGCGATGGAGGGTGTGTGTTTGTGTGTGTGCAGAGCTAAGAGCCTACATCCTGTTATGCATGTAGTGGTACAAAAAACTTCATACAGCAAAAAGCACATTGTGTAAAAAATATTGAATATCCTAATCTTATCTAAACATTTCTGCCACATGTATTTGCACATTTCTGTTTATAAGGGCTCAGGGAGTATGCATGACATTACTGCTGCATTCCTGAAATTTTCAGTGTGTTATGCCTGCTTCGTACACATGCTGTAGATATTTATTCCATGTCTGGATGTAGTGTTTATACCACACAACAATACTTGTTAAAGTGAGGTTATGGCAGTAATTGTTGTGTAAATATGTTTAGTAAGTTTCTACTGATGATGATGATTTTTTTCCTTTCCTCTGTAGAAACCACACCCCTAAAGTCATGTAAATGCATCCTGCTGTACACACTACTGAGTTTGTTAATAAAGTGTCTCAACCAGAACCCTTGGACTGTTTTTGTGATTTGACCAGTCACTTCAGTGGTGGGCTGTGATTTTCTGAACCCAAGTACATAAGAGAGGCTGGAGTCAGTCATTCTCTTTCTTTCAGTCACTCTTGGGTCTTTCCCGAGATCTCGCATTATTTTGTGTAATTCTTGCATGATCTTGTAATTCAAACTCTGTTCTCATCTATGCCACTGCAAAACACAAATGGATTTGGTAAGGACAAACACAAGGGGGGATCCACACTGCATTTGCAACGTACTGCATCCTGAATCAGTGTAAATCCTGGGTTATGCAGTTCTCTGCCTTTACGGTCGGAACCAATTCTTCTTGTCACAAATTTTTTTGAACATGTTCAAAACAAGAGAAGCTGCAGGTGTCGTGCCAAAAAGTGATGGGCCACCAGAAGCTGTGGGAGTGCACCTCGCTCGGCTAAAGCTGTTTCTCTTCTGATTCTGATGCTGACGGCTGCTTTTGAGCAAAGCCGACGTAATTTTTTGTCCATGCAATTTGCAAAGGTATGTCTGTGAATATTTAATGCGGTAAGGGATTAGTCATAATTTTAGACTCATGAGTTTTGTGCTAGAATAATCAGATATGACATTTACCCTGTAGCAGCTTTTAATGTTTTTCCTTATATGTTAAGAAAAGTGTGCTGAAATTAACAAAATCCGTGTATAACAATGTAAAAGTCAATAAAGCTTTTCTTTCTCATGAATACTAGTGTCGTGCATTATTTACCTCTGATAATTATATATTGTAAGTAGAATCCATAAATGTATGATTATGTAATTTGCTCTCTCGCACATGTGAAGTAGTTTCAAAGGACAATAATTCTGTATGTGGCCTGCCAAAAATTGATTAATGGTCTTAATCTGGATTGAAACTTCAGAAATCCAATCATGATTTGTTTATTCATGTGCATGTAAACATGGTCAATGATCATGTTTACATGTACACTAATAAACGCTTCGCTTCTTCGTCTGTCATCTGTTTCTCTGAGACCTGGCTTAAAAGGAGCATACCGAACAGCGCGATCAGCCTCGAGGGATTTCAGCTGTTTCGTGCTGATCGCGTCACAGAGCTCTCCGGTAAGTCTATTGGAGGAGGAGTCTGCTTCTACATTAACAGCAGCTGGTGCTCTGATGTAACGGTGATTTCACAACACTGTTCTCCCAACCTAGAATTTCTCTCTGTTAACTGCAAGCCATTTTATTCCCCGCGGGAGTTCGCATCATTTGTTTTGATCGCTGTGTACGCCCCTCCCAACGCAGACGCGCGCGAGGCCCAGCGCGCGCTCGCAGATCACGTCCTACATGCGGAGCGGAATTTTCCAGACTCCCTGGTTATTGTATTTGGCGAATTTAACCAGAGCAATCTGAGTCACGAGCTCCCCCGATACAGACAGTTTATTAAATGTCCAACCAGAGGAAATAACACGCTGGATCACTGTTACACTACAGTGAAAGACGCATATCGCGCTGTTCCCCGCGCTGCACTCGGACTATCTGATCACGTGATGGTCCACCTCATTCCCACATACAGACAGAGATTGAAACTCACTAAACCTGTGGTGACCACCACGAAGAAATTGACCAGTGAAGCTGGAGAGAAACTGAACACATGCATGGAAATAACTGACTGGGACATGTTTAAAGGAGCCACACATGATCTTAATGAGTACACAGACACTGTGAACTCATACATCAACTTCTGTGAGGAGAGCATTCTCCCATCGCGCACCAGGGTGAGGTACTCTAATGATAAGCCCTGGTTCACTGCTAAGCTCAGACAGATCAGAAAAGAGAAGGAAGCTGCGTTGAAAAGTGGAGACAGAGACTGCTACAGGGAGGTTAAATATCGGTTTAACAGAGAGCTGAGGAGAGCTAAATCTGTGTATTCTGAGAGACTCCAGCAGCAGTTCACTGCTAATGACTCGGCTTCTGTGTGGAGAGGACTGAGGCAAATCACCAACTATCAGCCTCAGGCTTCTAAAGGTCAGGATGACAAAGCCCTTTGTCAAAAACTGTCCCAACATTACGCCCGTTTTGACACCTCGTCAGCTGTGTCCAACTCCCCCACTCCACCCAGCTCCACTGCCTCCTCGGCCCCTAATTCATCAAAAGCGCCCCCCCTCCTCCTCCTCCTCCCCCCCTGCCCTTGTCATCAGTGAGCAGGACGTGCACAGACAATTCTCCAGACTGAACCCGCGCAAGGCCCCCAGGCCGGACGGTGTGTCTCCCTCCACCCTGAGACACTGTGCGAAAGAGCTGGCTCCTGTCTTCACAGACATTTTTAACAGCTCCCTTAAGCTATGCCACATGCCGACCTGCCTCAAATCCTCCACCATCATCCCTGTCCCCAAGAAGCCACGGATTACTGGACTTAACGACTACAGACCTGTAGCGTTCACCTCTGTAGTCATGAAGTCCTTTGAGCGCCTGGTCCTGTCTCACCTCAAGTCCATCACCACTCCCCTCCTGGACCCGCTGCAGTTTGCCTACCGTGCCAACAGGTCTGTGGACGACGCAGTCAACCTGGCCCTCCACTCCATCCTGCAGCACCTGGACTTCCCGGGAACCTACGCCAGGATCCTGTTTGTGGACTTCAGCTCTGCATTCAACACCATCCGCCCCACTCTGCTCCAGGACAAGCTGTCCCTGCTTGGCGTGCCTGACTCCCTCTGCAGGTGGATCACCGACTTCCTGACGGACCGGAGGCAGCATGTGCGGCTGGGGAAGTCTGTCTCGGACTCTGTTAGCATCAGCATCGGATCACCCCAGGGCTGTGTACTTTCCCCCCTACTCTTCTCCCTTTATACCAACTCCTGCACCTCCTCCCACCAGTCTGTTAAGCTGATCAAGTTTGCGGACGACACCACCCTCATCGGGCTCATCTCCAACGGCGACGAGTCCGTCTACAGGAAAGAGGTGGCCCAGCTGGTGTCCTGGTGCAGCCACAACAACCTGCAGCTGAACGCTCTGAAGACAGCGGAGATGATTGTGGACTTCAGGAAAGTCACAACCCCCCTGCCCCCCCTCACCATCACAGGCTCTCCCATCACCATTGCAGATTCCTTCCGCTTCTTGGGCACCACCATCACCCGGGACCTCAAATGGGAGCCAACCATCAGCTCCCTCATCAAAAAGGCCCAGTAGAGGATGTTCTTTCTGCGGCAGCTGAGGAAGCTCAAGCTACCCACCAAGATGTTAGTGCAGTTCTACACGGCCATCATCGAGTCCATCCTCACCTCCTCCATAACCGTGTGGTACGCAGGAGCCACTGCCAGGGACAGACTAAGGCTGCAGCGCGTCGTGCGCACTGCTGAGAAGGTGATCGGCTGCAAGCTCCCATCTCTCCAGGACCTGTACATCTCCAGGACCCGGAGGCGTGCAGGCCGGATCATAGCCGATCCTTCACACCCTGGTCACGTACTGTTTGCCCCCCTCCCCTCAGGTAGAAGACTTCGGTCCATTCAGACTAAAACCTCCCGGCACATGAACAGCTTTTTCCCCTCTGCCATCAGACTGCTGAACATTAAGTGACTTATTGACTCTGTGCACTATATACAGCAGCTCATGTCGTTCATCACTGTTTTTCTGTTGCATTATCGACTGCACTGTGGTACCTCATATTATCTGCTTCTTGCTAACTTATTTAAAAACTGCCTTGACTAGTATTACTCATTATTATTATTATTATTATTATTATTATTACTTATTATTCTACACTTATTGCATGTTTTTAGTCTTTTAGTTTTTTAGTTTATCTCTTTATCTCATCATGTTTTTAATGTTGCAGCATGGCACCGAGACAAATTCCTAGTTTGTGTACTACATGAACAATGGCAATAAATCTGATTCTGATTCTGATTCTGATAAACCAGTTATGATTGGATTTCTGCAGTTATCTGATTAAGTGGCCATGTAAACAGAATAATCTGATAAAAGCTATGTAACTGGGATCATTACTCCAACTTATTCAGGTTGTTCATGTTTTGTAAAATATCAAGGGTTCAATAAATGTAAACATTTCACAATGTACTTGTTCTTCTTTGGCTGCATGTCCTCCCCACTGATTCGGGACTGCCTTTCTTGGGTCCACCAGTTAGGTGTCTTCTTTGGCCAGTCAGGCAAGTTCAAGAGTATGTTTAAAAGCATTGGTACGTGTGAAAATACACCTCTGACCACACTGAAACCACTGTGCCCAACAATGTGAGGAATTATAATGTCTGTGCTAGGGCAGTATGAGCGGGTATTAACAAGCCTACAGGAGATGGCAGAAAGCACATCCAGGAGAGGTTCAACTGCCAGTGGCTTATTAGAGTACTTCAGTACAGGCAAGACTGTGTTGGGCCTTACACTTGCCACTGCTGTTGTTGGAGAGCTGGAATGCCTGAACATTTTCTCTACAAAAGAAAACCCAGACTGTCTCAGGTATGCAGACTGCAGTTAATTGTGTGAGGTGTTCTCTTAAGGGAAAGAAAAATGATAAGAGCTACCTTGCACTATATGAGAAAGCTACAACATTGGTTGACTCCACTGAAGCCAGTGAATCAACTGAGTTGAAACATCCAAGACACTTTGCTAGGAAACCAATAGATTACTACAGGCAGAGTTCTTTGAAGTGTTAGACAGTGTGGAGGTTCAGTTTTTATGAGCACTTTGACCAGGAAAGTCTAAAGCTTCTGCAAAAGGTGGAGAGTGCACTCCTCACTGGGGAATTAGATGACTCTCTAGATCAGTACCCTGAGCTGAACAGACCTTCTGTCTCCGTGCAGTTGCCCCTCTTTCAAAACAAATATCCCTGTAGCAGCAGTGTAGACGCAGCAGAGATTCTCACAGGGCTGCCAGTGGAGGTGAGGGGGTTGTTCAATCAAGTGGAAGTACTCATCAGAATCTTGTTGTTAGTGCCAGTGTCTTCATGTAAAGCTGAGAGGAGTTTCAGTGTACTGTGCAGACTTAAGAGTTGGCTTCGGGCTACTATGGTCCAAGACAGACTGAACAATAGAAAAGTGGTTGAAATATACTGTTGCCCATAAAGTTTTGAGTATTTTTGTTCATTTTTCTAGATTTTGCTGCCAATTGTGTTTGTTTTCTTGGCTTATTTTGTTTATTTTGATTCATTTTTGTCTATATTTGTTCATTTCTTCAGTCATGAGTCTTTCTGCCTAATAAAAAGAAACATAAGTAATAATGGATGGGTATTAATCATGATTACTGTAAATTAATCCACAGTATCACTATGATTAATCAGATTAAATGATGTTATTGTTCTACAACCCTAGTTTTAAGACATATTGAGATTTTGTTTTGTTGTTGCTTGTTAATAAATACATATTTTTGAAGAATAGTTTGATGTAGTTTAGTTATTCATTAAGGTATTTCTTCTAGTTTTAGAACTTATTTTGAGCTTTAAATTCTTGTAAAGCTGCTGTGGTGGGGATCAGACCAGCGTTCATGGTAAGCAAAGACATTTTGTTAGATCATATATGGTGTAACTGACACCGACCACCCAATACAACTTTTGATATTGCTGATTGATTGTGCAAAAACCTGTAGACAGGTAGGATATGGACTAATAAGGAACAATGACATAATTATCTAATATCATTATATAAGACATTTGAGAAAGCATCAGACAACACAGCAAAAATGGCATTTTTATGTCCCCCTCAAAAATTAAGTTCTCAAATTTTCCTGTTTATTGCCCCCCCCCCCCCAAAAAAAAATGAAGTGGGATTTCCGCCCATGGCCACCACCATGCTTCACTGCAGGTATGGTGTTCTTTTGGTGATGAGCAGTGTTGTGTTTGCGCCAAATACACCTTTTGGAATTATGGCCAAAAAGTTCAATCTTGGTTTCATTGGACCATAACACATTTAACGACATGCGTTTGAGAGATTTTAAATGTGTTTTTGCAAAATGTAGCCAGGATTGGATGTTTTTCTTTGTAAGATAAGGCTTTCTTCTTGCCACCCTATACGGGAGATTGTTGTCACATGTACTAAACAGCCAGTACTTGCCAGAAATTCCTGCAGTTCCTTCAATGTTGCTGTCAGCCTCTTGGCAGCCTCTCAGACCAGTTTTTTTCTCATCTTTTCATCAATTTTAGAGGGACATCCAGTTCTTGGTAATGTCACTATTGTGCCATATTTTCTCCACTTGATGATGACTGTCTTCACTGTGTTCCATAGTATATTTAATGCCTTGGAAATTCTTTTGTACCCTTCTCCTGACTGATACCTTTGAACAATGAAATCCCTCTGATGCTTTGGAAGCTCTCTGCGGACCATGGCTTGTGCTGTAAGATGTGACTATCAAAAATGTCAGGAAAACCTACTAGAAAAGCTGAACTTTATTTGGGGTTAGTCCGAGGCACTTCAAATGGTGGCAGGTGTGTGCTGACTCCCATTTAACATGAGTTTGAATTTGATTGGTTAATTATGAATACAGCCACATCCCCACTTATAAGAGGTTGCGCATATTTATGCAAACAGGTTATTGTAAGTTTTTTTTATTTTTCCCTTTAAAATATTTCAGTTTGTTTTTCACTTGGGTTGTGCAGGTTATAGGTCAAATGAATGGTGGAAAACATTTTGAAATGATTTATTTTGGTGTCATTTTTTTACATCATAAAAACCTGGCATTGGAACAGGGGTGTGTAGACTTTTTATATCTACTGTATATTTGTAGTTTTTTCAAATTTATGATATTCAATGTTGCACTTTGTGATAACAAGAAAAAGTCACTAGAAACCTTGAATATTAAAGTACTATTTTTAAAAAGTTAGTTAAGTAGCAAGTCACAATTTTGACTGTTTTTTTTAATAAATTTGTGATTTTTCTTATAGCTCATCTGCGATATTTTTCCCAAAATGGCAAATCTCTCTTATATCTTGTTAATTTGACATTTCTTCTTTAAATTACTTGAAATAATGGACAGCTCGGTGGTGCAGTAGTTAGCACTGTGGCAGCACAATAAGAAGGTCGTGGGTTTGATCCCACCCCCCAACCATCAGTGACCCTTCTGTGTGGAGTTTGCATGTTCTCCCCATGTCTGCGTGGGTTTACCACGGATACTCCAGTTTCCTCCCACAGGCCAAAAATATGCAAGTTAGGTTAACTGGAGACTCTAAAGTGGCCCTAGATGTGAATGTGTGTGTGAATGGTGAAGGGATTGGTGCAGCATGTTGGCTGCCTCATCCAACCAGGTGGATGCCCTGTAATTTTCCTCTGGAATTAATTAAAGTATACCAAAATGCAGCCAAAAATACTTTGTAAGAAATTTGTGTGTGTGTGTGTGTTTCAAGTAAGCTTGCTGTTGTACTTAAATATTTACAGTATTTAAGATAAGATAAGATAAGATAAGATAAGCCTTTATTAGTCCCACAATGGGGAAATTCCAGGATTGCAACAGCACAGGGATAGCAACACTCAGAGCAACAATCAGAAGGCAAGAAAAAAAAAAAAAAAAGCAAGCAAGCAAGAGCAGCTAATATACATAGGTACATATTACTATAAATATATATATATACACACAGACACACAGTGTAGAGCATTGTAGCTGGACGGGATAAATATATGAGTATATAAACACACAGTACGGAGCATAGTAGCTAGATGGAATAATATGTAGATAAATAAACACACAGTACGGAGCATTGCAGCTAGGCGGAAAAAAAATGTAAATATATAAACACACCGTGCGGAGCAATGTAGCTAGATGGAATAATATGTAGATATATAAACACACAGTGCGGAGCATTGTAGCTAGATGGAATGAATATATAGATATATAAATATAAACATAAACACACCCAGTGCGGAGCATTGTAGCTAGATGGAATAAATATGTAAATGTATAAACACACACAGTGCAGAGCATTGTTGCTAGATGGGATGAAACAGCACAACCGTCTACTTAGTTATCCTACATGGTATGATTATGTGCCCATACATATTCTCACCCTCCGTAGCTACCGGTATTCTTCTAGTTGTATGCCGGAGGGGACCATTGTGTAAGTCTATTGCATCTTTTGCATTCAAAAAACTATTAGGTTGTTACGTCTTTTTGCTATCTCTGCGAGCAGCCCTGCTTAGGTTGTACAGTCTGACAGCCGTTGGTAGGAAGGACCTGCGAAACCTCTCGGTTGTGCACCTGGGATGATGTAGTCTGCTGCTAAATGAGCTCCTCAGTGCATTCAGTATGTCCTGCATAGGGTGGGACTCGGACTCCAGCAGAGATGACAGTTTAGCCACCGTCCTTCTCTCTCCTATCTCCTCCACCGGATCAAGGCGCTGCCCCAGGACGGAGCTAGCTTTCTTGATCAGTTTGTTCAGTCTCTTCCTATTGGCTGCAGTAATGCCACTGCCCCAGCAGACCACTCCAAAAGTGATGGCTGATGCCACCACCGTGTCATAGAATGTCTTCAGCAGCGCCCCTTGTACACCAAAAGACCTGAGTCTCCTCAGTAGGAACAGCCTGCGCTGTCCCTTCTTGTAGAGTGCGTCAGTATTGTGTGACCAGTCTAGTTTATTGTTCAGATGAACACCCAGGTACTTGTAGGATGTCACCATCTCAATGTCTGTTCCCTGTATATTTACTGGTGCTGTGAGGGGTTGTCCTTGCCTGTGGCAGTCCACCACCAGCTCCTTAGTTTTCCTCGCGTTGATCTGGAGGCAGTTCCGATGGCACCAGTCCACGAAGTCCTGGATAAGCCCTCTGTACTCAGCTTCATCTCCATTGGAGATGAGGCCAACGATCGCAGAGTCATCAGAGAATTTCTGTAGATGGCAGTGTGTTGTGTTGTGTGAGAAGTCCGCAGTATAAAGAGTGAACAGGAAGGGAGCCAACACCGTTCCCTGGGGGGCCCCCGTGCTACTGATGATCGTGTCGGACACAGATTTACCACAGATTTTCAATTTTTATATGTAATTTTGCAACTTTTTTCTAGCAAATTTACTTTTTTGGGATGGTTTTCTCCTAAATGTCTTCAGTCAACTCTGATTTTAATGAAATAATAAATTCTTCGCAATGGCTAAAGATCCAGTCATTTCTGATAAGACTATAAACAAGTTTTAGTCAACATGGTTTATGCACTGTGCGTGCAATGCAGACATTGAGAAGTCAAACAAGCTGGATTACAGCCATAGATATTGTTATGTCAGTAATCGAGGGTCAATGACGAGACTGAAGGTGGAACTGAACACGACTTTATTGTGGACTCACACTAGTAATACAGATGCTCCCGTCAGGCAGAGAGGTGGTCACAGAGACCGCCCCTGCCCGAGCCCGCATCTTCTTCAGTTCACCAAGTTCAGAGCCACCAAGTAATTCTGGATATGCGGCGAACCATCTCGCCCAAGGGACCAGCGGCTCGCCGGGAAGCTCCAGAAACGGTCAAATGTTTGCGACTCAAACGTCCATATTTTTATCCTCGTCACCAAATGTTATGTCGGTAATCAAGGGTCAATGACGAGACTGAAGATGGAACTGAACATGACTTTATTGTGGATTCACACTAGTAATACAGATGCTCCCGTCAGGCAGAGAGGTGGTCACAGAGATCACCCGTCTTCCTCACAGCCCTCTTGTCATGCCATTAGCTCAATAACGTCCTTGAAGTTATCACTAGTACCCAAGGTGGCAAGGATACGCTGTCCTTCAATACCCAAATTATCAACCAGTATTGCCCGAGCCCATATCTTCTTCAGTTCACCAAGTTCAGAGCCACCAAGTAATTCTGGATATGCTGCGAACCATCTCGCCCAAGGGACTGGCGGCTCGCCGGGAAGCTCCAGAAACGGTCAAATGTTAGCAAATCAAACGTCCATACTTTTATCCTCGTCACCAAATGTTATGTCGGTAATCGGGGGTCAATGACGAGACTGAAGGTGGAACTGAACACGACTTTATTGTGGACTCACACTAGCAATACAGACGCTCCCGTCAGGCAGAGAGGTGGTCAAAAAGACCCACACTAGCAATACAGATGCTCCCATCAGGCAGAGTGGTGGTCAAAGAGACCGCCCCTCTTCCTCACAGTCCTCGGGTGGCGGCAGAACCGGAAAGGTGTCATACAATAATACGTCCCATGAACAACATCACATTTCCCACCCTCCCTTCAAAATGATCCATAACACACATACCATCAAGACCCTCCCAAATTTAGAACTCGAATCACGCACTAAAATTAAACAGAAATATATCAGGGCCTATAACAGTCACACAGAACAACTAAGGCTAGGGGAGAACAGGTGGACTACTGTTCCACCCCCCACACAGCTAGACGGATTATTCTGCCGTCTCAACTAAACACAGTCCATTAAACTAAAATGCCATGTTCTTACATAAATAACAAAACACCAAACAATCCCATTATTAGAACAAACATATATACAAACAGATTATACCCCATCAATAAACCCAATAAACAACTTGACGGATTGACGAGACTTGCGCTAGAAAATTGGATTAAAGTGAGGGAGAGTTGCGCAGCGTCAGCCTCACTCTCTCTTCCAGGGTCATCAGATTCCAGTGGCAGGACGTAGTCAAGACGGCTGGAGATGACACTGGATGCAGGAGTTGCCGGAGTCTTGGCAGAATTTGACCATTACTCCACCTATGGGGCTCCACTCCGATATTTCTGTCAGGGTTGATTCCCTTAGCCTTTTGCTATCCCTAGCACGCACAGGGCAGTGAGACTATTTGACCCATAGCTGGGGGTCTGTTCATGGGCATCAGGACGTGTCCACACACTGGTGGGCCTGGCATGCCACATGTCTGGGAGCAGACCTCCTCCGAGTCCCTTGCAATTTGGCCTGAGACCGCAAGGTGCTTAGTTTACGTGTGTCGCCACGAGAAAGCATTGCATAGGGCTTATCTACTGAGAGGCTATGTACTGGCAGGGAAGACTTACGCACTCTGCTTCCTTTTCACAGTAGCTAGCCAGCGGCAGAGGCTGAAAGCAAGAGGTGACAAGCACACAGACACACAGCGCACCGCACTAGACACATCAATAGACCAATTTGACACACAGATTATACCCCATCAATAAACCCAATAAACAACTTAATTACTATTCATACCAACACCATGCAATAAACACATCACCCCAAACATCAGTCTGCCCCAGTAGAGGAACCACCCCCCGGAAAACCATCAGACGGTTCCCCTCCGCAGCACCTTCTTCTCTTCACGCCCAGGGATGGCCTACTCCGCAGCCCAAGCACCTCCTTTTGCTGCTTGGCATGCTGCAGCTTGATGGGATGCCACCATGAGCCACCAGATAGCTGAAGGTAGCCATTCTCCCAAACAGCTACCACCTGCAGCCCCCCCCCCCCCCCCCGGTCATCCTGCTGCTTACGTTTGCCCAGAACTCCTCTCGACCGGGCCTCCTCTCTGGGTTGGACCACATCAGCGACTCCCAGAGGAGCCCGACTCGGCTTCCAGTGTCCCTGTGTGGCACGTCGTTTTACCTTGCCAGCCGGTCCTGCCCTGCTCGCTTTCATTTTTACCACCGGCAAAGCAGTTGTGACCCCTTGCTCCTCGGTATCTCCCAGCTGAACTCCAGAAGTAGAATGGGTCATCCACTCGACTCCACCCACCGTCACGGGCATCCCACCATGCCGCCCAGTTCCCTCAGCTAGGGTTACTTGGGCTCTGTCACCAGAACCCTCCCGCGATGGCCCTGGGTGGGGTTGGTCCTGCTCATCTTCCAGAATACTAGGCTAAGGTTCATCCCATAGTGCGTCATCCACAACTCGCGGAACTGGCCAATCCCACAAACCACAGCCCGACCACTCCCCTCCAACACCGCTGGTGATGGTGAAGCCCAGTCCATAAAAAAGGTCACAGCCCATAATGTTCTCACCACTGGCGGTCACCACGAACTTCAGGTTGGACATCTCCGCCGACTTGTACTGAGCCGTCAGTTCCACCAATCCCACCGTGAGCAACCTCTTTCCACTGTACCCACACAGCAGCGCTGAATGACCTCTTATTCGGTAATATGGGAAGAAACTCCTCACAGTGGGCCAATTCAACACGAACCTCACTGCGCCTGTGTCAGTCAGCAGCGGCACCTCCACCCCGTCAAATTTCACCATACAGTATGTACAACCATCGGTGCTTGGGGAGATGGTGTGGATAAGATAAGATAAGATAAGCCTTTATTAGTCCCACAACGGGGAAATTCCAGGATTGCAACAGCACAGGGATAGCAACACTCAGAGCAACAATCAGAAGGCAAGAAAAAACAAGAGCAGCTAGTATACATATGTACATATTACTATAAATATATATATATATATATATATATATATATATATATATATATATATATATATATATAGACACACAGTGCGGAGCATTGTGGTTGGTGGATGTGCAGCAGAAAGTCTAAGCTCTCTCTCTGCGGATGCGGCAGGCCAACTGGATGTCTTTGGGCATGATGGTGACCCTCTTGGCGTGGATGACTCACAGGTTGGTGTCCTCGAAGAGACCTACCAGGTAGGCCTCGCTGGCCTCCTGCAGAGCCATGACGACGGAGCTCTGGAAGCGCAGGTCGGTCTTGAAGTCCTGAGCGATCTCCCTCACCAGGCGCTGGAAGGGCAGCTTACGGGTGAGCAGCTCCATGGATTTCTGGTAGCGACGGATCTCTCTCAGAGCCACGGTACCGGGCCTGTACCGGTGAGGCTTCTTCACTCCGCCGGTGGCCGAAGCGCTTTTCCGAGCAGCCTTGGTGGCCAGCTGCTTCTGGGGGCTTTTCCTCCAGTAGATTTACGGGCAGTCTGCTTGGTTCTTGCCATCGCTCTTTATTATTCTGTCTTATATTTTTTGCACGCCGCCTAAACTCCAGCCCGGCACCCGCGTCGTTTTCGCTTCAGTTCCCCGGTATGTCGAGTTTCTCCGTTAGCACCGGGTGGTGGTTGAGTGCTAGCTAGCTCTTCCCTGCTGTATCGTCTCCTGCTGTAAACAGTGGCTCCGTCCGCCGACTCGGGAGACCTTTGGGACGATCTGTGTGATATATATAGAGTGAAAGGTGTGCCGGATCAGAAGTTATCACCGGATCAGAAAGAAGAAGGAAAATAAAAAGACTCAGAATTGAGCCGCTGTTGCAAAAGGCAGCCAACTCGTGTGGCGCCGGAGTAATTATGTACGGAGGATGACCTTTGGAGTTGGGGCAGGGGAGTCCACTTTGCATCATTGTTCCCCTTGCTCAAACCTGTTACAGGCCCTGGTAAAATGATTCAGAAGTCCTCACTTGCCACAGTGTTTTCCTCTTGCCAGACACTCCCTAGCCTTATAACGGTGCTTGGTGGGCCCACAACCCAAACACCTGGGTGATCCCGTGGTGGACCTTATGTTCACAACGGTAGCGTTCTCCTCCTTATCCTGCACGCTATCATCACCGTCTGGGTCCACTGTCTGGGTCCACAGCCTGCAGCATCGACTGTGATTCAAATTGACGGAGTGTAGCTCTCTCACCGAGGTCACGTGGCACTTTGTCCGCTGCTTCACACTGCTGAGCTATCTCGACAGCCATGGCTAATATCAGTTTGCCGGATTACGTGAGAAGCCTTGACCATGCCGTCGAGCAAAGTATGTGCTCCACCAACTGGTTGCGGACCATCTCTTCCTCCAATGTTCCAAACTGGCAGTCCCCAGCCAGCTGACACAGGTCCGCAACATACCGTTGTACTGCCTTGCCAGTCCACTGGCGGTGGTGCCGAAACTGAATCCTCCGGGTAATGACGTTCTCAGGGGTGCGAAAATGTCACGCCATTAGCTCAACAATGTCCTCGAAGTTATCACTACCACCCAAGGTAGCAAGAATACGCTGTCCTTCCATACCCAAATTATCAACCAGTATTACCCGAGCCCACATCTTCTTCAGTTCACCAAGGTTCAGAGCCACCAAGTAATTCTGGAATGTGGCGAACCATCTCACCCAAGGGACTAGCTTCGTTCGTAATGTCCATTCATTCCCCTGCCGTTTTTGTAGCATGGTGGGGTGTCATCACGGGCGAGATAGTTGTTTGTTTATGTTTGCAATTTTTCTGCTAAAAGGGAAATTGTGTCTGTTGTGACACACAAGGTTTTTTGTTGATCTGGTTAAAAGTGGTGGATGTTTGCTATTGGAGAAAGAGCAAGCACCTTTTGTGGCTGCTGGCTGGTTGTTGTTCAGTGACATTATTGAGCATTGGCATTCTGCTGTTTGCCCATGCAGTAATACTTTTGAGACCAAAACATAAAAAGAGCAACCTGGCATATGCTGTCAAATGTAGTGAGGAGTGTGACAATCTTTATATCAGGGAAACAAAACAGCAGCTCTCTAAACATATGTCGCAACACAGAAGAGAAAATTTGTATGGACAAAATTCAGCCGTCTATACTCACCTGCAACAAAAACAGTACACCTTTCAAGATCAAGATGTGCACATCTTGGACAGAGAAGAGGGGTGGTTTGAAAGAGGTGTTAAGAAAGCCATCTATGTCAAAGTGGAACGACCCTCCCTTAACAGAGGAGGGGGACTGATATATCATCTGTCATCAGCTTACAATGCTGTGTTATAAACAATTCCTTGGCACTTTATGGACAAATAAACTTGATCCAATTCCCAAGTTTTAGGGAGGAGCATCAGGTTTTTTTTTCCCCTCTCTCCTCTTTTCTCCTCTTTGTTCACACACCATGGACTTTTTTCCTCTCCTCTTTGGTTATACACCATGGACTACATTTTTATTTATTTACTTATTTATTTTTTACCTTATTTTTTTTTCTTCTCTCGTCTTTGGTTACACACCATGGACTACATTTCCCACAAGTCATGTGACTTTTGTCCTTTTGTCATGTGACTTTCTTGTAGGTTATTTATTGGCCAGAGACACTTCCTGCTGCAGTCTTACAACTGATGATGCTGTTCAGATGAACACTGAAACGTCTTGGATTTTTTTTAGTTTTTAGTCCAGTGTCTTTAAATAAAACTCCTTTTGAAAGTTGACACCTGGATGTTTGAAAATGAACTTACTGTAAAAATTAATTTTGGACAGTTAGCAGAATCTTTTAGTTAACCAACCAATAATCACAGAAGAAATACTATTTCTCAGCTTAACTTTTATTGAACCACGCAGGGAGTCAGTGAACATGGCCTTGGGTCCTTTCCAGCCCCCTCTCTTGGAAAGACCCAGAACAAAGAACAGCACAACTACAAAAAGGCTTCCAGTTCGTGGGCGTTTCCCAGTAACTTTCCAACAATACACTGGCCATTGTTCAAACTAGTTAGAACCGGTCCTTTCAGTGTCCAAATGGCTTCAGATGTCATCTCAGCTCTTTATGACTTCCATCCTGTTGGTTTCTGTCTCTCTAGATGTCTCCTCTTTCTCCATGCCCATACAGTTAGGCCCAGAAATATCTGGACAGTGACACAATCTTCATGATTTGGGCTCTGCATGCCACCACATTGGATTTGAAATGAAACAACTACAACGGAATTGAAGTGCAGACTTTAAGGTTAAATTCAAGGGTTTGTTTTTTTGGGGGTTTTTTTTGTTACTTATTTGTACCCGTAGGTAGATTCGGTTTGCAGTCTGGTGACAAGCCACCGGCTGCCGGTCGCTGCGTGCGCGAGCGCCCTAAACCTACATGTTTTTGGTATGCGGGAGGAAACCGGAGAAATCCCGGAGTAAACCCACGCAACACGGGGAGAACATGCAAACTCCACACAGCTCACTGTTGGTCGGGGGCTGGGATCGAACCCACGATCTCATGATCCCCGCGATCCCCCGGCCGAGGGTAAAACTGTGCTGCCACAGTGCTAAACCACTGCGCCACCATGCAGCCCAAAACAACAAAAATATATGATTAAACATGTAAGAATTGTAGCTATTTTTATACAAATGCTCCTCATTTCAGGGGCTCAAAAGTAATTGGACAAATAAACATAACCCTAAGTAAAATGTTACTTTTCAATATTTTGTTGAGAATCCTTTTGCAGGCAATGATTGCCTGAAGTCTGGAACCCATGGACATCACCAAACGCTGGGTTTCCTCCTTTGTGATGCTTTGCCAGGCCTTTACTGCAGCTGTCTTCAGTTGTTGCTTGTTTGTGGGTCTTTCTGCCTTAAGTTTTGTCTTGAGCAAGTGAAATCCATGCTCGATTGGGTTGAGATCTGGTGATTGACGCGGCCATTGCAGAATATTCCACTTTGTTGCTTTAAAAAACTCCTGGGTTGCTTTTGCAGTATGTTTTGGATCATTGGTGACGCACCGTCCAATCAACTTTGCTGCATTTGGCTGAATCTGAGCAGAAAGTATATCCCTATACACTTCAGAATTCATCAGGCTGCTTCTGTCTTTTGTCACATCATCAATAAACACAAGTGATCCAGTGCCACTGGAAGCCATGCATGCCCATGCCATCACACTGCCTCCACCATGTTTTACAGAAGATGTAGTGCTTTGGATCATGAGCTGTTCCAATTCTTCTCCAAACTTTCTTCTTCCCATCATTCTGGTACAGGTTGATCTTAGTCTCATCTGTCCAAAGAATGCTGCTCCAGAACTGGGCTGGCTTCTTCAGGTGTTTTTTTGGCAAAGTCAATTCTGTCCTTTCTATTTTTGAGGCTGATTCATGGTTTGCACCTTGTGGTGAATCCTTTGTATTTACTCTCATGAAGTCTTCTCTTTATGGTAGACTTAGATACTGATACACCTACTTCCTGGAGAGTGTTCTTCACTTGAGTGGATGTTGTGAAGGGGTTGTTCTTCACCATGGAAAGGATTCTGTGATCATCCACCACTGTTGTCTTCCGTGGACGTCCAGGCCTTTTTGAGTTCCCAAGCTCACCAGTGCACTCTTTTTTTCTCAGAATGTACCAAACTGTTGATTTGGCCACTCCTAACATTTCTGCTATCTCTCTGATGGATTTCTTCTTTTTTTTCAGCCTCAGGATGGTCTGTTTCACCTCCATTGAGAGCTCCTTTGACCGCATGTTGTGTGTTCACAGCAACAGCTTCCAAATGCAAATGCCACACCTGGAATCAACTCCAGACCTTTTAACTGCTTAATTGATGACAGGTTAACGAGGGAAGAGCCCATGCAGCCTTGTTATTTTTATTTTGCAGCCTTCTGAGTCAATTGTCCAATTACTTTTGGTCCCTTGAAAAAGAGGCGGCTACATATTAAAGAGCTGTATTTCCTAAACCCTTGCTCCAATTTGGATGTGAATACTCTCAAATTACAGCTGAGAGTCTGCACTTTAAGCCCATATTGATTATATAATTGCATCCTGAATATGTTTTCGTAAACAGCTAAAATAACAAAACTTGTGTCACTGTCCAAATATTTTTGGGCCTAACTGTATATGGAAACAGGAACAAAGCCTTCCCTGTGGAGCTTCTACGTGTCTCTGCATGTGTGTGTGTATGTGTGTGAACAACTGATGTGTGTGTGTGAATGGTGTACGTGTGTGTTGTACTTGTGTGTGTGTGTGTGTGTGTGTGTGTGTGTGTGTGTGTGTGTGTGTGTGTGTGTGTGTGGGTGAGTGGATCTAAAAGATATGTGTATGCAAGCACTTTATGTAATATCTAATTAACTACTCTTCACTATTCATTTATTTATTTATTTATTATAACATTATATAGACTGAATACTTTTGTGAATTTTCTGGAGAATATTCTGGAGAGCTTTTGTCATTTTGGATATGTTGAGAGCTTTAATAAACCTGCAGATGAAGACAGCAAACATATTTGTCCACTCCCATGTTCATAACAGTATGACAAACTTGAAAAATTACCCACTTAAGGTACACTGTATCTTTATGTCAGGTCAAGCACTGGTTTGCTTGCTACTGGATAACCATGAAAACCGGTACTACCTGTCTCATGGGTCAGGCCATCAGCGACTCAACCTGCAACCCCACCCTTCCGAGGGCGTGGAGGATGAAACTGGGCATCCTGGCTGAACTAAAAATAATATCTGTCACAGGTCTGTGGTGGACCACTCCCAGTTACACGGGTGAGACTGGACAACCTGGCAGATCAGCACATCTGTCACAAGGTCTGTGGTGGAATTTGCCAGTCGGTGCATTGTGACATGCACTACACAAAGAGCAGAGATAAACAAACCTATCATCTGGTCAGTCGCTGCAACAGATACTGGAGTCAGTTTGTCTTGGCCTGTCCTTGCCACTGAAAATATCTCTATGTGTCAAGAATGTGCCGCTAGTCCAGCAAAAGCTAGCAGTACTCAAATACTTTGCAAGCAGTTTCATGAAATGGTCAGTCAGAAAGCAACTCATACCAGCTCGAGATGTCACCCGGGTTAATAAGGTCAGCAGTTACTGGCAGCGGAAGGCGAAGGACAGAGCTGAGTGGAGGAATCTGATCAGGCCTAAATGAAACAGTCATTGTCGCCCCCAACAGACTGCTATGATGATGATAATCTGTATGGAAAAAACACACAATTAACGCGTTATTAATCACAACTAACTCAGTGAAACCCTGGATCGGAGTGCTGTTACCATCCCACTCCACACCATCACTGTAGATGAAGCATACAACCACTTCTGCAGCGCAATCTTCAAGGCTGCTCACACTGCAATCCCACGAGGCTACCGACCCCTCTATGTCCCATGCCTGGACGGAGAAAGCGCTGCCCTCCTACAATCCTATCAAACATCAGGGGACCCAGAGATAGTAGACCATCTCATTGAATCGCTAAGTACAGCCCGGCGAAAGAAATGGGAGGAGACAGTTGCTGACCGGAGCTTTACCCACTCTAGCAGGAAATGTTGGAGCCTCATCCGTCGCCTAGGAGCTGCACAGAAGCCCCCTTGCCAAAGTCGAGCATCTGTCACACTCAACCAAGTTGCATCCCACCTACTGACCATCGCCAAAGCACCCCAAGACAAAGATACCAGAAAAGCAATTACAACTGAGCTAAAAAAAACCACCAAAAAATGCCCGTAGAGGAAACGAACCCTGAACCCTTTGAGACTGCTGAACTGGAGAAAGTCCTACAGGGCCTGAAATGTGGAAAAGCAGCAGGATACGACAACATCTTCCCAGAATTCATGAAAAATCTTGGCCCCCTAACCTGGTTGACACAACTCTACACAAGGATCATACAAACAAACTCGATCCCAAAGAAATGGCGGACAGCAAAGGTCATTGCCATTCCAAAACCTGGCAAAGGCCACAAACTACCAGCAAGCTACCGCCCAATCTCCCTACTCAGCGTTCCTTATAAAATTATGGAGCGCCTAATACTGCAACGTATTTCCCCAGGAATAGAGGAAATTCTGAGTGTGGATCAAGCAGGTTTCCGCAAGGACCGCAGCACAGGAGAACAAGTACTGGCCCTAACCACCTTCATCGAAAATGGCTTCGAGAGCAGACTGAAGACAGGGGCTGTGTTTCTCGATCTTACAGCCGCCTATGATACGGTCTGGCACAAAGGCCTCCTCCTGAAACTTACAAAGGCGATCCCTGCCTGGGCAACAGCAATCATAAAAACCCTGCTGACCAACCGAAGGTTCAGAGTCCACCTCGGTCAGAACACAAGCGCATGGAGAACGCAGAAAAACGGACTCCCACAAGGCTCAGTTCTAGCTCCAACCCTGTTCAACCTCTACATAAACGACCTGCCCACTACAAAATCCTGCAAATTCATCTATGCAGACGACATCTGTTTGGCACTCCAAGCACCAGACTTTGAGTCACTGGAACGGGTGCTCACGGAAGATCTTGCCAAACTGGACCAATTCTGCAAAACCTGGCACCTAAAACCAAGCCCAGCAAAAACCGTCTCCAGTGTATTCCATCTCCACAATGTAAAAGCTGCCAGAGAACTAAACATCCACCTGAGCGGACTCAAGCTTAAGCATGCCTCGAATCCAACATACCTTGGAGTGACCCTTGACAGGACCCTATCCTTCAAGGAACATTTAAAGAGGATGGCTGCTAAGGTGAAGGCACGAAATAACCTGCTCTGCAAGCTCGCTGGTGCAAAATGGGGGGCGGCAGCCTCCACCCTGCGCACCTCAGCACTGGCCCTTTCATACTCTGTAGCAGAATATTGTGCCCCTGTCTGGTCCAGGTCATCCTACACCCACCACGTAGACACCCAGCTCAACACAACCATGGGAACCATAACTGGGACAATCCGCTCAACACCACTCCCCTGGCTCCCTGTATTGTCAAACATAGCCCCCCCACACATCCGACGAGCAGCACTAACTCAAAGGATGCTTCAAAAAGCCAAAGACTCTCCTCACTCACCAATCCATGCAGATATCTACACCCCACCCACTGCCCGACTTCCATCCAGACGGCCGATTTGGAAAAACCCTCCCCCAGCTGACTTCACCATCCAGACAGCTTGGCAAGAGGAATGGGAGACCAAGGAGGTCCCAAACAAACACCTGGTGACAAACTCCAACCAACAGGTCCCAGGCACCACCCTCCCAAGGAGACAGTGATCTACACTCAATCGCTTCAGGACTGGACATGGCCCCTGCTTGGCCAGCCTTCACAGATGGGGCAGTAGCCCTAGCCCACTGTGCGCATGTGGAGGAGCAAACAATGGATCACATCATAGAGGCTTGCCCGCTCCAAAGACTGGAAGGAGGATTACACACCCTCCATACAGCAAACCAGGAGGCAACTGCTTGGCTTGAGGACTTTGCATTCGCTAAATAAATAATACTAACTCAACATTCCAAAAGATTAATTGCGATTAAAAATTTTAATCGGCTAACACCACTTGTTATTACTTTAATCTATAAAAAATTCAAACTGCTCATCTTGTAGACCAGGCACATGTGCATTAAATGTACGAGGACAAACCTTCCAATTGTTCCTCATATCACCTTATCCTGTTCATCTTCCTCGGCAACACCAACCCTCTCCACGTCCTCCTTCACTACATCCATGAATCTGTTCTGTGATCTTCCTCTTTTCCTCCTGCCTGGCAGATCCATCTTCAGCATCCTTTGGCCAGTATATCCACTATCCCTCCTCTGCACATGTCCAAACCATCTCAGCCTTGCCTCTGTTAGCTGAAACTTGAAAAATTACCGACTTAAGGTACACTGTATCTGTATAGAAAAACACGCAATTAACATGTTATTAATCATGATTAACTCAACATTCCAAAAGATTAATCGCAATTAAAAAGTTTAATCATCCAACACCACTAGTTATAACAATAACCAATTAGGCTAAGCACTAGGCATGACTACAGAACTGAGCTCACTGCCTCGGGGGAAGAGTGAGGAGCTGAAGAGCAGCAGGAGCTTTAACAAGTTGGGAAAGATGGCAGATTATACGTGTTCAGTTTTTGGCTGTGTGAGCATGAAATCCTCTTCCTTTAAATTACGTTTTACCCACAGACATGAAAATGCCACAGCAATGATTAATTTTATTTGGAGAAACCTCAGTGTCCCTGCTGAAATACCGGAGAGTACACGGGTTTGCAGCCTGCATTTTACCCAGCATGCTGGGGGAGACGGTCCTTGGTTGCGTAGCACAGTGGCCGGGGCGAGTATTGTCACAGATGAACCTCCGGAAGGATCATTCTTGGTGGAGCAGAGAGTTGCTGCCCGGCCCCACGTGGAAGCTGGAGGCGAGCCGGCTAGTGGGCGCATTGCTTGCCTCGGTCCGCTGTGAGTCTTCTTTAAAGTGAGCCAGGGAGAGCGCTCCAAAGGAAGTGAGCCAGCTGGCAGGTGGACCAGACCAAGGCGAACCTCTTTCGGAGTGAGCCAGGGGAGAGCGCTCCGAAGGAGGCCAGCTGGCTGGTGGGTGCACCGGACCAAGGCAAGCCTCCTTTGGAGCGAGTCAGGGAGAGTGCTCTGAAGGTGGCGAGCCAGCTGGCAGGCACACTGCGAGCCTCAGTCCGGTGCGAGCCTCCTTTGGAGCGAGCCGGGGAGAGCGCTCCAAAGGAGGTGAGCCAGCTATCGGGTGCACCAGACCAAGGCGAGCCTCCTTCGGAGCGAGCCGGGGAGAGCGCTCTGAAGGTGGTGAGCCAGCTGGCAGGGACACTGCTCGCCTCAGCCTGGTGGGAGCCTCCTTTGAAGCGAGCTGGGGAAAGCACTCCAAAGGAGGCGAGCCAGCCGGCAGGTGCACCAGACTGAGGCGAGTCTCCTTCTGAGTGAGCCGGGGAGAGCGTTTTGAAGGAGGCGAGCTGGCTGGTGCTGCTCTGAGGTGAACTGCTCGCCTTGGCCTGGTGCGCCCACTCACCGCACAAGATCCATGGTGAGCAGGCAACCAGAGACCAATGGGGAGCCCTCCAGTCTCCATGCGGGGCCAGGCAGTGACTTTCCCCTCCACCAAGAATGATCCTTCTGCAGGCTCACCTATGGAAACCTTCTTATGACTTTAACTTCCACAAGTTGGATCACAATTTCCGAGTGCTTGTCTTCTTCTAGCTACTGGTGGGCAGGAGTAAGGGTGGAGCTAATAAGATAAGATAAGATAAGATAAGCCTTTATTAGTCCCACAACGGGGAAATTTCAGGATTGCAACAGCACAGGGATAGCAACACTCAAAGTAACAATCAGAAGGCAAGAAAAAAAGCAAGCAAGCAAGAGCAGCTAATATACATATGTACATATTACTATAAATATATATATATATATATATACATACACACACAGACACACATTGTAGCTGGATGGAATAAATATATGAGTATATAAACACACAGTGCGGAGCATTGTAGCTAGATGGAATAAATATGTAGATATATAAACACCCACAGTACGGAGCATTGCAGCTAGGTGGAATAAATATGTAAATATATCAACACACACAGTGCGGAGCATTGTAGCTAGATGGAATAATATGTAGATATATAAACACACAGTGGAGCATTGTAGCTAGATGGAATAAATATATAGATATATAAATATAAACACACCCAGTGCGGAGCATTGTAGCTAGATGGAATAAATATGTAAATATATAAACACACACAGTGCAGAGCATTGTTGCTAGATGGGATGAAACAGCACAACCGTCTACTTAGTTATCCTACATGGTATGATTATGTGCCCATACATATTCTCACCCTCCATAGCGACCGGTATTTTCCTAGTTGTATGCCGGAGGGGACCATTGTGTAAGTCTATTACATCTTTTGCATTCAAAAACCTATTAGTTTGTTACGTCTTTTTGCTATCTCTGCGAGCAGCCCTGCTTAGGTTGTACAGTCAGACAGCCATTGGTAGGAAGGACCTGTGAAACCTCTCAGTTGTGCACCTGGGATGATGTAGTCTGCTGCTAAATGAGCTCCTCAGTGCATTCAGTATGTCCTGCATAGGGTGGAACTCGGACTCCAGCAGAGATGACAGTTTAGCCACCGTCCTTCTCTCTCCTATCTCCTCCACCGGATCAAGGCGCTGCCCCAGGGCGGAGCTAGCTTTCTTGATCAGTTTGTTCAGTCTCTTCCTATCGGCTGCAGTAATGCCACTGCCCCAGCAGACCACTCCAAAAGTGATGGCTGATGCCACCACCGTGTCATAGAATGTCTTCAGCAGCACCCCTTGTACACCAAAAGACCTGAGTCTCCTCAGTAGGAACAGCCTGCGCTGTCCCTTCTTGTAGAGTGCGTCAGTATTGTGTGACCAGTCTAGTTTATTGTTCAGATGAACACCCAAGTACTTGTAGGATGTCACCATCTCAATGTCTGGTCCCTGTATATTTACTGGTGCTGTGAGGGGTTGTCCATGCCTGCGGCAGTCCACCACCAGCTCCTTAGTTTTCCTCGCGTTGATCTGGAGGCAGTTCCGATGGCACCAGTCCACGAAGTCCTGGATAAGCCCTCTGTACTCAGCTTCATCTCCATTGGAGATGAGGCCAACGATCGCAGAGTCATCAGAGAACTTCTGTAGATGGCAGTGTGTTGTGTTGTGTGAGAAGTCCGCAGTATAAAGGGTGAACAGGAAGGGAGCCAACACCGTTCCCTGGAGGGCCCCCATGCTACCGATGATCGTGTCGGACACACAGGCCCGGGTTCTCACAAACTGAGGCCGGTTCGTGAGGTAGTCCAGGATCCATGATGACAGGTGCTGGTCCACCCCTGCGCGCAGCAGCTTGTCCTTCAGGATCATCGGTTGGATGGTGTTGAAAGCACTGGAGAAGTCAAAGAACATGATCCTCACCACATTCCCGGGCTTCTCCAGGTGGGACAGAGAACGGTGAAGGAGGAAGATCACCGCATCCTCCACCCCAATGCCATGCTGGTAGGCGAACTGGAGTGGATCCATCGCTGGTTCCACCAGGGGGCGGAGGTGAGCAAGGAGCAGTCTCTCCAGGGTCTTCATCAAGTGGGACGTCAAGGCCACCGGTCTGTAGCTGTTCAGGTCTTTGGGGTGGGAAGTTTTTGGTACAGGTACCACACAAGATGTTTTCCACAGCTGTGGTACCCTCCCCAGCTTCAGGCTCAGGTTGAAGATGTACGTCACAATCCCACACAGCTGGTCTGCACAGGACTTGAGGAGCTTTGCGCTGATGCCGTCCGGTCCCGACGCCTTCCTCGCCTTGATCTTCCTCAGCTCCGTCCTCACCTGGGTCCTGGTCAGGGTCAGGATGGGGGGCTGTGTGTTGGGAGTGGGGGGGGGGGGTGCTGGTGGAGTGGGGAGTGGGCAGCAGGACTTGATTTCTTTAGAGGCAGCAGTGGTTGTTGTGCAGTCAGGGGGGAGGGCGGTTGGTCAAACCTATTGAAAAACAGATTCAGGTTGTTCGCCCACTCCCTGCCCCCCGTGGCCTGGGGGGAGGTATTCTGGAGCCCAGAGATGGTTTTGAGGTTTCTCCAGACCCCGCTGATGTCACTCTGTTGCAGCTTGTCCTCCATCTTCTTCCTGAAGCTGTCCTTGCCTTCTTTGATCTTTCTCCTCAGCTCCCTCTGTACGGACTTCAGCATCTCCCTATTCCCCGACCTGAAGATCCTCTTCTTCTCTCTCAGAAGTGTTTTTATCTCAGGGTTGATCCAGGGTTTGTTGTTTGAGCAACACCGTATGGTCTTGGTGGGAACGGATTTGTCCACACAGAAGCTGAGGTAGTCCGTGAAGGTGTGAGTGAGGCCATTGATGTCCTCACCATGTGGATCGCAGAGCTGCTTCCAGGCGGTGGCTTCAAAACAGCCCTTTAGAGCGTCCATTGCCTCCTCAGACCATAACTTCACTGTGCGCATGGCCGGAGGTTGTCTGTGCACTAGGGGTTTGTACACCGGCCGGAGATGAACCAAGTTGTGATCCGATCTCCCGAGTGGGGGGAGTTGTGATGAGGTGTACGCCTCCTTAGTGTTTGCGTAGAATAAGTCCAGTGTTTTATTGTCTCTAGTGTGGCATGTGACATACTGGGTAAACGTGGGTAGAATGGGAGATAGTGAAACATGGTTGAAATCGCCTGAGATGAGGAGAAGAGCATCTGGGTGTTCTGTCTGCAGCCTGCTGGTTACTGAATGGATGACGTCATGCGCTGCCCCAGCGTTCGCCGTCGGATTTGCATAAACAACAATGCAGATCACGTGTGAGTGTTCTCTCGGGAGATATGTAGGCCGCATGCTAACAGCTAGCAACTCAATGTCTTTGCTGCAGTGTTGTTGTTTAACAGTGATATGTCCCGGTCTGCACCAGTTGTTGTTAACATATATTATCACTCCACCGCCCCTTGCTTTGCCACTGTCTGGTGTTCGGTCTGCCCGTATCAAGTGGAAACCCTCCAGCTCAATGTTAGCATCTGCTGCTAGTTCAGTTAGCCACGTCTCAGAAAACAAAAGGAGAGAGCACTCCCGGTATGTGCTATCGTAACGGCAGATAGCCGCTAGCTCATCTACCTTTCCCAGTAACGACCGTACATTTCCCATGACAATAGATGGAAGGGAGGGTCTGTACCTTATATTTTTTGTCCTCCACCTTACTCCAGCCCGGCAGCTGCGGCGTTTTCGCTTCAGTTCTCTCGGTATGTCGAGTTTTTCCAATGGGACCGGGTGGCGGTTGAATGCTAGCAGCTCTTCCCTGCTGTATCGTATCCTGCTATAAACAGTGGCTCCGTCCACCGGCTCAGGAGACATTTGGGACGATCTGTGTGTCCGTGATATAAGTGGAGTGAAAAAAAGATGGATCAAAAGAGAGAGGAAGGAAAAAAAGACTCGGAATCGAGCCGCTGTTGCAAAGGGCGGCCGACTCGTGTGGCGCCGGGAGAGAAAGTAATTAGAATATTCATAGATCCGCACATACTTAAGTAGGTGGAAGATGTAAAAAATAGATGGTGCTGCTCTGTCCTGGTTCCACTCCTACCTTTCTGACAGGAAACAGTTTGTCACCATAAATGGATCCAGCTCTCATCTTACTCTCATCTTGGCACGGTGTGCCGCAAGGTTCTGTCCTCAGTGTCCCCTCCTTTTCACAATATACATGCTCCCGCTTGACCAGATCATCCGCCGCCATGGTTTAAATTTTCATTGCTATGCTGATGAGACCCAGCTCTATCTCAGCACTTCACCATCTACCCAGCTCCTTCCACAATCTCTTACAAACTGTTTGTACAGTATCAAAACCTGGATGACCACCAACCTGCTCCAACTCAACAGCCAGAAAACTGAGCTTATTGTTGTAGCTCCAAAAACTGTCCTCCACAAGATCAGGGATCTTGCCTTCAACGTTGATGGCTTCTCCACCTCATCGTCCGTCGAGGTTCACAACCTGGGTGTCATTATGGACTCCACTCTGTCTTTTGACACACATTAAATCTGTCACCAAAGCTGCCTTCTTTCACCTGAAAAATATTTCCAGACTCTGACCATCACTCCCTGATTCTGTTGCAGAAACTCTAATACATCCCTGTGTAAACTCACGCCTGGAGTACTGTAACGCCATCCTCCACAGGGTCACCAATAAAACTCTTGGCAGACTGCAACTTGTTCAAAACTCAGCTGCCAGGGTTCTCACTCGGACCAAACCATGGCAGCACATCACCCCTACTCTGAAACAATTGCACTGGCTCCCATTAAATTCCAGATCATTTTCAAACTTCTCCTCCTCACCTACAAGTCCCTTCATGCACTGGCTCCACAATACCTATCCGATCTCCTCCATGTTCACCACCCCTCTCAGAACCTTTGGTCTGCTGACCTAGGTGTTCAGGTGCAGGAGAACCTTTGGGAACAGGGCCTTCAGTGTGGCACCTCCTACCCTCCTATCCTGTGGAACTCGCTCCCTCTTGTCCCTTTGCCAGACACCAACCTTGTAGCCTTTTAAATCCATGCTGAAAAGACACTTGTTCCTGCAAGCTTTTCCTGGCTGTTGTGTTTTATGTTTGTCTGTGTCTATTATTTGTTTGTTTTTGTTTGTTTGGAAAGTGACCTTGGGTTTCTTGAAAGGTGCTATATAAAACAAAAACAAAACTATTAAAAGCTCTTTGCAAGCCATTCTAAGGCAATGAAAGATTTTTTTGTGTATAAAAAGCCACGCTATACTAGTTTGGGCAATACACATTGGTTTTTGAGGTGGCTTTAGAGGCACCA
This sequence comes from Pholidichthys leucotaenia, assembly GCA_020510985.1. Classification (NCBI taxonomy): domain Eukaryota; kingdom Metazoa; phylum Chordata; class Actinopteri; order Cichliformes; family Pholidichthyidae; genus Pholidichthys; species Pholidichthys leucotaenia. Next base: position 190,062,169 of record CM035837.1, on the reverse strand, counting down.
GAGTGCATTTTTAAAACAGAACTGTCCTTGATCAATGAAAATGAGAAGTTCAGGGGTTGCAGTGGTGCACTGGCTGTCTTTCAGATTTTCATGGACAGTTATCTTCATGACACATTCACAGAAACTGTGAATCTCTTTAAAGAGGAAAAAAAACTTTCCTTAGAAACACCATGGCACAAGATCACTTCAATGCTCTTGCTATGCTCTCCATAGAGGAAAAAAAAAACTCATACAGGACAATAGAGACTTCAACACTGGGGTCATTGAGATTTTTGCCACTCAGAAAGACAGAAGAGCAGAGTTCATGTATAAATAAACTCATTCACTCACTCGTGATCTCAATACATTAACATAACTGTAAAGTATCTATCTCAGAAGTAACCACCAATAATATTTTTCACCAGCCGCCATTGATATACATAGCACAGAACAAAGTATATAGTGTTAAAATGGTGGTGTCTATGGCTATTTTCTTTGCTATGCTCCTGAGGCATGCCTTCAGCACAGCAACAGAGGGAATCTACCTGCACACAAGATCTGACGGCAGGCTTTTCAACCTCGCCCGCCTGAAAGCCAGAACCAAAGTACGCGAGGCTCTAATCAGAGACATGCTGTTCGCAGACGACGCTGCAGTCGCAACCCACACACAGCAGGAGCTTCAGACCCTGATGGACCGCTTCTCCCAGGCATGCAAGGACTTCGGGCTTACCATCAGCCTGAAGAAGACTAACGTCTTGGCGCAAGGCACGGAAGCACCACCAACCATCACCATTGATGACTACAAGCTGGAGGTCGTGAATCAGTTCACGGACCTGGGGTCCACGATCAGCAACAACCTCTCCCTTGATACAGAGATCAACAAGAGGATTGGAAAATCAGCCTTCACACTCGCTCGCCTCACCACACGAGTGTGGGAGAATCCCAAACTCTCTATCAAGACGAAGATGGCAGTGTACAACGCCTGTGTCATCAGCACACTGCTCTATGGGAGTGAGACGTGGACAACATACGCCCGGCAGGAAAAGAGACTGAACTCCTTCCACTTGCGCTGCATTCGCCACATCCTGGACATATCCTGGCAGGACAAAGTGCCCAACACAGAAGTTCTGTCCCGCGCCGGCCTTCCCTCCATGTTCACTCTACTCAGGCAGCGCAGGCTCCGCTGGCTAGGCCACGTTCACCGTATGGAGGATGGCAGAATCCCCAAAGACGTCCTCTATGGAGAACTGGCAACTGGCAGGAGAGACGTTGGCCGCCCACAGCTGCGCTTTAGAGACGTCTGCAAGAGAGACATGAAGGCCCTGGATATCAACACAGAGCGCTGGGAGGACCTTGCAACGGACTGCTCCAAATGGAGAGGCACCCTGACCAGACAGCTCAAGGCGGGTGAAGAGAGACTGACTGCTGCAGCAAATGAAAAAAGGACCCGCAGGAGGAACCGCCACAGACCCAGCAGCACGGAGACCACCCACAAGTGTGACCTGTGTGACAGGGACTGTCATTCGCGCATCGGCCTGTTCAGCCACAGGCGGTGCTGTTCCAGCAGAGTAGACGTTTAGGATTCTCTTCCATGGCCATCATAGACCGACGGAGGCCGACGATGGCTACGTAACAGCTTTCATATGCACATGAATAATTAAAGAACTGAAAGGAGAAAATTCATAGCAGCAATCTTGACATAAAATACTAATGAAGTTTGTGTTGTAAGTTTTAATAACTGATTTGTAATGCATGTGATTTCTGGCCATTTTTTATTTTGAATTCTCTCCTTTTTGTTTGTTTTTTCTGTTTGAGTCCTGTCTCCCACTTTCACCTCTGTATATCCTCCCTTAAAACCATCACAGGTGCACAAAGACAGCGATCTTGGCACACATACAAGCTCCAGTCTTGGTTGTAATTGTCGACTTGATTTTGGCTTAACTCACTTGGGGACACTTACGGTGACTGACAACCTATTACCAGGCTCCTTTCAAACTCACCAGCTCAGTGGATGCAGCTATTCTCCAGAAGGTGCATTACTGGCATCGAAAGGCATAAATAGAATTGAGAACAAAATGGATTCATGTTTTCTTGCTTCGGTCAACAAAACTGAAGCAGCAGTGATGTCGACCAGGAGAAAGTTAAGTGCTGTATATAGAATATAAGAATGGGAAAACAAATAGCAGAGTAACTATTATTGTTATACTGAATGTCAGTATGGAAGAGGTGTTAATGAAATGTCTGAGCCATGCTTTATTGCAGCACCATCTCCCCAGATTAAACATCCATGTCCAGAAATGCTAATTTCAGTGTGTTTCATTAAATACTAATTAGCCCCTCTTCACCCCACACTCACTTTCATCATTGATGAGATCCATGATGGATGCTGTGCTAATGTTAGCTGGCTAGCTTCAACAGTCATAGCCAGCCTATGCTAACTCATGTAAAACTTGCTGAATGTGAGAATGTAACAGCCCAAATAAAGCACTATGGGGAACAGGGGTGTGTGGTTTGAGTGGTCAATAGGACAGAAATGGTCCCTGGGGTATATAAGCACAGAAACAACCCCAAGTAACTGAATATTTTTATTTATTTTATTTTGTAATCCTTTTTTATTTTATAATCCTTTTACAATCCTTTATGAATGTCACGAGACACAGCACAGCCTATTTATTGTTGTTCTTATCCTGTGTTTTCTCAAGTTTATATATTTTTTCTCTGTGTGTGGGTTTTGTTATGTGTAGTCCTTGTGGCATGAGCTCTCCTCTTCCAGACACTCCCTCCTCCCTTTTCATCTTGTTTGTGCACTCAGCTCTGTAATGAGATCACCTGTCCACTCATGAAATCCACACCTGATGGCACTCATTGTATTTGATTACCTGCTTTATTTAAGAATGCTTTTCAAGCTACTCAACTGTCAGTGCGTCATGGCTGTCAGCGTTATTTCCCCATCAGAACCCTTTCCCTGTTCTGGTGTGAAGTCCTGTTATCATCTCGCTGTTTACCTGCACTCCTCAGTTGTAAGTTTATTTTCCTCATTGTTTGGACTTTGTGTTCTTTTTAATAAATTGCACAGCTAGCAGTTCAGCATCTGGGCCTTTCTCTTTACCCCGTAGGGGCAATTCATGACAGTAGGCACTGACCAGTTTGAGACCCAACTGCTGTTAGTTTGTGCCTTTTGTCTTTCTCTCACCTGTTCTGTCTGAAGCCATCATTATGTCCCCAGCCCACCAAACCTCAGCCAACAAAGGAGGATCGGTGGCCGGGACTCCAAGCCTGGAGGAGGAATGGGCTGCAGAATTTATCCAAAGTTTTGTGGATGAAGCTCTCACCGCCTGTGGACCAAAGAAGACCTGAGAATGTGTGAATGGAGCAGTAGTGATTGTGGAGGCACACCCCGGCGTGTGGAAATATCCCCAGTTTGCGGAACTGCTGTCCACGGTCTCCTCGCTTCGGCGGTCATTTCCTGGGCTGACAGTGGGGCCGCCTTCAGCAGGACCGAAGCCGTCACGGAGGCACTCTCCACGGCAGACGTCCTTCTCCTCCCCCTGTCTACCCGTTCCTGCTCCCGCTCCGTCAGAGGAATGCCTCCACTTCCTTGTCAGCAGTCCCTCCTTCACCAAGTGAGAAGACTCCTGCAGCAGTACCTTCTCTGCATTTTTCCTCTCTGGCTGTCCCGTCAGCTTCATCCTTCTCCATAGCTGCTGCCTCCCTCTCCTCCTCAGCGTTCCTTCACGCTGCTGAGGGTCCGGCCGTTTCTTCTCCAGCTCTACCCGTCTCAGTGTCTGCAAGGGTGGCTCCTCCACGATCCTCTGAGGGGCCCATGACCACCGTAGCCATGGAGAGGGATGACTTTAGACCAGCTACAGCAGAAAACATCATGCCCTGGGAACACAGGCAAGTGTTTTTTCATTCTCCATCATTGACACATGAATTATCTTGCCTGATTCCCGGTGGTGAGGCTCAGCCTGTGCAGTCCTCTGAGTCCTCATCACCTGCTGCAGCTACACACCTTTCACCTGCTTTCTTCATGTCTCCTCCTTTGCCCCCTGAGTGTCTGCCGGCCCCGGGATTGAGCCGCCGGACGTTGGAGGAGCCTGCGGCCCTGAAGGATCTGGTTCCAGCCCTGCAGCCACGGTCTGGACGGAGGGAGAGTGCTGAGACCGAGCTGAGACCGAGCTGACGCCTGTGCCGACAAAGGAGCATCCCCGGGCTTCAGCTAAGAAGGATCCAGCGCCAGCAGGGAATCGACCTCCTGTCGCCATACCGGGCGAGCCACCTGCATGGGTCACTTCACTGGGGGGTGCCGGGACTGCATTGATCACCATGCCTGCTGCTGGGGCCACCACAGTAGAGTCTGAGCTGGACATCCAGAGGGCCAGGCCCGAGATGTCATTGCCTGGATCGACAGAGTCCTGGACAGTGGTGTTGCTTGAGCTCAGGCAAGTGCTGTCCTTTGTTTTCATTGTTTCGATTTTGGAGAGCTCTTGTCTGGCTCTTGGTGGCTCTTCATGGGTGCTCCGTCCCAGCCCTGGACCTCTGAGGGTTCTGCTTCCCCATCAGATGAGGTATTCACAGGTGGTGCTACAGGCCAGTCCAAGGGCATCATGGTTCCCTTTCCTCTGCCAGACGCTGTCGGGGTCCCCTCTCCTCTGCCAGACACCATCAGGGTCCCCTCTCCTCTGCCAGACGCCATCAGGATCCCCTCTCCTTTACCAGATGCCGTGAGGGTCCCCTTTCCTCTGCCCGAGGCTGTCGGGGTCCCCTCTTCTCTGACCGAGGCCGTCATGGTTCCCTCTCCTTCGTCCGAGGCCATCGTGGTTCCCTCTCCTCTTCCCAAGGCTGTCGTGGTTCCCTCTCCTCACCCTGACGTCGTCATGGTTTCCCCAACTCCTCTATCTTACTCACCACTGGTTCTTCCCGTTGGGCAGCCGCCTCCTGGACTACCCTTTCTGTTCAGGTGGTTAAAGAACTCTTGCAGACCACCCAACAGACTGTGCCGTGGGGTTGGGTGGCCCACATTCTCTGGTAGGCCACCCGACTCTTTCCATCATGCCATCTGCCGGGTATGGGACTCTAGCCACCCACCTGAACTGTCCAGCTCTTCGGTCCAGGGGGCTTAGGCGGTTGGGGTTTTGCCTGGTGTGGACTCTGAGTGGTTTTTTTTGTTTTTCTTTGTTCTCTCCTAGCCTGTTCCCCTCACCACCCGCCCTGGGTGGTTTATTGTTCTGTGCCTTTTGTGTGTGTGTGGGGGGGTCTTTTTTGATGTTACCCTGGGGTGTCTGGATTCTACCCCTTAAGGGGAAGGGGGGGCTCTGTCACGAGATGGGCCGCGGTGTTTCACTGTGTTCAGGCTCTCTATATATCGTTGTTCTTATCCTGTGTTTTCTCAAGTTTATATATTATTTCCCTGTGTGTGGGTTTTGTTATGTATAGTCTCTGTGGCATGAGCTCTCCTCTTCCAGACACTCCCTCCTCCCTTTTCATCTCCTTTGTGCACTCAGCTCTGTAATTAGGTCACCTGCCCGCTCATGAAATCCACACCTGATGGCACTCATTGTGTTTGATTACCTGCCTTATTTAAGAGTGCTTTTTCTGCTACTCAGCTGTCAGTGTCTCATGGTTGTCAGCATTATTTCCCCATCAGAACCCTTTCCCTGTTCTGGTGTGAACTCCTGTTATCATCTTGCCATTTACCTGCACTCCTCAGTTGTAAGTTTATTTTCCTCACTGTTTGGAGATTGTGTTCTCTTTAATAAATTGCACAGCTAGCAGTTCAGCGTCTGGGCCTTCCTCTTTGCCCCGTAGGGGTGATTCATGACAATTAATTGGCAGAATACTTAATTTTAAAAAAGGCATAATGTTGCATATAACCAGCTGTGGAATAATAAACCGACTGAGAACACACAGGTTTTTTGATGTGACTAGAATTTACAATGAAGAGCAGTAAAACCCAGTAATGCCAGTTTACCCAGGACTTCGTGGACTGGTGCCATCGGAACTGCCTCCAGATCAACGCGAGGAAAACTAAGGAGCTGGTGGTGGACTGCCGAAGGCAAGGACAACCCCTCACAGCACCAGTAAATATACAGGGAACAGACATTGAGATGGTGACATCCTACAAGTACCTGGGTGTTCATCTGAACAATAAACTAGACTGGTCACACAATACTGATGCACTCTACAAGAAGGGACAGCACAGGCTGTTCCTACTGAGGAGACTCAGGTCTTTTGGTGTACAAGGGGCGCTGCTGAAGACATTCTATGACACGGTGGTGGCATCAGCCATCACTTTTGGAGTGGTCTGCTGGGGCAGTGGCATTACTGCAGCCGATAGGAAGAGACTGAACAAACTGATCAAGAAAGCTAGCTCCGTCCTGGGGCAGCGCCTTGATCCGGTGGAGGAGATAGGAGAGAGAAGGACGGTGGCTAAACTGTCATCTCTGCTGCAGTCCGAGTTCCACCCTATGCAGGACATACTGAATGCACTGAGGAGCTCATTTAGCAGCAGACTACATCATCCCAGGTGCACAACCGAGAGGTTTCGCAGGTCCTTCCTACCAACGGCTGTCAGACTGTACAACCTAAGCAGGGCTGCTCGCAGAGATAGCAAAAAGACGTAACAACCTAATAGTTTTTTGAATGCAAAAGATGCAATAGACTTACACAATGGTCCCCTCCGGCATACAACTAGGAAAATACCGGTAGCTACGGAGGGTGAGAATATGTATGGGCACATAATCATACCATGTAGGATAACTAAGTAGACGGCTGTGCTGTTTCATCCCATCTAGCAACAATGCTCTGCACTGTCTGTGTTTATACATTTACATATTTATTCCATCTAGCTACAATGCTCCGCACTGGGTGTGTTTATGTTTATGTTTATATTTATATAGCTATATATTCATTCCATCTAGCTACAATGCGCCGCACTGTGTGTTTATATATCTACATATTATTCCATCTAGCTACATTGCTCCGCACTGTGTGTTTATATATTTACATATTTTTTCCACCTAGCTGCAATGCTCCGTACTGTGTGTTTATATATCTACATATTATTCCATCTAGCTACATTGCTCCGCACTGTGTTTATATATTTACATATTTATTCCATCTAGCTGCAATGCTCCGTACTGTGTGTTTATATACTCATATATTTATCCCATCCAGCTACAATGCTCTACACTGTGTGTCTGTGTGTATATATATATATTTATAGTAATATGTACATATGTACGTATATTAGCTGCTCTTGCTTGCTTGCTTTTTTTTTTTTTTTTTTTTTCTTGCCTTCTGATTGTTGCTCTGAGTGTTGCTATCCCTGTGCTGTTGCAATCCTGGAATTTGCCCGTTGTGGGACTAATAAAGGCTTATCTTATCTTATCTTATCTTATCTTACCCGACAGAGCTATTTTGGCTAATGGCCCAATTTCCTCTTCTATCCTAGCTAAAAATTCAATTCAATTCAATTCAATTCAACTTTATTTATATAGCGCCATTTCACAACAACAGTCATCTCATAGCACTATCAACTGAAGGGGGAACCCCCACAGTTGCAGAAAGACCCCAGCAATCAGGCGATCCCCTGTGAGCAAGCACTTGGCGACGGTGGAGAGGAAAAACTCCCTTTTAACAGGAAGAAACCTCCAGCAGAACCAGGCTCAGGGAGGGGCAGTCATCTGCTGCGACTGGCTGGGGGGTGAGGGGATAGAGAAGAAGAAAAGAACAGACATGTAGAGAGCAAACAGCACGATGGGGACTCAATCTATGGGAGAGAACAAACACATGTTAATGACCAGCAAAAAAAAAAATATTTCATTGAGAGTGAGGAAAGGAGTGAGGCCCAGTGCATTACTGGAGGTCCCCCGGCTGACTAAACCTATTAGCAGCATAACTAAGGGAGGGTTCAGAAACACATGATCCCTCCCTAATTGTAGGCTTTATCAAAAAGGTAGGTTTTAGCCCTATTCTTAAAAACAGAGATCGAGTCTGACTCCCGAATCCAGATTGACAGCTGATTCCACAGGAGAGGAGCTTGATAACTGAAGGCTCTGCCTCCCATTGTACTTTTGGAGATTCTAGGTATTACAAGTAATCCTGCATTTTGGGAGCATAGTGCTCTGTTAGGATAATACGGTAGTATCAGATCTTTTAAATAAAAAGGAGCCTGATTGTTTAGAGCTTTGTAAGTAAGAAGAAGGATTTTAAACTTAATTCTAAACTCTATGGGAAGCCAATGAAGGGAGGCCAGAACCGGAGAGATATGATCTCTCTTTCTAGTACCTGTTAAAACTCTTGCTGCAGCATTTTGGATCAGCTGAAGACTTTTTAAAGATGTTTTAGGACAGCCTGATAATAAAGAATTACAATAATCTAATCTCGAGCTTACAAAAGCGTGGATCAGTTTCTCAGCATCACTCTGAGACAAGATGCTCCTAATCTTGGCAATATTACGCAAATGATAGAAGGCAGTCTTAGAAACAAATTTAATATGTGAATTGAAGGACAAATCCTGATCAAAAATAACTCCAAGGTTCCTCACAGAGCTATTAAGAGAAAGAGTAACCGCATCCAAACTGAAAGTTTGATTTGGAAAGGAATTTCTAAGGTTTTTTGGACCAACAAGAATGACTTCAGTCTTATCTGAATTTAATAGCAGGAAATTACAAGTCATCCAAGCTTTGATTTCCTTAAGACAGGCTTCTAACTTGGCTAATTGATTACTATCATGTGGCTTCATTGACAGGTATAATTGTGTGTCATCTGCATAACAATGAAAATGTATACAGTGCTTTCTAATAATGTAACCAATGTTAAAAAATAAAACATTGGTCAGTATGTCGTGAGATATGTATATAACCAACTGTAAATTAAAGGCCTGCGTTCATTTAGTGCTTTATAGTCACAGAGCACTCAAAGCACTTAACTAGTAGCTACACTAACTCTCTAGTTTAAGGGACTATCAGACAGACAGGGACAATTCAGTCACCAATTAACCAAACATGCATGTTTTTGGATTGTATGCGGCAACAGGAGTTCACAGAGTAAACCTACACAGCACAGGGAGAACATGCAAACTCACACATAAGGTTCCCACCCCTGCCAGTGTGGGGATTTGAACCTGGAACTTTGTAACTGTAGCAACAGTACTAACCGCTGTACCACCATGCTGCCCACTTAATAAACCAAAAATGGATGTCTAGTGAGGGGAGTAAAATACAGAGCTAGCAGCCATAAAAACCCAGTCATGTAACTCTCTAGTGGCATTGTGGTTGCTTGGATTTAGACTTTCAAAGGAATACTCCCACTGTCATTGATATGGGTTGAGATAAATCTGGTAGGGTGATATCATTCCAGTTCTCCAGATACCCAAATTGATGCCCCAAACCACTGAAAATGTTAATTAAAAAAAAAAAAAAATCTTGTCACCTTTGAGATTTATTTTTGCCTTTACTGAACAGATGCCATTAAGAAATGGACAGGAAGAGCAGGGGAGAATCAGTCAGGAAAGACTGCTCTGCCAGGAATCAAATCAGGGATCACTGCAGTTGTGCAACGTACTTTTAAAGTATGCATCCTAAAGCACTAGACCAAAAGACATCCATGTTCAGTTGCTTTCTTAATAAGCCAGCTTGACTTTTTTTTTTTTGTTAAATAATTGCATTACTACACATGGAGATTTCATTCATGAACTATAGAAAATGAATGAAAATCAGTTTTTGTTGCATTTAAGTAAGAGTTGATGCAAATACATTTATGTTACACAAAAAACAATGCAGAAATAATTATTGCAAATGCTCTGGTTTTTGAGAAAGAAAAACATTACTGAAGTGTTTTTGCTCTCCTTGGAATAATTCTGCATGATTTTTAATCACCACTCAAAAAAAAGTGTATCCTGTATATTTGTATTTTCAATTATGGCAACGAACGATAAACTAATCAGAACTAAATTATGATGGATAATCAGCAATCTGAATTTATGTGTGTCCATTCTCTTTTTCCTTCTCTGAAGCGTTAATATATATGAATATAATTGAAAGTGGTGTCTGCATGAGTACTGGTATGTGCCTGGATATAACTATGTAAATGCATTATTAATCTACATAATGGTAGTGAATTACTTGTTTTTACCAAGTGTAACATTATGAGATTGTCTTTCTCCTACACCTTTATAACAAAGCGGTCACTGTGTATACTGAGCTGAAGCCTTGAATGAAATGGGTCAAAATCAAATTCATAATTATATTCATATTTATATGAGAAAAAAATCTGTTTCTGATCCCTCTGAAGTTCTTTCATTCTGCCTGTGATTGTGTGGGTTTCCTTCAATGGTCCAACAGTATGATTATTATTATTATTATTAATTCTAAATGAATGAATGTTGTCTGTTTGATGAGTAGTTCATTTAGCAGATGGTGACATATTCAAGTATTAATGGACCCAAAATGCAGACACGGAGAGGACAACAATCTGAACACGTTTCAGTGTTTACTGAGATAGGAGTAAAGAGAGAGCAGCTGGTACTGGCAATCCTACGGACAGCAAAAGGGGAGATGAAATTCTATGAATATGAAGAGTGCCTTAAATAAATTTGAACTTGTCTTCTCTTACTGTTGCAGAAGCCAGTTTCAGCAGTATACGCATCTTGCACCAACCACTGTATTCAGACAAAGAAGGGGTAGTTGACTGCAGAGGAGAGGAGAGCTGCCTCGGGCCTCTGGACTAAGGTGAGTATCAATGCTGAATGCTCGACACTTACAGGCTGTAGGAGTTGAGGCTAGGTAGGTATCCTCCACAGGTTTCCTGAGTCTGCCTTGGGTTACAGTCCTGGTAGGATTTCCTGGAGAGAAGGAGGTGGTGAGGAATAATATTAGCAGAAGTGAATTTATCTCATTTGCTTCCCATGATGGGAGAAGGAGAGGGCAGACACTGAAAACAGGAGAGCACACTTGAGCGGTGCTTCAGCTGAGGAATAAAGTCCAACAGTAGTGATGTTACGGCTGACTCTGAAGTCCCAGAGGCTGTGTCCAAAGGGGGCGTGGCCAAATGAAGCTTGTATCGAGGCCCGTGTCATGTGTCAGAAGATCACGTGACCCAAGAGAAATGAGGCCCCGTTTCTCTAGAAATCACATGACTGCTTCATTGTGTGACTCACTTGCTGAAAAAGGCTCAGGAAACACAGGAAGTGTTCTGCTTGATAGGTGATGCTGAGGATCGTTCCATGCAGGAGGTTGACAGTACTTCTTAGAAAATGGAGCCACCATAAAGGCGAAGAACATCTGCTGCTTTGGAGCATTTTGACTTGATGTCTCCAAATAAGGAAAACTAACGTATATCTCCTGAAATCACTCACATGGAGGATGGTTTTATATTATATAGTGCGTGTGTGTTCACAAGACATGAATTCTTGTCATGCCAGTTTCAATTATGTCTCATAACACAAGCACAATGATACACTTTATTAATATTCCATAACTTTATTGATATCCCATGTTCAAGATAAATTCATTTTATCTGGCATGCAGTACCTCATGTGGGGATTCTGACATAATAGTTAAGTATTATTATTATTATTATTATTATTATTATTATTATTATTATTATTATTATCAAATAATGATGCAATTGCATCATGTTTACAGATCCACTGGTAGCCCACATGTAATATCACAGGAGGACTGCTGTACATCAATTGACCAGCAGGTGTCAGTACTTCCAAATGAGCTGTGAAATGGGGCTTCGTGTAATCAACCTTCTGGTGAAGCAGCTGGCTAGAAAGATTCGACACATTCACAGGGCTTCATCACTCCCATCCATCCAGCAGTTCCACAGAGATACTGAAGACTGAGGTCCTATTTAAAGAGTGGAGGCAATGCAGCGCAGCTGGCAGTAATCAGTGCAGCTGAAGAGAGTCAGGTAATAATCAGGAACAATAACGGGATCATTGTGTGTCAGAATGTGCACAAACCTGAGATTCCACAGATAGTGTCACTCGAAACAGAAATTAGGGCAGCCAAGAATAGTTTTATCACACAAGAAAGACTGTTATTTTAAGTCAGGTACCTAAATAAGGCTTGTTTGTGTGTGCGTGTCTGTATTGGAACAATGCTGTTGATTGGCTGGTGAGTGTCAACAGTGAGCGCCCACATTGACTCCTGTCGGATCAGGATAGGTTTTGGTCTGATGGGAGTGCGTTGAGATCCACTCGTTCAATTATATTACTTATCCAGGGGAGCGCACCTCTTCCCACATGAGCTCTGGAGCAGAATTTAAATGAGCCACATGTCTCTGTGATAGAGGACAGGAGCCAAAGAATCATGTCTGCTGTCAATCACTGTATCCACTCCATTAACAATTCAGTCCAGACACCTTCAAGCCAGGAATGGTAAAAGGTGACTGCATTTTCATATTTAAAGTTTTATTACATTTTTATATTCACATTGTAAGATTTAATTAGGAGCTCCATAAAACAGGAGTTCCAGGCGGGTAGACACAAACAAGCTGACTTGATTTGTTTATAAGGAAACTGCTGTAGTAGCTGTAGTCTGTACAACTCCAGCCCCATGGACAGATCCTTGACTCTGAGTTGGCGCTGTCCAGCTTCACGTGCTGTATAAATCAACACGTTGTGGGAATCCCTCTCAGTATATTCACACAGGTTGGGCATCTTCAGGCGCTCAAACAGCCCATGGGCATCCCTGCTACATACGGTTCCTAAGGCCGAGGGATCGTGGCAACCGTGCAGAGATTTCCATAGATTAAACAACGCCACAGCGCACAACCGCTGCCCCATCCCTCATATTCAGGATTTTTCCGTTTACCTCACTGGAGCACGCATTTTTTCCAAGATAGACCTGGTCCCAGTGTGCGCTGAGGACATACCTAAAACGGCAGTAATAACCCTGTTTGGCTTGTTTGAGTTTTTACGCATGCCTTTCGGGTTAAAGGGCGCGGCGCAGACATTCCAACGCATGATGGATGCGGTGTTGCGTGATCTGCCGTTTGTGTTCGTCTACCTGGACGACATCCTGGTGGCCAGCGCGTCCGAAGACGAACACGTAGCCCACCTCAGGACAGGTTTCCAGAGGTTGGTGGAGCACGGATTAATAATCAACCTGGCAAAGTGCCAGTTCGGGGTGGCGGGGATCGATTTTTTGGGCCACCATATCTCACGGGAGGGCGTGACACCCTTGCCGGACAAGGTGCGCGCCGTGGTGAATTTTCCCGGGCCTCAGACGGTCAGGGCGCTGCAGGAGTTTTTGGGGATGGTTAACTTCCATCGTTTCCTCCCCCGTACAGCACAGCTCATGCAGCCATTGTACGCCATGCTTAAGAAACTGAAACTGGCAAACAGGGTCGACTGGGCTCCTGAGCGAGAGCAGGCGTTTTCCGAGGTTAAACAGCTCTGGCGCACTGCTGGCGCACCCGGACCTGGCGGCTTGGATAGCGCTCAGTACCGATGCTTCGGACGTGGCCATAGGGGCTGTCGTGGAGCAGCACATCGACGGTTCTTGGCAGCCGCTCGCCTTTTTAAGCAGGTCTTTGCGCGACAGTGAGCGTAAGTACAGCGCGTTTGACAGAGAGTTACTGGCTCTCCACCTGGCCATACGCCACTTCCAGTTCTGGCTGGAAGGGCGCACCTTCACTGTGTTTGTAGACCACAAGCCGCTAACGTATGTGATGGCCAAGGTTTTGGAACCATGGTGGGGCCAGCAGCAGAGACAGCTGGTGGCGGACTGCCTCTCACGTGCATTAGTGGCCCCAGTCTACATGGGGATAGATTACTCAGCCATGGCCGCTGTGCAGAGCGGCGATGCGGACGTGTGCGCACTCCAGTCTGAACCAACAGGGTTAAGGCTGGAGAGCAAAGTACTGCAAGACAGGGGGCCCCCCCAATCTGTGACGTCTCCAAGGGCCGCCCGCGCCCGGTGGTCCCAAGCGCTTGGCGCAGCCGCATTTTTGAGTCGGTTCACTCCCTGGCACACCAAGGAGTGCGCGCTTCAGTCAAAATGGTGGGAGCGAAGTTCGTCTGGCCGAGCCTGCGCAAATAGGTGAAAGAGTGGGCTGCAGCCTGCATAGTGCGCCAGCGAGCTAAAGTGCACAGGCACACAAAGGCCCCCTTGGAGCCGTTCCATATCCTGGCTAAGCGGTTTGACCACGTTCACGTGGACCTCGTGGGCCCCCTCCCACCATCGCAAGGGTTCATGCACCTCCAGTCAGTGGTGGACCGCACCAAGCGCTGGCCCGAAGTAGTCCTGCTAGCTTCCACCGTGTCCGCAGAAGTTGCACACGCTTTTTTGACGACATGGGTGGCACGTTTCGGCGCCCATTCAGACATCACGTCTGATCGGGGCCCGCAGTTTGTTTCCGACCTCTGGTCCACCATGGCCCAGAGCCTGGGCGTCTCACTTCATCGCACAACCGCGTACAACCCACAGGCCAATGGGCTATGTGAGCATTTCCATAGATCGCTTAAAGCAGCGCTCAGGGCTTCACTTACGGATGCAAATTGGGTGGACCGGTTGCCGTGGGTTCTATTAGGGTTGCGTTCAGCACCGAAGGAGGATTTGGCAGCGTCCCCAGCAGAGCTGGATTTTTCCCAGCTACTGTGGCTCCCAGGGGAATTTTTGCCGGACAGCCCCGTGCCAAACACTGATCCATCCCCGCTTTCACCGCGTAACGCAGTGACAGGGATGGTACCCGGTCCGATCCACCACTGTTTTCCATGTGCCTTTGTACCAAGGGCCTTGAAGGACGCGGCGTTCGTATTTGTCAGGCACGATGCCCACCAGACCCCCTTGCGCCCACCCTACGATGGCCCGTTCAGAGTGCTGGAACCCGGGGAGAAACATTTTGTGTTAGACTTGGGGGGACGCAGAGAAACAGTCTGTATAGACAGGCTTAAGCCCGCGTTCATGTTATCAGAGAAGCAAGTGATGCTGGCCCGAACTCCTTGGCGCGGACGACCCCCACTGAGAACTCCCCAGGTAAATGACTCGTCAGATCAGTCACAAGGGCATGCTAATGATGTTTTCCTCCGTCCCAATGTCCCCCCACAGACGGACGCACCCCCAACCTCGAAGCCACAGACCCCACGTTACAGCCGCTACGGATGAAAGTTGAAGCCCAAAGTGACATGAGGGTCAAGGCTCAGTCTGAGTCTGGGGGGGGGGGGCAGTCTGGGAATCCCTCTCAGTATATTCACACTCAGACATAAGACAAAAGGGAATTGTCATGGGGGGTTTGTGTGTGGATGTGGGGTGGTGTGTTGATGTGAACAGTGACAAAGAGAATGGGAATTACAAAGGCTTTGATGTTAATGCAGCACACAGAGAAGGCTGACCGAGTGGTAGGATTTAAGAGCAGAGGTGCATGAGATCTGTTACTCTTTTGCTGCTTGTGTTTTCTAGAGAAATGTAGAGAGAGAGAGTGAATAAAGCCTGATATGATCTGGACCTCTCTGCCTGATTATTTCTCTCTCCACAACGTCAAGAAAACTCAAAATTTCAAGGTAAATAACCAAATTCTATTTTTGAGTTTTGAGACCAACTCCAACTCTAGAGTTTTGAAGAAAATTATCTTCAGTTGTATCACAAAATAATCTTTGGTTGAGAGATTGAATTTTTTTTAGTTTTACATACTACATAAAGAATTTTTAAAAAATCCATACAGACAGACAGACAGACAGAAGCTTGTGGATTCACGCCAAATGACTAATGATGCAGCACCCAGGTGAGGGGCTGCGTCCTTTAAATAACAGGTGAAACATAATTGTAAACCGGTGTTTGCACTTAGCAAATTAACCAGACCCAATCAAGCAATGCAAAAGGAAACAGAGAACATGGTCAAAATAAAGCCAAACCAAGACAGCAGAATAATGACAAACAATGCAGAATAATGACAAACAATGGCAAAAATAAACATAACTAAACATAACTAAGATAATAACAGCAATAAACAGGACTGAATAATGATGAGGACAATTAAGGACACAAAACACAGAAGGCATGATATAATACTAATAATCAAGGACCGGACAGAGACAAGCCTAAAGAATATAAAAAGCAGAGACCATGATGAATAATAACAAATACAGAAAAACCCAGAGGATGAACTTAAAGCGAGGATGTGGGTTGACTCATCTCCTGCAACAAGAAAATATAATTTATGACACAAGGTGAGGACGTGAGCTCAATCCACGTCGTGACACTAACCCCTCTTGAGGGCGGCTTCCAGGCGACCGTCATACAAATAAACCACAAATACAAGAACACCCTCCCAGGGAGGGTGGTGGGGGCACAAAGCCAGGCAGGTCAAAAACAAATCCCACCCCCCCTTCCCCACAGAGCTCAAAGAGGAAACAGTTTGTGGGGCATAACCAAAGTCCATGGCCCCAAACCAAAAACAAGGTGGATTGGGTGGCCTACAGAAGTTCCAGGGCCATGGGACCAGAGAGCAAGGTGGGCCAGGTGGCCTTCCACTGTCCAAGGACCACCATACCGATGAACATGTGTTGGGTGGCCTACCAAAGTCTATGGGCCACCAGATGGGAGAAAACACACGAGTCCTTTGCTCTGAAAATAACACAGGGGCTCTTTGTTCAAGAGAAAACAACATAGGGGCCTCATGCCCTGGAGATGACAACATGGAAACTTTAACTTCAGGAGGTGATAACATGGACATTTTAACCTCAGGAGATGGCAATAAAGAATTTTCAAACTCTAGAGATGACATGAAAATTTCAAACTCAGAAAATAATGTCAACCTAGAATCTTTAGGCTGAGGAGATAACATTTGTTCAGGAGACCAGAAAGGCGCTCCTTGTTCCAGAGACAACAACATAGAATCTGTGAGGTCAGCAGATGGTCACAGTGGAGCTCTTTGCACAGAAATTAACATAGAAGTCTCTTGCTCTAGAGGTAACAATACAGGTTCTCCTTGCTCTGGGGACAGTATCTGCAGAGTTCTGACCTCAAGAACACCTGGTTGTGGCACGCTGGCCTCCAAAACAGCAGGTGGAGGTGCATTGACCTCTGGAGCAACGGCTGGAGGTCTCCCGACCTTTGAAGCAATGGCTGGTGGAAGTTCCATGACCTCAGGCACAACGGCAGGTGGAGGTCCCATGACCTCAGGCACAACAACAGGTGGAGGTCCCATGACCTTGGGAACAATGACAAATCCTGACAAAACAGGCTGATCTGTGGCGACCTCAGATGTAGCATACAGATCAGTGACCCCAAGTGGCAGCGGCTGCAAATCCTCAATCCCTGACGCATGGGGGTCCACCCACAGCACAGCCACCTCAGATGAGGGGAACAAATCTTCGGCTGGGCCACTTCCAGCCTCCATAGTGGAACCCAGCGGAACAAACGGCGGGTGTGCACCGGCCTCAGAAACAGATGATGGATGTGTACCAGCCTCAAGAATAGATGATGGCTCATCCTTCTCTGGCACGAAGGCAAACTCATCAGACCACAGGAAATCACTGAGGAAAGTAGGAATATCCTCCCTCAGATGAGGCTTCACTACAATGAGCTGAAGAATGTACCTCCATGCCGCATCTCTCCATGCCACATCCACCCACCCATCCAGGTGCAGGCAAAGGGTGTAGCCCTCTCCCACATCCCTAATGAGGTCCAGCAGCTCCCGGCAGTGGACGGCATCCTCAGTCGTGGAGCTCGGGGAAGAGGAAAGAGAAAAGGCAGGTGAGGGCGAAGTAGCAGCAGCAGATGTTACAACAGAGCCAGGTGGTGAGAGTTCAGCAGCGGCAGATGACCACCGTCAAGTCCTCCCACCGGGAACCTGGCAAGACCTATCATCTACTGGTGTTAAAAAAGGAAGAGGTACTTGCCTGCGTTCCCACTCTGCTGCCACAGATAGTCCAGACGAAGCCCTCTGGGGGGCTCCAGATATTGTCTGGTTGGGAGCTGCGGATGTAGGGGCAGAGCGTCGACAGAAGCAGTGCCTCCTCAAAGAATCCTTCCACCCAAATGCCAACTTGCAGCTGAGAAGCTCTCTCTGCTCCACCAGAGAGAGAACAGGTGGCCGGAAAGCTGGCTCCGGCGAGAAGGAGACAGCTGGTAATGAAGGTAGCGGAGGAAGCATCAGTCTCTGAATCCAGGGATGGGAGTGCAAGCTCGGTCTAGCTGTCATCAAGTTCGCTACTCCACCCCAGCAATCCCAAGCGTCCTCCAGGGAAGAGCTGCTTTGAGTGCCAACCGCCAGATCCTCCATCGTGGCCACCACCTCTCGCTTGTTGCAGTTCCACTTCCTCCTCCTCCTGCCGGGCTTGCTCGCTTAGTCCATGACTGGCTGCATCATTCTGTCATGGTTTGTGCCCCGGCAGGGCAGAGAGCAGGACTTAAATGTGAAGTGCGGGTTAAACATAATTTATTAACACAAAATAAAGCAGCTCGGAAGCTGAAATAAAAACTAAGCTACGGCTTGGCAAGGCAGACAAAAACTCCAGGCAAGATGGATGGACAGACAGAAGCGTGTGGATTCACGCCAAATGACTAATGACACAGCACCCAGGTGAAGGTCTGCATCCCTTAAATAACAGATGAAATGTAATTGTAAAACAGTGTGTGCATTTAGCAAATTAACCAGACCCAATCAGGTAGTGCAAAAGGAAACAGAGAACACAGTCAAAATAAAGTCAAATCAAGATAGCAGAATAATGACAAAACTAACTGGGCATACATAAATATGACTAAGACAATAACAGCAATAAACAGGACTGAATAATGATGAGGACAATTAAGGACACAAAACACAGAAGGCATGATATAATACTAATAATCAAGGACCGGACAGAGACAAGCCTAAAGAATATAAAAAGCAGAGACCATGATGAATAATAACAAATACAGAAAAACCCAGAGGATGAACTTAAAGCGAGGATGTGGGTTGACTCATGTCCTGTAATTAGAAAATATGTTATATTCTATTCTATTCAGTTCAATTCAGCTTTATTTATATAGCACCATATCACAACAAAAGTCATCTCATAGCACTACCGCTAATATATGACACAAGGTAAGGACATGAGCTCAACCCACGACTTGACATTGTCAGCTTACTGTGTGTTACTGCTGTGCATGTCAGAGCTGTTTTTTGTTGGGATATTTGTAACATTATCTTTATTACAACCATTAGTGTACATGCTGTGGCAGGGATAGACCCCCCCCCCCCCACCTTCGCTGTTGTAGCACTGAGATGGACATGGTCTCTATTGAAATTTGAAAGATTGATGATAAGTTTATAAATATTTGTAAGACAGTGACTACAGGTCTTAGTGCTAGTGGTATGGTATTGATATTGACCTTATAGCTTGAGGGCCCATGGCATTTGTATACTTTGCCCTGTGGAGGAAATGGCTATGTGTGAAACTATTCTTATCAAAATTTAATGTAATGGGTATAAAAAGCTTTTTCTGTGGTCATCTCTGACCTGTGAACATTTGCCTGCAGCGGTTTTATTTCAGCTTCATGGTCTGGTGGTAAAATTCAGCATCATTAAACTCTAGTATAGCTCTTCTTGGGTTTCCACCCACTGCTCAAACTCATTTACTAAAATACCTTTCTGCTCTCAGTCAGACAAATGTGCCTAAAGAGAACGCTCTAATTATGTTTATAGCAGAGGTTTTCTTTCTTTTACAATATTCAAGGTCATTTTGTTGCAGAAGTATGTTACATAAATGATTTTTTGTTACATAAATGCAGTTTTTGAATGGCAGCTATTTTCTAGAGTACTTTGTACTTGAGTGATTGTCTTCCACAGCTCTGAAAAAAAGTGAACTCTAATTTGCAAGACATGCACATGGTTTGCAGCTTTTATTTAAATGGAATCACGAGTCCAATTGAATTGCCTGTGTGAACGTAGTCAAACTTAAAAGTCTTTGGAAAAGACTGAAGATGGTATGACTCACTGAGTGTAATACAAGGAAGTAGAAAAAATCTTTTTATTCATCACACAATGACAGTATCCACAAAACAAAGCGCTGCAGATAATAGCATGGTAGTAGGAAAACTCAATTTTTACACGCGTTTTTAGGTGGAATTTCCAAAAGCTGAATGCCATATCAGAAATAGAGGAAAAAGCAAAACACAGAAGCAAATCGCTCTGTTTAATTCGATGATGCTGGCTGGAGAACAAAGTGTTCCGGGCAGCTGTGAAAAATCTGAACGCAGAAGCTTCATGTGCAGTGCAAGATGTTCAGGGTGATGACCCCCGACGAGTTTTCTTGCTATAGACCTAATGAGGCCTGCTCACTGGTGTCTTATCCTTATTACTTTTGGTTATAATGAGGGTCAGGCTGTTAGGCCATCCAGCTCTGATCATCCTTATTAGGAACCAACAGAGGGTGAAACAGAGGGAAAAGAAAAATAGAGGTTTTATACTATGCAGCTTGTAAACATATGCTTTTGTCTGCATACAGGCTGCCCCTTGTGGATTGGGCTTGATTTTGTTTAGTGTCAGCAATTACCAGAGAATTTTAGCTTATAAACGAGAATCCCCTGATAATTACTCACACAAAACACTAAAGTGCTTGCCTGATATGATGTGTTGTCATCAAAACAGCTCGGACATGGACACAGGACCTCTGGGAATTTCCTGTTGCACTGACCATGGGCAAATATTTGGTGTGCTGTTTGGGTCCTGCGTGGGTGAGGCCTCTGAGGATCGGACTTGTTCTGGTACATCCTAGAGATGATTGCTTGGTTTAAGATCTGCCTGCACACTTGAACATGTCGCTTTGATGAACTTTACTTGAAAATATATCACAGGTTATGAGAAAAGTGATGAATATTTGTGTGAAAGAAAGCCACATTTATTTTAAATTTATTGTAGAAAATGGCACGTGATTAAATAAATTGCAAATTTATGATATTAAGATGCAAATTTGTGATTTAAACATAAATTTTTAAAAAAAGTCACTGGTTAACAAAAAATAAAGTAAAAAAATATACAGTATATGGAAAAGGTTGCAAATTTATGGGAAAAGGCTGCTTATTTACAAGTTAAAGTAAATTTGCAAAGTGACAATGAGGAGCAAACATCCTTATTTTAGTTTATTGTTTTTTAATTGAGTTTTTATTGATATTTGTTCTTTTATTAATGTATTGCATTGCACAGAGCACAAGTATTTTCAACTGTTTTGCCTTAATTTTAATGTCTTTATTGTTACCAGTTTTCCATTTAACAGTCTTTATTGAATTTTCATCAAAAGAAAACATAAGAAAAAAGAAGAAATGTTCATTTAACAAATACTAATAGCATATTCAAAACCCATTCGTTGTCCCTCCCTTCCACCCATCCTTCCCAAAAGTCCCTACTTGTCTGATGTGATCCCTGTGTTACAGACATAACTTGAGTATAGGGACTGGGGGGGGGGGGGGGGGGAGTCTTAAAAAACTGCAACAAAAAATACTGTATTAAAAAAGGGGAGGGGGGGGGGGGGGTTATTTTGTTAATGGTCCTTAGGGAAAATGCTTTAAATTACACTTTCCTCAGCATAGGTTGGAGATACCATAGCTAGTGAAAATATGAGTAGAAAGCTACAAGCCACATTTGCTGGTGAACACAGATAATTATTATTATTATTATTATTATTATTATTATTATTATTATTACTGAGTTTTGCTCATTTGCATCCTTACTCATTGTGTTGTTGTTATGGTGATGTGTGTCAGAGTATGTCATCTCGTGCTCTGCTCTCCAGGGTTTTCTACCCTTACTGAGTCTGCCCAAAGTCATAGAGTGACACTTACAGTCAAGCCTCCGAACACCGAGGAGCTACAACTGTGTGCTGTATTTTACTCTATATGTAAATGGTTCAATAAGGACTAGAAGAAAGTCCAGCTTTGGTGATTCCTCTACTCACCAGAAGACCACTGTGCCAACATGATATTATTATTATTTTGTTATATTTGGCAAGCCCTGGTCAGTAAGCTTGAGGTTAGTCATCATTGAACTAATGCAACATAATTTTGCATAGACTGCATATCTCAGTGCACACGTTCGTTTCCACTCAGTCATACTTCACATTTGCCGCTTAGACGTGATGACCTTGAAGGCAGATTGTCACTGATGCCATGCACTCAAACGTCTAAATGTACATTAGCCATGCATCAGGCCTCAGCCCACACATCCCCACTCCTTCTCTGAAAGCTTTTATCAGTGTCACTTGATCCTGAGGAAAGTGAAAGCTGCTGCGGTGTTTAGGGTCTTTGTGGTTTTGGAGAGAAGAAGGACTGAAAACTTAAGACAAAACAAACTAAAATGTGGGCTGCATGCACATGCATGATGCTACATGTCAGCTGCATAGTATTGTGCAGCAAAAATGCTATTCAGAGAACTCTCCTAAATTGCTTTGATTGACAATAGTTTGAAATTGATTTCAAACTGCTGATTGCTGCTTTACTTTCTAGTTACAAAACCCCTCTAAGGACACAGGGGATCTGGGAGCACAGGATGGAGAGAAATTCTGCTTCTTTTATAGTTGGTAAGAAAGGCAAAGGCATATGGTAAGGCAGCTGGCATCCTTCAATAGTGTGTGGGGGTGTGGTGCTGCACAGAGTGACTGGGTGAGTTTACAGAGATATTTGTCATGATGGGATAATTACATTATAATTAAAAGATGCAAATAGTGAAATCCCACATAAACTATTGAAACAGTTTCTTTAAAACTGCCTAACCAGATTTTTTGCCACTTAGGCACAAAAATGCTGCAAACATCTGGACATTTTTTTCTATACCAAGCAGGAGTTTTCTGCCTCTGTGAAAATTCAACTTAATATATAACTGACATTGAATTAAATAGAACAGCTAGGTCTGACAAAACTATTTGACTGGACAACAGACATAGGAGTACTGAAGCCTTAGTTTTAATCCCATGCTGTAGAGCTATTTGACAAGAGGCAGTCCTTACAACCCAGATGTGCCTACTAGTGTTCTGGTTCTACCTGGTTTATGCTATGATATAACCTGGTTAGCTGTGTCCTGAACTCCTTGTTGTGACCTGAGCGCCGGTCTTGTCCGCGCTCGGGCTACGTATAGCTCGCTGCCAGCTTTGACAGCTGTGGGTTATATTCTGGCTTCACCGGGCTCTTATTGTGAAGGCGCTCGGTGGGGCTCCCGGCTGTCAAGGTTGGCCAGCTGACTGTCATTACTGCTCGTTAGCGTTCCGCTTTATTAGGCGGACGCTGACGGCAGTTAGATGGCAGGAGTATCGTCAGACATCATCCAAGCCTCGTCAGACATTCATTGTTCTGGTCTGGTCAGGTTCGTGTGTATATTCTCGTGCTTTGCTCGTTCATGTCATGCCATGTTTTAGACCGTAAGTGGCTGGGGTTAGCCTTACGGTCCCATGCTCAGTGTTCAGTGTTTTTTTCGTCACAGTCATAGTCTTGTATGTGTGTCTCGTGTTTTGTAAATAAATCACCATCTTTGCAAACTCAGCGGTGGACTCTTGGCGTCTGATGGTGATCACCGCATGACACTTCTACTTTTAAAATGAGTTCCTGTACAGCTTCTGGTAAAGTCTCATTACATAATGCATGGTTCTAACTCTTTACTTCATCTGAAGATGCTAAAAAAGAAAGTAGTGAAATACATTAAAGTACAGGGGAAATTGGGCTAGACTAAACAGTGGTCCACACAGACAGAACTCCCCACAGTGTCTCTGTTGTAAAGATCAGATCCCTTCCCAACAAAATGGGCAAGCTGAGGTTGGATTTATCATCCCAGTTAACAACTTGCAATACATGTGCTTTGATGACAGAACTGTGACTTCATCCAGGAATCCCAAACACAGCTATAGAGGGAATACATTTGGAACAGACTTCTTGCCATTTACAAAGAAGTTACCGTAGTAACACAGCACTGAGTGGCAACACATATTTTAGCTTTAGTTTGTATGCAGCAAAAACATAAAAATCACACAAAATGTTTAGTCACTGCAGTACACAGAGTTCCCTTTTATTTTTAGCTACTTTTTTAAAAACTTTTTTTATTGCTTGACTGTAGAGATGTGTGGGTAAGAGCACGCAAGTCAAGAACTGGTTTTGAACCTTTAATCATTTATTTATTTATCTGTTTTTTGTTAATTAATATGAGATGGGGTGATAAGAATAGCTGTTTGCAGTGCAAGGAGGAACTGTGTGCTGCTGTGAATGAATGCTGAGTGTTTTTTATGCTTTACTGCATACAGCCAAACACTGCCACTCATTTTTGCCACTCAGTGTTTTGTAACTGCCATGAGTTCTGTTCTGTGACGTCATCTTCATACCCTCTAATGTGCTAACTAGCTAGCTAGCAGACAGCTCGACCCACCACTATTCAGAGGAGGTATGCATATATAATGAGACCACCAAGGACCATTGTGTGTGCGTTTGGTAAATATTGTAGCAAGGAGTATGGTGTTAGAAAAACCACAAGTTGGGTCAGTGTCGCCATACACGGCCGCTTGGTGACGTCATCACACCGAGCATATAAGAGTAAGGGACAGCCATCTTTCGGCCTCTTTTTGGGCCCACCATTACAGTTCCTAGCCTCCCGACAACTGTCTGTATTTGGTAATACCAGTTTTGTGTAATAAAGTTTGTGTTCTCAGCAAACACTACTCTCTGTTTGTCCTTCCCAGTTTTTCCAGACATAACATTTGGCGATGAGAATAAACCATGGAAGCGTGTTTGAGGCCACTGCGGCCATTTCTGGAAGACCCCGGTGAGTCGCCGGTACCATGGCCATGCTGACTTGATGCTTTTGAGACCTATGTATCAGCTTTGGACCTAACCAAGCGGGACAAGGTACAGAAGCGAGCTCTACTAGTTCACAATCTGGGCATAGAAGGCCAACGTATTTTCCACACTCTACAACCAACAGAATCGTTTGCTGAGTCAGTCGAGCTGCTAGCTAGCTACTTCGCCACACCCGACAACGTATTAGCGCAGCGCATTAGGTTTTGCCAACGGCGACAGAAGGCTGGAGAGACGACACAACAATTCATCGCAGACCTTTACCACCTACCTAGTATGTGCAGATTTGGTATGTTGGAAGACGAAATGTTGCAGGACCAGTTGGCTGAGCACACCAGCAACCTGCGGCTGCGGACGAAGATGCTCCAAATGACATGATGCTAGCTAGTGCCATCGAGCTAGCATTCCAGCTAGAGTCCGCCGACAGGTTAGCATTGGAGCTAGGTGTGCAGCAACAACAATGACAGCCAAGCCACACACTGCTAGCATATGCAGTAGTCTTAGAAGGGCCCAGGAACGAGGCAGGAGAGGCTGAAGCAAACACCGTGGGCCAGAAGAACGCTACAAGGCATTTCTCGTGTGGCAACTGTGGCTCACCGATGCCCTGAAAGAGAGCGCGTTCCTGCCCGGCAAGAGGGCAACGATGTAAGCGATGTGGAAAATTCAACCACTTCACCAAGGTTTACTGGTCACCACCACCGCTGAGCCCACTGGTCAGTTCAAGTCACTCACCCACGACTACCATCCACATGGTGAGTTCCGAAGATGCAGCGTATACATTCTGCATGGTTGGTCTGGACGTCAGCTTGCCGCTCCAGCTTGACGCTGTTGCAGTGAGATCGATGTTGAACTGGGTCACGTGGAGAAGTTTTTTCCCAATCACCCAATCAGGAAAAACCCAGCGGAGCTGTACAGGTATGGTGGCTACCGGGTCAGCACTGTAGGGACCATCACACTCATGGTCTGCTACATGTCAAGAGTTGTTACTGATTTCATTTTCCAAATGGTTGCACATGGAGACAACATACTAGGATGTGACCTGTTTTACAGTGCATCCGGAATGTATTCACAGCACTTCACTTTTTCCACATTTTGTTATGTTACAGCCTTATTCCAAAATGGAATAAAATCTTTTTTCCCTCAAAATTCTACAAATACCCAATAATAACAATGTGATTTTTTTTTTTGAGATTTTTGAAAATTTATTAAAAATAAAAATCTAAGAAATCACATGTACATAAGTATTCACAGCCTTTGTTCAATACTTTGCTGATGCACCAGCAATTACAGCCTCAAGTCTTTTGGAATATGATACCACAAGCTTGGCACATCTATCTTTGGGCAGTTTTGCCCATTCCTCTTTGCAGCACTTCTCAAGCTCCATCAAGTTGGATGGGAACCGTTGGTGCACAGCCATTTTCAGATTTCTCCAGTGATTTTCAATTGGATTCAAGTATGGGCTGTGGCTGGGCCACTCAAGGACATTCACAGAGTTGTCCTGAAGCCACTCCTTTGATATCTTGGCTGTGTGCTTAGGGTTGTTGTCCTGCTGGAAGATGAACCATCGCCCCAGTCTGAAATCAGCAGCGCTCTGGAGCAGATTTTCATCCAAGATGTCTTTGTACATTGCTACATTCATCTTTCCCTCAATCCTGACTAGTCTCAAAGTTCCTACCACTGAAAAACATCCACACAGCATGATGCTGCTACCACCATGCTTCACTGTAGGGATGGTATTGTCATGGTGATGAGCAGTGCCTGGCTTCCTCCAAACATGACTCCAGGCATTCACACCAAAGAGTTCAATCTTTGTCTCATCAGACCAGAGAATTTTGTTTCTTGTGGTCTGAGAGTCCTTCAGGTGCCTTTTGGCAAACTCCAGGTGGGCTGCCATGTGCCTTTTACAAAGGAGTGGCTTCTGTCTGGCCACTCTACCATACAGGCCTGATTGGTGGATTGCTGCAGAGGTGGTTGTCCTTCTGGAAGGTTCTCCTCTCTCCACAGAGGAATGCTGGAGCTCTGACAAAGTGACCATTGGGTTCTTGGTCACCTCCCTGACTAAGGCCCTTCTGCCTGATTGCTCAGTTTAGACAGCCGGCCAGCTCTGGGAAGAGTCCTGGTGGTTCCAAACTTCTTCCATTTATGGATGATGGAGGCCACTGTGCTCATTGGGACCTTCAAAGTCACAGAAATTTTTCTGTACCCTTCCCCAGATGTGCCTCAAGACAATCCTGTCTCAGAGGTCTACAGACAATTCCTTTGACTCCATGCTTGGTTTGTGCTCTGACATGCCCTGTCAACTGTGAGACTTTATATAGACAGGTGTGTGCCTTTCCAAATCATGTCCAATCAACTGAATTTACCACAGGTGGACTCCAATTAAGCTGCAGAAACATCTCAAGGATGATCAGTGGAAACAGAATGCACCTGAGCTCAATTTTGAGCTTCATGGCAAAAACTGTGAATACTTACGTTCATGTGATTTCTTAGTTTTTTTATTTTTAATAAACTTGCAAAAATCTCGAACAAACTTTTTTCACATTGTCATTATGGGGTGTTGTGTGTAGAATTTTGAGGAAAGAAAATGAATTTAATCCATTTTGGAATAAGGCTGTAACATAACAAAATGTGGAAAAAGTGAACCGCTGTGAATACTTTCCGGATGCACTGTACAAACTGGACTTCTCCATCTGCAACAGTAACGGACTCTGTCTGACCAATGACGATGATGATGAGTGGGAAGCAACATGCTCCCATGACGAGGATAGAGTCATCCCGTGCTCACAGGATGAGCACCACCCGGAGAAGGGGCAGCGACCGGACCCGCCTCAGATCCTTGCCCAACATGAGCCTCAGGGAACCACTGTAGAGCTGCAGGAGAGGGAACCCGGATCTATCAGGAACCCTGGTTCACAGCAACCCGGTGAGAGCAACATATCTCCATGACCAGACTTCCCAGGTGAGGGAGAGAACAAACTGGACTCACCTTTGATTCTCACCTGGCATGAGCTTCAGGCACCCGCCGTGAAGCCGCAGGAGAGGGAGTTCATGGAAAAAGTGTAGACCGGTGACCGAGGATGGCCTGGCATGCGTCCCATTGCTGACGACAGCAACACATCACTGCACCCTCAACCAGCACCAGGTGAGGGACAGAAGAAGCTGGACTGCTTCCGAATCCATGCCCAGCACCAGCCTCCAGGAGCCACCGCTGAGCTGCAGGATGAAGGGTCCGTGACCAAACAAAGCACAACAGAACCTCCGGACGTCTTCCAAATCGACGACTGGCATTAGCCTCCAGGAGACACCACTGAGTCACTGGATGAAGAGTCCGTGACCCAACAGGATGCCGCAGAACCACCACAACTTGGTGGATGCCCCACAGCAGATGTGAGAGTTACACCGTCACTCCCATGGCGCCAAATGCAGCCGAACAGAGCACCACTCACAGTGATGGACTGGGTTTGGGTCCATAGAACAGTGCGATCGGACCCTCAGCCAGCCTCAACACCATCTCCACCACTGCCGGAACCCATCAAGATCACTGTGCAGCTGGGGCCAGCAACCTTCCAGCTGGCAGATGGTTCAGTGTGGCATAGCAACCTCCCTCGGCGAGTTCGAGCAGTGGCCCCGGATGACATGGCTATGCAGGAGCAAGCTTGCACGGTGTGGGACCCGGACTGGGGTTTTAAAGAAGACTATCCCGGTCCATGGGCCTCCGTACCTCCAGAGGTGCATCCACCATGAACTCACCTCAGAGCCCCTCCAACTGAACTACCTTCCTCAATGAAAGGACTTTTTAGCTAGGAGCACAGCTGTCAACGAATAGTGGCATAATAAACCACTTAGCCATGCTGGATCACACGGTAGTCTACTCGCTGGCCCTAGCTAGTTTGGGTTTCAATGTGTACCAAATTGGGGAGAGTTAATTTGTTTATATGTGTGTTCTTCTGTTTTCCGGCGGTGGGGGGAGGAATGTGGTGTTAGAAAAACCACAAGTTGAGTCAGCGTAGCCATGATGATGCAGCCGCTTGGTGATGTCATCACGCTGAGCATATAAGAGTAATGGACAGCCATCTTACAGCCTCTTTTTGGACCCACCATTACAGCGCTCAGCCTCAAAACAACTGTCTGTATTTGGTAATAACAATTTTGTATAATAAAGTTTATGTTCTCAGCAAACGCCACTTTCTGTCTGTCATATAATGTGATATTTATATGTGGTGTGTCTTTAAGACTGTGGTGACGTCACAGGTCAGAGTTGACCTTCACCGAGTGATATAGATATGAAAATGGCGATGTGTTGATGTTGCCGCCTGTTAATGTTCCCGCTCCTAGTTTTAAAAGAGAACTTTGTTGAAACCACTATTCGTGTGGACCTCAGTTCTTTACATGGTGTCAGAAGTGCTTGACGGACGCTCTGCTTGAGTAATATGGCCAAGTTTAATCCCCCGGAAAGTTTTCCTTTTCATCGTCCAAATGAATGGGCGGGCTGGAAAGAGCGCTTTCTGCGTTTCCGGACGGCTACAAAACTGAATAAAGAGGACGGCGAAATTCAGGTCAGTTCACTGATTTACGCCATGGGCCCCGAAGCTGAAAACATCTTCAAATCATTCTCATTTACTGAGGAAGCGGATCAAAAGAAGTTTGACGTTGTGTTAGGAAAATACGACGAGTACTTCTGTCCCAAACGGAACGTGATCCATGAGCGCGCTTGTTTTCACCAGAGGCTGCAGCGGCCTGGTGAGAAAGTGGAAATGTTTATCAGAGCCCTTCATGAGATGTCAGAACACTGTGACTTTGGTGTAAAGAGAGATGAACATATCCGTGACCGAATTGTTGTGGGCATCCTCGATAAAGAGCTGTCACGTAAACTGCAGATGATGGCTGATCTAACGCTTGCCCAAACCATTCAAACAGTTCGCCAGTACGAGGAGGTTGTCCTCCAGGTTCACCAGCAGGGGGAGGCACATGCCACGGTGCAGGAGATCCAGGGAAAAGCAGCAGGCAGAGGAAGATCTCCATTTAAACCAAGGAAAGGAAAAAGTGGAGAGCAAAAAGACTCATGGTGTGGAAGATGTGGAAAATTAAAACACAGAGATCCTGAAAAGTGCCCAGCCATGAAGTCAACATGCAACAAGTGTAAAAAGGTGGGTCACTGGGAAAAGAAATGTCACAGTAAATCAGTCAGAGAAGTCACTGAAGAGACAGTTTCCCAGACACCATTTTTTTGGGGCGCAGTCACAAAAACAGACAGAAATGATGACCCATGGACCATACAGCTTACAATTGGAACAACACCAGTCAATTTTAAAATTGATACGGGTGCAGATGCAAACATTATGGGAGAAAAGACATTTAACAAACTAGTTCCTAAGAAGGAATTGGAGCCATCTAATGTCACACTGTGCAGCCCGGGTGGTCAGTTGGACTGTATAGGAAAATTTCAAGCCTTCACAGAATACAAAGAAAAACCATATACTTTTCCTGTGTATGTCATCAGTGGCAATAATGCAAACAATTTGCTGGGCAGAGATACAGCAATGTCGATGGGGCTTGTGAAACGTGTTGAAGAAGTTCACAAAGCATTTGGTGAGCATGGAACACTTAAAACAGAACCAGTTAAAATCCTGTTAAAAGAGAATGCTCAGCCATACACAGTGCACACTGCCCGTCGTGTCCCTTTGCCACTTTTGCAGAAGGTTAAAGAGGAATTGCAGCGTATGGAGGAGAATAATGTGATTGAAGCTGTGATTGATCCTACAGATTGGTGCGCGCCAATGGTACCAGTCCCAAGGAAAAATGGAAAAGTGCGGATCTGTGTCGATTTAAAGAGGTTAAATGAAGCTGTACGAAGAGAGAGGTATGTTCTTCCTACTGCAGAGGAAATCACTGCAAAACTTAGTGGAGCAACCACATTCACATCATTGGATGCTGCCTCCGGGTTTTGGCAGATTCCTCTCCATCCAGAAAGCAGTAAATTAACAACCTTTATCACACCCTTTGGGAGATATGCATTCAAACGTCTTCCATTTGGGATCACAAGCGCTCCTGAAATTTTTCAGCGCAAAATGACAGAAACCCTCAACGGCCTGGAAGGCGTGGCTATCTACATGGATGACATACTGGTGTACGGCGACACTCCTGAACAGCACGACCAGCGTCTCAGCAAGGTAATGGAAAGGATCGAGTCAGCCGGACTTAAACTGAACAGAGAAAAATGTAAGTTTAGACAAAACAAGCTTCACTTCTTGGGCCAAGAAATTGACAAATCAGGCGTGAGACCCGACCCTGATAAAGTCAAGGCAATCCGCGAGCTCCCTCCACCACAGAACGTGCATGACCTCAAGCGTGTCCTAGGCATGTTTAACTACCTAGGGAAATATATCCCAAATCTGTCGACAGTGGGCCAGCCACTATATGAACTGTTGAAATCCAAGTCAGTGTGGATGTGGGACCATTCTCAGCAGGAGGCATTTCAACGCATCAAAGACATTCTGTCTACTTCTCCAGTTCTGAAATTCTATGATGTGAATCGACCTACTGCCGTATCAGCCGATGCCAGCAGCTATGGTATAGGTGGAGTACTACTGCAACTGCACGATGGAAACTGGAAACCTGTGGCATACTGCTCACGTCGTCTGTCAGAGGCCGAGACTAGATATGCACAGATAGAGAAGGAGTGTTTGGCGAGTGTCTGGGCATGTGAGAGATTCGAGAAGTACCTCTGTGGTCTGGAAGATTTTAAGTTGGTTACAGATCACAAACCCTTGGTGCCTCTCATGAACAAAAAGGACCTGGACAATGTGCCAATACGGTGCCAAAGGCTACTTATGAGACTTATGAGGTTCAAACCGACAGCCGAATATGCTCCGGGAAAGACCTTGGTAGTAGCTGATACACTCTCAAGAAGTCCACTACAGTGCATAGAAAACGAGACTGATTCTCACTCATGTAGCGTGCTACATAGCAGCAGTTATTGATAACTTGCCAGCTACTACACATAAAATAGACACTATAAAGACCGCTACAGCAGCTGACTGTAACCTACAGTTGGTGTTGTGGTACATCAAGTCAGGATGGCCAGAATACATAGGCAATGTCCCAGCAGCTATCAGAGACTATTTTCCCATTAAAAATGAACTGTCTGAATGCGATGGAATTATCACCAGAGGAAGCCGCATGTTGATTCCGGATGTGCTCAGAGCAGACATCTTGGATCGAATACATGATGGACATCAAGGTCTGACAAAATGCAGAGAGCGGGCCTGCACATCTGTGTGGTGGCCTGGCATCTCATCTGAAATCAAACGCAAAGTCCAGTCCTGTCAGGTGTGTCGTGAGATGAGACCAGCTCAGCGAAAAGAGCCTCTCTTGTCAACCCCTCTACCTGATCGACCCTGGAAGAGACTTGCTGTTGACCTGTGTGAGCATAACAAGCACACTTACCTTGTTGTGTCAGACTATTTCTCTCGGTTCCTCGAGATACTTCATCTGCCAGTAACCACTGCTTCTCAGATTATCTTAAAGCTGAAGGCAGTGTTCGCGAGGTTTGGTTGTCCAGATGTGGTTGTATCTGACAATGGGCCTCAATTCTCATGCCAAGAATTTAAAAAGTTTGCAAGGGAGTTTGACTTTTTGCACATCACCTCAAGTCCACATAACCCCCAAGGAAACGGACATGCAGAGAGGGGAGTTCAAACAGCAAAAAGAATCTTAAAGCAGCAAGATCCTTTGCTCGCCCTCATGTGCTTTCGATCAACGCCCTGCACCACCACAGGCGTGAGTCCTGCAGAGCTACTTATGGGTCGAAAGATCAAAACAACTCTTCCTACACTCGAAGTGAATCTTCAGCCCCGATGGCCTGATCTGGAAGTCATCAGGAATAAGGATGCAATGGAGAAACAGAAACAAGCATTCTACTTCAATCAGCGCCATGGAGCTAAACCCCTACCTTCGTTGAAGCCAGGAGATTCAGTCCTCACAAAGCTGGACCATCAGAAATCCTGGAAAACACCCGCTGTTGTCACAGGAGAAAGCAGCACACCTCGCTCCTTTCTTATTGAAACACCCCAGGGAGCAACTTTGCGACGCAACCGCCGTCACTTGCAACATGATCCTGAATCAGCCAGAGAGATACACTCTTCAGCTCCAAATGACCTGCAGCCAGAGATTGTTGATCAGCAGCCTGAAACTGCAGCTGCCGCTGACACTATTTTACCAGAATCCAGTGTCAAACCGCCAGACCCAAAGCAAGGACTGTTGTTTACCCGGTCTGGTAGAATGATTAAACCTGTGCAAAGACTAGATTTGTAGAGAAAAAAAAAAAGAAAAATGAAAAGAGAGAAATTCACGTGTTCACTGTGATAAGTGTGGTTATATGTGGTTCAATAATTAAGCCATGGGCTGTGGGGAAGGGTGAAATGGAAATGGAAAATGTTTGAATTGAAAATTGTTTTGTAATGAAAAAAAAAAAAGCTAAAAAAAAGGGGGAGATGTCATATAATGTGATATTTATATGTGGTGTGTCTTTAAGACTGTGGTGACGTCACAGGTCAGAGTTGACCTTCACCGAGTGATATAGATATGAAAATGGCGATGTGTTGATGTTGCCGCCTGTTAATGTTCCCGCTCCTAGTTTTAAAAGAGAACTTTGTTGAAACCACTATTCGTGTGGACCTCAGTTCTTTACACTGTCGGTCCTTCCCAGTTTTTCCAGACATAACAAGGAGAAGAAGGGATTTTTCTGAAATTACACAAGTTCCCAGATCTCCTAAACTTTGTTCTTGACCTTGAACTCAAGCTTGATCTGTTCAACATTATGCTCATCATAGTGCTTCGGGGAAGAGCTGGGGGACTGTTCGTCTCTGTGGAGCAAAACAACAAGTTGAACACACAAATCATAATTAGTTTAGTTTAATGTTTATTTGAAAGGGACAATGCATACTAATGAACATTAATACAAATGTTTGTTTGCCAGATTTAGCAATACTGCTATTTTGCATCTGTAGTCCCCCGGCAGGTCACAAAAACACACAAACAAACAATCATACATGAGCAGAACAATTGCAGTGAAACTGTAAAAAGTGCAAAGTTACGGTGATACAAAACAAAATATTCAAATGTCACACATGTGAAGTGCTGTGTATGCATACACACACATGCACCCAAGCACCTCACAGCAACAACAGACAGCAATAAACAAGAGGCAGGACATATGTGTGTGACGCACGGGCATACAGTTTATATATGCATATGCTGCAGAGCAGCCACTGGTTATGGGTACAGTTTTGGTTGTTTAAAAGCCAATTTTTACAATTTGTCTTAAAAGTGTTTAGTGTGGTATGTTCTCTGATTGCAGGTGGTATATTATTCCAGATCTTGGTGTCCCTCACTGATAGCACAGATTGAGCAAATGTGGTGTGTCTGTGGGGGACCTCACAGTCTCCTCTAGTGATTGCTCTTGTGGTTGTATCGGTGACAGTTCTCAATATAACATATTCTCCCGGGGGGTGGTGCATAGCCATTTAGTATTTTATAGATTGATTTTATAGACTGAATAGGCAAATTTGAGAGTTTAATAATTTTCAAAAGACAGAAGACTGCATTTCTTGTAAATGTGACAACAATGTGGGATCTTTCTTGTCAAGGATTTTTATGGCTTTTTTGTATAAAGATTCAGCCGGTTTGATTATGGTTACACCAGTGAGTGACCAGCTGGTAAAACAGTAATCGGTGTATGAGAAGGTCATTGCATGCAGAAACATTTTGGCCGCATTAACTGTCAGCAATGGTCTAATTTGTTTAAGATTAGACACTGGAAATGTCTTTAAAAGTTCATAATCTTTTGTCAAGTATTGTTTTCAAATAATACCTTGTTTTTCAACCAGGGGCCCTAGGACCCCAGGGGTTCCTTGAGAGAACATTCAGGGGTGCTCGGGAAATCATCTAATATCACTTCTTAATTGGTCCAAAAAATTGGAAATAATTTGCTGTTGTTGTGCATGGGCACCTGTAGTGGCCCTCCCATATCAGTAGGTGGCAGTATTAATGCAATAATAGCTACCATTGTGGTGCACATATGTAGTTTCACGGGCTCACATGTACGTATATGACTGTTCATATGCTCTCTTGTATATTCCTGTGGGCTTACTTTGGCTTCACGTCTGAAGAGGAACAAAAGGTCTGGACCTCCTATGGAGATGAGGAGGATGTGAGTGTTGACCTTTGGATATGCAAAGAGATGGACATGAAGGATTTCCTAACCACCGGGGTTTGGGTGGAAGAATTAGGAACTGCGGGGTGGATGCATTGTGTTTGGGATTTAAAGACAATGGAATTTTTTGCTTTGATGTCAAGGGTATAAAACTGGCAGAGTTTAGGGGTTCTGCCTCTTTTCTGATTTGTATGTTGGAGAGTGTGTTGAGAATAAAATGGAACTTGAGAAATAACTCAGCCTCATCCTTTCCACACATCTCCACACCATCTTCTTTTTCTCCTTCATGTGTTTTATGGAGGTTAATGACCTTGTTAAGATGTGCTAGAAGTTATGATGACGAGATGAAAAACAGCGATGGATAAATAGTTGAAGAGGAAGCATTCAGACTCTGACCGGGGCCCTGTACTGGGAGAGCAGTTGCCATGGTTGGGCGCACCAAAGGCTTCGTTAACAG
Source organism: Pholidichthys leucotaenia (assembly GCA_020510985.1). Classification (NCBI taxonomy): domain Eukaryota; kingdom Metazoa; phylum Chordata; class Actinopteri; order Cichliformes; family Pholidichthyidae; genus Pholidichthys; species Pholidichthys leucotaenia. The sequence goes on along the minus strand of CM035837.1, from coordinate 190,026,753 downwards.
AGTGAAAAAGAGACACCCAGAAGCTGTTGTTACACACTGTTTTTTGCATTGTGAGGCACTTGTTGCTAAGACGTTCCCAGCAGACCTTGTTCCTGTGTTGAATGATGTTGTGCAGATGGTAAACTTTGTAAGGACAACACTCCTGAAAAACTGCATATTTGCATCTTTATGGGAGAAAATGGGAGCAGAGCATAAAACCTCATTGCTCTATACTGGAGTCATGTGGTTGTCACATGGCAAAGTGCTGGCCTGTGTGCATGAGCAAGGAGAGAATTTAAAAGTTTTTTGTTTTTTTTTTATTGATGAGAGGTGCGATGATGCAAAGCTGCTTGCAAGTGAGTGGTGTGTAACCTCATAGCAGCAGCTTATTTTTTAAAGTATACTTTTAAAAATGTTTTGGAGAGATGGCAGTAGACTTTTTAACTAGAGTGTTTAACACAATCTTGGAGAGTGAGAGGATGTCTCGGGAGTGGAGAAAGTGTTGTGGTACAGATTTTCACGAACATGGGTGATGCTCAGAGCTGTAGTAACTACAGAGGCATAAAGTTGATCAACTACACTATGAAGATGGGAAAGAGATGTTGAAGCCAAGTTAAGAAGAGAGGTGACAATCAGTGAGCAGCAGTACGGTTTCATGCCAAGAAAGAGTACTACAGATGCAATGTTTGCTCTAACCCTGGATTTACACCGACTCCGGATGCAATTCGTTATGGATGTGATCCGGACTCCGCAGCAAATAGTTCCCATTCTCATCAATGTTCTAATCCCCACCTGGTCCAGACCACCGCAGAACAAACCCGGCTCGTCAGATTGGGTTCACTAATGAAATGCAACGAGTTTATTTTTGACAGATGCCGGATCCAATCTACAAGGAAATGCCACAATATCTCGTGGTATTTAATAGCTGTTTGTTCATTAAAAAGGATTTAAGGATCGTCCGTTATTTTCTGTGGTCTACTCCTCCACCACTGTGCCAGAGAAGGTAAAAAGTTGACTTAATACACAAACACTTCATAGAATTAAAATTAATGGGCTACTTACGTTTTATTTAGAGCCCAAAAATCCAGATGGAGAGCCGCTACATCACATTTCCTTGTTGTTATAATCGCAATCGGTTCATCTCGGGTCACTCTCAGATCTTTATCAAGATCTCGCATTATTATTTTTTTTTTTTAAGTCTTGTGCGATCTTGTATTTCGAACTCTGTTCTTATCCATGCTGCTGCAAAACACAAACGGAGCTGGTAGGGATGAACGCAAGGCTCCATTCGTACTACATCTGCAACAGACTGCATCCGAAGTTAGTGTAAATCCTGAGTAAAAGTATTGATGAGGGCATTGCTAGATAGCCTGTGAAGTCCAAACAACTGAGATTTTAGGTAGTCTGCACTGCATTTGTCCCCATCTTGCAACCCATACAAAATTATAGTGGTTCAAGAGTCAGTTCCAATACCTACTGGCCAGGAGGTCAGAATGTTGTCTATATCACCTTTAAAGGTTCCATTCACTGCCCTTTCCCCACATTTTGACAGCTCCCACAGGTCTTAATGAAATGTCTGTGACATATTTTAGTCACAGTGCCTTATATTATTTTATTATTTAACCTCTTGCACTCCAGTGTACTGCGAGCGGGCACGTCTCTGCGTCCTAGGGCGCATGAGGGCGCCCTAGGACGCACAATGCGTCCTAGTGCGCACTGAAAAAAAAAAACCCCTGCATTTCCGTTCTTCCACTACAGACACAGCCGCGAACAGAAAGCCAAAGAAGTGCTTTGATTGGTTTAGATGTGATTGACCTCTCATTCAACTAATAAGAGCCTTGAATTGGGTTTCTGAAACCTTGAAGAACCAATGACTGAAAACCTAGCAAGAAGGACCCGCCTACCAATGGCTGCGAATACAGCGAGCCAATTGAAGCACAGTAGTTCGAAAGCGTGCCTCCCTTGCAAAATCTGTTTTGTATAAGCCGCTGGGTGACGCACATGCGTTCGCCAGTCTTTTTTTCTTACTACTGTTCTTATTTGTTTTGAAAAATTGTTCGCCAAAACCGCAATCATGGAATTATGGTTTGACCGGGTTGCGTGACCAGAACCACGAGTCCGTAACAAGCGGACCAGCGTCATGTTCGTCTGACAGTGAGGAAGATAAGTTCGCCAGCGACACTGCTGTTGTGGACAGGTAAGTGTTATAAGCTAAATTATTCTTTATCCATGAAAATTGTAATCCAAATGACTTTTGACCGATCGGTAAATTACAACTGTGCATAGTAGACCGCGGCGCACGGACTGGACACGGTTCGTGCGCCGTGTCCAGACCGTGAACGCCCCCCCCCCCGCTACTTTTCTGCAGCGGATTGCAGATATTTTAGTACAAGTGCGTAGTAGACCGCGGCGCACGGACCGTGTACCGTGGCGCACGGACTGGACACGGTTCGTGCGCCGCGTCCGGACCGTGAACACCCCCCCCCCCCGCTACTCTTCTGTAGTGGATTGAGGATATTATTGCAGATATTTTAGTACAACTGTGCGTAGGAGACCGCGGCGCACCGTCACCACGATCCGTCATGTAGCGATGGGCGATGTCCGTCCTCTGTAGTGGGGGGGGGGTGTGACAGTTGTTATCTTCTACATTACAGATATTTTAGTATAATTTTTAGTGCACTGTAGGTTATTTTTTCTTGTAAAAAAAAAAAAGCCACACATTTTTTACGTGGCATGCTTCTTTGTGTGTGGGGGCTTGTTTGTTCATTCATTCATTCATGAATGAATAAACAACCCCCCCCCCCACACACACACACACAGCCCTTCACCTTTCATTAGAGCCCAAGATGAAGCTTCTATATTGAATCATTCAAAAGTTACAGACGTTTTTCCAAACTGTGCCATTTGGCACAGTTCAAAAACGCCTGGGAACAACCTAAGAAAAAAGCTGTGTAATATATTCATTTTTTGTGGTATTATTACAAAATTTTTACCTCAGCTGGATAACACTTGGTTCTACATTTCTGTTGCATTTTCCAGCCAGTATCTGACAGCTGTGTGTTATTTGCAAGCATTTGTATCCAAAAAAACACCCAGGCGAAATTTATTTTCTTCAAGTTCAGTATGTTTAGATGACTGTTACTCAGTGGCAGGAGCACTTAGAGAGATTATGACTGTTTTGCCAAAAAATTCGAAGTGTTTTCTTTTAAATGAGACCAACTCCATGAAAATGCTGCAAAGGGTTGAAGAACAACTTTTGATTTACTTTGGGTACTATGGCTGTGTTGTTAGACATGTATATGTGGGACACTGCATATGTGATTTAACCTCACGATGAAGGAGAGCCAGCCCCCTGCGGTGCGGAGCCACAGAGCCTGGACCCCCTGCGGAGGACAGGGGACAGAAGACTTCCTGACCGCTGAGGCTCGAGAGGAGAGAAGGGGGAGTTATGTAAATAAAAGGTTAATGAATGTGAATAAAGAGATTTTGATATAGATGTGTGATTTCCCCTGCGAGAGAAATGGTTTGATGTGAGAATGTTTAAAAGGGAGAACTTTGGTGTGTTCACCCTCTTTGTTCGCTGCTCAAGATGAGAGCAGACTGTGGAATGGTTACTTGAAATAAACTGGAATTAAAGGCAATTCGGTTTCGTTATTCAAGTCTCCCCACATTGGTGACTGACGACGTTGAGAATGAACGAAGAAGTTCTCAGGGTCCCGGACTCACAGCGCTCAGAGCTGGTGAGCGCAGTGGCCGTTAAGCTGCCTGATTTCTGGCAGGATAACCCACGGTCGTGGTTTCTGCAAGCAGAGTCGCAGTTCGCGCTCGCAGGAGTAACGGTGGATGACACTAAGTTCCACCATGTCATCGCTAACCTGGACAACAGCACAGCTCGGTGCGTGCAGAGCTTGGTGGAGCAGCCACCCGCGACCGACAGGTACGGCAAGCTGAAATCCACCCTCATCAAGTTTTTCACCCCCTCGGCTGAAGTGAGGGCGAGGAGGATCCTGTCTTTGCTAGACCAAAGAGGACACAGGCTGAGCGCCCTGATGGAGGAGATGATACAGCTGAGAGGGTTGGACAACGATGATTTCATTTTTCAGTTCATCTTCCTCTCCAACCTCCCGGCGCATGCGAGAAGCACGCTGGCCGGCAAAAAGTGTCACACCCTGGAGGAGTTCCGGGAGCTGGCCCAGGAAGCAGATGGGATCCTGGACGCCTGCGGCGGGCAAGCAACCACAGCGGCGACCCGAGACAGCTGGGAGCCAGAGGCGGCAGACCCAGACTGGCCGACGATGGCGGCAGCACGGCCGCGACGAGGTGGAGCCAATAGCCCGGCAGCAGAGGCGCGGACACGACACAGCGGAGGAGAAGATCTCTGCTTTTACCATCGGAGGTTCGCAGAGAAGGCATGCAGGTGTGTGCCGCCCTGCAACTTCAGGAGTTCGGGAAACGGCAAGACCGGGGGTTGCTAGCAGCTTCGACCCTCGGAGAACGCAACAAGCTGCTCTACATCACGGATGCACGCTCCGGACGAGAGTTCCTCATCGACACCGGAGCACAAGTGAGCTTCATCACCCCAACATACGCGGACCGGGTGGCTGGACCCCACGGTAGCGGAGCTACAGCGGCAAATGGCTCGAACATCAACACCTACGGGAGAAGGACCTTGCCTTTGTGCTTACATGGCCGCACATATGAATGGACTTTTGTAATAGCGGCGGTGAGTTTCAACATGTTGGGCGCGGATTTTTTGTGTTCACACAATCTGTTAGTTGATCTTGCTAATAGACGGCTGGTAAATGCACTCTCTTTTTACTCTCTCCCCTGTTCAGCTCGAGTGTCCCCGCCACCAGTACAGACCCACGTCGCTACAGCAGGTTGTAAGTTTCACACACTCCTCACCCAATTTCCAGCGCTCACTGTGCCCACTTTTTCGGCCACCGTCGCGAAGCACGGGGTGAAACACTTTATCCCCACGTCTGGTCCTCCCGTGTTTGCAAAAGCTCGGCGCTTGGATGCAGTTAAGCTCGCCATTGCGCATGAGGAGTTCGCCAGCCTGGAGAGGCTGGGCATCGTTTGTAGGTCGAAGAGCCCGTGGGCTTCGCCGCTGCACATGGTACCGAAAGCCGATGGCTCCTGGAGACCGTGCGGGGATTACCGCAGGCTAAACAACGCTACGGCGCACGATCGTTATCCCATCCCGCACATTCAGGATTTTTCGGTGCACCTGGCGGGGGCGCGCATTTTTTCAAAGATTGACCTAGTTCGTGGCTATCACCAAGTCCCAGTCCAACCGGAGGACATTCCTAAAACAGCGGTAATAACCCCGTTTGGACTTTTCGAATTTTTACGCATGCCGTTTGGTCTCAAAGGGGCGGCGCAAACATTTCAGCGGATGATGGATGCCGTGTTACGCGATCTCCCTTTCGTGTTTGTGTACCTCGACGACATTTTGGTCGCGAGTACTTCAGAGGACGAACACGAAACGCACCTCACAGCAGTTTTTAGGAGGCTGGGAGAGCACGGCTTAATAGTTAACCCAGCCAAGTGCCAGTTCGGCGTCGAGCAGATCGATTTTTTGGGTCACCGCGTCTCCCCGGAGGGAGCGGTTCCGTTACCAGATAAAGTACGCGCGGTAGCGGATTTTCCCCGTCCACAAACGGTCAAATCACTACAGGAATTCTTGGGGATGGTGAATTTTTATAACCGATTCCTGCCCCACGCAGCTCAAATCATGCAACCGTTATATGCCGCGCTCAAAAAACAAAAACCGACCCAGGCGGTCGAATGGTCCCCGGAGCGGTATATAGATGTGTGATTTCCCCTGCGAGAGAAATGGTTTGATGTGAGAATGTTTAAAAGGGAGAACTTTGGTGTGTTCATCCTCTTTGTTCGCTGCTCAAGATGAGAGCAGACTGTGGAATGGTTACTTGAAATAAACTGGAATTAAAGGCAATTCGGTTTCGTTATTCAAGTCTCCCCACAGGTACGTTATTTTTTGGTGTTTTTAGGGAAATTGACCAGAGTGCAAGGGGTTAAGCATCATTGGGAATCATCATTTGCAGCCTTTCTGAGAATGCCTGGCTTCAGTGCATTCTCCTTATCCCTGAAACTGCATTTAAGTCTACCCTCCCTCTGACGTCAGTATTGCTAATCTTAGCTGGCTAGCTTCTATGTCAGATCGAGCCTGATCCAACTAACATAAATTTGTCTCAAAGAATGAATGAAATAAAGCATCACTGGTGGACAGGTGTGTGTGGATTCAGTGGTCGATAGGATCTGACCGGTCCCTGGGTACAGAAAGATATGTGAATGAGTGGCTAAACTGCTTGTTTCAGCTAGCTGCCTTTTGTCTCAGTTAGAGAAAATAAACTAGAAGATAAAATAATGCCTAAGAACGGTATATATAGTCAAGTGTTGCAGATGGACAGGGACTTCAGTGGGGCTGAATAGAATTGATAGAATAATGCTCAAAACTAGCTAGATTGACAGTTAAGCTAGCGCCAGGTAACCTGTCTGTCACTCCTCCTCGCTATGGCAAGCTCCTAATGCCATGACCGAAGCCGACCGCCTAGCCAAGGTAATGCTAACAGATCGATGTAACATCATGGCTAAAATATAATAAAATAAGACATAATGATGCAACATATACAGTATTATTTACCTTTTGTTCTTATTAAAGACAAAAATAGAAAGGAGATGTCTTTACCTTCTTAACATGTTTCAACTGTTCACTGCAGCCTTCGTCAGACTCTTCTGACATGAATGAGTAAAACTTTTTCTATTACTCAGTCTGCTTCTCGTTGAAATGGTCCTTGTCACTCATTCCTGTTGAATTCAGCAGAAGTGAAAAGGTGATATGTGCAATTTTGTGCAGTTTTCAAGACTGAATGTTTTGCTTGTTTTGTACATACAATAAGTCTTATGGCACAGTGATTATGGTATGAGCAAGAGCGTATTGCAGGTCAGTGCAGTTACAGTATATCTTCCTTTTCTGTGTAATATAATTATATTTCATGACTGTAGCTTGGCTGTTTTGGAATCTAACCTCCAATACAGAAATTCAGAATATAAATGGGTTACTTAGCTTTTCATTTGACATGTTTTCATACATTTCTGTCTTGTATTAAAGTCAGATGCAACATGGACCACATTAGAAACACACAATAGATGTCACACTTTCCACTACAGGTGAGTCCAAGGAATATCCAAGCTATTTCAGTGTGAGATTGCTGCTTAGATTGTCTCTTGGTATTGTTTGACCTGTAGGCTGCCTTATTGATTGAGTTTTCATTAGTGGCCCATGACTCACAGTTGTTGTAGGTATGTGAGTGAAGACAGGGATGGGCGTTCATATAAACCTTCTGAGCAGCTATCCTCCTTTGTGCTGCAGAGGGGCATGTTTAATATTGACTAGCTCATGGAAGCAGAGTGGAGGTAGCAGCCCGGGGCCACTGTATCCTGATGTCTCCTCTTTAAAGCAGGGGAAATGAAATGGGATAAGGCATGGAGGGAAGATGCCACTCATCAGGTCCAGACCCACCATCTCCTTATCACCAAAAGCAGCCTGTGGCTGGAGGGCCCCACACAGATGAAACCTTGGTGGTGTTGGGACTATAGGGTGTCCACTGGCACATGCTTGGGGTATAAATGATGCATGACAGGGCTGAGGTAACTTAAGTCAAAACAGGCTCACACTGCTCCAGATGATGGTTCTGCAAGGTTAAAAGTTTTAAGCTAGCTAGTCTGTGACAGCGTATGGTGAGTGTTTGAGAGGGGTTAAAGGTTAATTACCGTTCGGCATTCTCTAAGGTGGACTCTTGTCTGCTGCAGCTGAATCGTATTGTACAGTACTTCTGCCTCTCAATTCCTCTTCTTTCTGTATTGCGGACCACAGTGATGTGGGAGGATATTACCACTGGCATTGTAATGGTGAGCTGACCAATTTCAAAACGCATCTGGTCAATTATACCGGAGAACCCCAAGATAATTAACTGTCTTCCCTCTGGCTTCTTCTGAATTACTATTGATTCCAGCAACTTAGGAACCAGCCTAAGCGCCTCTCTGCAGAATTGTGTATGCAGAGAGATTATAAAGTCATAAACTTGTCATTTGTGGGGCTCTTTTTTCAGCTTCAAAATTGCCAGACTCTGAAAGCATAATGAGTGCATAAACCTATTTATTGGTCATTTTATGGAGCTTTGAACCGAATGAGAGTAGCTTACATACTTTGTTTATAAAGGGTGTCATTTGTCTACAGATGGATTAAAAGATATATTCAAGCAATGCTTTAATATAATGTTGTTTCAGTCTGATCTCTGGGTAACTTGGCTCTGCTATGCCCCCTGTGATCTGTCACCATAGAAACAATCTATTAAACCTCGTCATTTAAAAGAAAACAAAGAAACTGTACTTCACCTTCCACCATATACACATTTACCTCCGAGCAGTGAATCTGCATGGTATGCAGAAGGTAACGCTGTATGAAAGCCGCTGCCTTTGAGAGGACTGAAGTGCATTTCCACTTGACTGGTTGCCATAGCAGCCTACCTTCAGTGATTCTAATAATGACTGATAAGTTTGAAATGATGTGCTGATGGTTGAGAAATGAGCCTTGTGAAGGGGAAGTGAAATTAACAAAATAGTCGTTGCTTCAAAGATGGTGGCAGACATTTCAGAGCAATTTGAATACACTTGCAATTATTCAGCAGTATTTTCTCTGGAGACCTTTTGGCAACCCAGGGTTTGGATTGGTCACATCAATTTGTCCCCTTCAGCCACAGTGGAAGAACATGATGTTCTTCGAAGTAACTATAAAACGAAACATCCTACTCAGAACAGTCAGACAGGATATTCGTTATTGCTTTAATGTGAAGCCAAAATCAGTGAAATTGCGTCAAGCTTGCCAGAGATTTCAAACTTCTTCATGCTATCAACTTGTAACGTCAGTGCAGAAAAAGGATCATTCATCCATTTCTTTCAAAGGAGTCAAAGTCTGCACAGTTCACTATAGAGCAAGCTGCCAAATGTAAAAGTAACCCCGATAGAGGTTTTCATCTCTGGACTGTCCTCACACTGCACAACTGCTCTCTGTATCCCGCTCTACAGAAAATCAATTTGCACCCTTCAGAATTAACTGTGTCCAATTCTCACGGATATGTTTATTTCATTCGCTCCAAATGAGATTACGGACCAACAGAGTGACCCTGAAAATATCCTCAGCAAATCCATTTCTTGATGCATGACAGCGTTGGTGTACTGCTCATATGGGAGGGTGAAAAAAAACGTTCCCTTTTTACAACAGTGCATTCCTCTTTCTTATTCAAGAGATTTTTAAAAGATAAGTTCAAAATGATGTCAAGTGATGAGCATAATCTCCCACTTCTAACGCGATTCTTTTTTTTTTTGTATTAGATGCTTTCTGGTAGCAGACTATCATGAGATGAGTCACGGTTGGGTGACCACATTCAGTGAAGTTCAACAAGGCGTGTATCTGATGTCAGTATCCTGTCGGATTCGACAGTGTGTGTTTAGACTTTTTTAATCAGTTGTTCACTGTTCATGCTTTCGGCTGTTTATTTTGAGTAAATAGTGTTCATATTATTAAACCCAACGCAATTATTACAATTTTACTGGCTGCTGACACACCTGCAATATTAATCCTGTTTAAGTTCTTCATCCAAATTTTAATCCACTCTCATATGCCATTAGGTGTAGAAGCACTTATTTTTGTACATGGTAAAAGTACAACTGAACAATAATATCTGGCAACTTTATTTCTGGGGGTGTCAGTGTCACTGCCAAAGCTGCTTTCATGGAGTCACTGGCAGATGGAGTGAGAATGACTGTGCCTCTGGCTGTTCAGAGAGTGAAAAACACCCCCACTATACCAGCAGCCGCGCTTAAGTCCCAGTGATACCCCTGCTACTTAAGTCCCAGGAGTGCGGTGCCAACACCTCACACTTCTCCTCCAATTCCTTTACATGGTGATCATATGAGGGTATATTTGATTTAAACTAAAACGAACGCTCTCAACGAGAACCCAGCTGACTGAAAGCATCTGTTCTTGTCACGTGCTCCTTTAATTTTCTGCAGTAGCAATAGCATGAAAGGCATAATCAGTCAAGGCTGACCTCCAGAGAATAATTTCTCTGTTGATGAATTGACTTCCAATTATAAAAAAAACAGCTTCAGCAATATGGAACACCATGCAGATACCACAAAGCCTTCCACGCTGTAGCCTCTGACCGTCAGCATCCAAGCCGCCTCAGAGAACCAGAACAGCGACGGAGATCAATTCCTACTTCATCGGACACCAATTTAAAGTCACTCAGAGTGATTCACTAGGCTGCAGGGGCAGTTCCAGAGCCCTCTGTAATGAGATTCATGCTGCTTCTTCCCTATCTTAAGCCAGCGCTGACATCCTGGATACATTTATCCTCCACACACCTCATTTTTCAGTGCATCACTACACTCTGTCGCATGTTGCCAACAGGAATGTTAGCAAATATTTCATGAGATCAGCAATGATGATGCTAAAGAGATACAATATGTTTCTTTGTTTAAAGGCAACACAAGCAGTATAATGAATTTAAAGGGGTTATTGACTGCACTTTTTCCATATTTTAACAGCTTACACATGTCTTGATGAAATATTAGTGACATATTTTGGTCAAATTTTGTTTTTACTTAATTACATTGTCCATATAAGTGCATTTGTGTCTGCTAACTTATTAGTACAATATTACACAATATTATATTAGTTATAATAATGTTTATTATATTACTGTATGAGAAAGTCATAGGAGAGGTGACAATCAGTGAGCAGCAGTACGGTTTCATCCCAAGAAAGAGTACTACAGATGCAATGTTTGCTCTAAGATGCTGATAGAGAAGGTCAGAAGGAGTTGCATTGTGTCTTTGTGGATCTAGAGAAAACATATGATAGGGTGCCAAGAGAGGAAGTCTGGTGGGTGTTGTGGGAGGCCGATGTTGTGCCGTGCACCTCGATGTCCTCCAAGTACACCACCACCCCTGGGAGACCGACGAAGATGGTAGCCATAAACTTTTGAAAGCAGCTCAGAGCAGAATTAAGACTGAAAGCCATGCAGGTGTACCTGAATACTCCCATGTGGGTGATGAAGGCTGTTAGGTTACGGCTGCCCGGGTGAAGTGGAACCTGTAGGAGGTCCAGTTTAGAAAAACCTTCGAACCAAGTTTAGAAAAACTTTCTAGCCGCCATCAGTTCCTCTGTTGTAGGCAGGGAATATTTGTTGGGGATCACCGCCTTGTTCACAATTCTGAGGTCGATACGCAGTCGTAGACCGCCCGTCTTCTTCTTTGCCACCACCAAGTTTGAGATCCAGGGAGATGCTTTGATCCGCTCAATGATGCCAGCATCCAACAGCTTCTGCAGCTCTGCTGTGACGTCGTCCCATAGTGCAAGGGGTAGCCAGCACAGAGGCTGAATTTTCGGGGGCATCATTAGGTCAATGAGCGATTGGTGGTTGAAGAGGTGAGGCAGCCCAGCCCTGTCAAAAGCGCTGGCCAACAGTGTTGCCAGGGTGAGGCGACTGCCAGAACAGGAGTGCCCATTGGGTTGGTGATGGAGAAACCCAGCTCACTGATCAGGTCGATGCCCAGCAGATTGGCCCCCTGGCGCATTACTTGAAACGTGAACAATGGAACGGCCTTAGAACTGTATCTCACAGAAAAACTGACTGTCCCTACCATACCGATTCTGTTGTGGCCATAACCGAATAAGTCCTCCACATTAGCTGCAATGGTTTTCCAAGGGAACAGCTTCCTGACCATAGACATGCTGAGAAGGGACCTCGAGGCCACCGTACCCAGCAGCAGTGGCACGTTGACACCATCCAGCTCCACTGTGCACCACCTGAATGACCAGTTTTTGGTGTCAACTAAGTGAATGGCGGCTAAGCCTAGTGAGCGGGCTGTTGAGTCTGTGAAGGTTGAGCAACAGACCCTGGCAAAATGGTTTAGCTTCCTGCAGCAGTAGCATTTCACCCCTCTGGCTCGGCAAGCAGGTGATTGTGTCTGATGTCTGGATGAACCACAGTCATTGCAGTGCAAGCACTCACCTGCATTGTTCCGTTTCTTTCTCCTCTTCTTTCGGTTGTAGTGGGGAGATGTGGGCCTGGGGCACTGGGCACCAGTGGTGATGGCCTGTGCTTGTGGAGCCAGATGAGAAGCTCATTGGCTAAGCAGCACTAGCTGTTCTAATAGCTGGTCAGCTGTCTTCATTTGAGACGCCATCTTCACAGCCTCGTCTAGTGTCAGGTCGTCCCCTGCCCGTAACATCTACCTCCGTAGCCACATATTCATAGTGTGTTCCACCATTGTGGCAAGCACCAATCCTTCTTCCGGGTGGCCAAGGGGGCATGTGCTAGCTAAGGCACGGAGCTCAGTGACATAGTGGTTGTCTGACTCGCCCTCACGCTGTCGGCACTCGTTGGTGTTTACCCAAGTTTCTGCCTGCCTGTCCTTGTTCTTCCTAGTTTGAGTATTACTTCATGTTCAGTTTTGCCTAATCCTGCCTGCCTTTTGAAATTGTTATTTAGACCCACGAGCTGGTCTGGGTTTGGGCCAGCTCAAAATAAAACTCTGAACTTCAAATCTCGCATTTGGGTCCAGCTTCCAACACCCACCGTGACAACTAGCTAGGGTTGCCACCTTCAATGCAGAAAAATAAAAAACACCCCCCCCCCCGCCACACTCACCCCAAGGTGATGTGTTGGGCGCTAGTTATGGTTTATCATAACTTAATCATTGTTTAAATAAAGTATTAACATAGGATCTGTAGGTCAAAGTTTGAAGTGCCACCATACGCCAGGGAAAACACCCACTGGCATATTTGCAGCTTGCCTTGTGTTGTGTTTGGAAATAATGGATGCAAACAGGGCCACATTTTGAGGGTGGCTTTGTTAAATGTTAGCTCAAACAGCTAGGAGGGAACACACAGTGCAGGTAATCGGATGGTGGTACCAACCCTAACAGTACACATACATCTAGCCAGTGGTGGTCCAATGTATTCAAGTTACTTTGGGAAAACGTCTTATGCAAAGCGTTTGCACATTGGCAAGATGTCTACGCAGGACCCGGCATTAGATTGGAGTAGACTGTTTGCCGACGTCCTGTCAACACATCGGGAAACATGCTGGGTGCACACCGGTAATAGATCGGAAATGATTATGAGCCAATGTCTAGACAACATCTTAAAGACAGCGTCGAGCTCATCAGCAGGTTTTATTTAGGTCAGACATTTAAAACTGCTTTTAAAGGTGTAAAAAGTTACGTGTTGTCCTGAATACCTGAATTTGTGATCTCTGGAGGAGGGTACACGCCTGTGCGAGTGTGCAGCAGTGCTGTCAGTCATTAGAAAATTTGCACACCACCTGTCACTATTTTGTCTCTGGGTGACGACCCCGAACATGACAACAACAACAAAAAAAGATTATAAATTCAATAATCAATATACTCTAAATCTGTGAGTTTTTGTTTACCCAGGAAAACCTCTTTGATAATGACTGACCCAAAATCAAACTGAGCAAGCAGCAGCAGTGCAGAGAGGTGTCCGTCCCTGCTGAGAAACTCAAACTGCAATTGAAAAGTTCACTTGGATAGGTGTGTTGCTTTGAAGAAGACCTAACTGATAATTGCCAAATTAACCACAATAGACATAAAATGCATCTTAATCTATGGCAGTTTAGATGATCAACATATTTTTGATCTCAAATGCAACTAAAGAAAAGTGTCAGAAAATATTGTTCATTAATCCAAGCCCATGTACTTTTATTTATCTGTAATGCCCTTATACAGGTGCATCTCAATAAATTAGAATGTCATCAAAAAGTTGATTTATTTTAGTAATTCAATTAAAAATGAAACTCTTATATACTGTATATAGATTCATTACACAGTGATATATTTCAAGTGTTAATTTCTTTTCATTTTGATGATTATGGCTTATACCTCACCAAACCCCAAATTCAGTTTCTTAAAAAATTTGAATATTACAAAAATTAATTTAACAAAAAAAAGCTGATTTTTGATAGAAATGTTGGCCTACTGAAAAGTATGTCCATGTACTCATTGAATACTTGGTCGGGGCTCCTTTTGCATGAATTACTGCATCAGTCCGGTGTGGTATGGAGGCAATCAGCCTGTGTTACTGCTGAGGTGTTATGGAGGCCCAGGTTGCTTTGATAGTGACCTTCAGCTCATCTGCATTATTGGGTCTGGTGTCTCTCATCTTCCTCTTGACAATACTCCATTGATTCTCTCTGGGGTTTAGGTCAGGAGAGTTTGCTGGCCAGTCAAGCTCAGTGGACCAATACCAGCAGATGACATGGCTCCCCAAATCATCACTGACTGTAGAAACTACACACTGGACCTCAAGCAACTTAAATTGTGTTCTGACAAGCTTTATGGAGATGCTGGTTTCATTTTCCAGCTTGACTTGGGACCTGCCCACACTGCCAAAAGTACAAAAACATAGTTTAATGACCATGGTATCACTGCTTGACTGGCCAGCAAACTCTGACCTAAACCCCATAGAGAATCTATGGAATATTGTCAAGAGGAAGATGAGAGACATCAGACCCAACAATGCAGATGAGCTGAAGGCTGCTATCAAAGCAACCTGGGCCTCCATAACACCTCAGCAGTACCACAGGCTGATCACCTACATGCCTTGTTGCACTGATGCAGTAACTCAGGCAAAAGGAGCCCCAACCAACTAGAGTGTGTACATGAACATACTTTTAACTTGGCCAACATTTCTATTAAAAAAAAAATAATAATTTTTTGAAATTAATTTTATGTAATATTCTAATATTTTGAGAAACTGAATTTTAGGTTTTCATGAGCTGTAAGCCATATGAGGCCTGGGTTAATGACTGCCACCACTGCTGTTAACCGACAGGGTGCTGGTGGAAATTGGGCTACTGTTGGTTGAAGATCAAGGCGGAGGAGAGGGGAAGGCGTGTTAGGAGGGAGAGAGAGAAAAGGAAAGGTAGGAGTGTGGAGGTGAGAGTAGGGACGTTAAATGTAGGGACTATGACTGGTAAAGGCAGAGAGTTGGCCAATATGACGGAGAGAAGAAAGGTAGATATATTGTGTGTTCAAGAAACCAGATGGAAGGGAAGCAAGGCTAGGAGCACTGGAGCTGGATTTAAACTGTTCTACCATGGTGTAGATAGGAAGAGAAATGGAGTAGGTGTAATCTTGAAGGAAGAGTATGTGAAGAGTGTTCAGGAGGTAAAGAGGGAGTAAGATAGAATCATGGGTTTGAAGCTAGAAGTCAAAGGTGTGATGTTGAATGTTGTCAATGTGTATGCCCCACAAGTTGGATGTCAGGTAGAAGAGAAAGAGGAATTCTGGAGTAAGTTGGATGAAGTGGTAGAGAGTGTTCCCAGGGGGGAGAGAGTGGTGATTGAAGCAGACTTTAATGGGCATGTAGGTGAAGGGAATAGAGGTGATGAGGAGGTTCTGGGTAGGTATGGTCTTAAGGAGAGAAATATGGAAGGACAGATGGTTGTGGATTTTGCTAAAAAGATGGAAATGGCTGTGGTAAACACATACTTCAAGAAGAGGAACATAGGATGACTTACAAGAGTGGAGGAAATTGCACACAGGTGGACTACATCTTAAGGTGGGTTCACACTATAGCGTTTGAACTGACTCTTACTGGCGTTTTGAAAAATCAGAGAAATCAGTCCAAACGTTGGTGAAATTATGTTCATGAGCACACACCAGCTTCTACAAACTTTTACAAACTTTTGCCAGCATTTGTCAAACTTTTGCCAACTTAGGCTAGTGTATGTGTAGCAGTTCCCAACTTAGGTTAACGTAAGCAAAGGAATACTCCAGCTGACATCAGCGTCAGACAATGCTCATATAAAGATCAGTATTGGTGGAGGCTTCCTGCCATCCTTGACCTGCTTTTTTTGGGTGGATTCACAGTACAACGTTTGGGCCAACTTTTACTAACGTTTTGGCAAACGTCTGGCTCTGCTGGCAAAAGTTGATAAAAGTTGGTGCTTGTTGGCAAATGCTGGCAAAAGTTGTATTCGTTGAGAATTTTGAGCATGCTGAAAATTTGCTGACGTTAGGAAATAAACGGTGAAAGTTGTCCTCAATTTGTAATAGTTCCAAAGTGCTGGGCTAAGTTATGCAGAGTTCGCCTAAGTCAGCCTAAGTTAAGCTCCTCTGGCAAATGTTGACTGAAATGCTGGTGAAAACAGATGTTTTTATATCAAAACTCAGTTCAGACATGCAGGAATGAAAGAGAAATAAAGAGAAGGGGGAGTAAAAAAAAAGAAAATATATTTACATAAGAGGACAATGTAGAGTATTTGGTGATAACATGGTGTGTATGACATGTTTTTTATTTTTTTTAATGTATGGTATGTGTATATATATATATATATATATATATATATATATATATATGCATACACTACCGTTCAAAAGTTTGGGGTCACCTCAGACAATTTTGTGTTTTCCATGAAAAGTCACATTTTTATTTACCACCATGAGTTGTAAAATGAATAGAAAATAGAGTCAAGACATTGACAAAGTTAGAAATAATGATTTGTATTTGAAATAATTTTTTCCTTCAAACTTTGCTTTTGTCAAAGAAACCTCCATTTGCAGCAATTACAGCATTGCAGACCTAACATGATTGCACAAGGGTTTTCTAATCATCCATTAGCCTTCTGATGCAATGAGCAAACACATTGTACCATTAGAACACTGGAGTGATAGTTGCTGGAAATGGGCCTCTATACACCTATGTAGATATTGCACCAAAAACCAGACATTTGCAGCTAGAATAGTCATTTACCACATTAGTAATGTATAGAGTGTATTTCTGATTAGTTTAAAGTTATCTTCATTGAAAAAAAGTGCTTTTCTTTCAAAAATAAGGAAATTTCTAAGTGACCCCAAACTTTTGGACAGAAGTGTGTGTATATATATATTAGTGCTGTCCAGCGATTAAAATATTTAATCATAATTAATCACACGATCTCATAGTTAACTCATGATTAATCACATTTTAGTTGCGTATTTTTGTCTCATGAAAAACCATTGTAATTCTCTTAACAGCACAAAAAGTGAGTGGGCTTGCTTTGTACAAATGTTTTTTATTATTATTATCTTTGCAAAGCATCCATATCTTCCGTATTAGACCGAGAAAACAAAACAGGACATATTACTTTGAAAATAAAAAAATGTTTTCTTTTTTTCCTTTTCATTAGTTTAGTAACCCTGCCACTGATATCTGCGATAAAAAAAGATACATACAAATAAAAAATATATAGGCACAAAAGCAGCCCCTTAAATACAAAATGAAAACAAGAGGAGAGTGTCCCCTGAGAGGAGTAGTACAGTCTAATGACTGTATAGTAGCCCAGCTGCTGCAGTTTTAAACTTACCAACACAGCCTCTTGAACATGAACATAATGTAACTGCTAGCACGTAACAGGTGAGTCAACCTAAAGGCCTACTTTCTGTCTTTGAGCCAGTTGCTCAAACAGACAAGCCTATTGACATTTTCAGACAACAGGGAAGATCGTTTTTTCTGAACGACATGTCCAGACAGTGAAAACAATCGTTCACATGGTACTGACGTGGCAGGCGTTGCTAAGTATTTGCATGCAAGGGAGGCCATCTCACTGTGTGACGCTTTATGTGTGGACCACCATTCCTGTGGAGAGTCTTCAATGCCAATCATAGGTTCTGCCTTGTAGCGCTCAATGCAGCGTTCCACGGTGTCCTCCTCTTCATCTGAGGAAGATTCTTGTGCAAACATGAGAGCTGGCTTCTTCTTCTCTGGCTCAGGCATGCTTTGGTCATCCAGTGCTGCTGGTCTCCCCTTCTCCTGCTGCTGGAGTAAGGCACGGATGGAATCCCACACGACAACCCGGTCAGGTTTGCTCAGACACTTGAGGTCCTTAAACCTTGAAATGAAATAATAAAAAATATCAACGTTATTGCCATACAAGCAAAGGCACTAGTAAAACAAAACATTGACCTAATCTCTATTCCAGATTCAGAAGAAAAAAATGGATATTGAAGAGAACCAACCCACAAAACAAAGTGGTGCTTAAGACAAACAAAATACTGAGAAGAATGTAGAATGAATATCTTACCTTGGGTCGAGTGCTGTAGCAACCCTGAGCCATGCGATGTTCAACTTCTCTTTGCGACCTTCCATATCCGCTGAAAAGGTTTCCTTGAACTTGATCAAGTACGCTGGGTCGTCCTCAGTGACTTCCATTACTCGGGACAGGTGGCATAATGCTGGCATCACCACAGAGCAAGAAACAAACTTCTCTCCACCCAGAAGATCTGTCACATATCTGCAACAATATACAAAAGCTCTTTCACAAAACTCTGTCACACACATACGGACACCTGATAGATAACCTACAGTTACAGTGATGGGAGGGGATATGAGGAATCACATGTGTTCCTGCGCGCACACACACACACACACACACACATTACCCATTTACAGTGCTGTGCGGGACAAACACACACAGTTGAAGGGAGAGAGGTGATACCGACAGACAGACATTAGGGCCTGTGTCCACCAAATGCGTTTTTAGGGCGGAAAGTGCTGAAAACCTAGCCTCTTGGGCGCTTCCTGGCCTTCTCTGTTGTTAAGTTACACAGGGAATCATAGCTATTGAAACAGTCACTGATTATGTCAAAATACAGAAAAAATATACAGATAATCACGAGCTACACTTTGAGTAAAATGAAGCAAATAAACAGTCTACACATAGAGATGGCCCATCTAAAACATGCCACAGGGTGGTATTTTACGTTGGGTGAGACAGGTGCTAATGTTTCTGTCTTGACACAGATCTACTTTAATTGTTAAAGAATCAGATATAGGCTACAAGACATAATTAGGCCTACCTGCAATGCTCCAACGCAGCTTCGAGCTTCTTTGTTTTCTCCAGCTCCGTTGCTGTTGGCATGGTGACTTTGGTTGAGTGTAGGGCCAGGGCAGCTGTCAGAGGTTCAATATTCCGGTTGACACGCTTTATCATTTCAAGGGTACTATTCCATCTTGTTGCTACCTCCTGCGTGAGCGCTTCTTCTTTCTGGTTGTGTGCGATTTGCTGCCGCTCGAGTTCCAGGGCATTCGTTGGGCTGTGTTTAAAGTGTCCCACAAGTTTTCTGCATTTTGCCAATGCGCTGTCGAATGGGCTATTGTGCAGAGAAACCGTGACTGCTCGGTGCACGCTGTGTGCGATGCACGGCAGGTGTTCAAAGGGGAGCTCTCTGGCTGCAGCCATCATATTGCGTACACTATCCGTGGTCAGTGAAACAACTTTCTTTTCGATGCCCCACTCTCTGGCTACATTCATGAAGTGCTCTGCAACATTATCAGCGAAGTGCCTCTCTTCTGTCTTCATAACAGTCAAAGCATGGGACTGAAGTTTCCACTGTGGGGTGAAATAATGTGCTGTGACCCCGAGGTAGTTGTCATTGCCAAGTGACGTCCAGTAATCTCCCGTTAGCGCGACTATTTCTGTCTGCCCCAATGCCTGTTGTAACTGGGACTTCTCCGTTTCAAACAACGTTTCTATCCGGCGTGTGATAGTAGCTCTGGAAGGAGTTTCGTAGGTCCAGTCGTTGGATGCGATGCGAATTATCTCGGCCAGACCTTCATCCTCCACAATACTAACGGGCCTGCATGCCGTAGCCACCCACTTAGCTATGGCAGCTGTTAGCTTCATTTTAGTAGCAGCATCCATGGGCCGCTGTCGGAAGCCATCCAAACTTGTTTGGTTCTGACGCGGAGGAGGCGAAGCTACATCACTGGTGTGTTTGGCCATCAAATGGTATTTTAAACTGGATGTGCTTCGATGGTAGCTAAGTTCACATCGACAATAAGTGCAAATAACTTTAGTTTTATCGATCGAACCATCCTTTCCTATTTTAAATGTAAACTTTCCGTTCAGAAGTGTCCCTGGTGCGTCCATTACTGTGGCTGACTAGGGCCGCCAGTGCCGCGCGCTTTAGTCGTTGGGTTCTTCTTTGTTTGATATTTGAAATCGTATCCTTCGTTCCGCCACCATGTGTACGTGCGTGGTATACAGCCAGTACACTGTGCTTATGAAAAACTACGGTCACAGCATTAATCTCGCGTTAAAAAAAATCTCGCCATTAAAAAGGCGCTTGAGTTAACGCGATAATAACGCGATATTTTGACAGCACTAATATATATATATATATATATATATATATATATATATATATATATATACAGTATATATATACTGTATATACACAAGCTCAGAGCTCAGAGCAAGATGGCCCCCCTCAAATCCTCCACTGGGGAGATGATCACAGAAAAGAACAAGCAGATGGAGAGATGGGTGGAACACTACTCCGACCTCTACTCCAGACAGAACACCGTGACACCGTCAGCCCTTGATGCCATCGACTGCCTGCCATCCATGGACGAACTTGACGCCGAGCCAACCATCGACGAACTCAGCAAGGCCACTGATAGCTTGGCCGCTGGCAAGGCACCCGGCAACGACGGCATACCCCCTGACCTGATCAACCACTGCAAGACCGCCCTACTGCTGCCATTGCATGACGTCCTCTGCCAGTGTTGGAAGGAAGGTGCCGTACCACAGGACATGAGGGACGCCAAGATCATTACCCTCCACAAAAACAAAGGGGGAGAAGCGACTGCAACAACTACAGGGGCATCTCCCTCCTCAGCGTTGTTGGCAAAGTCTACGCACGAGTTGTTCTCGTTCGTCTACAGAAGCTTGCCGAAAGTGTCTACCCCAAGTCTCAGTGTGGCTTCCGCGCTGAGCGATCGACGGTAGACATGATATTCTCCATCCGCCAACTCCAGGAGAAATGTAGAGAACAGAACATGCCCCTGTACGTCGCCTTCATCGATCTCACCAAAGCGTTCGATCTGGTCAGCAGAGAGGGCCTTTTCAAGATCCTGCCAAAGATATGATGCCCACCAAAGTTGCAAAGCCTCATCGAATCGTTTCACACCAACATGCAGGGGATAGTGCAGCACGATGGCAACATCTCAGAGCCATTCAACATACACAGCGGAGTGAAACAGGGCTGTGTACTTGCGCCAACCCTCTTTGGGATTTTCTTTGCTATGCTCCTGAAGCATGCCTTCAGCACAGCAACAGAGGGAATCTACCTGCACACAAGATCTGACGGCAGGCTTTTCAACCTCGCCCGCCTGAAAGCCAGAACCAAAGTACGCAAGGCTCTAATCAGAGACATGCTGTTCGCAGACGACGCTGCAGTCGCAACCCACACACAGCAGGAGCTTCAGACCCTGATGGACCGCTTCTCCCAGGCATGCAAGGACTTCGGGCTTACCATCAGCCTGAAGAAGACTAACGTCTTAGTGCAAGGCACGGAAGCACCACCAACCATCACCATCGACGACTACGAGCTGGAGGTCGTGAATCAGTTCACGGACCTGGGGTCCACGATCAGCAACAACCTCTCTCTTGATACAGAGATCAACAAGAGGATTGGAAAATCAGCCTTCACACTCGCTCGCCTCACCACACGAGTGTGGGAGAATCCCAAACTCTCTGTCAAGACGAAGATGGCAGTGTACAACGCCTGCGTCATCAGCACACTGCTCTATGGGAGTGAGACGTGGACAACATATGCCCGGCAGGAAAAGAGACTGAACTCCTTCCACTTGCGCTGCATTCGCCACATCCTGGACATATCCTGGCAGGACAAAGTGCCCAACACAGAAGTTCTGTCCCGTGCCGGCCTTCCCTCCATATTCACTCTACTCAGGCAGCGCAGGCTCCGCTGGCTAGGCCACGTTCACCGTATGGAGGATGGCAGAATCCCCAAAGACGTCCTCTACGGAGAACTGGCGACTGGCAGGAGAGACGTTGGCCGCCCACAGCTGCGCTTTAGGGACGTCTGCAAGAGAGACATGAAGGCCCTGGAAATCAACACAGAGCGCTGGGAGGACCTTGCAACGGACCGCTCCAAATGGAGAGGCACCCTGACCAGACAGCTCAAGGTGGGTGAAGAGAGACTGACTGCTGCAGCAGATGAAAAAAGGACCCACAGGAAGAACCGCCACAGACCCAGCAGCACGGAGACCACCCACAAGTGCGACCTGTGTGACAGGGACTGCCATTCGCGCATCGGCCTGTTCAACCACAGGCGGTGCTGTTCCAGCAAAGTAGACGTTTAGGATTCTCTTCCATGGTCATCATAGACCGACAGAGGCCGACGATACAGTATATATATTATGGACATTTGTGGGTTTGTTTGCAGGTGATGGGTGTGGTTTGGTGGGTGGTTTGGTGTCTTTGCAGTGCTATTTTTCTACCACTGGGCTGTGCTGTTGCGCAAATGTGTCTTTTGCCAGTATGGATTACTGGTTGCCTCGGAAACAACAGCCATTTGCTTTGGGGTTTTTTTGCTGTCTGAAAAACATTTTCTTGGTCCGTGGAATAAAGGTTTTTCATGAAATTTTGAGTCAGAGTCTGTCTACTCTCTGCCTGCGACGTGTGTGTGTGTGTGTGTGTATATATATATATATATATATATATATATATATATATATAATCTCCCCAAAATGTGACAGCTCAAAAGAAAAAAAATCTCATTAAGAAATTTACTGTTCTTAATTTTCTGCTCCATGTGTAATCATTCTGTGATGATCAGGCAAGCGTGCTCCCCCGCCCCTCCTGTTCCTGTTTTCCTGCTTGGACACACCTGCGTATGACGCCCCTGCCATCTTCCAGTGGTTAATTAATGACATCCTACGAGACATGGTGAACCAGTTTGTGTTTGTTTATTTGGACATTTTGATTTTTTTCTTGCACCCTGGAGGAGCACATAGTCCATGTTTGGTCCGTCCTGCAGCAGTTGCTGGAGAACTAGCTTTTTGTGAAAGCTGAAAAGTGCAAATTTTCCACTCGCTCAACTTCATTCTTGGGGTTCATCATCGCTGAGGGCACGGTAAAGGCCGATCCAGTGAAAATTAAGGCGGTGGTAGACTGGCTGACCCCCCAGTCCGGGAAGAATCTCCAACGCTTCCTGGGCTTTGCCAACTTCTACCGCCGATTCATCAGTTGACGTCTGCCAAAAGCCTGTTTAAGTGGTCCGAGGCCGCTGAACGAGCTTTTGTGTCCCTAAAAGGGCTTCTCACCAACGCACGCGTTCTGGTGGAGGTGGATTCCGTGGCACAGTTTGTGGTCGAGGTGGATGCTTCTGATTTGGGGGTGGGCGCTGTCCTCTCCCAGCGCACAGCCTCCAACCAGAAGCCCCATCCATGTGCGTATTTCTCCCAGCGGTCAACACCAGCTGAGAGGAATTACGCTGTTGAGGACCGCAAACTGTTGGCCATTAAGCTGGTGTTGGAGGAATGGAGAAACTGGCTGGAGGGAGCTAGCCAACCGGTCATTGTCTGGACCGACCATAAAGATTTAGAATGCCTTCGGTTGGCCAGACGGTTAAATTCTCAGCAGGCTCGGTGGACCCTGTTCTTTAATAGGTTTAATTTATCCATCTCATACAGACCAGGGTCCCATAATGCCAAGGCTGATGCTCTCTTACATCAGTTTTCTCCCGACTCCTCTTCCTCCACTCTCTCCTCCGCAGCTGCTGTGGAGACTATCCCCCCCCCCCCCCGCTTTCTCGGGACATTCCAGTGGGAAATTGAGCAGAGGGTCCCGCAGGCACAATCAGTGGAACCCATCCTGCAGGGAGGCCCGCCGGACCAGCTGTATGTCTCCGCGGCATTACATGGAGAGGTAATTCAGTGGGAGCATACCAGTTTTTTCACCTGTCATCCCGGCATTTCCAGAACCATTGATTTGCTACGAAGGGTGTTTTGGTGGCTCACACTCGGGAGGGATGTGCGGGAGTATGTCAAGGCCTGTCACACCTGCTCCACAAATAAGAATGACTCCTCTCCTCCTGCGGGTCTCCTCCACCTGCTCCCGGTGCCGGGTCGCCCTTGGTCTCACATTGCACTGAACTTTGTCACAGGCCTCCCTCCATCCCAGGAAAATACCGTTATCTTGATGATAGTTGACCGCTTCTCCAAGGTCATCCACTTCATTCCTCTCCACAAGTTGCCATCTACCATGGAGATGACTGACCTGCTTATGCAGCACATCATCCAGCTGCACGGTATTCCAATAGATATCATTTTGGCCCAGGGGGCCAAAGTCACATCTCAGTTGTGGAGGGCATTCTGTCGCTTCTTGGGTTTGACCGCAAGTCTAACTTCAGGATACTATCCCCAAAGCAATCGTCAGGCTGAGTGTGCTAATCAGTCTCTGGAGGCCACCTTAAGGTGTGTAGCATCTGCTAACCCGACCACCTGGAGCTCCCATTTGACCTGGGTGGAATACGTTCACAACTCGGCGATCTCCGCTTCCACTGGGCTTAAGCCATTTGAAGCGTCGATGGATTACACACCACCTTTGCTGCCCATGGTGGAGAGGAGCCTCACTGTCCCATTCGTGGAGGCCCATGCACACCAGTGCCGCCATCTGTGGAGGGCCACGAGGGCTGCCCTCCTTCGTTCTGTGGAATGCAATAGACAGTACGCTAACCGAAGACAGGCGCTGGCACCGAAGTACAAGGTGGGACAGAGGGTCTGGCTGTCCATCGACCAGATCCCGCTGAAACCGGAATGCCAGAAGCTTTTCCCCCACTATCTGGCCCCTTCACCATCAAGCAATTGATCAACGATGTCACCGTTCCGCTCTCTATGCGCATCCATCCTATGTTCCACATCTCCAAGATTAAGCCCCTCTCCGCCAGTCCCCTCTGCCCTTCTCCAGATCCCCCACCACTCCCTCGGATCATCAATGGCCAGACTACGTATACAGTGGAAAGGATCCTGGGCGTGCACTGTCGGGAGCAGGGATGTCAATACCTAGTCCACTGGGAAGGACACGGTCTGGAGGAGAGGTCATGGATCCCGGGGTCTCACATCCTGGACAAGCAGATGATTCGGGTTTTCCATCAAGCCCATTGATGGAAGCCCAATGGGATGCCAGGGGGCGTCCTTGGGAGGGGGCACTGTGTTGATCAGGCGAGCGTGCTCCCCCGCCCCTCCTGTTCCTGTTTTCCCACTACAGGAAATTGGACACACCTGCGTAATTATCCACCTGCTGCATCTGATGAGCCAGTGCATTTAAGATCCAGCGGGAGGAGAGCTCATTGCTGGATCATCTGGGTTTGCAGCCACAGTTCATGTCATGCTTGTCTCGTTATTTAAGTTATCAGAACTCTTACCTTGTGTTTCCTGCTCCTCAGGTTGCTGCCACCTGCAGGTGTATCCCCGGAGCTGATCACACTCGCCTGACCAGGAAGATCACGGCGTCCACCCAGATCCCAGCCCTCCACCTGTTCCCCAGTCCTTGCTGGACTTTCCTGCTGGACTCCGCTGCTCAAGCTGTAAATGTGCTCTCCAGCATTATTCTTCCTTTGGAGAATCTGTCCCTTATTACCGCTATCTGCTCTCTCCCGTAAGCTACGTGCGCTCCATGGGGCACCTGTTTTGTGAAGATTTAAGCTGGCATTTTGTTTTTCGTTTTCTTTGAGTTAGCATTTTTATTTTCTGTTTTTCAATAAAACTGTGAAACTTTTCATGGGAGTCTGAGTGATCATTTTGGCAGCTCTGCGTTTGAGTCTAACCCTGATCTGAATCATGACATATTCTCCAGGATTTATTGGTTCACTTCCATTGGAGGAATCAAACAGCGCTGATGTGGTGTCAAAAAGTAAATGACATTTAACAAGATTTTATGTTATTTTGATGCAGAGAGTTGTAACAGTCAAAATATAATCACCCGTCATTTTATTTATATGATGATTCATTAATAGTTTTTTTTTTAATTCCATCCACGTTCACATTTTAATTGTGGACTTAGTGTTGGAGTCTAAAGCATCATTTTATCATTTTTTTTTAGATGAATGAACAGAGGAAAAGTGTATGCAGAAGTAACTACATAGGAATATAAAACAAAAATAAATACTGAAACGCATGCCCAAGGGAGATGTGTTCACTCCAGAAGCAGGTCCAGAATGGCAGGAAGCCTTCACAAAAGCCTCTACAAACACTGATCTTTACATGAGCATCACCTGATGCTGATGTCAGCTGACCTGCACTGAATATTTCTCTGATTTTTCAAAATGTCTGTAAAAGTCGGTCCAAATGCTATTGAGTAAACCCAACTTTAACTTAGGCTGACTTAGGTAAACTCTGCATAACTTAGCTCAGTGCTCAGGAACTTTTACAAAATGAGCACAACTTTCACCAACGTTTATTTCCAAATGTCGGTAAACTTTCAGCAGGCTGAAAATTTTCAAAGAACACAACTTTCGGCAGCGTTTGCCGACAAACACCCGCAATCAATAACTTTTGCCAGCAGAGCCAAATGTTTGCCAAAATGTCAGTAAAAGTCAGTCCAAACATTGTAGTGTGAATCCACCTTTATGCAGAAAGAGATAGGAGACTGCAAGGTGGTGGCAGGAGTGAATATAGCTAGACGGCATCAGATGGTAGTCTGTAGGATGACTTTGCAAAGCGAGAAGAGGAAGAGAGTGAAGGAGGAGCCAAAGATTAAGTGGGGGGAGTTACAGAAGGAAGAAGGTCACACAGAGTTCAGGAAGGAGTTGATACAGGCTCTGGGTTCCCTTCCACAGCATGCGGGACACCATGTGGTGTATGGGGCGGCGCCTATCTCCATTTCACTGACCCTAGGCCACACAGCTACTGTAAGTAGTGAAAGCTACAGTGGGAGGTCAGTCCTCTGGTAGCTCTGTGCGTTAACTTTCCTTTTCCCATTCTATTATGCTGAGTACAGAGCTAGAAGGCGGAAAGTATCATTTTTATATGGTCATTGGTATGATCCGGCTGGGCTCTGGGTGGTAGAGAAGAATTACCAGATTACTGGGAAAGTACAGCAAAAGTATTGAGGAAACAGGTAGAAAGGTACGGTAATGTGAAAAAGTGTTTGCCCCTTCCTGATTTCTCATTTTTTTGTATTTTTGTCACACTTAAATGTTTCAGATCATCAAACAAATTTAAATATTAGACAAAGATAACACAAGAAAACACAAAATGCAGTTTTTAAATGGTGAAAACATGGAACAGTGGTGAACCTTCCAGGAGTGGCTGGCTGACCAAAATTACCCCAAGAGCACAGCGACAACTCATCTAAGAGATCACAAAAGACCCCACAAAAACATCCCAAAAAACTGCAGGCCTCACTTGCCTCAGTTAAGATCAGTGTTCATGACTCCACCATAAGAAAGAGACTGGGCAAAAATGGCCTGCATGGCAGAGATCCAAGACGAAAACCACTGCTGAGCAAAAAGAACATAAAGGGTCATCTCAGTTTTGCCAGAAAACATCTTGATGATCCCCAAGACTTTTGGAAAAATACTCTGTGAACTGACGAGACAAAAGTTGAATTTTTTGGAAGGTGTGTGTCCCATTGTATCCGGTGTAAAAGTAACACAGCATTTCAGAAAAGGAACATCATACCAACAGTAAAATATGGTGGTGGTAGTGTTATAGTCTGGGCCTGTTTTGTTGCTTGATGACCTGGAAGACTTGCTGTGGTAAATGGAACCCCGACTTTTTTTTTATTTATCTTTTGTTCTTATTAAAGACAAAAATAGAAAGGAGATGTCTTTACCTTCTTAACATGTTTCAACTGTACACTGCAGCCTTCGTCAGAAGAGTCAGCTGATTGCTGCCAGGTGACATTTATCAGCTGATTTTGACTCTTCTGACGAAGGCTGCAGTGTACAGTTGAAACATGTTAAGAAGGTAAAGACATCTCCTTTCTATTTTTGTCTTTAATAAGAACAAAAGATAAATAATTAAAAGAAGACAAAATGAACCTACTTGAACTGGAACCATGACTTCTGCTGTCTACCAAAAAATCCTGAAGGAGAGTGTCCAGCCATCTGTTCGTGACCTCAAGCTGAAGTGTGGTTGGGCTCTGCAGCAGGACAGTGATCCAAAACACACCAGAGAGTCCACCTCTGAATGGCTTAACTCTTTGACGTTCCGCTTTCATAAGACATCAGCGTCACCTGCTGTCCTTGGCGCAGTTCTGTGCCTGTGTCCCAAAAGCACAGAAAACCCAGTTGTAACAAGCATTTCACATCACAAGATGTCAGACACGTATAGCTTACTGCTCTTCACTGGAGGACTGGAGGTCTTCACCCAACGAACTGTCGCAGACATAATTTTTGGTAACACAAAGAAAAGAATGTAAACAAAGGCTCCATCTCAACATATATTTCCACACAGAGGAAGCGTTTGCTCCAAATTTTGCCAACTATGATTCCAAAAAGAGATTATTTAGCTTCTGAAGGTAAATATTTACCTTTTGTGACAGAAGATGGTCTGGAGCGTGTACATTTTTGTCTGCCATCAACGGAGCTGCACGTGACGACAGAGAACAATAGCGCCGGTTCGGTGGCGTAATGTAACCAAAATTGAGGAGGAATAATTCAAAACATACTGTACATGTGACAGTTTCTGGATGTGGGAGAGAAAGCGAAAATGGCTGGCAGAAGACGAAATAAGGACCGTGGATGACGAAAATGGACAAATGAAGACACGATGAGCGGTAGGTCTCACCGGTTTTTATTGGTTTGTGTACATTCTTCTGAGTTGCTGGTTCATATACTTTGAAGATAAGAAAACAAAAAAACACAAAAACGAAGACAAAAAAACAAAACCATCCTTTGTGTAAATATGTCCAAAGTCCACTTTTGACCAAAAGTTATGTAATTCGATATGGCTGCTGTCACATTATGCAAATTAGATGCATAAATTTGCTCCTATCTCAAACGTTGGCTCATATTCTACATCTTTCTAATTGACAGTAAGCCATTATCTCTTACCACTTTCAAGTTACAGCCTTTGGAATGTCTGATATCCAAACTAAATATTTTCTTCAAAAAAACCTGGCCACCAGAGGGGGGATGCTGACGGGTGCACTGTTGCACCACAGAATTTCAAGAGGTTAAGAAAAACAAAATGAAGACTTTGGAGTGGCCTAGTCAAAGTCCTGACCTGAATCCAATTGAGATGCTGTGGCATGACATTAAAAAGGCGGTTCATGCTTGAAAACCTTCCAATGTGGCTGAATTACAACAATTCCGCAAAGATGAGTGGGCCAAAATTCTTCCACAACACTGTAAAAGACTCACTGCCAGTTATTGCAAATGCTTGATTGCTGTTGTTGCTGCTGCTAATAACTGTCCCAACCAGTTATTAGGTTTAGGGGGCAATCACTTTTTCACACAGGGCCATGTAGGTTTAGATTTTTTTTCCTCTTTAATAATAAACACCTTCATTTAAAAACTGCATTTTGTGTTTACTTATGCTATCTTTGTCTAATATTTAAAATAGTTTGATGATCTGAAACATTTAAGTATGACAAACATACAAAAAAATGATAAATCAGGAAGGGGGCAAACACTTTTTCACACCACTGTACCTGTGGAGGTATGGAGATGTTTAGGAGAGATTGCAGTGGACTTTTCAACCAGATTGTTTAACACAGCCTTGGAGAGTGAGAGGATGCTTGAGGAGTGGAGAAGAAGTGTTTTGGTACCAGTTTTCAAGAACAAAGGTGATGCTCAGAGCTGTGGTAACTACAGAGGCAAAAAGTTGATCAGCTACATTATGAAGATATGGGAAAGAGTTGTTGAAGCCAAGTTAAGAGGAGAGGTGACAATCAGTGAGCAGCAGTATGGTTTCATGCCAAAAAAAGAGAACAAATGCAATGTTTGCTCTAAGAGTGCTGATGGGACATAGACAGACACACAGACAGACAAAGAGATTCTTAAATTATATATAGAGTGATATAACCAGATCTAGAAAAAGGGAAGTACGAGGAGACGAAGAAGAGTGATGTCTGAAGATAGAGTTGAGGTTCGATTGGACACAGCAATGATGATAAAAGGACTACAGCTCCTGACCAGATAGAGTGATGATATAGAGTGACATACGTGGAGGTAATGCATCTGTAAGCTGGTTGCCAACCACCAGTCAAATCTAAAAGAAGAAGAAGAGTGCTGATGGAGAGTATAGAGAAGGTCAGAAGGAGTTGCACTGTGAGGGTTGTTATAATAAATAAATAGTGAAGATTAGTTAATTAGATATTACATAAAGTGCTCACATACACATATCTTTAAAACCCACACATTCACCATTCAGGCATACATATCAGTTGCTTACACACATGCTACACACACATACACATATACACACATACACCCACACACACACACACATACAAACGCCACAGGAAAGTATCTGTTCCTGTTTCTATATATGGGCATGTGAGAGACAGGAAAACAACAGGATAGAGGCCATAAAAACGAGCCATCTGGACACCAAAAGGACAGTTTGGACAATGGACATGTATTGTTGGAAAGTTACTGGGAACTGCCCACTAATTGGAAGCCTTTTTATAGCTGTGTGGTTCTTTTGTTCAGGGCCCTTTCCAGGAGAGGATGCTGGGAGGATCTGTGGCCATGTACACTGACTCCGTGCGTGGTTCAATAAAAGTTAAGCTGAGAAATAGTATTTCTTCTGTGATTATGGGTTGGTTAACTGAAAAGATTCTGCTAACTGTCCAAAAATTAATTATTGCAGGGTGGTGCAGGACATGTATGAGGACTGTGAGATGGTGGTGAAGTACGCTGTAGGAGTGACGAATGGGTTCAAGGTGTGGGTGGGGTTACATCAGGGATTGGCTCTGAGCCCCTTCTTGTTTGCCATGGTGATGGACAGGCTGACAGATGAAGTCAGGCAGGAGTCTCTGTGGACCATGATGTTTGCAGACGACATTGTGATCTGTAGTCAGAGTAGGGAACAGGTGGAAGAGAACCTGGAGAGGTGAAGGTACTGTATGACCTGGAGAGAAGAGGAGTGAAAGTCAGTAGAAGCATGACAGAATACATGAGTGTGAATGAAAGGGAGGCAGCTGTAACGGTGAAGATGGAAGGAGTAAAGGTAATGAAAGTAGATGAGTTTAAATAACTGGAGTCAACCATCCAAAGCAATGGAAAATGCACAAGAGAGGTGAAGAAGTGAGTGCAGGCAGGGTGGAGTGGGTGGGCAAAAGGGAAGATTTACAAGATGGTAGTGAGACCTCCTATGATGTATGGTTTGTAAATGCTGGTGCTGACAAAAAGACAGGAGGTGGAGCTGGAGGTGGCAGAGTTGAAGATGCTGAGATTCTCACTGGGAGTGACTAGGAGGGACAAGATTAGAAATGAGTATATCAGAGGGACAGCTCAGGTTGAGCGGTTTGGAGACAAGAGAGGCGAGGCTGAGATCCCACCAAACATCCGACTGTCATGTTTCTGAGCTGTGCTCAGACTCTTTATGTTATTTTGAGTATTTTCTGTCTGTTGTTATTTTTTCCTGTCAGTTTATGTTCGTTGTTTCTTTTGGATACTCCTTCCTCATTGCTCAGTCACTCACCTTTCACCCACAGTCTGCTCCCTAGTTCTCAGCTGTGGGTGATTGTCTAATTAGGTCACCTTCCCCTGCTCAGGTGTTCATATCTGTGATGTATTGTGTTGATTGTGCTGCTCCCTATTTGAAGGAGGCTGCACCATTGTCTGGTGTAGCCTCCTACTGTGAAGTCACTCTCAAGCTGTTCTCCTATCATGTGTTTTTGACTTGCACTGCATGGACTTCAGGTTACCTGCTGGTTGGGCTGGCAATTACTCTTGCCATAGTTGAGCTATTTTTTGCTACCTGTTCCTTCGTGTTTTTTCCTCAGGTTAGCCAGCGATTACGCTCGCCTTAGCTGTAACTATTTCTCGCCATGTGGAGAGTGTAAATAACGGAGGCAGACTTTATGCAGCAGATGACTTTATTCACTCTCACATCAGTCATACACAGAAAAAGCATGTCTCAATACAACAGGGTCTCCCCTTTTATATCAACCGCCCATCTCACATCTGCATGACATCTCGCATCACAATACATTCAACCCTTCTCCCCCCCCCCCCACTACTTCTTCCTGCTACCTCACCATAATCACTCTCATCTCAATACCTATTGTCCTTCTCTGTTTACCTTCTGCATCCAGTCTGAGATGATTAATCCAGCTTCTACAGCCAACCTGTATGCCATTTTCCATAAGTGTGTGTATGTCTTCATTTTCATGTAATAAATGTTGCAAGCTCAGGGCCGGTGTTTGGTGCCCTTTACTCTCTGCCCTCAAAAGGAGCGATTCATGTCAGAAGGAGGCTACCAGTGTGAGCACCAGCAGCCATGAGCTTTGCCTTTTTTCTTTTTCTCTCCCATGTTTTTTTTTTCTTTAAAACCCATCATCCCACTCGCATGGCAGCATTTTCGGATGATCAACTATGGGGGCTCAGTGAGGAGGAGTGTTTTGCTCTGAGGTTGATAAATAACATCTTATCGGAGGCTCATATTTTCCGCACTCCCAAGGCAGTACAGAAGTGCTGGGTTGGA
This sequence comes from Pholidichthys leucotaenia, assembly GCA_020510985.1. Classification (NCBI taxonomy): domain Eukaryota; kingdom Metazoa; phylum Chordata; class Actinopteri; order Cichliformes; family Pholidichthyidae; genus Pholidichthys; species Pholidichthys leucotaenia. The sequence continues at coordinate 189,994,211 of CM035837.1, read as the reverse complement.
GCCGCACAGGTTCTTGAAGCATGCCCCAGCCTGTGGAGCCATCCAGAACTTATAGACCTTCTCCTCTCCATTATGAACTCATCATCCATGCTCCATGGCCGGGGGTAAACCTCCTCCAAACCTCCGCCTGTGTGTCCATCTCCATACCAGACGACCTCCGCAATTTCCACCGAGACGTCGTCTGGACCTCCAACAGCAGCGACCACCAAACCCTGGGATTTAAGGCAAGTACCTTATCATTCATCTTTATCAAATAATGAACTATCTTGCCTTAATCCTGGTGGTGAAGCTCAGTGGCAGCGGCACCAAGCTGACTGAGCGGTCACCTTCTGCTGCCATTTCCCCGCTCTCAACTGCTTCTCCTTTTTCCCTCTCCAATTTCTCTGAGTGTCTACTGGTCCAGGGAGGGATGCACTGGACTACGGAGAGGACTGGTTCGGCCAGGGAGAAGATCGCCTCAGGTGCCCTGAAGCCTGATCTGACATGGGAACATCCTCTGGTTTCGGCGGTTCGGGACCCGGTGCCATCGGTGAGGGGGTTCCAGGTCCTGAATCCTGGGGTTCTGGACATGTCAGCGTCAGCGGAGAGGCGGCTCCGTCAGCGGAGAGGCTTTCTTTCTACCGTGAAGTCACTCTCAAGCCATTCTCCAATCATGTAAGTGTTTTTGACTTGCACTGCATCGACTTCAGGTTACCTGCTGGTTGGGCTGGTGATTACTCTTGCCATAGCTGAGCTATTTTTTGCTACCTGTTCCTTCGTGTTTTTTCCTCAGGTTAGCTGGCGATTACGCTCACCTTAGCTGTAACTATTTCTCGCCAACCTGTATGCCATTTTCCATAAGTGTGTGTATGTCTTTGTTTTCATGTAGTAAATGTTGCAAGCTCACGTCCGGCATTTGGTGCCTTTCTCTCTCTGCCCCCAAAAGGGGCGACTCTTGACACCGACATTCCTTGGACTGCAAGATCAAGAAGAAGAAGATGGAGAGGGTTGGTGAAGAAGACGAAGAAGAAGAAGAAGAAGAAGAAGAAGAAGAAGAAGAAGAAGAAGAAGAAGAAGAAGAAGAAGAAGAAGAAGAAGAAGAAGGAGAGGGTTGGTGAAGAAGATGAAGTAGATGAAGATGGAGAGGGTTGGTGAAGAAGAAGAAGAAGAAGAAGAAGAAGAAGAAGAAGAAGAAGAAGAAGAAGAAGAAGAAGAAGAAGAAGAAGAAGAAGAAGAAGAAGAAGAAGAAGAAGACTTTTAAAAAGGCTTTATTGTACATTCCAAAAATGCAAAAAGACCAATATCACTGGCCCAAGTGTGGCACATCTCAAAAGTGCAAACATAACTCATCCCCCTGACCCACAGAACACAAAACGTTCCCCACAGTCCATCTATTGATGAATGCCTCTAAATTGTCCACCATTTGATAGTAAGAGAACTCCACCTGGAGTCTGACTTTCAACAAGACGTTGAAAGCAGACACAGGATCCACATTGCCAGCGTTGCTAGCCCAATTTTTCCTCGTCAGCCAGATGGTAAGTTTAGCAGTACCAGATAGGAAGTTCATCAAAGTGTGGGCAGCCTTCCTTGCCACTTTATACTTTGGACCGTAAATGAACAGACCAAAAGAGAAACAGTCACCCAAAGCCTGAAACCACTCGCACAAAATATCAAAAAGTCCAGATAAACGAAAACATTGGACAAACAAATGCTCGAGGGTCTCAACTTTGGAACAAAACAAACATTCCCCCCCCCCACAGTCGGATCGAGATGCGCTCTGTATTTATTCGTAGCTATTGCCCCATGCACAATCCTCCACTGGAGATCTGCTGTCTGTTTCTCAATAGGGAGCTTGTACATGCACCGCCAGCTGCCTTTCGGGGAGACCTCTGGCCCCAAAAAACCCGCCCACCTAGACTCCGTGACATCCTTCAGAGAGTGCAGATTCAGAACCTTCACACAGATGTGATACACCGCCCTTGTCCCGACAAACTTGAACTTGCCCAGGCGAGAAATTCTGAAGGTCAGCAGGTGATCCTCTCCTCCCTGCCACTCCCCCACAGCTGGACTTATGGAAATTGCAGGAAAGGTGGACACAGTGTCATCATCCCATTGATTGGAAAAAGTGCGGTTTGTCGCAAACGCTCGAAGCGGTTGTGGCAGGGCGGCACACATGTCCCCCACCACCCTTTGCAGCATTCTGACAGATGTAATGTTGGCACTCCGCCTCAGCGTATCCATCGATGTGGTCGACATCTTTATTAGATGACCAAGCTTGGTACAGCGTGCTTCCCGCAAGCAAGTCCGCAGACTGACAGACTGCAGCACCTCAGCGTCGATGAGTCTATTGAAAAACAGTGGTTCCTTGAACAGCCACATGCCCGGTGTCTCATCACGGATGCGGCCCACGTTGAAGACTCGCCATGCATGCAAAACGGACGTGTGAAAAGCAGATAGTCCAGTAAGGTCCACCTCCCCAGATGTCACGAGGAAGAGCTGCTTATCATGGCCCAAGCGACCAACTCTCCTCAGGAGCAGTTTAGCAGTGTCCATCCAGCAGGGTCCGCATCCGTAAAGGAGGCGTTGTGCACTTCGAAGCCTGAAGCAGGCGATCTTGGAATGTATGTCCACCAGGCCCTGTCCCCCCTCGGCCACAGGCAGGTAGAGAACAGGCGCACGGACCCAGTGGCGACCAGACCAAAAGAAGTCCATGATGATCCTCTGAATGTCCTCCACGAGGCTCCTGGGCGGTGTCAAAGCCACCAGCCTATGCCAAAGAGCCGAGGCGACCAGATTATTTGTGACCAGAACCCTGCCCCTATATGACAGCTGCGGTAGCAACCATTTCCATTTAGAAAAACGAGCACACACCTTGTCCTTAACACCCTCCCAGTTCTTTCGTTCAAAAGCCTCCGAACTCAGAAACCCCCCCAACACTTTGAGACCGGCCGTCCCCCACTGAAGACCGCCGGGCAGGCGAGGGACGCCTTGACGCGACCAGTGGCCCACCAAAAGAGCCTCACTCTTGGCCCAATTCATCCGTGCAGAAGATGGCCTTTCATAAACTGACAAAGTGTCCACCAGACGCTGCACATCCCCGTGGGAGGTGATGAAAACGTTGACGTCATCGGCATAAGCAGACAAGATGATCGGGCGGCAACAGCTTGATGGCCCCGGCAGAACCAGACAACCCAGGCGAGTGCGCAACCTGCACAGCAAAGGCTCAATAGCCAAGCTGTACAGCTGACCCGAGAGTGGACACCCCTGGCGTATTCCCCGGTGTACAGGGATTGGCCGACTCAGGCCTGCCCCCACCTTTGCCAAACACTCAGCTCCAGTATATAGCAGATTGACCCACCTCAAAAACATATTGCCAAAACCAAACCCCCTCAGGGTTGAAAACAAATAGGAATGGTCAACCCTATCAAAAGCCTTTTCCTGGTCCAAAGACACAATCCCGAACTGTAAGTCATGACATTTACTGAGCTGGAGAATGTCACGTATGAGGAAAACATTGTCCATAATGTCTCGGTCAGGAATACAATATGTTTGATCCTTATCTACGATCAAACCCAAGACAGTGTTCAGTCTGTTTGCCAGGGCTTTAGAAAGCACCTTGCAGTCCGTACAAAGAAGAGCCACGGGCCTCCAGTTTTTCTGCAGGGCCAAGTCCCCCTGCTTAGGCAATAGAGACAGCACTGCACGGTGGCAGGAGGCCGGTAATGTTCCCTCCCTGTAACAGGCAGACAGAACGTCATAGAAGTCTGATCCAATAATATTCCAAAAATGCTTAAAAAATTCTGAAGACAGGCCATCAAGTCCAGGCGCGCGTCCCAGAGCCATCTGATTTACAGCCACAGTCAACTCATCCAAAGTCAGGGCACAGTCCAGAGCGGCCCTGTCCCCCGGGCCGAGCACCGGAAGGGCTTCGAAGAGCTGAGTTTGAGATTCTTTGCAACACGTTCCCGCAGCAAACAGGGCCCCGTAGTAATCCACTGCATGGCGCCGCATCTCGGATGGGTCCGTAGTCAGCCGACCATCTGGGAGTGTCAAGCAAGCCATCAACTTCTTTTTCACAGTAGACTTCTCCAAATTGAAGAAGAAGGACGTTGGTGCATCCATGTCCTGCAGGCGAATGAAGCGTGACCTCACTAGCGCCCCCTCTACTCTTTCCTGCATGAATGTGCGCAGGGCCGATCTCTTCTCCTGTAGCAATGGACCAGCGGTAGAATCCCGACCCGTAACCAAGCTGGCCTCCAGCCTCTTGACAGCGTCCTCAAGTTCACTGACCTTGGCCTTGATGATGGCAGTTGAGTTCGCAGCGTACCGTTGACAAAAAAGGCGAATTTGCACTTTGCCAATGTCCCACCACTGTTCGAGGGAACTATAATGAGCCTTTGTGGTCCTCCAGTGTTCCCAGAAGCACACAAAATACTGACAAAAGGCATTGTCCTGTAGGAGCTTGTTATTGAAGAGCCAATAAGATTTTGCCCGTTTCCCCGAGGAGTTCAGTAACACCGCAGTAGCCAGGTGATGATCTGTGAAACCGACGGGACTTATGTTACTGTGAAGGAGTCCGGGGCTAAAGGTTCTAGAAACATATATCCTGTCTAATCTAGCAGCACTGACAACACCGTCAGTGACCCTGACCCAGGTATACTGTCTCGCATTTGCATTTTTAGACCTCTACGTGTCCACTAAGTCGAACTGCACAGTGAAATTTTCCAAGATTCTAGAAGACTGCAGATGAGGTTCTGCATTAGTGCGATCTACAGTGAAGTCCAAGGTACAGTTAAAATCACCAGCAACAACAAGTTGTTCTTGGTGATAGCGCTGCAGTTCAGTAGTCAGTATATTGAAAAAGGCAACCCTTTCAGCGCCGTTGTTTGGCGCGTAAACACTAACCAGGCAAAACACGGAGTCCCCTATTTGGGCCCTAACAAGAAGCAGCCTGCCCCTCACTATCTCCACCACCGATAAAACTTGTGCATTTGCTGATTTCCCCAAACAAAATGGCCACTCCTGCATTAAGATTGGTACCGTGACTGAGTGAAAAAGGGCCTTTCCACCACAAGTCCCAGTCCACTTCATCTGCGGAAGCGGTATGAGTTTCCTGCAAAAACAAAACGTTGAGACCTTTCTGTCTGAACAGGTCACTAATGAATCCCCTCTTATGATTACCCCTCCCACCATTGATGTTTAAGGACCCTAATTTTATGTTCTGCATTAGGTGATCGATGTGAGGAGCACCGTGCTGTTGCCATGGAAATCATTCCATCTTTGCGCGCTTGGCCTTTTTTCCCCCTGCTGATTTACGCAGGGCTGTGAAGTGCTTTTTTAGGCGGAAGCGTTTTCTTTCATCCAGGAGGTCAACACCAACCTGCTTCGTCAGTACATTAACAGACCGAATGAATTTGTCAGTGTCACTGAAGTAATCAGCGACGTTAACGGCCCTATTATTATAGGTTCCATCCAGGAAAGCATTTACTTCACCTAGTGAATACAAATCCTCATTGGCTTTGCCAGTTGCCCCAATAGACTAATTTTTAGCAGACACAGCATCAGATTCACACTCCATTCCCTCATCAGCACAACTCTGCTGACTGTTAGATCCAGCCGGCACGTCAGCTGGTGCAGCTGATCCTTCATCAGCCACGTGCGCCACATGTTCCAGGGCGGCGCCTATATCAGGCGACCTGCGTTGTTCCGCCTGCTGCTCTGAAGTAGCAGCAGGCTGCGGAAGCTCAGCCGCTGATGTCACACAGCGCGATGCTAAGTCAACGTCATTGACTGCTTGGGCGCCATCACCAGTCATGCCCCCAGCTGCAGGCCGCGCTGTGGGCGCCACAGGGCGACTGTCCACAGACACAGCGGCAGGCTCAGGAGCAGGAGCGGCGGAAGGCCCCGCAACGTCGTCCGCAGCAGTGGCGGGTGCAGAGGCCTCGCTGGCAGGCTGTGCGGCCCTGCTGGGCTCTGCCGCGGCGGAAGCCCCTGCAACGCCGTCCGCAGCAGCGTCGCGAGCGGAAGCCGAACCGGCAGCCTCAGCTGTAGCTCCACCAGAGCCCCCCGCCGGGCGCCTGTGCGGGCAGGCGAAACGCTTATGGCCCACATCGCCACATTCAAAACACTTCATCTGTCCCGAGTTCGCATACACCATATAGTAGCCGTCCCCGTGTTTGACCCGGAAGGACACTTCCAGAGTTTGTGTGGGCGAGTCTAGAAACATGAACACCTGTCGCCTGAGTGATCTCACATGTTGAAACTCAGCTTCCCTGAGTCCCAAACTCACGTGTCTAAACGGGCCCGCAAACTTCCCGAATCTGCGGAGCTCCGTTGCCAACTGCTCGTCAGTAATGAAAGGCGGAACACCCGAGACGGTGATAAGCGTTGATGGAACTGATAAGGGGGACACCTGTACATACATGTCCCCAATTACAATACCGCTCGCTACCAGAGCGTGGACATTCTCCTCAGTAGCCAGAAACACAACTACAGCTCTATTCATCCTGGACGCATAGCGGATCGCATCAGGGCCCACCTGGGCACCCACAGCCATAAGGACCCCCTTCACAGTAACAGTGTCGTAAATGAAAACATTGAACAAACAAATGCTCCACGGTCTCAACTTGGGAACAAAACAAACATTCTTCCCCCACAGTAGGATCCAGGTGTGCTCTGTATTTATTCGTAGCTATTGCCCCATGAACAATCCTCCACTGGAGATCTGCCGTCCGTTTCTCAATAGGGAGCTTGTACATGCACCGCCAGTTGCCTTTCGGGGAGACCTCTGGCCCCAAAAATCCCGCCCACTTCGACTCCTTCACGTCCATCAGAGAGCGCAGGTTCAGAACTTTCACACAGATGTGATACACCGTCTTTGTCCCCACAAACTGGAACTTGCCCAGACGAGGATTTCTGAAGGACAGCAGGTGATCCTCTCCCCCCTGCCACTCCCCCACAGCTGGACTTATGGAAAGGGCAGGAAAGTTGGACACAGTGTCATCATGCCATTGAGTGGAAAGAGTACGGTTTTCCGCAAACGCTCGGAGTGGTCGTGGCAGGGCGGCGCAGGGTGGCGCACACTTCCCCCCCCACCCTCTGCAGCAGTCTGATAGATGTAATGTTGGCACTCCGCCTCAGCGTTTCCATCGATGTGGTCAACATCTTCATAAGATGACCAAGCTTGGTACAGCGTGCCTGTCGTAAACAAGTTCGCAGACTGACCGACTGCAGCACCTGAGTGTCGATGAATTGATTGAAAAACAGTGGTTCCTCGAACAGCCATATGCCCGGTGTCTCGTCAGGGAAGCGGGCTACGGCGAAGACTTGCCATGCATGCAAGAAGGATGTGTAAAAAGCAGAAAGTCCAGTAAGGTCCATCTCCCCAGATGTCACAAGGAAGAGCTGCTTATCATAGCCCAAGCGGCCAACTCTCCTCAGGAGTAGTTTTACAGTGTCCATCCAGCAGGGGCCACATCCGTAAAGGAGGCGTTGTGCAGTCTGAAGCATAAAACAGATGATCTTGGAGTGTATGTCCACCAGGCCCTGTCCTCCCTCGGCAACAGGCAGGTAGAGAACAGCCACACGGACCCAATGTCGACCAGACCAAAAGAAATCCACGATGATCTTCTGAACCTCCTCCACCAGGCTCCTGGGCAGTGTCAAAGCAACAAGCCTATGCCAAAAAGCCGAAGCGACCAGATTATTGGCAACCAGAACCCTGCCCTTATATGACAGCTGTGGTAGCAACCATTTCCATTTAGAAAAGCGAGCACACACCTTGTCCTTAACACCCTCCCGGTTCTTGCGTTCAAATTCCTCAGAGCCCAGAAAAACCCCCAACACTTTGAGACCGGCTTTCCCCCACAGAAGACCTCCGGGTAGCCGAGGAATGTCCTGATGTGACCACTGGCCCACCAATAGACCCTCACTCTTGGCCCAATTCACCCGTGCAGAAGATGCCCTTTCATAAACAGTGTAGGAAAATATGAAATTTAATAAATATGATCAGGTATAAATTATTTAATTTATATTGATGTATTGGAATCTGAGATCAAATTTTGTTTCATATACACCAGAAAAGTTAATAACACTCGTAGGGGCACCAGCTTCTATCTTTAAGAAGCAATTTTAATTTTACTTTCACTTTTTTACCTGTTTAATCACTCAATAAATTAATTAATAATCAGTCTCAAAAATTTTCCGTGAATTCGATACCTGGGCTTGAAACAGACTCAGAATGAAATAAATTCTCAACAACTTCTCTCATTTTCACATATTTATTAAATGAAATGATTAACAGATATTGCAGTAATTTCATTAATCATAAAATCAATCTTGTAAATGATAGATTAACAATGTCAATATTTTCGGAACCAGGGTTAAACTAAGAAACCAATTTCTATCAGTTTGAGTTAACAGATTATGGAAACAACGCAAATTTATGGAGAAAGTTTACTAATTATATGAAAAGTCCTGGATTAATTTTAAGAAAATAAAAACGGAATTTTAATGAAAAGAAGAGTTATGTTAATGGCTTCTTAATTTGCATCTGATTAGATATACAAATTATTACCGAACCTCAGACGTTTAATTCAGCAGATGAATTAAAGTTTGCAGCTCACGTGATTCCTCGTTCGGTGTCGTCCTCAGCCCAAGATTTTGTGGATGTTAGGGAAAATATCTGCCCGCAGATATTTCAGGGTCCACAGTTTGACCTTTAAAGTCAAGCTGTCGAAGTGGCTGGATTTTGGCTGTATGACCCACAGTTGTAGCTTGGATCGGAGCCAGATGGTGCCGACGTTTCTTCAGCGTGTGGTGAAGAGAGCTGCGCGTTTTCTCCTTTGTAGACAAGCGGCTCCAGAGGTCTTCAAGAATAATTAGATCTAATCAGATCTCAAATTAGAAAAAGACTTTCGGACTTTAGATAAAATAATAGCTTCTGGTGTGTGATTGGTCAAGAAAAATATTCTAAAAATAAAGTCAAAATTAAAACTTACATTAAAATTAAAACAAACGGTGGTTTTACAGAAAGTTTAACAAAGAAAAAGGGATAAATAAAAATTGGAGTTTAACTCCGATTAAGAATTGAGCTCAAAGAAATAGGAATTCCTAGGCATTTAAGAGAAAAAGAAAAAAACATTAAAATACAAAGTTACATAAACAAATTACGAGTTATCTGCTCTGTGCTCGGAAAAGCAACACGTGGTAGAAGTCTTTGTTCAAACAGTCCTTTGTTCTTCCCAAAGTTCTTTCTTGCTGTGTGTAGACAATGGACAAAGAAGAGAGACAAAAGAGAGCGACGAACGGAGGCGAAAGAGCGTCCAAAGAGCGACGTTAAAAGAGCCGAAAGAGAAGGTAGCAGGGGGTCTTTCTCCTTTTATAAGTTCTGTTGAGCTTTCGCGGGCTTCCAGGTTGACAGCAACCTCAGCCAATAAGCCTTCTTCGTGGGCGGGCTTGATGAACTTTAGTCCAATGACAGGCTTTGTCTGTGAGGGACCAATAGGATGGAGAAGCTGGGGCTCAGTGAAGGCTGGGTGAAATTTGATACCGGTCCCCATGGATACACACAATTTTAATACACTGGAATATGCTTTTACACACTTATGTATAACTAAGCTAACCTTAGTGATTAGCGTAACTTATAAGCAGTGCTTTTAAATCAACATGCAGGAATAAACATTCATTTAAACATTTTTAACATGCATATATATAAAATCACAGATTAATGCATTTCACACATATTATTGATTTTCCACATTAAAACATCAGAGTCCATTTGCTTTTCATAGTCCTGAAAAGAAGAGAAGGTTTAGAATTGAGTTTGTAATAATGTACTTTAAAGTTCACTGGTTAAATCCAGCATGTCCCAAAGTTTAAGGAAATTTTATTGAGCTGTGGATCAGTGTGGCAATGAGGGGCTCCATGTCTGTTCCATGCTTATGGGGGCAATAAAGGGGCACAGGAGGAAATAGGTTGAATTCTTTTAGACTGGTTTTAGCAAAGGAATTTGATTTCAGCTGTGGCCTGGGGCAGAAAATCAGTTCTTGACTGTCTTACTCCTGGGTGAAACAAAATGTCTTTAAGCAGAAGAATAATTATTGCTGAGCCAAAGTGAGATGATGCTACAATAGATAAAGTGTCCACCAGACGTTGTACATCCCTGTGGGATGTGATGAAAATGCTGACGTCGTCCGCGTAAGCAGACAAGACGATTGGGCGGCAACTTGCTGGAGGGCCCCGGCAGAACCAGACCACCCAGCTGAGTGCGCAACCTGCACAGCAAAGGCTCAGTAGCCAAGCTGTACAGTTGACATGAGATTGGACAACCCTGCCTTATTCCCCGGTGTACAGGGATTGGCCGACTCAGCCCTGCCCCCATCTTTACCAAACACTCAGCTCCAGTATATAATAGATTGACCCACCTCAAAAACATATTGCCAAAACCGAACCCCTTCAGTGTGGAAAACAAATAGGAATGATCAACCCTATCAAAAGCCTTTTCTTGGTCCAAAGACATAATACAGAACTGTAAGTCATAACATTTACTGAGCTGGAGAACGTCACGTACGAGAAAAATATTGTCCATAATGGTCCGGTCAGGAATACAATATGTTAGATCTCTATCTACGATCAAATCCAATACATTGTTTAGTCTATTTGACAGGGCTTTCGAAAGCACCTTGTAGGTCCGTGCAAAGAAGAGCCACAGGCCTCCAGTTTTTCAGCAAGGCCAAGTCCCCCTGCTTAGGCAGCAGAGATAGCACTGCACGGCAGCAGGAGACAGGTAAGGTTCCCTTTCTGTAACAGGCAGTTAGTACGTCATAGAAGTCTGATCCAATAATATTCCAAAAATGCTTAAAGAAGTCAGAAGAAAGACCATCAAGTCCAGGTGCGTGTCCCAGAGCCATCTGATTAACAGCCACAGTTAACTCATCCAAAGTCAGGGCACAGTCCAGAGTGGCTCTGTCCTCCGGGCTGAGCACCGGAAGACCTTCGAAAAGCTGGTTTTGAGATTCTATGCAACACGGTCCCGCACCAAACAGGGCCCTGTAATAAACCACTCCATGGCGCCGCATCTCGGATGGATTTGTAGTCATTTGACCATCTGGGAGCGTCAAGCAAGTCATCAACTTCTTTTTCTTAGCAGACTTCTCCAGATTGAAGAAGAAGGACGTTGGGGCATCCATGTCCTGCAGGCGAGTGAACCGTGACCTCACAAATGTCCCCTTCACTCTTTCCTGCATTAATGTGCACAGGGCCGATCTCTTCTCCTGCAGCAAAGGACCTGCGGTAGAATCCTGATCCGTAACCAAACTGTCCTCCAGCCTCTTGACAGTGTCCTCAAGTTCACCGACCTTGGCCTTGATGATGGAAGTGGAGTTCGCAGTGTACTGTTGACAAAAAATGCAAATTTGCACTTTGCCAACCTCCCACCACTGTTCCAGGGAACTAAAGAAGAAGAAAAGGAAGAAGAAAAAGATGGAAAGGGTTAGTGAAGAAAAAGAAGAAGAAGACGAAGAAGAGCTGTAAGCCATAATCATCCAAATTAAAATAAATTAACACTTGAAATATATCACTCTGCGTGTAATCAGTCTATACGAGTTTCATTTTTATTTGAATTATGGAGATGAATCAACTTTGATAATATTCTAATCTATTAAGATGCACCTGTATACAGTATATCCCCTGACATGTGAGAGCATAATGACGATCGACTAAAATGTGGTTTTTTATAGTGTTCTGCTGAATAGACATGAGTAGGCCTGTAACAATAACAGCTAAAATGATTAATCATACGATAAGAAAAAAAATGACTAAGACAAGTTTTCTGGCCACGGCAAGTCGCAGTTTATGTGTGTTAATCTTTTTTACATAATCCACTAACACTAAAGCCCCAGCACTGCTTCTGTCCGCAGGGGCTCATGCTCACAAGTTAGCAGTGAGCTGGGGTCCACTCACAATATACTGTAAAATTTGTCCTGACTGAGAAAAAAAAATATCAGCCATCAAAATTTGTTATTGTTACAGGCCTAGACATGGTTACAAGTTCAAAACAAACTTTGGATCTTTCAAGCCCGGGAAAAATCTGGTTATATAAAGGCTTAACAAATGTAATTTTAACAAGAGCACTCTGAGGTGAGTGCAATATCCCCCACCTCCATTTCCTTTGAGGATCCCAATACTTATTGACAGAGAGCAGTTTTCAGCGTTTTGATATAATTACTGTGGCAGAACCAAATTATGATAAGCCCATCATCCATGAAAATATAACAAAGTATACAACCCATAGTTGTAGGGCAGGATCCCAAGGTGAACTCATGTAGCAAGTTTGGTGAACCTAGAGAGCTTTACACATACTATAGTTAGAGATCATAGGGCGTATCAACTAGGGCTGCAACTAACGATTATTTTGGTAGTCGACTAATCAAACGACTATTTTTTCGATTAGTTGACTAATCACGATTATTTCTATTAGGGCTGTCATGGTGGAAGAATTTATGTTTTTAGGACCCTGTGGTCTCGTAATTTAAACAGGGTTCATAGCTTATGTGGCAAATGATGATAGCTGTGAGAAACTCACTGCAGCTCCGCTCTCAACTTCTGTGTGTGTGACAACTGTATGGAGCTCCCATCTTCCTACAAGCATGAACTGTTGATTCTGTTAAAAAAAAAAAAAAGATCATTTTTCATAAAGGAGTGGTGGTAACTCCAGTATTTCAACTACAGGGTGTGTGGACTGGTTGGAGACTGCAGCAACATTCAGCTTATTTAAACAGGACAGCCTCCGTACAGGACCCTGCGTGGCTCTTGTCTCCGTGATTTTTAGATTTTTGCAATTGTCCGAAAAATCACATTCAAACAAGCAATGCACTACGCAGTAGTTGTTTCGCTCTCGGAACTCAATTGTCAGGATCATAAACACTCTGCTCAGAAGGAAATAACATGCTTTGTGCCCTTTCGATGCTCACTGTCATGGCTGTATTTGGCAATTCGTCCAAAGGCTTCCGCCACTAAGGCTGGTGTCCGTGTAGAGACTTCCCCACATGGTGCTGGCAGCAGCAGCACCCGGTGCTGTGGAAGCTTCCACATGCCGACTGCCATTTAGCATGAGTTTGAATGCGGTTAATTCTGAACACAGCCACATCCCCAGTTATAAGAGGGTGTGCATATTTATGCAAACAGATTATTGTAAGTTTTTTATTCTTTATTTTTCCCCTTAAAGAATTCCAGTTTGTTTTTCAGCTGGGCTGTACAAGTTATAGGTCACATTAATGGTGGAAAAAGTTTTGAAATGATTTATCTTGGTCTTATTTTTTTACATCACAAAAACCTGGCATTTGAATGAGGGTGTGTAGACTTTTTATATCCACTGTTTATGGTGAAATGTTGGTCGATGAAGGATTCCAGTGGGGAGTGAAAAGAATTTAGAAAATAGTGGTCAAAACTGGCTGGCTCGGCAATTAAGCTAACGTCAGGCAGCTTGACTGTCTGCTTCTACCTATATTGAGGTAAGCTGTAATGCCGTTAGTATGACTGATTCCAACCGTCTAGCCAACATAATGCTAAATGCTTGATTATTTGTTTTTTGTTCTTATTAAAGACAAAACTATGAAGTCCAAAACTTCACGTGGAAGTTATGGACAAAATTGTATCAAAGATATCTGCCGGCTGGAGAAATTGGAGAAAACACGGGCATGCAGGAAGCAGGGAAAAGACAGCATGAACCGGGATGAGGGGGCATTAATGCTTTCCCACACCTGGGACTACATTCTCCAGAAACCATCGGACGGCGGAAAGCGGGGCCGGCTTGGTGGCTCTGACAGTTCTGCTGGGCTGGCCCCGCCTATGAAAGTCAGCTGATAAATGACACCTTGCAGCAATTAGCTGACACCTCTGATGAAGACTGCAGTGAACAGTTGAAACACGTAAAGAAAAGAAGGTAAAACCATCTCCTTTCTATCTTTGTCTTTAATAAGAACAAAAAGCAAATAATTAAAAGAAGACAAAATGAACCTGCTCGATCTACTAAATGCTTGATGCAACATCACGGTGAAAATATAACAAAATAAACCAAAATAACACAAGGTATATGATCAGTTGTGGTTTAGTGAACCAGGTGGAAACAGTGATGTTTATTAGCGTGACTGAAATCTAAAGAAAATAACAATATAAATGACGCTTGGTAAGGAAACTTGTTAGCTCACTGTTAGCTCACAGACAGACAGCTGGGCTGGCCAGAGATAGAGCAGTAGGCAGGTATCAAGGAAATACTTTTACTTTTTGGAGTGAAAAACTATAAAGGCTGTGTGTGTTTGAGAAGTGAGTATTTTGATATATTTTTTGAAAATCAAGATAAGATAAGACTTTATTAATCCCACATTGGGGAAATTCATTTGCCAATAAATGCCTTTCAGAAGGTTAAAACCTATAAAACCACCATTTTTCAGTCAATTACCCGTTTAAATTAAGCCCATAATTTTTTTTTCAGCGTTAAAATTGATTGTTTATCATTTTTTGTCTCACACACATCCAGTTTTCCTACACAACTAGATATGTCATGACTACACTCTGATTTCCTCACAAAACCACTACTGTATGCAGAAGAGAACACAGGATGTGCACCACTTCCTGCAGGATCTACTGTGGTGAAGAAAAAAAGAATTATTCATGCCTTAATCTTGACGATACAGTCCTGAGGTAGGCCCTGATCACCGTTACTAGGCAACAAGGAAAACAGTTGCATCGACTGTTATGTATGAATAATAGGAGACAGGAGCCGTGCTGAACTGAACAGCAAACTTCTCTTTATTACAGAACACAGAATTATATACACCAGTGGCCGTGCCCGCCTGACGTCACCCTGTGGGTGGGTACGGCATCACACACACACTACACTCACGGCACCACACTTTCCCTCCCCCTTACAGAAGTGTAAGACCACACACACACACAATCGAGACGCCTCCCCAATTTAGGACCTGAATCACATACTAAGGGAACGAGGAATAATTAAGTGAGATAAAATCTCCTAACACACTCATCCAAAAGAATAACAAAAATTGGACCATGTCTCGAAAACATATAAAATAATCCCATAACACACCACATACATACTGTCATGCACACCAGCGCTATGTACATATATTTACATTAATATGATTTAAGTCATACCTATGTCCATTTACAGACTGGGGTAAAATCGGCCCCGGGGCCCAGGGCAGCCCCAAATCATACACGCCCCTGGCCGCTGAAGATTTTTTTTTTGATTTTTGATTTTGTATACTTTCAATTCAATTAAATGCAACTTTATTTATATAACGCCATTTCACAACAACAGTCATCTCATAGCACTATCAACTGTAGGGGGAACCCCCACAGTTGCAGAAAGACCCCAGCAATCGGGCGATCCCCTGTAAGCAAGCACTTGGCGACGGTGGAGAGGAAAATCTCCCTTTTAACAGGAAGAAACCTCCAGCAGAACCAGGCTCAGGGAGGGGCAGTCATCTGCTGCGACTGGCTGGGGGGTGAGGGGATAGAGAAGATGAAAAGAACAGACATGTAGAGAGCAAACAGCACGATGGGGACTCAATCTATGGGAGAGAACAAACAAATGTTAATGACCAGCAAAAAAAATATTTCATTGAGAGTGAGGAAAGGAGTGAGGCCCAGTGCATTACTGGAGGTCCCCCGGCTGACTAAAACTATTAGCATCATAACTAAGGGAGGGTTCAGAAACACATGATCCCTCCCTAATTGTAGGCTATATCAAAAAGGTAGGTTTTAGCCTTATTCTTAAAAACAGAGATCGAGTCGGACTCCCGAATCCAGATTGGCAGCTGGTTCCACAGGAGAGGAGCTTGATAACTGAAGGCTCTGCCTCCCATTGTACTTTTGGAGATTCTAGGTATTTTTTTATTTATTTTTTTTTTTTTTTTGTTACTTAGTTGTACCCGTAGGTAGACTTGGTTTGCAGTCTGGTGACAAGCCACCGGCTGCTGGTCGCTGCGTGCGCGAGCGCCCTAAACCTACATGTTTTTGGTGTGCGGGAGGAAACCGGAGAAATCCCGGAGTAAACCCGCGCAACACGGGGAGAACATGCAAACTCCACACAGCTCACTGTTGGTCGGGGGCTGGGATCGAACCCACGATCTCATGATCCCCGCGGTCCCCCGGCCGAGGGTAAAACTGTGCTGCCACAGTGCTAAACCACTGCGCCACCGTGCAGCCCAAGGTATTACAAGTAATCCTGCATTTTGGGAGCGTAGTGCTCTGCTAGGATAATACAGTAGTATCAGATCTTTTAAATAAAAAGGAGCCTGATTGTTTAGAGCTGTGTAAGTAAGAAGAAGGATTTTAAACTTAATTCTAAACTCTATGGGAAGCCAATGAAGGGAGGCCAGAACCGGAGAGATATGATCTCTCTTTCTAGTACCTGTTAAAACTCTTGCTGCAGCATTTTGGATCAGCTGAAGACTTTTTAAAGATGTTTTAGGACAGCCTGATAATAAAGAATTACAATAATCTAATCTCGAGCTAACAAAAGCGTGGATCAGTTTCTCAGCATCACTCTGAGACAAGATGGTCCTAATCTTGGCAATATTACCCAAATGATAGAAGGCAGTCTTAGAAACAAATTTAATATGTGAATTGAAGGACAGATCTTGATCAAAAATAATTCCAAGGTTCCTCACAGAGCTATTAAGAGAAAGAGTAATCGCATCCAAACTGAAAGTTTGATTTGGAAAGGAATTTCTAAGGTTTTTTGGACCCACAAGAATGACTTCAGTCTTATCTGAATTTAATAGTAGGAAATTACAAGTCATCCAAGCTTTGATTTCCTTAAGACAGGCTTCTAACTTGGCTAATTGATTACTATCATCTGGCTTCATTGACAGGTATAATTGTGTGTCATCTGCATAACAATGAAAATGTATACAGTGCTTTCTAATAATGTTGCCTAACGGAAGCATATATAAACTAAAAAGAGTAGGGCCTAGCACAGATCCCTGTGGAACTCCATGACTAAGCTTTGAGTTGAAAGAAAACTCATTATTGACATGAACAAACTGGAACCTATCAGATAAATAAGATCTAAACCACTGCAACGAAGTTCCATTAAGTCCAACATAGTGTTCTAATCTATCAAGTAGAATATTATGATTGATAGTATCAAAAGCTGCACTAAGGCCTAAAAGGACAAGTACAGAAACCAGTCCATTATCAGATGCGATGAGAAGGTCGTTAGTGACCTTTGCTAAGGCTGTTTCAGTACTATGATGGATTCTAAACCCAGATTGAAACTCTTCAAGTAAACCATTTCCCTGCAGGTGGTCAAATAATTGCGTAGCAACAACTCTTTCTAAGATTTTTGAAATGAAAGGGAGATTAGAGATTGGTCTATAGTTAGCTAAAGCTCCTGGATCTAGCATTGGCTTTTTGAGTAAGGGTTTAATTACAGCCGTTTTAAAAGCCTGCGGTACATGGCCTAAAGTTAATGAAGAATTGATTATATGAAGAATAAAGCTACCAATAAGTGGGAAGACTTCTTTAAATAACCTGGTAGGAATAGGGTCTAAAAGACAAGTTGAAGGTTTGGATGAGGAAACTATTTTGTCTAACTCACAAAGGTCGATTGGAGTAAACTCATCAAGACAGACATCAATAGAAGGAGTTGTAGTAGTTACAGTATTTAAGTTAACTGTGGGAAGAATCTGATTGATTTTATCTCTGATGGATGAAATTTTATTATTGAAAAAGTTCAAAAAGTCCTGACTAGTAAGCTCTAAGGGAATGCTAGGATTGACAGAGTCCTGACTCTTTGTCAACCTGGCTACAGTACTGAAAAGAAACCTGGGATTATTCTTGTTCTCTTCTATTAATGCAGAGTAATAACTCGTTCTAGCTTTTCTAAGAGATTTTTTATAAATTAAAAGATGATTTCTCCAAGCTAAATAGATTTCATCTAAATTAGTGGAGTGCCATTTTCTTTCTAATTGACGAGTCTTCTGTTTTAAGCTACGAGTTTCTGTGTTGAACCAAGGAGTTAGAAATCTCTGATTAGACTTTTTCTTTTTTAAGGGGGCCACCAAGTCTAGAGTCTGATGCAGAGAAGCTGTAACACTATCCACCATGTTATCAATTACAGAAGGAGCAAGCTGTCTATAGCTTATTTCCGTTGTGTTGACACATGGCATAGAGGAAACAATCTGCATAAATTTGGTAACAGCATCATCTGAGAGGCATCTACTGTAATAATATTTTTCTTTAGGAGCCAAATAGTCAGAAATAGTAAAATCAAAGGTTAACAGACAATGGTCTGACAGTACAGGGTTATGAGGAGACACTACAAGATTTTCTATTTCTATGCCATATGTCAGAACAAGGTCCAATGTATGGTGGAGGTAATGAGTAGAATTTCCTACTTTCTGAGAAAACCCAATCGAGTCTAATATTGAATTAAAAGCCACATTAAGGCAGTCACTATCTACATCCACATGTGTATTAAAGTCCCCTACTATAATTATTCTATCAGATTTCAGCACTAAATCAGCTAAGAAATCAGCAAATTCAGATAAAAATTCTGAGTAGGTTGATGGGGAACGATAAACTATGGCAAATAAAATTGGGTTTAACCTAAAATTGCTAAAGTGCCCAATACTGAGGACCAGGCCCTCAAAGGAATTATAACATGTTTTTTGCTTTACATTAACTAGTAATTTGGAATGGTAAATTGTTGCTACTCCTCCTCCACGACCAGAACTTCTGGGATTTTGACAGTTTAAATAACCAGAGGGAGTTGATTCATTTAAACCAACATAATCCTCTTGCCCTAACCAAGTCTCTGTAAGGGAAATTAAATCAATCTGATGATCAATTAACAGATCATGGACTAACAGAGACTTGGGAGTTAGAGACCTAATATTTAATCAACCACATTTAATTTTTAAATTATGAGGAGGAACAGAGGCCAAATCATTCAATTTAGAGGCTTTATGTTTAATTTGAGTTTTACCAATATTTTGCTTAATCACTTTGGGATGCTTATATATTATATTTTTATTTACTTTGGAGGGAGCAGACAGTGATTCTCTGATGGGGAAGACAGGGGCTAAGTTGAGGGGTGGCAGATGAAGAGGAGCTGCAGAGAGGCGTGCAAGACTACGACTCTGCTTCCTGGTCCCAACTCTGAGTAGTCAGGGTTTTGGAAATTTGGATAAAAAAGATGCCAGATTGTTAGATAAATGAGAGGCACCATCCAAAGTGGGATGAATGCTGTCTCGTCTCATAAGACCAGGTTTTCCCCAAAAAGAGCTCCAATTGTCAATGTAGCCCACGTTATTTGCAGGACACCACACAGACAGCCAGCGGTTCAAGGATGACGAGCGGCTAAACATGTCATCACTGGTCAGATTGGGGAGGGGCCCAGAGAATACTACAGTGGCAGACATCGTTTTTGCAAAGTCACACACCGATTCTACATTAAGTTTCGTGACTTCCGACTGCCGGAGACGGATGTCATTAATTTATTTAGCGAATGCAAAGTCCTTAAGCCAAGCAGTTGCCTCCTGGTTTGCTGTATGGAGGGTGTGTAATCCTCCTTCCAGTCTTTGGAGCGGGCAAGCCTCTATGATGTGTTCCATAGTTTGCTCCTCTCCACATGCGCACAGTGGGCTAGGGCTACTGCCCCATCTGTGAAGGCTGGCCAAGCAGGGGCCATGTCCAGTCCTGAAGCGATTGAGTGTAGACCACTGTCTCCTTGGGAGGTTGGTGCCCGGGACCTGTTGGTTGGGGTTTATCACCAGCTGTTTGTTTGGGACCTCCTTGGTTTCCCATTCCTCTTGCCAAGCTGTCTGGATGGTAAAGTCAGCTGGGGGAGGGTTTTTCCAAATCGGCCGTCTGGATGAAAGTCGGGCAGTGGGTGGGGTGTAGATATCTGCATGGATTGGTAAGTGAGGAAAATCTTTAACTTTTTGGAGCATCCTTTGAGTTAATGCTGCTCGCCGGATGTGTGGAGGGGCTATGTTTGACAGTACAGAGAGCCAGGGGAGTGGTGTTGATGTCATTAATGCCAGCGTGAATAACAATTGTGGAGTATTTACAGTTACTTTTAGCCAGCATTTTCAAATTTGACTCAATGTCGCCTGCTCTGGCCCCAGGAATGCATTTGACTATGGCCGCTGGAGTCTCTAGGTTCATGTTTCTGACTACAGAGTCGCCAATGATCAGAGTTCTTTCCTCAGCGGGTGTATCGCTGAGCAGGGAAAAACGATTAGAAACGTGAACAGGTTGGTGGTGTACCGGGGCTTTGCGACTAGGCTTCCTTCTCACCGTCACCCACCCAGTCTCCTCGCTGCTGAGGAGAGCCGGAGGACCGCTAACAGGGGGGCCTAAGCTAGCTAGCTCCGCTGCAGCTAAGGGGCATCCGTCAAGAGTAACTGGCGCAGACGGTGTTTCAATGCAGCGGAGCCGGGATTCCAAATCAGACAACCTCGCCTCGAGCGCCTCAAAAAGACAACATTTATTACATTTACCGTTATCACTAAAAGAGGCAGAGGTGTAGCTAAACATCTGACAGAGAGAGCACACCAGAGGAGGAGAGGAAGGAGAGCTAGTAGCCATCGCTAGTGGCTAACCCAAAGCTCAGGAGAGTGAGGAGAGCAAACCACACAGACAGACAGCAAAACAGGAAGTGACGATACGTTACCACAAGGAAGTGACGATCAATCCCTCACTTTATTGATCCCCAGAGGGGAAATTGAGGGCATCCACCTGGATGGATGAAGCAGCCACGGTACGGCGCTATCCCTTAACCATTCACACACACATTCACACCTGGGGCCACTTTAGAATCTCCAATTAACCTAACCTGCATGTTTTTGGCCTGTGGGAGGAAACCGGAGAAATCCCGGAGTAAACCCACGCAGATACAGGGAGAACATGCAAACGCCACACAGATCACTGTTGGTCGGGGCTGGGATCGAACCAGGGATCCCATGGCCAAGGGTGAGTTGCTGTGCTGGTGCAGTGCTAACCACTGCGCCACCGCCCCGCCCCTAGATGAGAAGATGAGACTGGCTCAGAGGCCCCAGGCGGCCCCACGACATGTGCGCCTGTGGCTGCCGTCTGCCCCCGAGATCAAAAACACTCTCTCTTGCCATAACATCCCTCTTCACAGCCGACTGCGTCACTCCTCAGGACCCGCCCTGCTGCTGTCCAGCACACTGTCCCCCCGTGCTCATCGGTCCGCTCCCGGCCACCTTCAACACCGCTGTCGTGGATCCGGACACTCCGGCCCCCTGTGGACAAACTCTGGGGAGACCCAAAGCCTGCTCGTTGGCACCGCTCGCTGCCTCAGGCACCTCGCCATAACACCCAGCACCCTCATCCAGGGTGCTCCGCTGCGCTGCCTCCATAGCCAGCTGCTGCTGCTAACTCCCAGGGCTCTCAGCCTCCATGGTCCCGCTCACTCACTGCCTAGCCTCCAGCTGTGGGGATGACTCCTATTGCTCTCCCTTTCGGCTGTCATTGCACACCGTGCCGTCCAACTCATCAGCACTCCGGTCCTCCACCTTTCTGCACTTCGCAGCTGGCCCGCCGTCTTCAGTGACTGAGGACTCCCCCGGTCCCACCTCGATGCCCAGCTGGTAGCTTCAAGCTCTCTTTTGGCGCACAGTTAGCTTCGTGGCTAGTCCATCCATAGACACTGACTGTGCCGTTAGCTTCTCCCAGCTAACTAGCTTAGCCTCATTGGGCGCCAGCACTCTCGCCACCCACAGCTTTGTGGTCCTCGTCTGCCCGGCGAAGTGCTTGGTCAGCCTCTCGACAATATCCTTGTAGCACTCCGTTTCTCCCAATGTACCGAGAATTCTTCCGCCCTCCGTATTGAGATGGTAAGCCAAAAGCGCTCATCGTCGCCTCCCGTTGAGTCTACTTAGGCCCAGTGTCCCAATGTAACCCTCAAACATGGCCCACTACTGCGGCCACAGAATCACCAGCTCTCCCGGGTACTCTAGAAACGGCACCAGAGGTTGAGGTAGCCCATACGCTGCCATAATTATCCTCGTCGCCAATATGTTATGTATGAATAATTGGAGACAGGAGCCATGCTGACCTGAACAGCGAACTTCTCTTCATTACAGAACACAGATGTTATGAACCGGGCAGGTTTGTCCTTTTGGCCCGGTTCTGTGACACTTCTCTGTGTGTCCACTTATCTTGGTATTGTGTTATTTTGCATCTGTTTCTAGTTCTTAGTTTGCTGTGTGTTATATTTCCTGGCTGACAGGCTGTAAGGCAGTTCATTTAGCCTACACTTGGTGTAGGCAGGCCTGTCAGTCTGCCAGCCAGACCACACCTCCCTCTCTTGGCTGTCAGGTGGTTCCACTTCCTGTAATTACCTTTCCCGCTCCTCGCCTAGGTGCACCCTATTATTCAATCATCAGTGTCAGAATCAGAATCAGAATCAGAATCAGAATAAACTTTATTGCCAAGCATGTAAAAAAACACACGAGGAACTTGACTTGACATTGGTGCGCATGCACGCGACACAACGACACGGCAGCCATAAAGGCGCCTCATCAAACAGAGATAGATAAGAAAGGGAGGGGAAGGGAGGGAACGACACAAGGGGGGAGGAGAAAAAAAACTTCGTTATCAAAATACAGCTTATTTTTAAGCAGATTGTGATTACAATGAAAAAAAATCTCTCAATAGCACAGAGCAACAACTCAGAATTCACGAGACACAAGAGAGCAGTGTACAGTATATCTTTAATCAGTTCATGAATCAATGTGTGTGCGGTGTTGAGCAGTGTTGATGATAATAAGAGAGACCCAAGGACCCTTGGCAGAAGATGTTTTGTCTGTCTGGCGCCCAGTCTTATCTGGCGCTGCAGCTGGCTGTCCAAGGCCTTGTGCTCATGATTTTGAAAAAAAACACAGTCTGCAGACAGCCAGGAGGAATTTTCATGGGGAATAATAATGCCAAATAGGACTGATCACAGAGAAGACTTGTATTTCTTCTGTAGATTCAGTACATTAATCCTTCATTGCGCAGCTTTGAACTCGTCGTGGAAAGACCTGAGCGAACCCATGATGTAATCCACCTTACGAGACAGTTCTCCAGTAGTCGCTATCAGGGTCTTCTCCAGTTTCTCAATTTGTTGGATGCACCTCGCCTGGCCAGCATTTTGATAGGTTGAATCCATCTTCAGCAATTTGCGGTAAACCAAGACAATTCCCGTCCCAATCAGAATTATCCCAATCACCAAGATTACGAAGATAAACAAATCTTCAATATCTTCGATAGAGAGATTAGAGAGACACAGCATTTTCCAAATACCTGTGTCACATAGATAGCCCACTGGAGCCGTTCCAGCGGGGCAAACAGCTTCCCCCGGAGCACTTTTCCTTGTTGAAAAAATAGTGTCAATTGTGTTCAAAGCCCAGCTTATTAACTCCATAATTTCTTTTCGGCGGTCACAGTCAGACGCAGACAGACAACAGCAAGCTGGGATCCAGTAGGAGGGGAGGAAAAAATCAGCAGGAGAGAAGAAAAAAGCGTCTGCTCTCTTGGGAGGGCGGACAAGAAGACATGGACATCATAGCAGTCTGTCGTGGGCGACAATGACTGTTTCATTCAGGTCTGATCAGATTCCTCCACGCAGCTCTGTCCTTAGCCTTCCGCTGCCAGGAACTCCTGTCTATGTCCAACTTCTTCAAGTTTCTTTTTACAGTGTCTTTAAATCTGAGCCTTGATCTACCCTGATTGCGTTTGCCCTCGCATAACTGTGAGTAGAGTAACTGCCGAGGGAGACGCTGGTGGTCCATCCTCTCAACATGTCCGAGCCATCTCAGGTTCATCTGTATTAGCATGTCCTCCATTGATGGTAGACCAGCTCGTTTCAACACTTCTATGTTGGTTATCTTGTCTTTCCATGAGATGTTCATTATGGCTCGAAGGTGTCTCATCACATACGCGTGGCGTTTCTTCACCTGCACTCTGTAGACAGTCCAAGTTTCAGCACCATACAATAGAGTAGCCAGTACTGTCGCTCTGCACACTTTGCATTTCACACGGATAGACACATGTCGATTGTTCCACAGTCTCTCCCTCAAGTTTCCAAACACAGCACTCGCTCTTCCCATTCTGAGAGATAGTTCATCCTCCAGCCTAGCATTCTCTGAAACAGTACTCCCTAGGTACTTGAAAGTCTTGCACTTGACTAGTGGCTCTGTACCAATGCTGATCTCTTCTGGTAGTGATGTTGATAATTGGAACTTTGGTGGTTGATAAAGGCACTCTGTCTTCTTGATGTTGATTTGGAGGCTGAATTGGCTAGCTGCTCTTGCAAATTTCTCCACTAAAGATTGCATATCTTCCATGCTGTGTGCAACTAGAGCACTGTCGTCGGCAAAGAGCATTTCTCTTACTACCTTTATCGATGTCTTACTCTTGGCTTTAAACTGTGCCACATTGAACAAGTCTGCTTCTTTCCTTGATTGAATGTATACTCCTTCTGAAGTGTCTCTGAAGGCCACCTCAAGCATGGCTGCCAGATATAGCGAGAAGAGTGTAGATGCCAGCACACACCCTTGTTTCACCCCGTTGCTTACTGAAAAGTCTTTAGATACTGAACTACTCATTGCCACGTTTGCTTGCATACCTGTATGGGGTGCCTCGATCAGGCTGACAAACTTCTCTGTACAACCATATTTCTTGAGTACTTGTCAAAGTCCTTGTCGCGAAACAGTATCGAAGGCTTTACTGAAGTCTATGAAGACTACATAAAGCGGCATGTTCTGTTCAATACACTTTTCTTGAACCTGTTTCAAGCAGAAAATCATGTCCATTGTGCTTCTTCCACTTCTAAAGCCGCACTAGGTTTCCGGTAGTACAATTCTGCGAGATGTGTTCACTGAGTCTGTTAAGTAGTACACGTGAGAGAATCTTACCAACAGTGGCTAGCAGTGATATACCTCAGTAATTTCCACAATCTTTCCTGTCACCTTTCTTGAACAAAGGCACAATACTTGCATCCTTCCAGTTTTGAGGTACTTTCTGAGCATCCCATATCTCTTGGATGAGCTTGTGCAGGCAGTTGGTCACTTCCACACTTCTGCTGGAATTCCATCCCTTCCTGGAGCTTTACCATCCTGTGTTGTCCTGATAGCTGCCAATAGTTCATCAAAATTTGGTGGTTCATTCATACTTGATACAGCTGGTTGCTGCACTAGAGCTTCTTTAACCTCTTCAGTGAGATCTCCAGGGTTGTTTAGTAGTTGGTCAAAGTGGTCTGCAAATCTGTCCAGGATCTTGTCTTTCTCCTGCAAAACTGTTTCACCATCCATAGCCTTTAGTTGGATCAATCCTCTTGGTTTAGGGCCGTAGATTTCTCTCAAACCTGTGAAGAATGTTTTCATGTCCTTCCTGTCTGCTACAGTTTGAAGTTCCTCCACTTTTTCATCCCACCAGTTGGACTTCATCTCTCTGGTGTACTTCTGTAGCTCACTCTGAGCCTTTGAGTATTTCTTCTTCTTCAGCCTTGTGTTACACTGTAGGTTTTCCTGCCTAGCTGTATTCCTCGCTTCTAGTAGTTTCTTCAGGTGTTCATCATGCTCATCAAACCAATCTTGATGTTTCCTCTCAGGGTAGCCTAATACATCACTCACAGTCTGATACACCGTATCCTTCAGTGTTGCCCATTTCTCTTCTATGTTATTGTCTTAGTTGTTGCTGTCCCAGTCTTTCAAGTTTTCATCCATTTCCTGTGCAAGTTCTTCCTGCTTCTTTTGGGCTTTCAGTGCACTAGTGTTTAGCTTCTGTGGTGGCTTTGCACCTGTCCTGCAGTGCTGTTTTCGTCTCCAAATCCTTAATCTAGATCTCAGCATAACATGATCAGTGCCACAGTCCACGCCTCTCATTGCTCTGGTGTCCAGTACATCTCTTATGTCTCTCTGCCTGACTATGATGTAGTCTGATAAGTGCCAGTGCTTGGATCTTGGGTGCATCCATGTCTTCTTGTGTGTGTCCTTGTGCTTAAATAGAGTGTTGGTTATCAGAAGGTTGTACTCTGAACATAGTGCAAGTAGAAGTTCTCCATTAGCATTGCACTTGCTTGCTCCATAACTGCCTAGCACTCCTTTCCATTTCTTGGTGTCCGAACCAACTCTGGCATTAAAATCTCCAACGAGTATCAGCCTGTCATCAGTCGGTACACACCTGATAGTCTCACGTAAATCACTGTAGAACTCTTCCTTCACCTCCTCTGTGTTGGTCATTGTTGGGGCATATACACTGATGAGTGTGGCATACATCTTCCGCTGTAGTGGGACTCTCATAGTTATTATCTTGTCGTTGATAAGGCACCTTGATGAGGCACCGGTTCCTCATCAAGCCTTGCTCCTATCTCCTTTCTAACTGCAAAGCCCACTCCTGCTTCTCTCCTTTCTTGAGTTGATCTCCCACTCCAAAAGAAGATGTGCCCATGGTCTTCCAAGCTGTCATATCCAGGCAATCTTGTTTCACTAAGTGCAGCTATGTCTACACTGTACCTGTTCATTTCCAGGGCCACAAGCATGGTCTGTCTTTCTGGTCGCTGTGATGTTGTTCTGTCCAACAGAGTGCGTACATTCCATTCTTCTACACACAAGGCTGCTGTTTTCCTCTTCTTTTGTCTTCCTGCTCCTAGCTTACTTTTCGTTGCCTGTCGGAGTGTGAACAGATCAGCACGGACCTTGTAAGCCCAGGCGATGTCCGAGCTGGTATGAGTTGCTTTCTGATTGATCATTTCATGAAACTGCTTGCAACGTATTTGAGTACTGATAGCTTTTGCTGGACTAGCAGCACATTCTTGGCAGATAAAGGTATTATCAGTGCCAAGGACAAGCCAAGACAAACTGACTCCAGTATCTGTTGCAGTGACTGACCAGATGATAGGTTTGTTTATCTCTGCTCTTTGTGTAGTGCATGTCACAATGCACCGACTGGCACAGTCCACCACAGACCTTGCGATAGATGTGTTTATCTGCCAGGATGTCCAGTCTCACCCTGTGTAACTGGGAGTGGTCTACCATAGACCTATGGCAGATATTGTTTTTAGTTCTGCCAGGATGCCCTGTTTCACCCTCCATGCCCTCGAAAGGGTGGGGATGCCCTTCCGCTAAAGGAAGGGTGGGGATGCCCTTCCGCTAAAGTTGCAGCCACCACTCCACCGGAGCGGTGGCTGCAACTTTAGCGAAAGGACAAAAAAAGGTGTAAATTTCCAAGTGTTTACAACTTACAAACGCTGCAGATATAAGATTTGAGTAAAATGCTGCAAGTTTAAGCTTTTTTTTTAAACTACAAATTCAAGAGTAAGAAAAGTTCTAAATTCATGAGGAAAAAGCTGCAAAATTATGAATAATAAAAAGCTGTAAATTTTCAAGTAAGAAGCTGCACATTTCTGAGTAAAATGGCTCTCACTCTGCAGGAAAATCCTGCAAATTTATGAGAAAAATACTCACATTTACAAAAGAATGTTTCTAATTTACATGGAAAAAGGATGTGATAAATTGGCGTGTGTTGGCCATTTTTTTAAAAGACAGCCGTGAGGAGGAACTAAAGGAGGTGTAAGGAGGTGTTAAATTCTGCAGATCTGCATTAATCAGCAGGGAAAAGGAGAAGAAGAGGAATAGGTGATCCCCAGCAGCAGAAATAATCCAGTTAACCCAGGAAGAGTAAACACATGACACCCCATGACACCCAACAGATCACCCCCGCCCCCCCTCCCCCATGACATCAGTGGAAACAGCTGGGCCAAACTTCACACCTCTGTCGATTTACATGTTCCCTTCTGAGGACAATTCAAGCAGAGCTGCTGCTGAGATAGAAACTAAAGAGTTAAAGGGTGACGTGGCTTTATCAGCAGCACTGATCTCCCCCCCCCAACTGATCTGCTGGACAGGAGCTAAGAACTCCTCAGACCTTGAAATGTCCTTTACAAATGATTGTAGCATAGTTGTTGCATTTCAGAAATTGCTCATCTGCTGGGATTTTCACATGTCGTAAAGACAACTCACGCTCTTAAATCACCACCAGGCTTCAGTGTGGAGGAAAAATCAAAGCAATACTCCTCAAAACAACTGTAATTTTGCATTTCCTTAATAGTTTTCAGTGTTTCTCACCATATATTCTGTATATTTTATGTAACACCAGCCCAGCAGAGTGCTGGTGTGAGTCTCCTGTGACAGTAACCTTTTTACCACCGTCAAACAGCTTCTATTCCAATCCAGTGCGAACAGACAGAAGGACAGGTGCTGATGATGAACCCACAACAGAACAAGTCTTCCTACAATAAACCACTAAAGACATGCCAAAGGAAGCACAAAAATGACAAGATGTATGCGGAGAAGCACAAAGGAACATCAAAAAGACACAAAGCAAATACCAACGAGATCATAAGCTACCACAAAGGCGTGCAAAATGAATACAGATTCCACTACAAAGATCCAAATTATATCAAAGACTCGCAGGATAAAGAACACTAAATGGTTGCATTGCTATAACAACCAAAGCCTTGTTGTTTGCAGCCGTTTTGTCTCTCTATTTAGTTGCACATGCAGGAAGGATGATCTTTTACATGCTTGTGCCAAGGGATCCATTTTCTCATGATATGTCCAGGGCAAAGCTGAAGTGTTGCCTACACAGACTGGCTTTAAAACCAAGTGACCTTGAAAACAAATTTCAGCCCCTTCCAGTGTATCATTAAAGCAAGCCAAAACACGCACAAGAGCAATTTCCCCAAGCACTGAGTTTCATTACACTTTGCTTTCCTCAGTTCTATTTTGGCAGGCATGGTGTGTGCCCTTGATGTGATGAGAAATGTGAATTTCTACACATGAAAATGCTGTACAGCATATAGCTCTGTGCTGCCCTCTCCGAAACATCGCCACATAGTCATAATTTACACCCCACTTGAAACATTTCTCTCTGTCCTCTCTGCAGGTTGTTTTTCCACATACCCCCTTACACATGAGCAGGCTAAAAGCACTGTCATTACTCCATCACGCTCTTAAAATGGTGTATCTGACCCATTAGAGAGCGCTGGTGGGAGTAGAGCTGTGAAATAATGATCAGTAAGAATTCTATAAAAAGAAAGCTGCAGCAAGCATTTGTTAGTCACAGCAGAGGAGCGATTAAGGCCGACTGATTGAAAGTGTCCCGTGTGAGCAGACATGTCAGAACTGGGGAAAGTTTTTGCATTTGGCGTAATGGGCCAAATATCTGCTCTGCTGGGCTCCTCTTGCTCTTCCACTCCACAATGCTCTGCTCAATTAATCCAGAGCCTCTTAATGACCCTCGAAGGTGACTCACTAGATAAGTGCAATTATACTGGAAACAAGGGTGCTGCCAATTAGTCCTCAAGTCTCCCTCCATCTTTGCAGAGGAGACTGGGTACGTCCCACTGGGTCAGCCTGTTTGTGACTTCATTAGCAGACTTCTAAAAGGGGAAAATGAACGTGTGGCCTAGATCACACTTCTGTGGGCAGGGTATCAACATTGCATAAGGTGTGTTTTTCCTCAGGAATGACAGAAAAAGGCCCATGGCAGCAGTCAGAAACTCTGAAAACACCTCAAGACTGTCCAAATAGATTTGTCACACATCCACACAGCAGCAGAAGTTTGCATGCTTTTTGTTATTTTAGGACTAAATCTCAGGGGGAGTCAAGTAAATGTCTGCGTGTGTTATCACGCCAAGAAGTGATGATAGTGATGAAGATGACACCAAAGAAGAGGTCTCACTCCTCATCCTTCCTGTCTCCCTCACTAATGCCTCTTTCCCTTTCTCTAATTGCTTCCCCATTGTTCCTTCCTGAGCAAATTGTTAATGAGAATTTCCTGCTATGCAGACGTCAGGGGCACAGTCACTTGTTGTCTGCCAGCACAAAGTCTGTGAGTAATGGGTGTGACTAATGCTGCTTGGCAGCTTCCAGTCCCGTCCCTCCCTGCCATCTGTCCCCTGCCACCCCTCTGGGTGGACTGAGGTGCTCTCAGCGGGTCTCGGTAATCATACAGACATTCTACACGCAAACACCCACATGTACATCAATTCCAATTATTTGAAAACTTTGAGAAATTTTTATAAATAGTTTTTTTCATATCTGAGTTTCACATGAGCACCGTGTTTTTGCACTGCAAGTCACCTTGACAAGCAGCCATTTAGTGATTTCCAGAACTTCCTTTTCAGCATGAAGATACAGTATTTTAAAGATGCTTTTGATCAGTACCAGTGTTGGGCAAGTTACTAAAAAATAGTAACTACTTACAGTTACTAGTTCTTTTCAAAAGTACTGAGTTACTTTTGAGTTACTGCATGATTAAAGTAACTAGTTACTTGGAAAAGTAACTTTCACGTTACTTTTAAATGCATACTTAAATCATTTTGCACACATAGCAAGATCAAGGACCCCTTGTTCTCATCAGAAAAAAGAAGATAAAGAAAACTGATGTGAAAAAAAGTCTCATCTTACAGAGAAAAAATGTCTCAGATTTACACAAACTATTGTAATCAGTAGAAAGTCAGAAATTTACTTGAAATAAAGCTGTGAATTCACAGAGAAAATTTTGGACCCCCTGGTGGGCCATTTTTGGCCCACGAGCTATACGTTTGACACCCCTGGACCGGCCCGTTAAAGATGCATATTTAGAGGATTTACTTCCATGAAATAATTGCATATCACAACAGCATGTAAATGAATGAGATAAAATAAAATAGAAAGCACAGACAGATGAAAGTTCACCGCTTACAAGAAGCTGTTCTTTACTGCATCAAGTCACTTCTCTGTGTGTGAGGAAACTTTAAATGCACTTAATGCAGACATTAAATGCAAGCTTCTTGCTCAAAAAATACTCATGTTTAACCACAGAGGTAGGAGCTGTTAGGGGCTACTTACCGCTCGGACAACAGGTGATCAGGGCTCGATATGAGAAGTCGCCACCGCTATGGCATTTCTTCCTACTGGGTTGTGATGTGAACTGGGGCAGGACATGAAACAGACCCGCGGAGGAGACTGTGTGATGGCTGCGTCAGTTACGATAGGGGCAGTTTAGATTTATTTGCTTATTTATTTGCTTGCCTTTGCCTTTGGCATGACAACCTCCAGTGGCTTCAGGCCGGTAGTGGCGCTGGGGATGGCAGTTGTCCTGCCAATAGCCACCAAAACTGTGAATTCATCCCCAGTTGGCAGCTGATGAGGAGGGTGTCTAGCAACTGCAAGTTGTATGATCATCTATCTTTATAATATCTATCTATATTAATAAAACGAGTAACGTGAGTAACGCATCTGATCAAATTTCAGTAACTGTAATGCATTACTGAATTTTTAAACAATAATTTCATTAAACAGCACGTTACTGCAAAAGTAGTGGCGTTACAGTAACGCATTACTTTGCAACGCATTACTCCCTGCACTGAGCAGTACACAGATCACTGATGACCCTTTAAAGATACTAAAGTTAAGCTTTCCCAGTCCAGCTCCTCTTACCTTTCAAGCTGTACTGAAGTCGGTGTGGTGTCGTGAGTGTAGTGTGTGTGTGATGCTGGACCCGCCCACAGGGTGACGTCAGGCGGGCATGGCCACTGGTGTATGTAATTCTGTTGTCATGTAACCGTGCGCTTTTACGCAGCACACGGAGGAGAAAAGACGGATGCACGAGCAGGATACACCACAGACAGATTTATTAACTTAAAGTCCCACAAAAAACCAGTGCAGACATACAAGAATACCAATAGACTTACAATTGGCATTCCTGAGCCGGCATCGCCCAGCAAACGCAGGAGAACAACGGCGTGACGTGGAAGTGGCTAACATATAGTAACACACAGCTATATAGAGTAACACAGTAAACACAAGCATCTAGCAATCCTTGACTGAAGATGAGCAACTTAAATACAGACACGCGCGTTGTGTCGCGCGCATGCGCACCAATGTCAAGTCAAGTTCCTCGTGTGTTTTTTTACATGCTTGGCAATAAAGTTTATTCTGATTCTGATTCTGATTCTGATGATGATGATAATGCTTTGCTAATTGAAATTACATATTTAAATCAATATTGTCATTTTTAGCTGTGAAGCATTTTGATATTTAGTCTCAAATTAAATGTACTGACTGTAAAATCTTCCACCTCAGAGCACCACCTTATCGTGGTGGAGTTTACAAGCCCTCGTGATCCCAGGAGCTGTGTCGTCCAGGTCAGCTTGTCCCTGGTAAGGCCTCCCTTGGCAAACAGGTCCTGGGTAAATGGCCAGATGAAGCGGCACCCATTAGATCCCCATGAAAAAGTTCCAACAAGGACCTAGTGTACACAAGGAGCCACATGGGTCTGCCCTCCAGTGGGCTTATCACCTGCAGGAGGGATCACGGTGCTTTGTGGACTGGGTGGCAGTCTGGGCTACTCTGTTTGAACTGCTGCCCCTGTGACCAGGACCCCTGGATAAGTAGTAGAAGATGGATGGATGGATGGATGGACTATAGAATCAAGAAACACTTCCCCTGGATAAATAAGTTAAAGTAGTGATTTTGCTGTGCACACACCAATAGCACTTCCAAAACTTCAGGGCACTCAGAGTGCACACACTTACGCCAAGGCTCTGGCCCTCCATCCCTCCCTCCCTCATCTGTCCATCTGTCTGTACCTTCATACCTCATCTGGTCCTTCACATCCCATCCGTTTGTACATTGTGAGATAGGGCCTTGGTGGAGGTATGCATTTTTGAATCATCTCCAAAATCTAATAGCTTCATCCGGTGGCCAAGGGCTACATCTGGTGAAAGGTTCATCAAAATCAACTGAGCAGTTTTTGCATAATCCTGCTAACAGAGAGAGAAATCACCCTGATTACATTACCTCCTGGGTGGAAGAAACAAAATCAAAGGAACTGCTGTCGCTGTGTTGTACAGTAGGTATGTAAAGCTTTGTGTTATTCAAATTAATGACTGATAGGAAAATGTTGCTTCTAGAAATTTAACTCTGTCACAGTCCGTGTGCTGACTCTGTCTGCACTCGGTGTGTGGTAGTCTCCCGTTCTCTCCTCTGGCGCACCTCCAGGCTTTTGTTGTGACAGCGTCTTGGTGAGGCTTCCGGCTGTCAAGAGCGGAGCTTCGCTGTATGGCGGGATTCCAATCAGCTGGTGACCCTTCATCAGTTGGTTAATCAGTCAGGCACTATTTAAGGGAGCAGCCCTGTTTGCTCGGGGCTGCGACCTCACTTATGGATAACGCTGGTCTCCCCAACGTTAGACTGGAGTCCCTACGTTCCGGCTCCAGTCATCCTCTGTTCCTTGCAACCCTCTGTAAGTTTATTCCTTTATCCGTGTGAATCGTTTGTGTATCTTTGCCTTAATCTTCATTTGTGTTTAGCCCCTCGTGGCTCATTATTTTGTATCTTTTCGTCATTGTTTAATAAATATGCAACTCACTGGTCGCCTATAGCATCTCATTTGCGGTCCGTGGAGGCCGCTCATGACAGGAGGTCGCAGCCAAAAGAGACGCCGGTGATTGTGAGTTTTGCCTAATTTGGACTTGTTGTTTTCCCTGTTTGGGTACCTGTGTGCTGGGAGATAATGTCGCCGCTCAGGGGCCACGCTCGGAGCCTGGGCTATGAGCTGGTGGAGGCACTCGACTATATTGATGGAGCCCTTTTCACCGCTCACCTCTACGACACTCCCAACAATGTACGCCGGCACCTGGACCTTGCTGAGGCCATCATTAACCGCCACCCTCGCTACTCCAACCACCCTGAAGTCATGGCGAGGAAGGGGGACGTCTCTGTGCTCCGGGAGACACTCCGTGGGCTGGAGGGAAACTCTGGCAGTAAGCCGAAGAGAAGGCACCCTTGCTCCTCGCTTCGGGATCCCATTCCTGTCCCCATTCCAATCCAGGAGTTCGCACCACCCAGGGGTCATCCCCAAAGGAGTGAGACGTCAGTTGGAATTCCCCCAGAGAGGTTACAGCTGACAGCTATTTCCATCCGGGACCGAGTGGCTGCAGCTCGCTCCGCCGTCCACCCCACACAGATCATGAAGCATGTGACAGTGGTGGTCAGGCTGGTGGAGAAGAACCCTGAATTGTGTGTTTATTCTGAGTACGCTGACCTGCTCACCTCTGTTTCCGCGCAGGAGCAGCATTTTCCTAACCTCACCTTCGCCTCGCCCTCTGCCAGAAAACGTCGTCTCCAAGCAGATCGCACACCTCAGCGAGAACCCTGTCCGGATCCAGTTCTGGGTAGCCACACGAACTCTGTCTCAAAGCCAGCTGTAGCCTTCGTGTCTCGCCGAAGAAGTAAAACAGCCGCCTCCGGGTCATCTCTCCCCGCTGTTCCGTCAGCTCCTCGTTCCCGGTTCGCCTCGGCTGTTTCTCCCTCCTCCTCGACGTTCAACCCAGCTGCTGTGGGCTCCACGAGTCCGTCTCTGGCTGCTCCCGATCCTGATCCGGTGCGAGAGGCTCCTCTTCGTCTTCCAGGGGGATCCTCCATTTCCATCCAGTGGGGGAAGGGAAGATTCAAGTCCACTGCGGCGGGTCCCATCAGCCCTCCGGGAATCAGGCAAGTGTCTATTCATTCTTTTCCTGTATTGGATGAATTGCCTTGTTTGATTCCTGGGGGTGGAGTTCGGGGTTCACAGCCCCCCGAGCTCCCCCACCTGCTGCAGAAATTAATTATGAACCTGCTACCTTTGTGTCTCCTTCCCCTGAGCGTTCCGTGGCACCAGGCCCACGCCGCCGGATGAGGAGGGAGCCTGTGGGTCTGGAGAGCCTGGTTCCAGCCCCGCAGCCACGACATGAGCAGAGGAGGAGGTCAGACTGCAACTTGGAGCCTGCACCGACGACGAAGCGTCCCCGGGTCTCCAGGGAGGAGCGGTCCGACTTAGCAGGTCGAGGATCTCATGCCACCACGCCGTGCGGGTCGTCGGTGTGGTTATCAGCGTTGGAGGGTCCTCAGGCTGTGGGAACCATCATGCTAGCTGTGGGGCCCACCGTAGCTGAGTGGGAGCCAGAGGATGTCCTTCTGCCTTCTGAACCCAGATCGTCGAAGTCCTGGATGGCGACAGAACTCGAGTTCAGGCAAGCGCTCTATTTTGTCTTCCTCCTATCAATTCTGGAGCATTTTTGCCTGTCTCTCGGGGAGACGTGCCAGGTGCAGCCGTCCGCTGCATCCGAGCTCATCTCGCTGGGCTCTGTCGCTGCTGGTGATCCTGATCCCGGTTCTCTTTCTTCTCCTGAGCCTTCTCCCAGGGTCACCGGTGCGGAGTCCATCCCGGTCGCTGTGCTGGACGTTCCGGGTTTGGGGTTGGAGGCCGTCTCTGGTGCTGCACCGGCACAGTCGGGGTCCGTCGTGGGTGCTGCTCCGGCCCAATCGGGGTCCGTCATGGGTGCACCGCTGACCCGAGCGGGGTCCAGCAGGGACGCAGCACCGGTTCGGTTCGAGGTCGGTGAGGGAGCTGCAGATCTTCTGCCATCTGAAGCCGGACTGGTCCTTCATCTTTTCCCCAATCCTTCTCCACCGGGTGCCATGGGGTTCCCCATATTCGGCTCAGTTCTCCCTCACTACCCCCCTCTATGGGGAGGCCGTCTCCGGATTCTCCCCTGCGGTGCTGGTGGCGCAATGGCGTGGGTCGGCCGCCTGAGAAACTGCTTCGCCCGTTTGGTGTTCTGGGTTGGCCACCCGGCAAACTTATCTTCCTGTTCGGCGATCTGGTCCGGCCGCCAGAAGTACTGTTTTTCCCGGCCGGGGACTGGGGTAGACCGCCCGAACTTTTCCTTTTTCCCCTGCCGGCAGTTTGGACGCTTGACGCAGGAAGACCCCCTGAACTGTTTGCGTTCATGCCATCGTGCTCTGCCTGCTGTCATCCCTGTGTTTTTTTTCCCCCCCTGCTCTTCTGTAATTTTTGGGATGTGCTGGTATGTCTCTTATGGGCCCGTGAATCTTGGTTATAGGGCTTTTTTCCTGTTATTTGCGTGTATTGTCCTGTCTATTTTTTCACGTGTGCATTATGGAGTATTTGTTGTTTGTTTTCCCATGCTCTGTAGATGCCCGTGTTTGTATTTTTCTGTATTTCTCCTGGTTCTGGCCCTCCTTGGCCTTTTTCCCCCTCCTCCCTCCCTGGGGTGGTCCCGTGGATCTTCCAGGTGGGGGGTCTCGATGTTACACCGCGTCTGGAATCTGCTTCGTGAACGGGGGCAACTGTCACAGTCCGTGTGCTGACTCTGTCTGCACTCGGTGTGCGGTAGTCTCCCGTTCTCTCCTCTGGCGCACCTCCAGGCTTTTGTTGTGACAGCGTCTCGGCGGAGCTTCCGGCTGTCAAGAGCGGAGCTTCGCAGTACGGCGGGATTCCAATCAGCTGATGACCCTTCATCAGCTGGTTAATCAGTCAAGCACTATTTAAGGGAACAGCCCTGTTTGCTAGGGGCTGCAACCTCGCTTATGGATAACGCTGGTCTCCCCAACGTTAGACTGGAGTCCCTACGTTCCGGCTCCAGTCATCCTCTGTTCCTCGCAACCTTCTGTGTTTATTCCTTTATCCGTGTGAATCATCTGTGTATCTTTGCCTTAATCTTCATTTCTGTTTAGCCCCCCCGTGGCTCATTATTTTGTACCTTTTCGTCATTGTTTAATAAATACAAAACTCACTGGTTGCCTATAGCGTCTCATTTGCGGTTCGTGGAGGCCGCTCATGACACACTCAGCTCATATTTGGTAGATCTGTGAGTTCCATGGGGTTATTCAAGGAAGCTTCAGTATGGGGCACAATAATATTAAAAAGTAAATAGGGGACTACAAGCCTTCAAAAAGTCTGATATAAATAAATCAATTATTGGAATTGATTTTTATCCCCCGCTGGTCGAAGTCAGAGACTGAAGGGGGATTATGTCATGGATCTGTCTGTTAGAATTGGTGCAGGAAAGCGAGGCCAGAAAGTCTTCAATTCCAATTTTCCATTTTTATTATAACTCACAAGTCAATAGTCCAGATATCCAACACAATTCTTCAAACTCTGCTTCACAGCAATGATCGACGATCTCTTTGATATCTCTCAGTGAACTCAACTACAACTCTGTATCACAATCACCACACCTGTTTTATACTAACAGCAATAATTAGGGCTGATTAGCCCCTACCATAATCCCAGGTAAAACAACAAATCTTCCATCATTTACACATACCCACTAATTCTAAAATACATAAATATTTTCCCCACTATACAATATAAATAACATAATAAATAACAATCAATGACAACAATAATAATATAAGTAGTCCAATAAATAGTTCAAAATCCTTATTTACAAAACTAAACCACCCCTCTAACTTACCATAGATGTTTCCTTCCTGCTAGTGTCCTATAAAAGGCCTTCAACTCCCTAAAGGAGTCTTTTGCCTGGACACCCACAGGAAGCATATTGAATTGAATTGAATTTGAATTGAATTTATTTATTTATTTCGGATAATACAGTACAGGTTAAAGAAACTGTATAATATAACAACAAGGTCAAATTAGACAAAGACTCCTTCTACTAAACAATTCCACGTGAGTTATCCGAAATGGGTGATGGCTGAAGCCGCAGCTTATATTGCCCACCCATATTCCATCCAAGAATTCAAAGAAAAAAGAGTAAACAAGACAAGAGTGATTACAATTTAGAACAAAGCTAAGACAAAGTGTGACTGAGAGAAAAAAAAAAAAAAAAAAACTAAGCTAAGCTAAGTTAAGCAGTTACTATTCAAGACAAATCTAAGACAGAATGTCACAGAGAGAAAAAAAAAAAAAAAAGCTACAACACAACACAGGCTGGATATGTCAATCCTTATGTGAGTTTACATGTCGTCTTGTAAATATGTTTGGAGTATTTCTTCCTTTAGTTTTTGTTTAAATTGTCCAAGCGTTGTACATGATTTTAATTCAGGTCCATAATCGTTCCATAATCTGACTCCTTGCACTGAAATACAGTGTTGCTTGGTGGTTGTTCTCACTGTAGGCTTTTGAAATATACATGTTCCTCTGAAGTGATATCGTTTCTCCCTTGTTTGGAACAACTTTTGGATATTTGCAGGCAGTGATAAATTCTTCACTTTGAACATTATTATTGCGGTTTTAAAGTCAACCAGATCTTTCAACTTGAGAGTTTTTTGTTTAAGAAAAAGTGGGTTTGTTGGTTCCCTGTAAGCTGCTTTGTTTATTATTCTAATAGCTCTCTTTTGAAGCATAAAGAGTATTGGCAAAGGTATGTGCAATAACTTATCATCCATTATTTTACCTAAATACTTAATTATACAATTATCTCCCAAGGCATTCAAATTAAACAAAGACAGATCCCAAATAAATGTGTGTACTTTAACAAATAATAACATTTACCATTACAAATATAACATAATCACACAAACAATAAATCATAATAGTGGTGACATCCCATCGTCACACTGCCCGTCTGTCTGCCCCACTTGTGTGAAATCACCTCCTCCTACAGTTTTGTTCTGATTGTTTTGAAAGTTGGTACCAGGGTTTGATGTATGCTGATGTGCATACTGCAATTTGGCTCTGATTGGATGATTTTTGCACAGATTTGGTGGCAAAAGGTAAAATGTCAAGACTGGCATTCCCTATGTCCTATTACTACAGAACAAGTAAAGCTAGGGTCACCAAACTTGGTACACAAATTCACTCTGAGGCCCTGAACTGTGACTATGGGTTTGAGATGACAAGGTCAAAGGTCAAGGTCAAAATGCCATTTAACTAAACTCCTCAAAAATGTTCAGAAACATTATTTCTGTCAGTTATTTATCCCCTTTAGTAATACCAATTGGTATTGTATTTTATATTGTTGGAAAGCCTGATTAGTCACCTTTATAATGAGGTACAGCTTGTAAGGATTATGCATTTGCAGAGTGAGCAACACAGCTAAATGTCAACAATGGCCCTCACGAGCCATCAATGAGACGCTATAGGCGACCAGTGAGTTGCGTATTTATTAAACGATGACAAAAGGTACAAAATAATGAGCCACGAGGGGCAAAACACAAATAAGGACAAGGCAAGAATACACTGACGATAAACACTGATACAGGAATAA
Organism: Pholidichthys leucotaenia; assembly: GCA_020510985.1. NCBI lineage: Eukaryota > Metazoa > Chordata > Actinopteri > Cichliformes > Pholidichthyidae > Pholidichthys > Pholidichthys leucotaenia. Next base: position 189,955,126 of record CM035837.1, on the reverse strand, counting down.
ACTTACAAAAAGCGGCGAGGAAAAGAGGATGACTGGAGCCGGAGCGTAGGGACTCCAGTGTAACGCTGGGGAGACCAGCGTTATCCAAGCGAGGTCGCAGCCCCAAGCAAACAGAGCTGCTCCCTTAAATAGGGCTTTGACAGATTAATCAGCTGATGAAAGGTCATCAGCTAATTGGAATCTCGCTGTTCAGCAAAGCTCCGCTCTGACAGCCAGAAGCCCCGCCGAGACGCTGTCAGAATAAAAGCCCGGCGGCTTAGTGGTGCGTCTGAGAAGAGAATGGAGAACAACTGGACAATCCAAGTGCCAACAAAGTCAGCACACAGACCATGACAGTTGCCCCTGTTCCCAACGCGGATGCCAGACGCGGTGTAACATCGCCCCCCCCCCCGCCAACTGGGAGGCCAACATGACTGCCCTAGGGAGGGAAGAGGGGGAAAAAGGCCGAGGAGGGTCAGAACCAGAAGACACAGGCAAACGCAGAAAATAAACCATGGAGCAATTACAGAGCATAGAAAAAACCCCACAAAACACTCCATAATGCACAGATGACCGCCAGTCAGGATAATGAATACGAATAACAGAATATAAGCCTACAGGTCAAAAACAAAAATACCAGGTAAAAAACCCAAAATATACAGGCGCAGAAGAAATAAACATCAATCATCCTTCGAACAGGGGTAGGAAGAGAAGAAAAAAAAACACGCTAAATAACGGCGAATAAATACAGCACAATGACAAACAAAAACTGGCAGAGACAACACCAGAGCACATCTCAGACAATCGAGGAAGGAAAAAAAAAGGCACACGCAAAAGAGCGGCGATCAGCAGTTCAAAACAGTCCAAGACCTCAAACAAAAACATCCCTACTTACTCAGAGGAGGGGGTGGGGGGACAGGAATGACGACAGGCAGAGTGCAATGGAGAAAAAACCAACAAGTTCAGGTGGCCTGCCTGCGTCCAGCGTCCAGATGACAAATGAGGGAAAAGGAAGAGTTCGGGTGGCCTACCCCAGTCCCAGGCCCAGAGAGACAGGACCTCCGGCGGCCGAACCAGGTCACCCAATAGAAAGTACAATTCGTCGGGCGGCCGACCCAGAATGCCAAACTGGCGAAAAAGTTTCCCAGGCGGCCAACCCACATCATCAGGCCAATAGGACCACAGGGGGAGATTCGGAGACGGCCTCCTTATGGCGAGGAGTGGCGAGAGAGAGCCGAGCCAATCATGGGAAATCCCTGCAGCATCCAATGGAGGGAAAGAGGAAATGGGAACAGAACGATGGCCCAGTCCAGCTAAGATCAGCGGAGGGTCAGCAGCTCCACCTCCGAACGTCACCAGAACAGGCGCTGTCCTCCTGTTGGACCCCAGGTGAGCCCGCGCTGCACCCACGATGGACCCCGATCGGATTGCAGCTGCACCCACGATGGACCCCGACTGGGTCGGAACAGCACCAAGGACGACCTCCAATCCCAACCCGGAACCTTCAGAGCAGAGACCAGGACCGACTCATCACCGGCGACCCTGGGAGAAGGCTCAGGAGAGGGAACAGAACTGGAATCAGGATCACCGGTAGCGACAGAACCCAGTGAGACAAGCTCGGATGCAGCGGATGGCTGCACCCGGCTCATCTCCCCGAGAGACAGGCAAAAATGTTCCAGAGTAGAAAGAAGGAAGACAAAGTACAGCACTTGCCTGATCTCGAGTTCTGTCGCTGTCCAGGACTTCGGCAATCCGGGCTCAGGACGAAGAAGGACCTCTTCCGGCTCCCTCTCGGCCACGGCAGGCTCTGCAGCCGGCATGATGGTCACCACAGTCTGAGGACCCTCTGACGCTGATGACCACGCTGACAACCCGCACGGCGTGGTGGCAGGAGATCCTCGACCTGCTGGGTCGAACCGCTCCTCCATGGAGACCCGGGGACGCTTCGTCGTCTGCGCAGGCTCCAAGTTGCAGTCCACCCTTCTCCTCTGCCCATGTCGTGGCTGCGGGGCTAGAACCAGGCTCTCCAGGCCCGCAGGCTCCCTCCTCGTCCAGCGGCGTAGGCCTGGAGCTGCGGAACGCTCAGGGGAAGGAGACACAAAGGTAGCAGGTCCATAATTAGTTTCTGCAGCAGGTGGAGGGAGCTCAGGGGACTGTGAACCCCGAACTCCACCCCCAGGAATCAAACAAGGCAATTCACCCCGTGAAGGAAAAGAATGAAAAGGCACTTGCCTGATTCGCTGAGGACCGATGGAATCCGCCGCAGTGAACTTGGATCTTCCCTTCCCCTGCTGGATGGAGACGGAGGACCCCCCGGGAAGACCAAGAGGAGCCTCTCACACCGGACCGGGAACAGGAGCAGCCAGAGATGGACTCGTGGAGTTCACAGCAGCTGGAGAGAGCGTCGAGGAGGAGGGAGAAACAGCCGAGGCAAACCAGGAACGAGGAGCTAACGGAGCAGCGGGGAGAGATGACCCGGAGGCGGAGGCAACTGCTTTACTTCCTCAGCATGACACGGAGGCTACAGCTGGCTGGGAGACAGAGTTCGTGTGGTTACCCGGAACAGGATCTGGACGGGGTTCTCGCTGAGTGTATAATCTGCATGGAGACGACCTTTACCGGCTGAGGGCGAGGCGAAGGTGAGGTTTGGAAAACGCTGCTCCTGCGCGGAAACATAGACGAGCAGGTCAGCGTACTCAGGATAATCACACAGCTCAGGATTCCTCTCCACCAGCCTGACCGCCGCCGTCACATGCTTCATGATCTGTGTGGGGTGGACGGCGGAGCGAGCTGCAGCCACTCGGTCCCGGATGGAAATAGCTGTCAACTGTAACCTCTCCAGGGGAATCCCGACTGACGTCTCACTCCTTTGGGGATGACCCCTGGGTGGTGCGAACTCCTGGACTGGAACAGGGACAGGAACGGGATCCCGAAGCGAGGAGCGAGGGTGCCTTCTCTTCAGCTTCCTGCCGGAGTTTCCCTCCAGCCCACGGAGTCTCTCCTGGAGCGCAGAGATGTCTGCCTTCCTCGCCATGACTTCAGGGTGGTAGGAGTAGCGAGGAAGGCGGTTAATGATGGCCTCAGCGAGGTCCAGGTGCCGGCGTGCATCACTGGGAGTGTCGTAGAGGCAAGCGGTGAAAAGAGTTCCATCAATATAGTCGAGGGCCTCCACCAGCTCATAGCCCAGGCTCCGAGCGTGGCCCCTGAGCGGTGACATGATCTCCTGGCACGCAGGTACCCAGACAGGGAAAACCACAAGTCCAATTTAGGCAAAACTCACGGTCACCGGCGTCTCTTTTGGCTGCGACCTACTGTCAACGATGGCCCTCACGAGCCATCAATGAGACGCTATAGGCGACCAGTGAGTTGCGTATTTATTAAACGATGACAAAAGGTACAAAATAATGAGCCACGAGGGGCAAAACACAAATAAGGACAAGGCAAGAATACAATGACGATAAACACTGATACAGGAATAAACTTACAGAAAGCGGCGAGGAAAAGAGGATGACTGGAGCCGGAGCGTAGGGACTCCAGTCTAACGTTGGGGAGACCAGCGTTATCCAAGCGAGGTCGCAGCCCCAAGCAAACAGAGCTGCTCCCTTAAATAGGGCTTTGACAGATTAACCAGCTGATGAAAGGTCATCAGCTGATTGGAATCTCGCTGTTCAGCAAAGCTCTGCTCTGACAGCCGGAAGCCCCGCCGAGACGCTGTCAGAATAAAAGCCCGGAGGCTTAGTGGTGCGTCTGAGAAGAGAACGGAGAACAACCGGATAATCCGAGTTCCTACAAAGTCAGCACACGGACCATGACTCTAAATGTGTGGGAAGTGTCCCATAAAAATGTTCCAAAATCCCCTGCCATATTCTCCTGCTGGTACTCACTCTTGTTTTGAACTGCTTGGTGTATTGGATGATTGCACTCTCACACAGTAATATGGAGAAAAAAAACAACACATACATTTATTGACCATTTTTACACTTTATTTGCTTTACACTGTCAGGGACCTCAGTAGTGTGTGGCAGATCCATATTCAGCCACAACAGCTTGGCACCTCCTGCTCATGCTGGTCACATGTTGCTGTGGGATGGTGTCCCATTCCTCAACCAGGCATTGCTGAAGGTCAACCAGCATGGTTGTGTTGGTCACTGTAGCACATACAGCACACCCAAGCTGATGCCACAAGTGTTCATCTCCACCTGTGACTGGCACACACCTGCAGCACTTGAAGCTCAACACAAGAGTGAATACCAACAGGAGAAGATTGCAGGGGACTTTGGCAAATTTTTCAGGGGCGCTAACCACACGTTTGGCTGTGTTGCTCATTCCATGAATGCACAATCCTGACAAGTTGTACCTCATTGTAAAAGTGACAACTCAGGCATTCCAAGGATATAAAATTCAATACCAAATGGTATTATTAAAGGATAAAAATCAATAACTGAAATAACATTTCCAAACTTTATAGAGGAGATTATATCTCAACAACAAAGCTAGGGTCACCAAACTTTCTACACAGGTTCACCTTGGGACCCTCACCTACATCTATGGGTTTGGGGTCAAGAGGTCAAAGGTCAACAATAACATTCCCTTTACACTTTTACTATAGAACAAGTAAATTCACGGTCACTAACCTTGGTACACAGGTTGACCCTGAGCCTATGACCTCTGACTATGGGTTTGGGGTTAAAAGGTCAAAGGTCAAGGTCATCATTCCCTATGCCCTATTACTATAGAATGAGTGAAGCTAGGATTACCAAACTTTGTACACAGGTTCACCTTGGGATCCTGACCTACAACTATAGATTGCATACAGCTATATTTTTGTTGGATATTCATGGATGATAGGCTTATCATAATTTGGTTCTGCCCCAATAATTATATGAGAAAGTTGAAAACTGCTCTCCTTCAGTAACATTTTGGGATCTTGAAAGAAAACAGAGGCTCTTGCCTCAGAGTGCTCTTGTTGGAAAGAGGAAATGGCTCTGTCAGAACATTCTTAGTGCTCTGATACATGCACTACTCACAGTCCTCTTTGGTTTCATATACTGATAGAATAGAATAAGCTTTATTGTCATTGTACAGTACAATGAAATTGTGGATGCTCCACCAGGCTACTGCGCAATAAAGGAAGAGAGAAGGATTTGACAAAGCATAGTTACAGAATACACGATTAAATATACATCTGAAATGAAAATAAAACTAGCCCACAGGTACATACAGAGGTATGGCAGTGACTTCATGGGTGGAACTATGTACATAAGAGTGCGGAGTACAGAACACACAATTGAATAAAATGGCTCAAGGATTATGGAAAATATGAAGTTTGTTTGCAAAAGCAGATAAGTCCAATTGGTTTAATAATGAGAAAAACAACTTTTTCATCTGTTGGTTTATATGTGTTAGTATTTCCAATTCAGCTTCTAAGACATGGTCACTTGAAATATGAGTATCTCAGAAATAACTAGAAAAGCACTCATAGAGCACATACCTCCACCAAGGCTCCTTCCATTTGTCATGGATCACCTCCAAAATGTAATGGGTTTGTGTGTAGGCCTATAGCCACTTGTGGTGAAAATTGCATCAAAGTCTGTCCATCAGTTTTGGAGTATTGTTGCTAACACACTGTGAGAAGATAAGAGCCTTGGCTGAGGTATGCATTCTCAGATCATCACCGAAATATATTGGGTTCCTGTCTAGCCCAAGAACCACCTCAGGTGAAAATTTCATCCAAATCCATCCAGTAGTTTTTGTGTAATCCTGCTGCACAAATACAAACAAAGCCCTTGGTGGAGGTATGCACTCTCAGATCATCACCAAAATCTAATCATCTGTTCCCCGTGCCATTACACACCTTTCCTGAAAATTTCGTCAAAATCCATTCATAACTTTTTGAGTTATGTTGGTAACAGACAGACAGACGGACAAACCCCGGTAAAAACATTACCTCCTTGGCGGAGATAATAAAGCAAAAAAATTGAACATCATTATTTTTTGGCAGTTTATGAGTAAAAAAACAGATACTTTTGCACATACTTTTGCAAAAACAGACATGTCCCGAAAACCGTGCTACTTTGTCTGGCGAACGCATCACTGGTTCATCTGCTTCATCAAAATTATCCATATTTGACATAAAATGCAACAAAATTGTGAAAAGAAACTGGCAGGGAAATCACACAAAGCGAGCAAACCCAAATAGGGGTCTCTGCAGAACGCTACCACAGCAGATAGAAACATGGTTGGCTGGTCTCAGCTCCTAGACATGTGATTGGCTGATCCTCACTGCACCATTGAGTCACTTCACCCAAATACCAAGCGCTGATTTGCCGTGTGTGGAGTTATCTGGTTTTGTAAAAACAGGGTCCCGGCGTTTATCGGCTTTTGAAAAAAAACATGAACTTCATAGTGCATATAACAGTGGATATAGCAGATTTTTAGAAAAAACAATTTGAACTTCTTTAAGTAGGTAATGTGAACAGTTATTTGTTGTACAGAGGGCAATTTTCTTGGAAGTGGAGTTTATCGGTTTTTGCAAATGAACTCTTCATAAGCACAGGAATGGTAGTAGTTTCACGGATGGGTCAATGTACATGAAAGTGCGGAGTGCAGACAGATGTGTTATTGTGATAATTAAAAGATAAGATGAGCCTTTATTAGTCCCACAATGGGGAAATTCCAGGATTGCAACAGCACAGGGATAGCAACACTCAGAGCAACAATCAGAAGGCAAGAAAAACAAGAGCAGCGAGTATACATATGCACATATAAATATATATATATATATATATATATATATATATATATATATATATATATATATACACAGTATATTATATACAGTATATATATATATATATATATATATATATATATAGACAGTGCGGAGCATTGTAGCTAGATGGAATAGATATATAAATATATAAACACAGTGCGGAGCATTGTAGCTGGATGGAATAAATATATGAGTATATAAACACACAGTGCAGAGTATTGTAGCTAGATGGAATGAATATGTGAATATATAAACACACACAGTGCGGAGCATTGTAGCTAGATGGAATAAATATATGAATATATAAACACACAGTATGGAGCATTGTAGCTAGATGGAATAAATATGTACATATATAAACACACAGTGCGGAGCATTGTAGCTAGATGGAATAAATATGTACATATATAAACACACACAGTGTGGAGCATTGTAGCTAGATGGAATAAATATGTACATATATAAACACACAGTGCGGAGCATTGTAGCTAGATGGAATAAATATGTAAATATATAAACACACACAGCATGGAGTATTGTTGCTAGATGGAATAAATATATAAATATATAAACACACACAGTGCGGAGCATTGTAGCTAGATGGAATGAAACAGCATAACCGTCTACTTAGTTATCCTACATGGTATGATTATGTACCCATACATATCCTCACTCTCCATAGCGGCCGGTATTTTCCTAGTTGTATACCGGAGGGGACCATTGCGTAAGTCTATTGCGTCTTTTTGCATTCAATACTATTAGGTTGTCACGTCTTTTTGCTATCTCTGCAAGCAGCCCTGCTTAGGTTGTACAGTCTGATAGCCATAGGTAGGAAGGACCTGCGAAACCTCTCGGTTGTGCACCTGGGATGATGTAGTCTGCTGCTAAATGAGCTCCTCAGTGCATTCAGTATGTCCTGCATAGGGTGGAACTCGGACTCCAGCAGAGATGATAGTTTAGCCACCATCCTTCTCTCTCCTATCTCCACCACTGGGTCAAGGCACTGCCCCAGGACAGAGCTAGCTTTCTTGATCAGTTTGTTCAGTCTCTTCCTATCGGCTGCTGTAATGCCACTGCCCCAGCAGACCACTCCAAAAGTGATGGCTGATGCCACCACCGTGTCGTAGAATGTCTTCAGCAGCACCCCTTGTACACCAAAAGACCTGAGTCTCCTCAGTAGGAACAGCCTGCACTGTCCCTTCTTGTAGAGTGCGTCGGTATTGTGTGACCAGTCTAGTTTATTGTTCAGATGAACACCCAGGTGCTTGTAGGATGTCACCATCTCGATGTCTGTTCCCTGTATATTTACTGGTGCTGTGAGGGGTTGTCCTTGCCTGCGGCAGTCCACCACCAGCTCCTTAGTTTTCCTTGCGTTGATCTGGAGGCAGTTCCGATGGCACCAGTCCACAAAGTCCTGGATAAGCCCTCTGTACTCAGTTTCATCTCCGTTGGAGATGAGGCCAACGATCGCAGAGTCGTCAGAGAACTTCTGTAGATGGCAGTGTGTTGTGTTGTGTGAGAAGTCCGCAGTATAAAGGGTGAACAGGAAGGGAGCCAAAACCGTTCCCTGGGGGTCCCCGTGCTACCGATGATCGTGTCGGACACACAGTCCCGGGTTCTCACAGAGGCAGGTTTGTGAGGTAGTCCAGGATCCACCCCTGCGCACAGCAGCTTGTCCTTCAGGATCATCGGTTGGATGGTGTTGAAAGCACTGGAGAAGTCAAAGAACATGATCCTCACCGCATTCCCGGGCTTCTCCAGGTGGGACAGAGAACGGTGAAGGAGGAAGATCACCGCATCCTCCACCCCAATGCCATGCTGGTAGGCGAACTGGAGTGGATCCATCACTGGTCCTACCACGGGGCGGAGGTGAGCAAGGAGCAGTCTCTCCAGGGTCTTCATCATGTGGGACGTCAGGGCCACTGGTCTGTAGCTGTTCAGATCTTTGGGGTGGGAAGTCTTTGGTACAGGTACCACACAAGATGTTTTCCACAGCTGTGGTACCCTCCCCAGCTTCAGGCTCAGATTGAAGATGTACTCCACAATCCCACACAGCTGGTCTGCGCAGGACTTGAGGAGCTTTGCGCTGATGCCGTCCAGTCCCGACGCCTTCCTCGCCTTGATCTTCCTCAGCTCCGTCCTCACCTGGGTCTTAGTGAGGGTCAGGTTGGGGGGCTGTGTGTTGGGAGTGGGGGGGTGTTGGTGGAGTGGGGAGTGGGCAGCAGGACTTGATGTCTTCAGAGGCAGCAGTGGTTGTTGTGCAGTCAGGGGGGAGGGCGGATGGTCAAACCTATTGAAAAACAGATTGTTCGCCCACTCCCTTCCCCCGTGGCCTGGGGGGAGGTATTCTGGAGCCCAGAGATGGTTTTAAGGTTTCGCCAGACCCCGCTGATGTCGCTTTGTTGCAGCTTGTCCTCCATCTTCTTCCTGAAGCTGTCCTTGCCTTCTCTGATCTTTCAGAGAAAGGTCCTCAGTTCTGTGCATGTGAGCGTTCGGATGGATGGGGGGTGGGGCCTCTGACTCATTGCAGTCTGGATGGCCCAGAAACTGTTGGTGTAGAGGTGTGGGACCTGATCGATCTGAACCGTCATCCAGAGGGGAGCAGGTCAAACAGGTGGTGGGAGGGATATGAGGGGTCTCCTGTGATGACCTTGATCTTTCTGAGACAGGAGGATCTGGAGATGTCCTCCAGGGAGGGCAAAGGGCCGCTGATGATTTTTTTTGGGAGGTGCTGATGACCCTCTGCACAGTCTTCCTGTTTTCGGCCGTGGAGCCGGCATACCACACACCCAGACAGTAGGTGAGCACGCTCTCCACTGTGCAGCGGTAGAAGGACAGCAGCAGCTTCGGGTCCAGGTTGTTCTTCCTCAGGACACAGGGGGAAGTGCAGCCACTGCTGGCCTTTCTTCACTAGGGCCTTGGTGTTGACAGTCTAGGGGAGGTCAGAGGAGATGTGGGTGCCCAGGAACCTGAAGGTGGAGACGGTTTCCACATGGCCGCCATTTATGAGGAGGGGTTGTGGTCCTGTCTGTTCTTCCTGAAGTCCAGTATGAGTTCTTTGGGTTTTTTGAATATTCACTTTCAAGTTGTTTGCTTGGCACCACAGCAGCAGATTCTCTACCTCCGCCCTGTATGCCTTTTCATCGTCATCGGTGATGAGCCCAACCAAGGTGGTATCATCCACATACTTCACAATGATGGTGATAAGATGGGTTTGAATACAGTCAAAGGTGTACATTGAGTACAGTAGCCCTGGGGGAAGCCAGTGCTGAGAGACAGTGTGGAGGAGTGGTGGGGGCCAAATCTGACTGTTTCTGGGTGGTTGGTGAGAAAATTATTTATTCAGAAGCAGGTGTGGGGGAGGATCTGGAGGAGGTGCAGTTTATTGATCAGGATGTCTGGATGATGGTGTTGAAGGCTGAGCTGTAGTCCACAAAGAGCATCCTACATAGCTCCTTGGGATCTCGAGGTGGCTCAGCACTCTGTGGAGTGTGGTGGTGATGGCATCTCCCGTAGACCGGTTCTTCCTGTAGGTGAACTGGTGGGGGTCAAGGGAGTGGGAAAGACAGTCCCTGATGTGCTGGGACACCAGTCACTTGAAACACTTCATGACTACAGACGTGAGTGCTATGGCTCTGTAGTCAAGCACTGAACTTTGAGATTAGTAGCATAGTCCAGTTCATTTAACTTTAAGATAAGATAAGATAAGCCTTTATTAGTCCCACAATGGGGAAATTCCAGGATTGCAACAGCACAGGGATAGCAACACTCAGAGCAACAATCAGAAGGCAAGAAAAAAAACAAGAACAGCTAGTATACATATGTACATATTACTATATATATATATATATATATATATATATATAGACAGTGCAGAGCATTATGGTTGGTGGATGTGCAGCAGAAAGTCTAAGCTCTCTCTCCCTCCGCGGGTGCGGCGGGCCAGCTGGATATCTTTGGGCATGATGGTGACCCTTTTGGCGTGGATGGCACACAGGTTGGTGTCCTCGAAGAGACCCACCAGGTAGGCCTCGCTGGCCTCCTGCAGAGCCATGACGGCGGAGCTCTGGAAGCACAGGTCTGTCTTGACGTCTTGAGCGATCTCCCTCACCAGGCGCTGGAAGGGCAGCCTACGGATGAGCAGCTCTGTGGATTTCAGGTAGCGACGGATCTCTCTCAGAGCCACAGTACCGGGCCTGTAACGGTGAGGCTTCTTCACTCCGCCGGTGGCCGGAGCGCTTTTTTCGAGCAGCCTTGGTGGCTAGCTGCTTCCTGGGGGGCATTTTCCTCCAGTAGATGGCGGTTGGAGCTAGCTAGCCAGCTAGCTCTTCCCTGCTGTATTCGTCCCCCGCTGCAAACAGTGGCTCCGTCCGCCGACTCGGGTGACCCTTGGGGCGATCTGTGTGTCCGTGATATATATATAGAGTGAAAGGTGTAGAAAGAAGAAGGAAGATAAGAAAAGGACAGTTGCAAACGGCAACCAACTCGTGTGGCGCCGCCGGTCCGGCGGAGCCGGAACCGGAACTTTAGCACCTAAATCTAACCAGATGTTTGTTTAATAATTGTCACGCCGCGCCATTCATCAGCGGTGCCACCTGCCCACGCACCTGACAATCATCAGCGACGAGGGATAAAGGCCGTCTCGCCCGGAGGCTCGGCCTGAAGCCGTCAGACTTCGTCCCTCACCGTTGTGAGCATACTTCTCTTCAGCATCACCATTTTGGTAAGAAGATCGCTTACCTCTCTTCTTCAGTCTTCTCCCCTGTGCACAGGTGGATTTCCCAGCGGCGGACATCTCCGCTCCATCGCCCAATCCTCGCTGCTGTACAGAGCTCTCCAGGTGGCTGTCTTCCGGGCTTCGCCCCCTTGTTGTGCCAGCTGTCCTGACCAACCAAGGTTGCTCGGCTGTACGGTCACCTGCCTCTGTGCCTGGAGCAGACACCATCACCAACACATTTACATCCCGCAGACACGCACTCATTCACTCCTGCTGTTAATAAACTCTTTGAACTACTCTAAGCCTGTGTGTGTGCGTCTCCTGAGCCGTGCACTATGTCAATAATAATGCATCAAATTTATATAGCACTTTATCATCGACACTCAAAGATGCTTTTACAAATAGATACATTATTCATTCATTCCAGACAGACAATGGTAGTGGCAAGCTATTATTGTAGCCACAGCTGCCCTAGGGTAGGCTGACAATGCCAGCGGCCTCTCTGGCCACTACTAAACATTTATACACATTCATACCCAGTGTTGTGGACACTGGAGATAAGGTGGGCAAAGTGTCTTGCCCAGGGACACAACGGCAGGATATCTGGGGAGAGCGAGATTCGAACCACCAACCATCCAGTTATTGGACACTGCCAACCTAGTACCAAAAGCTAACCAGGACTGAAAGTAAAAACTGCAACTTGAAAAAAACCCTTCAGCATCAGCATTCAGCTTCAAATATTGACTTCCATTACATACCCAACACATGGAAATCCTATGCTGACTGGCACCCTCCATGTACAGCGGGGAAAATGAGTATTGAATGTGTCAACATTTATCTCATTGAACATATATTTCTGATGGAGCCACTGACCTGAGATTTTCACAAGATATCAGTAACAACCCAAGTAACCCATACATACAAAGAAATCTGTTACGACCCGAGAGCTGGGTTCTGTCCGCGCTCGGGCCACGCACAGCTCGCTGCCGGCCTTGACAGCTGTGGGTTGTATTCTGGCCTCACCGGGCTCTTATTGTGAAGGCGCTCGGTGGGGCTTCCGCTGGTCAGCTGTCTGTCATCACTGCTCGTTAGTCTTCGCCTTTACTGGCTCGTGAGGGCCAGACATGACAGTATGCTCCCGCAATAGCATCCAAATGGAGACGCCAGACGTCTAAACAGAGACGCCATCGAGACGCCTTTTTCACCGTGAGTTTTTGCAGTTATTGGACTGTTGTTCTTCCTGTCTGGGTGTCAAGTGTCAATTCCTGGGAGAATGCCGTCATCCAGGGGCCACGGTCAGCGCCTGGGCAAGGAGCTAGCGAGCGCCCTGGAGTATGTTGATGGGTCGCTCCTGGCCGCTACCTTTGACGACAACCTTTACGACATGTTCTGGCACCTGGACTACGCTGAGGTTCTGCTGGATGACCTTCCGCTCCACTACGACGTCCACCCGGAGGTTAGGATAAGGAGGGCTGAACTCGTCGCGCAGCGCAAGACACTCCGTGGACTGGTGGGAAATCCCGGCAGGAAGCCGAAGAGGAGGCATCCCCGCTCCTCATGTCCGGATCCCATTCCTGCCTCCACTCCGGTCCAGGAGTTTGCTCTGCCCAGGGGTGATCCCCACCAGAGAGCTTCGTCATTCGGGAATCCCCTGGAGAAGCTCCAGCTCGCAGCTGCTTCCATCTGGGACCACGTGGCGACTGCTCGTTCAGCAATATATCCCTCTCTGGCTTTTGATCATGTGATGGCGGCAGTCAGACTGGTGGAGAGGAATCCTAGATTAAGTGACTTCCTGGAATTTGCCGACCTCCTCGCCTCGGTCTCAGCACAGGAGCGGTGATTCCCGGACCTTACCTTCGTCTCGCCCTCTGCCAGAAAACGCCATCACCTCCACAATGGACCTCAGCAGAATCCCCGGCTGGACCCGCTGCCGGCAAAGCCCGTCAGCGAACCTCCTAGAGCGGCTCCACCTTGTCCTTCCAGGAGGCCCTCTGTCGCCATCCAGCAGGGAGAAGGAGGAACAGCGTCCCCTACAGCAGGAACCATCTCTCCTCTGAGAGAAAGGCAAGTGCATGTTAATTTATTACATCATGATTATAACCTGCCTTGTCTGACTCCTGGGGGCAGAGTTCGGGGTTTGCAGCCCCCCGAGCTCCTTCCATCTGCTGTAGAGACTATAACTAAACCTGCTGCCTCTGTGTATCCCCCTGTTGAGCGGCCCGCGACGCCAGGCCAACGTCGTCGGGTGAAGAGGGGGCCTGCAGTGCTGGAAAGCCTGGATCCGGCCCTGCAGCCACATCGTGGATGGAGGAGAGCAGCGGACTGCGGCCCGGAGCCTGAGCCGACGATAGAGCGTCCCCCGGTCTCCTCGCCTGAGTGGTCCGAGCCAGTGGGTTGGGTATCCCCTGCCCCCACGCCAAATGGGTCATCGGCGTGGACTTCAGAGCGGGAGGAACCTCAGGCTGCAGACGACATCATGCCAGCTGCGGAGCCCGACGCAGCTGAGGGGGAGCCAGAGGACGATCTCCTCCCACCTGAGCCCGGATCGTCAGAGTCCTGGACAGCGTCAGAACCCGAGATCAGGCAAGTGCTCTGTTTTGTCTTTCTCCTCCATGTTTTAGAGCATTTTTGCCTGTCTCTTGGGGAGGCGAGCCGGGTGCAGCCGTCCACTGCATCCGAGCTTGTCTCGCAGGGTTTCTGGCGCTGCCGGTGATCCTGATCACGGTTTTTTTTCTTCTGAGCCCTCTTCCAGGGTCGCCGGTGCAGAGCAGGTGCCAATCGCTGTGCCGGAGGTTCCGGGTTCGGAGTTGGAGATCGTCACTGGTGCAGTCCTGATCCAATCGGGGTCCATCGCGGGTGCAACATGGGCTCAGTCCGAGCTTGTCACCGAAGTGGCTCTGACCCAATCGAGGTCCGACGCGGGTGCAGCTATGACCCAATCGGGGTCCATCGTGGGTGCAGCATCGGCTCGTTCTGAGCAAATCACCGAAGTGGTTCTGACCCAATCGGGGTCCGACGCCGGTGCAGCTATAACCCAATCAGGCCCCAGCGGAGATGCTGCGCTGGCGTGGTCCATAGACGGTGGAGGAGCAGCAGACCCTTCACCGCCGGATGGATTACGGGCTCGTCCTTGCCTTCTAGCCCCTCTACAAAGTCATCGCCCCTGCGCATCATCGCCAGGGGCCGTGGGGGTTCCTGTTCGCTCGCCCCGGCTCTTCCGAGTTTTGTCCTCGTCAGGGAGGCCGCTGCGGGCTGTTTTCCCCCGGGATTGGTGGCTGAGGGACGTGGGTCAGCCGCCTGAGGAACTGCTTCGCCGGTTTGGCGCCCCAGGTCGACCACCCGGCTTGTTTTGTGTTTTGCCGGGCGACCTGGTTCGGCCACCAGAGGAGTGGACGTGCTGGGTTTTGGACTGTGGTGAGCTGCCCGGTCATGTTCCACCTCCCATAACCACCCATCGGCTGTTGAACTCGGGGAGACCTCCTGAACTGTTTCTATGGTACCTGGTCTCCACCGGTCGGCATAAACTGTCGGGGGGTGGGGGGGGGGGTAGTGGTTACTTTCTTTTGCTGTCCTAATCCAGTTATTGTGCTTTTTTTTCCTTGATATTCTGTGTTCCACTATGTCTTGCAGTTGCTCTATTTTGTTTTGCGTTTAATTAAGTATGAGTCAATAATTGTTCTATTTTCCTGTTTTTGGTGTTTTGAAGTTTTCACTTTCTTGCAGTTGCTCTATTTTTTTTTTTTTTTTGCGTATGGTTAGTATGAGTCAATAATTGTTCTGTTTTCCTGTATTTGGTTATTTGAAGATTCACTTGAGCATTCACACAGGTGAGAAACCATTTTTTTGTGAAACACGTGGGCAAAGATTTAATTTTCTCTTTCTGTCCTGTATTTAGTTATTCTGACCCAGTAATTCTGTTTTTTTTTTCATGACATCCTGTGCTATTTTCTGTAATTGTTAGTTGAATATTTAATTTAATCTGAGTATTTGGTATCTCTTGTCATTGTCCTGTGTTTAGTTGTTTTTCTTGCCGGGTTTTGACTTTGTAATTGCACTGGTTCTGGGTTTGGTCTCTCTCCCTCCGGACCTACCCCCAGCCACCCACCCTGGGGGGTGGGGGGGGGGCAGGGTGGTCCGTGGGCATTCTGAGCCCGCCCTTGGAGGGAGGGTACTGTTACGACCCGAGCGCTGGGTTCTGTCCGCGCTCGGGCCGCGCACAGCTCGCTGCCGGCCTTGACAGCTATGGGTTGTATTCTGGCCTCACCGGGCTCTTATTGTGAAGGTGCTCGGTGGGGCTTCCACCTGTCAAGGTTGGTCAGCTGTGTGTCATCACTGCTCATTAGTGTTCACCTTTATAAGGCGGGCGCTGACGGCAGTTAGATTGCGGGAGCATAAGTCGACTTTAAGTCAACCAAAGTCAACCTAAGTCAACCTACCCTCGTGATACCCTGTAAGACCTTCATTTCAGGTTCGTCTTTATTCTTGTCTTGTTGTAGTTTAGCTCGGAGTGGCTGGGGTTAGCCCTACGAGCCCTTATATCTCTTAGTGTGTGTTTTGGCCCTCAGCGGCTCACACGCCTTGTATCCTATCCTGTCTTGTCTTGGAAATAAAACATCATTGCAAAACTCACCGGTGACTCTTGGCGTCTTATACTGCCTCGTGAGGGCCAGACATGACAAAATCAAGGTAACAGTGTTCACAAAACAAATTATATTTTAGAAAGTGGAATGACACAGGGAATAAGTATTGAACACATGAAGAAAAAGAGGTGCCAAAAGGCATAGAAAGCCAAGAAACAAGCTGAAATCCATCTGTCATGAGCCGAGCAGGACTGGTTTTCCCCGGCTCGGCCCTGATCTCTCTGTGGGTTGTGGCTTCACTGTTTATGTGCATTTTATGTGTTCATTTCGTCTTGGCCACTGCCCGACCGGCAGCTGTTAGTCAGCCTCTGATCTTTTTCCCACGCTACTGACAGTCTGTCGGTCCTACCATGCTCCCTCGCTCTCCATATTCCACCAGCTGTCCCAGCCCAGGTAATTATCTTTCCCACGCCTCAGGTGTTCCCAATTGGTGTGACCAGCGGCGTTTGGATTTAAGCAGCTCATCGCTAGACAAATGCTGTTGGATCATTGAACGAGTCACTCCTGCTCTTCACGGAGTGATCGTCACGTCAAGGAGGATTTGTTTGTGCTCGCTAGATGAACTGGACTTTTTTGGGACTACTCCAGCCTGTCAGTAAACTGTTAGCGTTTCTTTGTGTGGTTTGCGGCTACGCTGTACCAGAGGCGTTCCTTCCTGCAGCACAACTGCTACGCTTAGGCAGTGCCCAGTTTGTGTTCCTCCTGAGTTGTTGAGCTACCCGCTGTCTTCCCTGTTCTTCTGAGTGCACCTATATTGTATTGTATTATTTTCCTGTGGCCACAGTACACAGTGGTCTGCCTGCTGGTCGCTTCGGCATCAGCCATTTTGTGTACATCACAACCTTTTTGTAAGTCTTTATGTTTTGAACTGTTTCATGTCAATAAATGTGTGTTTGGTGAAACCCAGCATTTAAATCCTCATTCTTCCTTCTCTCCACCGTGTGCAACGAAGGGCGCACGTGGGAGTTTATGACACCATCAGAATTTAGGAAGCCATCCCCCATCAGTGCAAATTAATTTCAGCTGGTTAAGTCCTCATTAATAGCCTTTACAAAGGTCTGTGAATATCAGATTGTTACACCACAAAGAACTTATGATGGGTAGAAGCAAAGATCTCTCTCTAGACCTTCACAGCCTTATTGTTGCAAAACTTTATGATGGCATTGGTTACAGGCACATTTCTTAACAGCTGAATATTCCAGTGAGCACTGTTCGAGCCATCATTCAGAAATGGAAAGAACATCATTTTAGCATAAACCAGCCATGACCAGGAGCTCTTAAGATAAGATAAGATAAGATAAGCCTTTATTAGTCCCACAATGGGGAAATTCCAGGATTGCAACAGCACAGGGATAGCAACACTCAGAGCAACAATCAGAAGGCAAGAAAAAAAAAACAAAACAAGAACAGCTAATATACATATGTGCATATTACTATAAATATATATATATATACTGTATATATATATATATATATATATATATATATATATATATATATATATATATATATATATATATATACACACAGACACACAGTGCAGAGCATTGTAGCTGGATGGAATAAATATATAAGTATATAAACACACAGTGCGGAGCATTGTAGCTAGATGGAATAAATATGTAGATATATAAACACACACAGTACGGAGCATTGCAGCTAGGTGGAATAAATATGTAAATATATAAACACACAGTGTGGACCATTGTAGCTAGATGGAATAAATATGTAAATATATAAACACACACAGTGCAGAGCATTGTTGCTAGATGGGATGAAACAGCACAACCGTCTACTTAGTTATCCTACATGGTATGATTATGTACCCATACATATTCTCACCCTCCACAGCGACCGGTATTTTCCTAGTTGTATGCCAGAGGGGACCATTGTGTAAGTCTATTGCATCTTTTGCATTCAAAACTATTAGGTTGTTACGTCTTTTTGCTATCTCTGCGAGCAGCCCTGCTTAGGTTGTACAGTCTGACAGCCGTTGGTAGGAAGGACCTGCGAAACCTCTCGGTTGTGCACCTGGGATGATGTAGTCTGCTGCTAAATGAGCTCCTCAGTGCATTCAGTATGTCCTGCATAGGGTGGAACTCGGACTCCAGCAGAGATGACAGTTTAGCCACCGTCCTTCTCTCTCCTATCTCCTCCACTGGGTCAAGGCGCTGCCCCAGGACAGAGCTAGCTTTCTTGAGCAGTTTGTTCAGTCTCTTCCTATCGGCTGCGGTAATGCCACTGCCCCAGCAGACCACTCCAAAAGTGATGGCTGATGCAACCACCGTGTCATAGAATGTCTTCAGCAGCGCCCCTTGTACACCAAAAGACCTGAGTCTCCTCAGTAGGAACAGCCTGCACTGTCCCTTCTTGTAGAGTGCGTCGGTATTGTGTGACCAGTCTAGTTTATTGTTCAGATGAACACCCAGGTACTTGTAGGATGTCACCATCTTGATATCTGTTCCCTGTATATTTACTGGTGCTGTGAGGGGTTGTCCTTGCCTGCGGCAGTCCACCACCAGCTCCTTAGTTTTCCTCGCGTTGATCTGGAGGCAGTTCCGATGGCACCAGTCCACGAAGTCCTGGATAAGCTCTCTGTACTCAGCTTCATCTCCATTGGAGATGAGGCCAACGATCGCAGAGTCATCAGAGAACTTCTGTAGATGGCAATGTGTTGTGTTGTGTGAGAAGTCCGCAGTATAAAGGGTGAACAGGAAGGGAGCCAAAACCGTTCCCTGGGGGGCCCCCGTGCTACCGATGATCGTGTCAGACACACAGTCCCGGGTTCTCACAAACTGAGGCCAGTTCGTGAGGTAGTCCAGGATCCATGATGACAGGTGCTGGTCCACCCCTGTGCACAGCAGCTTGTCCTTCAGGATCATCGGTTGGATGGTGTTGAAAGCACTGGAGAAGTCAAAGAACATGATCCTCACCGCATTCCCGGGCTTCTCCAGGTGGGACAGAGAACGGTGAAGGAGGAAGATCGCCGCATCCTCCACCCCAGTGCCATGCTGGTAGGCGAACTGGAGTGGATCCATCGCTGGTCCCACCAGGGGGCGGAGGTGAGCAAGGAGCAGTCTCTCCTCTTCATAAGATTTCTGACAGAAGAATCATAAGAATTACACTGGTCAACACAAAATTTATTGTCTAAGTTTTTTTTAGCTGATTTAGGACAATTTTGATGTGCTGAATCCAAAAATCACATTGGTTTTTTCTCAATCAGGTCAACTTTTTGAACTATGGCCACATGTTTTCTTACGTTTTTGTTTACATGTATGGCTATTTTAGCTTTATATGATGCAAAATTCTTTTTTATTTCTTGAAATTCTCTGAATTTTGAACAATGATGACATAACATTCAATTTACATGTACTTACCTTTATCAATGTCTACTATTTAATTTACAGTACACCTGTACAACTGCTGTACAACTGCTTATAACTTAACATAAAAACCTGACCTGATCGAGAGAAACAGATGTAATTTTTGGATTCAGCGGTGCAAAATTGTCTTAAATCAGTTGGAAAAACACAGCCAACTTACAAAAAAATTATTTTTGTTATGTTGTGTTATCAGAAGAGTTATCCAAGAGCCAAAGACCACTCGTGGAGAGCTCCAGAAAGACCTGGAGTTAGCAGGTACTGCTGTTTCAAAGAAAACAATAAGTAATGCACTCAGCTGATATGGGCTCTAAGCCCACTCACTTTGCAAGACTCCATTGCTGAAGAAAAAGCATGTTGAAGTTTGTTTAAAGTTTGCTGCACAACATTTGGGCAAGCCAGTAAAATACTGGGAGAATATAGTCATGTCAGATGAGAAAAACGTTTAACTTTTTGGATGCCACAACACACAGCATAATTGGAAGAGAAATGGCACTGCACATCAGCCCCAAAACACCATACCGACAGTGAAGTTTGGAGATGGGAGCATCATGGTGTGGGGGTTTTTCAATAAATGGTACAGGCAGACTTGGACAAAAAAAAATGGACACACTTTTTAAATAGTCAGTTCTTTATTAAGAAATCTTCACGTGTCTATGTCTAACCTTGTTTTTGTTTGCATTTTCTTTCATTTATTGTAGCCATTGTAAGTGGGAATGAATGTGGGGGTGTTGTAAAAAAGATGGGGGTGTCCTAATTTATTTCTCACTATTTGTTTAGAATTACATTTTACTGAAAATTTGAAAAAAAAAGTCTTTAATTCATTTTTAATTGTTCAGTTGTATTATGTGAATCTCCCAGTATTTTTAACATTGATATTAAATATCCATATGTCCAAATATGTTAAAAACACACAGGCTTATATAGGGTGTCCTAGTTTTTTCACATGACTGTAATTGAAGGAAAGATGAATGGACAAATGTACAGAGACATCCTTGATAAGAACCTGTTGCCATCTGCCAAGATGCTGAAGATGAAACAAGGGTGGACATTTCATCAAGACAGTGATTGCCCGGCAGAGTCAAGCTTGCTGACAAGTAGTGGTGAGAAGCGGGAGAACTGGTGAACATACCACCTACCAAACGATGATGCTAGCTGGAGGCACCCACTTGGACTGAGGGAGCTTTGGCTTCACCGCCGGATGCCCGCTATCAGGCTGCGACACCAGCTGGCGGTCTCCATTAGCCACCGGGAGAGCTTTGGCTTCACCGCCAGATACCCGTGACTGGGCTGTGACCCAAGCTAACAGTCTCCATTAGCCACCGTGAGAGCTTTGGATTCACTGCCAGATAGGACGACGCTAGCTAGAGGCCTCCACTAGCTATCGAGGAAGCCTTGGCTTCCTCAGCTTCACCAGGAGATCCAGCTACCAGATGATGACGCCAGTTAGCGGCCTTCACTAGCCTTCGGGAGAGCTTCGGCCTCACCGTCAGATAACAGCTATAATTAGACGACAAAGCCAGCTGACCTCCACTAGCCATCAGGCATACTTCAGCTCCTGTACTAGCTAACAGGTGAGCCTCTCCTTTGATCCCAATCAGACTAGTCATTATGCCTCCGAAAAAGAATCAGACAAATGGAGGAGATCAAACTCACATTAAATTTTATGTCTGAAGAAATATCTAAGATAGCAAAACAACAAACTCTGCTTATTGGCCTTATGGAACAAGTGTGTGAATTAAAAGCTGAAATTTTGGAAAAAGACAAAAAATTAATTTCTTAGAAAGATGTGTGGATGAATTAGAACAATATACAAGAATGGATGATGCCATTGTGAGCGGCTTTAACACCAGACACCGCTCCTCTGCACGTGTGACAGCTGGAGTTGATAACCAGGATGGAGAGGATGAGACATTGGCAGAATCACACACCCTTGAGCAGCTAGTGTTAGCTTTGTTCAACTCTAAAAGCATTGTTGTGGACAATAAGGCTATTTCGGTTTGCCACACATTACTTACAAAAGACAGTAAAGGAAAACCAGCGATTATCATCCGATTTGTCAACAGAAAAGCAAAAACTGATCTTCTGTGACAAGAAAACTGAGAGGAACGGCTGTCTATGTAAATAAACATTTAACAAAAAAGAACTCTGACTTCCGGTCTGGACACCATGGTGATAGCAGCTTAACGCTGAAGCTCCCAGACCCGATCCGTGAAAATACCTTGAAAATCAGATTTAACGGATTTTTGGAAGAGTGAAAAACAAAAGACAAAGTCATTATGCCTAAAGGAAAACAGAAGAGATCGAAATTTACCAGGCCAAGACACGCATCGGCCGGAGAATCTGACCTGGAGGACATCTATTCGGAAGCAGAGGAGCTGAATGAAGCTAGCAACACGGTTAGCTTAAAAACGGTACTTCAAGAATTAAGACAATTTCGCCGAGAGTGTTGGGTCGAATTTCGTGAAATTAAAGATGAAATAAAAAGGACAAACAGCAGAGTGGACCAGGCTGAGGAACGAATCATGGAAGCAGAGGAAAGACTAAAAGGGCTGGAAGAAACCGTGCTGGAACTACTCAAACGACAGTCAAGACTGGAGGCTAAGGTAACCGACCAAGAAGGAAGACTAAGAAGAGACAACATAAGAATTCATGGTCTGAAAAAGGAGTCGAGGACGGTTTCACCACAATGGCTGCATGCGTGGAATCCATACAGAGAGAGAAGTTGGAAATTCCCCAATCCACCGACTTGAAGCAAGAAAGGGCGCACCATTCATTAGCCCCAAGGCCGTCGGCGGAAGCGCCACCAAGATCGGTGGTGGTGAAGTTCTCCAACTCCAGAACAAAAGAAGAGGTTGTGAGACTGGCTTGGCAGAAAAAAGGATTTATGCACCAAGAAAGAAAAGTTTTTGTGGTGCACGACTACGCCCCGGAGGTCCTTAAAAAGTGTCGGGAATACGACGACGCTAAAAAGGTACTAAGAGAGAAGAAACTGCGCTTTCAAACTCCATTTCCGGCGAAGCTGCGGGTTTTTTACGGGGATGAGACGTGTCTCTACAACTCGGCGGAAGAAGCAATCACGGATATGGCGAGAAGAGGGCTCCCAGTAACGGTGTATAAACCCGCAGCAGACCCGATCGAAAGAATCAAGGCTCAAACGTGGTGCACACAGAGACCCTCAAAATCCACGGGCCAGCAGTGGGAAGCCCAGCTCCAGGGCAATAAGGAAAAACTGAGCGTTTTCAGGAGGGAATAACGATATTTTTAGTCAATCTGCACATCCAACCCTCCTCCTACAAGGTAACAAACATTAAAGGAGATGCAGAATCAGCAAGTATCAAGTGGTAAAACATTTCATGGAACAGACATAATATTAGAAACAAATAAGTCTTTAAAAAAAAAAACTTGTTAAAATAGAAATGTGACAATGAACCACATGATCTCTCCACACTAACAAATACTGTATTAACGTGACTGTTTGCTGTGATGGTGGTGGGAGGTTGCACACAATTTCATAGGGTATAGGCATAAAAAAAAAAAAAAATCATTACAAGTTCGGTTTGGGATCTGAAATTCACGTTAAAAACATGGGACAACTTACAGGGGTAAGAGAGGGCCCTCAGCACGTAACAGAGTTTGAGGAATTTCCCTCAGAGCCAACACACCATCAAGGCTCTTCTAAGGTCACTAAAAAGACCTCAGCTCAGGAAGATCTTTTGTCAGTTTCTTGTTTTAAAGTTTTATATACTATGTTCTTAATGTTTTTTATGTTCTTAATGTTCTTTCAGTTTCTGAGTAGCATAAAAGAGGGCCACCACACTGTTATACTAAATAAGAAAACACAATGGAGAAACAGGGTGTAACCAAAATAATCTCATATAATGTAAAAGGGATCCTGAATCCAGTTAAAAGATCCAAGATTCTAGGCAAAATGAAAAAAGACAAAGCAGGAATAATATTTTTACAAGAAACCCACCTAACAGACGTGGAGCACACTAAACTTAATAGACAAGGGTTTAAAATGATCTCTTCATCTTCATATAAGTCAGGGAGGAGGAGGGGGGTAGCAACATTGATCTCAACCAAAATTATGTTTGAAAAAAAAAATCAGAACACAAAGATAAAGAAGGGAGATTTAGCATGGTACTTGGTCGGCTAGAGGGAGAAGATATCACCCTGCTGAATATATATGCACCTCCAGGGGCTAACTGGAAATTTTATAAAAATGTATTTGACCTAATGATAACTAAAGCCCAAGGTTTAGTGATATGTGGTCTAGACTTCAGTCTAAGACTGAATCCATACTGGGATGCATCAGGTAATTCTCCACATCAAAATAACACTCAAAGTAGAAAAACTCGGATGCTACTAAAAGAAATGGGAATCTGTGACGTGTGGAGGGAATTCAATCCCAGTGTAAAAGATTATACATTTTACTCAGCACCACATTCATCATACTCAAGGATTGACTATTTTTTTATGTTTAATAGAGACATTGGAAGAGTAAAAACATGTAAAATAGGACTGATGGATCTCTCTGACCACAGTCCGATCTATATGGACTTAAGTATCCAAAAATACACAAATAATACATTTTCTTGGAGGTTAAATTCAAATGTGCTGAAAGGACCACTGAAAGATGAATTGGAATCAGATATTCTCAGATATTTGGAAGAAAATGATAATGGAGAAGTATCCGCTTTAATACTGTGGGACGCATGCAAAGCTGTAATAAGGGGAAAGATTATCGCAAAACTGGCAATCCAAAAGAAACTGAGACAAGAAAAACTAATCACATTAGAGTCAGAACTTAAGAAACTAGAAAAAGAGCACAAAGACAACACTCATTCTAATGACTCGCTCAAAATTAAAGAAATTAAAAAACAAATAAATGAGATCTACACAATAGAAATCCAGAAGAAACTTACATTTCTGAAACAAAAATACTATGAAACAGGTAGCAAATCAGCAAAATTACTAGCCTATAAATTGAGGAAACAACAAACGGAGAGAGCAATCTACAAAATCAGAGACCCAGTATCAAAGGAAATAAAATTTAGAATTCAGGAAATTCTTAAAAGCTTCGAGAACTGCTACAAGAACTTGTACTCCCTCAAAAAACACAAAAACGCATCCGAAGCCTTCCTAAATACATTAAACCTTCCCCAACTTACTGAGTCACAAAATAAAACACTATTGTCAGAAATACAACCTAAAGAATTAGAAAAAGCAATTATGAAACTTAAAGCTAACAAATCCCCAGGAGCAGATGGCTATACAGCAGAGTGGTACAAAACCTTTAAACAGCAACTATCTCCTCTCCTCCTGAAAACATTTAACTATGTCCTCCACACAGGGAAAATCCCCCCCTCCTGGAGAGAAGGGGTCATTGCAGTCATGCCTAAACCTGAAAAGGATAAACTAGACTGCTCCAACTACAGACCAATCAATGTGTTAAATCAGGACTATAAGCTTTTTACCACTATCCTTGCCAAAAGGTTAGAAAATATACTGACAGACTTAATTCATTTAGACCAAACAGGTTTTATAAGACAAAGACAGACACAAGATAACATTAGACGCACTTTACACATAATTCATCATATAAAAAAATATAATTTAAATGCAGCCATATTGAGATTAGATGCTGAAAAAGCATTTGATTCGGTTGACTGGTCTTTCCTATATAGAATCTTATCCAGTTTCAATTTTCATAACTTCATTAGAACTATCCAGGCATTATATAAAAAACCAACAGCTAAAATAAGGATTAATGGTAAATTATCATCATCTTTTGAACTGGAAAGAGGATGTCGTCAGGGTCTCCCTTGTCTCCACTGCTCTTTGCAATCTTCATAGAACCTCTGAGCCAATGGATAAGACAGAATCAAAAAAATTCAAGATATTACACTTGGTCAGAAGGAACATAAAATAGTACTCTTTGCTGATGACATTTTAATATACCTGGGGCAGCCAGACACCTCTTTTCCAGAACTAATCTCAGTTTTTTCAGAGTATGGAGATTTATCGGGGTACGAATTAAACATGCATAAAACCCAAATTTTAACATTCAACTATGACCCAAATCAATATTTACTAAGCAAACTCAAAACTAACTGGGAGATGGAATCTATGAAATATCTGGGGGTCAATATCCCGAAACAACTCAACAAAATTATAACACTAAACTATGATCCACTGATGGCAAATATAAAATCTGATCTAGCAAGATGGAATATGATACCATTCTTGGGTACTGCACAAAGAAGTGAAGCAGTCAAAATGAATATACTTCCACGTCTTCTATACCTTTTCCAAACAATACCGGTAGAACCTCCCAAAAAAACATGGCAAGAACTGGACAGAAGGATCTCAAGATTCATATGGCAGGGCAAGAGACTTAGAATCAGATATAGAACCCTACAGCTAAACAAAGACAAAGGTGGGCTCGTGCTGCCAAATATCAGGGACTATTTTAAAGCCGCACAAATTAAAACTTTAGTAGAGATATGTAACCCAGCCTACACTGCACAATGGAAGGAGATGGAATGCCAACTAACAAGTGACATTCCCCTACAGGCGATAATAGGGAACAATGCCTTACCTAAACTTTTGAATAACACTAACCCGTGGCTAGAGACCCCGCTAAAAATTTGGTTTAATATAGTCAGAGAGAATCAAACTAAAGAACCCTATCGATTACTGCAATGGATTGCCTATGATCAAGACTTTACTCTTAATGAAACAGACACTAGATTTAAAAAGTGGAAAGAGAACAGACTGATAAAATATTACAATTTTTTTAAAGGGCAAATTTTAAGAAATTTTGAAGATTTGAAAAAATAAGGTCTAATAAATCAAGACCTTTACAAGTTCTTTCAGCTTAGACACCACATAAACAAAATACTTAAAAAGGAGGATTTGGAAAGGGCCCAGTCAGGTGTTCTGAAGGTCTTCTTAATGGCATATAAAGGGATCCCAGGGATCAGATACATTTCTAAAATATACCTTGGTCTTCAAGACTTAAAAGGAGACAACACATCATATATAAAAGAGAGATGGGAAAAAGAGGGGAATTTCACTTTACAACTGGAAATATGGGAAAAGCTAAATAAACAACAATGGAAAAGTACCTCATCTCTGCAGTGGAGAGAATTTGGATGGAAAAATTTGATAAGACTTTTCAGAACACCTGCACAAAACAAATTTATTCGTAAGGGGCTGAATTGTTGGCGCTTGTGTGGTGAAGAGACTGCAAATCATTTTCATGTGTTTGGGTCATGCCCAGTTATCCACCAATGTTGGACCAATGTACAGACAGTATTGGGGAAAATATTCAAAATAACAGTTCCCTTTTCTTTTGTAACTTTGTATTTGGGTTTACTACAGGAATCACTGGAAAGACGAGGAGAAAAATACTTATTCACTGTTTTAATATTGGCAAGTAAAAAAGCTCTAACAAAAAAATGGATGTTGAAGGACTGTCCTACACCTGAAGATTGGATTAACGTGATTCAGGACATTTATTTGATGGAAAAGTTGACATTCACACTGAGACAGGACATGGATGGGTTCTTGAACTTTTGGCAACCCTGGAACGCATATGTGTCTTCCATTAGATCTAATCTTTGACAAATACCATTTCAATAATGGCACCTCTCTTTGTTCCAATGCTACTCAGATACTCTTTTATTTTTTTTGCTCTTTTGTTTTATTTTTTGTTTTTTTTCTTGTTTTGTTTTGTTTGTTTTTTGTTGTTCTTTTTTAATTTCTCATTTTCTTTCACTTAAAAAAGGGTGTTGTAATAATTATTTTTCCAATGTTGTCAAAAAACAAAAAAAAGTGAACATGTAATGAAAATGTAAACAATGCAATGCTGTAATGACATGTATACCCTTTACAAAAACTTAAATAAAAAAAAATAATAATTACAAAATCACTAGCCACCCAAATAGAGACAGTGACATCCTTTTTAATTCATCCAGACCAGACAGGATTCATAAAAAAAAAAAAAACTCTTTAGATAACATTCATCGATTATTCAATCTTATCAACATCTCACAACAAACAGAATAACACAATTATAGTATCACTAGATGCGGATAAAGCATTCGATAAGGTTAACTGGATATTTTTATTCCACACACTCCCACTCCATAAATTGGGATGTTTGTCCAATGGATAAAAACATACACGTCATCCAAAGCAACAGTCACCACTAATGGGATCACATCACCTGCATTTACATTACAGCGAGGTACACGACAAGGTTGCCCACTTTTTCCAATGTTTGCCACGTTTGCCATTTTCACAGAATCACTTTCAGCTGCTATCCGTCAAAATAAAAATAAAAAAAAATCGATGGAATACAAACTATAAATGACAAACATAAAATTAGTGTTTATGCAGACAATATCTTATTGTATTTAAGTAACCCTAGCATTTCACTAAACAAAGCATTCATAGTAATTGATAATTTCTCAAAAATATCTAATTGTACAATAAATTGGAATAAATCTACCATACTAACCCAGGATTTACACCGACTCCGGATGCAGTCCGTGTAAATGCAGTGCAGATGGCCCCTTGCGTCCATCCCTACCAACTCTGATTGTGTTTTGCAGCGGCATGGATGAGAACAGAGTTTGAAATACAAGATCACATGGGAATTATACAAAATAATGCAAGATCTTGAGAAAGACCCAAAAGTGACCGAGATGAACCCATCGCAATCACGTGACAACAATAAGGAAGTGTGATGTTGCAGCTCCCCACCTGGATTTTTGGCCTCTAAATAAAACGTAAGTAGCCCGTTAATTTTAATTTTATGAAGCGCTTGTATGTTAAGTCAAGTTTTTACCTTCTCTGACACAGTGATGGAGGCGTAGACCTCAAAAAATAACGAACGATCCTTAAATTGTTTTTAATGAACAAACAGCTATTAAAAACCACGAGATACCGTGGGATTTCCTTTATTTTTTTTATTTTTTTTTTTTTTTTTGTTACTTATTTGTACCCGTAGGTAGACTTGGTTTGCAGTCTGGTGACAAGCCACCGGCTGCTGGTCGCTGCGTGCGCGAGCGCCCTAAACCTACCTTCCTTGCAGATTGAATCCAGCATCCATCAAAAATAGACTTGTTGTGTTTCATTATCAAACCAAATCTAATGAGTTGGCTTCGTTCTGCAGTGGTCCAGACCAGGTGGGGATTTAAAAATTGATGAGAATGGGAACTACTTGCTGCAGAGGCCGTCTCGCATCCGTAATGTACTGCATCCGGAGTCAGTGTCAGGGATGGCAACAGGAAATTCTGATTTCAGCTGAAATCTAATTTGGTCGATTGACTTATGGGGTGGCCGGGGGGGGGGCGCAGCCCCCCTGAAGCTGGGAGGTTTTCAGTAAAACAGAAGTAATTTAGACTGAAAAAAATGATTAAAAAATGAAATACTAGACTTAGATAAATCATTAAATTTAATGAAAAGTTAACTTGCTTTTTCTTCAATGTTGTCTCACTGTCTTTAGTCCAACATATCTAACAGTTCTATAAGAGTTTATTACACTATTTACACTGGTCACCAAGTCACTTCTAATGTGAAACTTTCTTCCTTTTGACAGCAAGCTGTGTCAGTCTCTGAACTTTGAACTTCATCTCCTTTTCTGGTTTCTTCAGAAACTGTCCGAGTGTTTCTGTTACCTCATTGAACTTTGAGCCAATTTTCACCTTTACTGTCACTTCGCCCCCCGAAGCTCCTGGGTTTTTATGATTTTTAAGTACCAGAACTGTGCTTACATGACATAAAACAAACAGCTGAATGCCACTTATTACTGTATAATATTGACTTATGTTCCAAGAAGATAGCATTCCTAAACTAGAAAAGCACTTAGAGCACATACCTCCGCCAAGGCTCCTTCCGTTTGTCATGGATCACCTCCAAAATGTAATGGGTTTGTGTGTAGGCCTATAGGCACTTGTGGTGAAAATTGCATCAAAGTCTGTCCATCAGTTTTGGAGTATTGTTGCTAACACACTGTGAGAAGATAAGCGCCTTGGCTGAGGTATGCATTCTCAGATCATCACCAAGAATATAATGGTTTCCTCTCCAGCCCAAGAACCACCTCTGGTGAAAATTTCATCCAAATCCATCCAGTAGTTTTTGTGTAATCCTGCTGCACAAATACAAAAAAGCCCTTGGTGGAGGTATGCACTCTCAGATCATCACCAAAATCTAATCATCTGTTCCCCGTGCCATTGCACACCTTTCCTGAAAATTTCATGAAAATCCGTCCATAACTTTTCCTTGCTAACAAACAGACAGACAGACAAACCAACGCCGATGAAAACATAACCTCCTTGGCGGAGGTAAATATTCCAACAAGCATTATCCATCACATGCTTTAACACTTGATCAAATCAAAATCAGTTAATTTCATCTATTCCATAATAGAAATGAAATTCCAACATACCATTACTTTTTATAATTTCAGCATTCATTTCAGATCACCAGTTTCAATCTCCATTGAGTCTTTAGCAGTTCATTTTCCTCCCCCGCGCAGCCCAGCTCATACAGCCTTATATGCTGCACTCGAACGGAAACCGGCGGACAGAGTCGACTGGACTCCTGAACGGGAGCAGGCGTTCTGAGGTTAAAACAGCGCTCATTACCGACGCCTCGGACATGGGCATAGCGGCCGTCGTGGAGCAATGCGTTGCCAGTTCTTGGCAGCCGCTCACCTTTTTTTTAAGCAGGTCTTTGCACGACAGTGAGCGTAAATACAACGTGTTTGACAGTGAGTCGAGAGAGACAGAGAGCTCTCCACCTGGCCATACGCCACTTCCGGTTCTGGCTGAAAGGGCGCACCTTCACTGCGTTCGTGGACCACAAGCCGCTAACGTACTTAACGTACATATAATATAAAAATAAAGCGGAATTCGGCGAATTACCGGAAAAATCACATCCCTGAGAACAAGCCGCAATGAATTTTTGACAAAGCATACGAGCCATTTGATTGGTCCAATCATTTGCAACTATCCAATCGCAGGGCTCTTTACAATACAGCAGTAGCTTGAGTACATCCGGGTTATCGCGAGACCGGGGAAGCGCCGAGCGCTTATGTAATCGTGTTGATTTTCGCTAAAATCGGTAACAATAAGGTAGATTACCCCCCCTAAAATTTTCTCAACGGATTTAGACGATTCACAGAAATGATCAATTTGAAAATAAATCGGCGGAAATCCGCGGATCGGCGGAAAATTGCCATCCCTGCAGTGTAAATCCTGGGTAACTTCCATCACTTAGAATCAGTAACATCAAGTATCTTGGGATCACCATTTTCCCCAGGCTGTCAGTTATTCTCACTTAACTATACCCCATTGCTAAAAACAACAGAAGATGATCTTAAATGTTGGACAAATCTCCCACTAACAATATTAGGATGTACAGCAATAATCAAAATGAAAATACTCCCACAGATTAATTATTTTTTTCCTCAATGATTCCCATCACCCCAACAGAAAAAATGTTTCAATCTCCTAACTCTTTAGTCACAGATTTTTACTGGAAAAACAAAAAAGTGAAAATGAAATACTCCACATTGTAAAAACATAAGGATCAAGGTGGTCTAGAAGCACCAAACTTTCATTATTTTCTTGCAAACCAACTCAGTATTTAGTAAAATGGATGCACCCAAACAATAGCAACATCTCATATGTAGGAAAAAGTCAATTTTGGACAACCTCTAGTAAACCCCCAGAAAACAGTGTTGATTAGATGCTAATGGCTAATATAAATATGCCTAATAAATGTACCTAATAGACTGTGATTGAATGATTAATGGTAAATGGGAGCATTTATGGGGAATGTTACTAAAGGAATGAATATGAACTGTTAGGTGTAAACTGTCAGTGAAAGCAGTAGCGTTTTTACGCCAGAGGTGGCGCTCAGTAGTGATGAGACACTGTACAGTATTAGAGAACAATAGAAGAAGAGTAGCGAATGTTCGAGACACAGATAGTGTGTGAAGACAATGGTGTCAAGTGATGCTATGGCCGTTGCTGGCTGAATGTGCTCTGTAAGTGTGTGGGCCGTGCCTGGTGTGGTGAGAAAAGTCAATAAAAAGCCGCTGCAAAGTCTGACAGCTTGGGTTCCTCATCCTTCCCCCCTTCGCCCTCCTTGGGTGTAACAAAACTTGGTAGCAGAGGATGGTTCAGTCGTGTCTAAGACGGTGAAAAGAAAGGCCGTAACGATGGAGCTGGAGCAGCTACAAGATAAGCTAGGCAAGGTCTTGGTGCCGTTACGAGCTGAACAGTTAAACGAGGTCTGTTTATTTGCAAAGATAAGCCTAGCCGAGCCGTCTAAGAAGTACACGCTGATACGACTGTTAATCGAGGAGGTGGAGAAAACCATTGAAAGCGAAGAGGAGGATGTAGCCCGCGAGTTTGTGCTAAAGCTAATAGCATGTGCTAACGAAGCTAAGCTAAGCGAACCGTTGACGCAGGCAGCGACAGCGGCCGGCACGAGCCGGGAGACAGAGGCACTCGCCAGTTTGCAGAGCCAGTATGCTGCTCTGCATGAAAGTATCCTTGATTCAGCTAAAAGGGTTGAAGAGGAAATAATAAGGCTGACCGATGATGAGGCCGCGCCGCCACCGGGCCGCCATTTTGTGACACAGTCCGAGGCCGCGCAGCCACAGAGCCGCCATTTTGTGCCACAGCCCACGGTCCCCGCAGCGCCCCTACTGCCAGAAGTGATCATTAAACGGGAGTTTAAGATAAATGGGCAGATAGGGGAGAGGGGCCAAAAAAACAAGTTGTCTTATTCCAATCTCACTCACCAGATCGATATGGGCTTAAAGAAAAAGCACAGTGAGGCTGAGATAATTGAGGCTGTTGTCAGAGCAGTGAGTCCTGGATTGAGTTTGCGCGCTATGCTGGAGATTAAGTCAGATCTCACACTGCCACAGCTGCGCATAATCCTGAGAGGACGTTATAAAGAGGATAGTTCCACTGACTTGTATCATCGTCTTATAAACCCCACACAAGACAGTAATGAGTCACCTCAGAACTTCCTGTTTCGCGCCATTGAGCTAAAGGAAAGACTTTTAGCAGCATCCAGAGAGCCTGGCACGGAAGAGCAGTTTAGTTCTGATCTTATTCAGAGGAAGTTTCTGAGGGCGGTGGAAACAGGACTGATCAGTGTTGATGTGAAATATCAACTGAAGCGTCATTTGGAGGATCCTGCCGTCACCGACAAGCTACTGATTTCAAAGACGAATGCAGCAGCCAGTCTTGAATGGGAACGACACCAAAAATTTAAAAGGCACATGAAAGAGCCAAAAGTTTGAGAGTGCCGAGTGGAAAACCAAATGGGTCAGGATGGCCAAGAGCGCCCCCTACCATCGACAAAAGGTAAAATCCTTAAATCCCAAAGCACAGTGACCCGTACGGAATCTGAGCTCCTGGACATAGTCACGCAGCTGAAGAGTGACATGGAGGAGATCAAGGAGGCCATACGTGAGTCTCCCCGAGCACCTCATGCTCAAAGAGCCAGGAGGACACGTGGCTGCAAGAGATGTCAGTCCACCCGCAATGGCGATCAGTGTGACCATTGCTTCAGATGTGGAATCAGCTGCCACATGTCAAGGGAATGTCGGATTGGGAGGAGACTTGGAAGAAGAACAGGGCAAGTAGACACGGCGGCCAA
The DNA here is from genome assembly GCA_020510985.1 of Pholidichthys leucotaenia. Taxonomy (NCBI): domain Eukaryota; kingdom Metazoa; phylum Chordata; class Actinopteri; order Cichliformes; family Pholidichthyidae; genus Pholidichthys; species Pholidichthys leucotaenia. The sequence continues at coordinate 189,921,940 of CM035837.1, read as the reverse complement.
TACTGTCGCAACCACCTCAGACCAAGCTAACACACAAGAACTGTATGAGCTCGTTACTGACAGTATTCGGAGGTTGGAAGCAAGACTGCTAACGAAGGCCGAGGCACCTCCTGAAGAAACGTTCCGTGTTAATCTACTGTCCCCTAATCGCCAATTGCAGTTACTCAATTTGGTTGGAAAAAAAATATGTCATCACCTGCTCCCTTGATGACAAGGAGACACAAGCATTGTGGGACACAGGGTCACAGGTCTGCTTAATGAATGGCACCTGGAGACAGGAGCACCTGCCACACTCCACCGTCGGAGACTTAGCCGAGTTGGTGGGTCCAAGTATCCTGAATGGGAGGGCAGTGAACCAGACACCGATTCCATTCTCAGGGTGGGTCGAAGTCACTTTCAAGCTGCCGACAGTTAGTTGCCCACCGGTGAAACTCTTAGTTCCTGTGCTAGTGGTGAAGGAGGATGGAGTGGCAGAGCCGCCTATCATTGGGTTCAACGTGATTGACCATGTCCTGAAGATGGGCATTAAACCGCCTTGTGCCATCAGTGAAGCAGTCAGTGCAGCCTTCTCATTTGACTGTAAGAAAACAGAAGTATTTCTGAAAGTGATGCAAAGTGAGGAGGATAGGCTAGGAGAAGGAATGGTAAAAATTGGCAGTGAGTTAGTTACCATCCCTGCTGGCCAAACCAAAGCAGTCAAAGGTTGTGTCAGAGCAGGCTCACTTCCAGACACACAAGACGTCTTATTTGAGCCAAGTCAGTACACCCAGTTACCAGAGGGTTTGCAGATGCAAAGTGGGTTGGTGCAGTTATGGAAAGGGAGGCGATCGATGTTCAAAATACCTATAACAAACAGTACGTCCCGTGATATCCAGCTGCCCGCCAAGACCATTTTGGGGGAAACACAGAGAGTTAAAACTGCTTACCCGGCAGACATTAGACCCCCTGCTGTAAACCAAGCGACCGTCGACCCGACGACGAGTGAAACAGGAAGAAACAAAGAGACCGAGATGAACTGTGCTGTCAAAGAGACTATGGACATGTGGGACCCTCCAGTTCCCCTTGATCATCTCTCGCCCATACAGCAAGAGCAAGTAAAACAGCTCTTACGGGAGGAACGGCAAGCGTTTTCCCGTGATGAGTATGATGTAGGGACAATTCCCTCTTTACAGTTGAAGATCCAACTCAAAGATCACAATCCTGTCAAAAGAACTTATGTTTCTGTTCCCAAACCACTTCATAAAGGAGTAAAGGAGTATTTAGAAGACCTGCTTAACAGGGGCTGGATCACCAAATCCAAGTCATCATATTCCAGTCCAATCGTCTGTGTGCGAAAGAAAGATGGAGGTCTGCGTTTGTGTTGTGACTTTAGAGAGCTGAACAAGAAGTCTATTCCGGACAGACACCCGATTCCCCGCATACAAGATATGTTAAACAGTCTAAATGGGAGTGTGTGGTTTTCAGTCCTCGACCAAGGGAAGGCGTATCACCAGGGTTGCCTGGAAGAGTCAAGTAGGCCCCTTACTGCATTTATCACTCCCTGGGGTTTGTTCGAGTGGGTAAGAATTCCATTTGGTTTGTCCTCAGCACCAGCAGCATTCCAAAGATCTATGGAGGAGTGCTTATGGGGGTTGAGAGATGATATTTGTCTGCCTTACCTCGATGATAACCTTGTTCATTCACAGACTTTTGAAGATCATTTGCGAGACCTGAGAAGCGTCCTGCACCGCTATCAAAGCCATGGGGTGAAGATGACTCCCCGGAAATGTGAGTTATTCAAGCAGCAGGTACGTTTCCTTGGTAAAATGGTAACAGGACAGGGCTACACCATGGACCCTGCGGACATTGCCCCAGTGCAGACACTCAAACAGCAGCAACCTTCCACTGTTGGAGAGCTAAGGAAATTGCTAGGTTTTATTTCATATTACCGTAGCTATATCCCAAACTTCTCTCGTATAGCAAAGCCTCTTTATGACCTTCTGGCTAATGATCGCACAGATAAAGCAAAGAAAAACTCGAAGAAACATGTCAAAAAGAACGATGGTGGCCACTTACCCTCATCTCATGTGATCAGGTGGTGCCCAGAGCATCAAGCAGTAGTTTGTCAGCTTGTTGACTTTCTCACCCAACCCCCAGTGTTAGGTTACCCGAACTTTGAGGAACCCTTCATTTTGCACTGTGACGCTTCACAGGAGGGGCTTGAAGCGGTGTTATACCAGCGACAACAAGACAAACTGGTGGTGATAGCATATGGCTCCAGGACACTGTCAAATCCAGAGAAGAACTACCACCTTCATTCAGGGAAGCTGGAGTTTCTTGCCATGAAGTGGGCCATCTGTGAGAGGTTTCGGGATTATCTGTACTATTCTCCACCATTCACTGTCTATACAGACAATAATCCCCTAACGTATGTGCTCACCACCGCAAAGTTAAATGCAACCACACAGAGGTGGGTAGCAGAACTAGCTGATTTCCAGTTTGTGATTAAGTATCGCCCTGGAAAAGCAAACAGAGATGCAGATGGACTTTCACGTATGCCCCTAGATATGGAGCAGTACATGAACAAATGTACACAGAATGTTGATCCTGATGTAATGAATTGTGTGACACAGGCAGTCAAGGTAAAGTCACAAGAAAATGAACCATGGCTTTGCCCAGTCACCATTTCTACTGTCATCAGTGAAGCAGATCAAGAAGCCAGCTCTATAGCTGAGATATCAAAGACTGATCTAAAAAGAGCTCAAGAAGAAGACTCCGTGGTTGGAGAGGTGTTGCGCTATGTGTTGTCAAAACAGTGGCCAAGAAGTGTAAAGCAGCAGAACAGTAAAATTGCAGCTTTAGTCAGGCAAAAACACAAGCTGTACTTGGAAGATGATGGACTGCTTTACAGGAGAACGGCAACACATGACCAGCTACTCCTACCCCAAAAGTTTCACAAACTCGTGTTTAAAGAACTCCACGAAAACATGGGCCATTTAGGGGTAGAGAGAGTGATGAACTTGATAAGAGAGCGTTTTTATTGGGCTCATATGCAAAGAGATGTGGAGCACTACATCACTAAAGTTTGTTTGAAGAACAAACGTCCCAATAAGATAACAAGGGCACCACTGACTAACATTGTCACCACGTACCCATTCGAATTAGTGTCAGTGGATTTTCTGCATTTGGAGAAGTGCAAAGGAGGATATGAGTATATCCTGGTTTTAATGGACCACTTCACTTGTTTTGCCCAGGCTTACCCATGTCGTAACAAAGCCGCTCACACCGCTGCTGAGAAGATCTTTGGAGATTTTGCCCTCAAGTTTGGCTTCCCCACACGACTCCATCATGATCAGGGTAGAGAGTTCCAAAATAAACTTTCTGCAAAACTCCAAGAGTACAGTGGTGTGCAGGGGTCCCGAACAACGCCCTACCATCCCCAAGGGAATGGGCAGGTGGAACGATTCAATCATACACTGTTGGCAATGCTCAGAAATTTGCCCGAGGCAGCCAAGGAAGACTGGAAGTCCTCTCTGGCAAAAGTGATTCATGCCTATAATTGTACGCGTAGTGAGGCTACGGGGTACGCACCATATTTTCTGTTTCTTCCCATGGAAACAGTGGAGCATGCCTCTAAGAAAATAAGAGAAAGAGACTCTAAAAGACAAAGGCATGTGGACAGACAAAGCAACACGGATGATGAAGATGAAGAGGGTTGGAATGCCATAATCGGATTACTGTCATATCCCGAGCGCTTTTGTCCGCGCTCGGGTTATTCCTCATCCCTGTCAGGTTTTGACAGCAGGTGTCGTCACACGGGTTTCCCGGGCTCTGATTGGCCAGACGCTCGGGAGCTCTCAGCTGTCAGAACCTGAGCAGGTGCACCGCGTTTCCAATCATGAGCAGCTGGCTTTAAATGTCAGTGCGAGTGAACTGGACTCTGCGGCTGTCTCGTCAGAAGTCTTATGACTTACCCCTGTCTCCTTATCACATGCTCCCTGGGTTCCCCGACGTATCCCGCTGCATGTAAGTGATTCGTTATTTGGAATTGTCTTCTCCCTCGCTGACGTTCCTTTCTTATTACGGCGGATGAGAGCTCCTCGTCTCTGCCATAACTCTCTCCCTGTTCCACGTTTTATATTCCCTGCCTTTGCAGCGTACGAGTGCCCCACGCCCTAGCCGCTAACCTTTATTGTGAATTTATATTGTGTTGTGTTACGAAGCCTGCGTGGCAAGTTGTGTTGTACACCTAAGTCCTGTGCGTTATAAATAAAGGAACTGAATTGCAACTTACTGAACTGTGGCGTCTTATGCTGGCTCGTGAGGGCCAGCCGTGACAGTAGACAGCCGCCAGAAGGAGACGCCGTTCTCAGTAAGTTGCGTTCTGGGAACTTTGCCCCTTCCTGTCCAGGTACGTGGCGTTGGAAATATGCCATCTCAGCGGAGTCGTTCTCGGGGTTCCCACGTCCTGCTGACCAAGGCGCTGGAGGAGGTAGATGAAATCCTCATTATCGCCTCCGACCTCGATGGGCATCCAGACACCTCCCTCGCCCCTCCTCTCCTCGGTTATCAGCCCGATGAACAGTGGTATCTAGACCGGGCTGAGGAGGTGCTTGACCATCTACCTTCCCGCTACAACGGTCACCCCGAGGTTGACGCGAGGAAACTCGACATCGCTGCCCAACGCCAGATAATTCAGATGTACGAAGAGGAGGAGGCTGCAAGGTGGAGTGATCTCTGGCTCCAGCTGCCTGAGGCGCTGGAGGAGGTGGATGACTTCATCAGCGCTTCCGCCAGCCTTGACGACTCATCCGAAGCGCACTATTACCTGGACTGCGCTGAGATAACGCTCGACCGTTTGTCTCCCCGCTACACCGACCACTTGGACGTCCAAGCGAAGAGACAAGAGATCGCCGCCCACCGCGAGGCGCTCCAGGATATCGAGGAGGAACGAGGCCAAAGGCGGAGTAATCGGAGCTCCCGCTGCCCGCTCTGGAATCCGGATCCTTCCCTCGATCCAGTCCTGGAGTTCGCACCACCCGGGGCCCGTCGTAGACGTCGGCGCCGTGGCCAGAGACGTTCTCAGCGCGACTCCCTTCCGGAATCCGCTCCGGTTCACTGGGCTGACCCCATTCATCCCACTGCTGTCTCCCCAGCGTCTCACCAGGAGGAGATCCCTGCAGCCTTTCCCCCCGGGCCTGCTTCCCCCGCTGAGCTGTCAGTGCGTCACGCCCGGCCCGACTTGGCTGTTGCCCCCTCCACCTCGACGCCTTCTCCAGCGGCTGGGAGTTTGAGAAGTTTTGCCCCAGTGGACAGCGCGGCTACACCATCCCGAGTGGCCCCCTCTCCTCCTTCAAGAGAGTCTCCGGCCACCACCCGGTGGGAGGAGGATGGAATGACGTTCCCTACGGCAGGTTCCACCGCCCCTCTGGGAGGCAGGCAAGTACAAGTTCACTTTTTTCCATCTAATAGTGATTTGTTCTGTCTGACTCCTGGGGGTGAGGCTCGGGGTTTGCAGCCCCCCGAGCCCCAACTCCCTGCTGATATGTTAATTAAACCCGCTGCCTCTGTGTCTCCCCCTGCTGAGCACGCTTCGACTTCTGAGGAGCATCGCCAGACGAGGAGTGAGCCTGCGGCCCTCGGGCAGAAGACCCCAGCCCCGCAGCCATTTTCTGGGCAGAGGAGATCGGATGACTGGTTGGAGCCTGTGCCGACGACGGAGCGTCCCCGGGACTCCGCAGATGAACAGTCCGGTCCAGCGGGCCGAGAGCCCCCCACCTCCACGCCTCATGAACCGCCAGCGTGGACGATGACGTCGGGGGGTTCTCGAGCTGCAGGAGCCCCTCCTCCAGGGGCGGATGACGTCACGACGGAGTGGGAACCGGACGACGACCTCCTCCTGTTTGAACCCGGAGCATCGAAGTCCTGGATGGCGGCAGAACCCGAGATCAGGCAAGTGCTCTATTTTCTATCCCTCCTCTTCTTTCTGGAGCATTATTGCCTGTCTCTCGGGGGGGGCGAGCCGGGTGCAGCCGTCTGCTGCGCTCGAGCCTGTCTCGCCGGGCCCTGCCGCTGCCGGTGATCCTGATCCCGGTTCCTTTTGTCCCTCTGAGCCTCTCCCCAGGGTCACTGGAGGCGAACCTGCTCTAGGTGCCACCTTGGAGGGTCCGGCTCTCGGCATGGGGTCCACCGGGAGTACTCCGCCGGTTCAAGCGGAGCTCGACGTCAGGGAGGTTCCGGCCCAATCGGTGTCCGACGCGGGTGCTGCTCTCGCCCGATCGGAGCTTGACGTCATGGAGGTTCCAGCCCAATCGGGATCCGACACGGGTGCTGCTCTCGCCCGATCGGAGCTTGACGTCATGGAGGTTCTGGTCCAATCGGGGTCCGACGCGGGTGCTGCTCTCGCTCGATCGGAGCTCGACGTCATGGAGGTTCCGGCCCAATCGGGGTCCGACGCGGGTGCTGCTCTCGCTCGATCAGAGCTTGATGTCATGGAGGTTCCGGCCCAGTCGGGGTCCGACGCGGGTGCTGCTCTCGCTCGATCGGAGCTTGATGTCATGGAGGTTCCGGCCCAGTCGGGGTCCGACGCGGGTGCTGCTCTCGCTCGTTTGGAGCTTGACGTCATGGAGGTTCCGGCCCAATCGGGGTCCGACGCGGGTGCTGCTCTCGCTCAATCGGAGCTCGGCGCCATGGTCGTTTTGACCCAGGCGGTTTCCGGAGATTGTGTAGCTGACCCACCGCTGAGCGCTTTCCAGGCCATGCCCCGTCCTCGCCATGGCCCCTTCTTCCCCGCTTTTGAGACTGCGGGAGTTAATTCCAGCTGGCCCGGTTCGCCGACCTTCCCCCAGCCATTCTGTTGGCAGACCGATACTGCCCGACCACCCGGTGACCGGCTCTGTCCTTTTGGCGTCCGGGCCCAGTTTCCTGACGAGCAGGATGATTCTTTCGGCGCCCTGGTCCACCCGCCGGAGACATGGTTTCCCTCGGCCCGGGGTTTGGCTGAGCCGTTAGGGTACGTTCCGCTGCTTTTGCTGGCGGCCTGGATGCTGGGTGCTGGGAGGCCTCCTGAGCGGAGTTATTTAACACTATTCCCCAATGGTTTTTTTCCCTCTCCTTCTCTTGCCCCACCACTGACTTGTGACTGGTTTTCTTTTTCTCTCCTCCCCTCTCAGACTGAAATACCCCACAGGGGATTGAACTTCATGTTTAAGGTGACTGTTTTCCGTTGATGGACATATGTTCTCTTGCCGTAGCTGTCTTTCATGTTATTTTCTGGGATGACTGTTTGGGTTTGTTCCTTGCACTCCCGATTTGAGACTCTTCTGAGTAGAATTTCCTTTTCATTTTGACAGTATGCTATCATGAGTATTGTATGTTTCTTTAGGGTGTGATTGTATATTTCCTATGTTACTCCCTTACTCGGGTCTAGTTCTTTTTTTTGGCACCTGTGTTGTCTTTTGATTTTGAAGATTTTCTGTACACATTAACTTGGAGAAAAAGGTATTATTTGTCCTTTTATTTCCTTGATCCTGCCTTGTGGTATTGACTGGTGTTCCATGTATCCTCATCTTGGCTTTCTTTTTTGTGGTTATATGTGAGATGTCCATCTAGCGTTGACTTTTCTTTTTATTCATCTTTTTGTCCCCGTTTATGTATGGTTTCTGCCTTTTTTTTTCTCTCCCTCCCTTCCCCGATGTTTTTGTCCCCTTGTTGTGAGTTGACCCTGCTCCCCCTCCACCTGCTTCCCCCTCCACCCTCCCTGGGGTGGGGTGGGGGGGTCTGGATGTTACGCGCGACCAGGAGTTCGCGTAGAGGGAGGGGCTCTGTCATATCCCGAGCGCTTTTGTCCGCGCTCGGGTTATTCCTCATCCCTGTCAGGTTTTGACAGCAGGTGTCGTCACACGGGTTTCCCGGGCTCTGATTGGCCAGACGCTCGGGAGCTCTCAGCTGTCAGAACCTGAGCAGGTGCGCCGCGTTTCCAATCATGAGCAGCTGGCTTTAAATGTCAGTGCGAGTGAACTGGACTCTGCGGCTGTCTCGTCAGAAGTCTTATGACTTACCCCTGTCTCCTTATCACATGCTCCCTGGGTTCCCCGACGTATCCCGCTGCATGTAAGTGATTCGTTATTTGGAATTGTCTTCTCCCTCGCTGACGTTCCTTCCTTATTACGGCGGACGAGAGCTCCTCGTCTCTGCCATAACTCTCTCCCTGTTCCACGTTTTATATCCCCTGCCTTTGCGGCGTACGAGTGCCCCACGCCCTAGCCGCTAACCTTTATTGTGAATTTATATTGTGTTGTGTTACGAAGCCTGCGTGGCAAGTTGTGTTGTACACCTAAGTCCTGTGCGTTATAAATAAAGGAACTGAATTGCAACTTACTGAACTGTGGCGTCTTATGCTGGCTCGTGAGGGCCAGCCGTGACAATTACGAGCGGGGAAGGATCAAAATCACCGTCCACTGAGAGCCGATGCACCGGAGTTCTACCCGCACAGTGACACTACTCCGGAGGATGAGGACCAGGACCCAGATTACGCCACGCAGGTGCAGCTGGCACCAGAGGTCAACAATCCGGTGGTCCCAGATCCAGCTGAGGCAGACCAGGACCATGGTGATGAGGTGTCGGAGTCCAGTTCCAGTGACCAGGAGGGACCTGACGAGATTCCTGCTAAAACGTATCCTTCAAGCATAAGAAAACAGCCATTGAGATTGACTTATGATAAGTTAGGCCAACCTTGCACTTCATTGCACTTCATCTGTCTGGAACAAATGTGTAGAAGCTAAAGATAACCATTGTTCAGACATGAATGTTTTGAAAAGTAAATTGGTAGTTACTGTGATGGCTGATAAAAAAAGAAAAAAAAATTAAAAAAGAACAAAAAGATTTTTAGTGTGTTACTAAGGCACAGGCATTACACAAAGGTTTATTTGGTAGGCTATGACTAGATTGAGTACCCTTACTCTCAGGAAAGATGCAGATACCCACCATGATGGATGGAGCGGTTGATGGTTATCATGCACAAAGACCTCTTCTGCAAACATATTGCATGGAATAGGAGATACATGCTGTACTATGGACAATTACCAGTTTGCATCTTTATGGACTTTAATGAACTCTGACTCCTGTTTAGTAATACCCTACTTACATGAGATACATGATTACCAAATGTGGACTGTGAGAGAGAAAAAACAGTAGTTCTGAGAAAGGTGTAATGTCGGGACGACATTAAATTTTTGAGGGGCGAGTGTAGGAAAAAGTCAATTTTGGACAACCTCTAGTAAACCCCCAGAAAACAGTGTTGATTAGATGCTAATGGCTAATATAAATATTCCTAATAAATGTACCTAATAAGATAAGATAAGCCTTTATTAGTCCCACAACGGGGAAATTCCAGGATTGCAACAGCACAGGGATAGCAACACTCAGAGCAACAATCAGAAGGCAAGAAAAAAAAGCAAGCAAGCAAGAGCAGCTAATATACATATGTACATATTACTATAAATATATATATATATATATATATATATATATATATATATATATATATATATATATTTACCTTATATATTTTATATTTAAAAAAAATATTACTATATATATATATATATATATATATATATATATATATATATATATATATATATATATACAGTGTATATATATATATATATATATATATATATACAGTGTATATATATATATATATACACACACAGACACACAGTGCAGAGCATTGTAGCTGGATGGGATAAATATGAGTATATAAACACACAGTACAGAGCATTGCAGCTAGGTGGAAAAAATATGTAAATATATAACCACACACAGTGCGGAGCAATGTAGCTAGATGGAATAATATGTAGATATATAAACACACAGTGCGGAGCATTGTAGCTAGATGGAATGAATATATAGATATATAAATATAAACATAAACACACCCAGTGTGGGATAGTTAATAGACTGTGATTGAATGATTAATGATAAATGGGAGCATTTATGGGGAATGTTACTAAAGGAATGAATATGAACTTTTAGGTGTAAACTGTCAGTGAAAGCAGTAGCGTTTTTATGCCAGAGGTGGCGCTCAGTAGTGATGAGACACTGTACAGTATTAGAGAACAATAGAAGAAGAGTAGCGAATGTTCGAGACACAGATAGTGTGTGAAGACAATGGTGTCAAGTGATGCTATGGCCGTTCCTGGCTGAATGTGCTCTGTAAGTGTGTGGGCCGTGCCTGGTGTGGTGAGAAAAGTCAATAAAAAGCCGCTGCAAAGTCTGACTGCTTGGGTTCCTCATCCTTCCCCCCTTCGCCCTCCTGGGTGTAACACATAGATAAATCAAATGTATTGTAAAATGCAAATGTATGGTAAAAAACTGTCACTGTTGTAGAAGAGCTGGAAATGACGAGGCGGTTTTGTATCACAAAAGCAGCGTCTTTAATGAACAACTCTTCTATCTTGTCTCATCTGGTGCAGAGCTTGGCAGAAGGCAAAGAGATAGAATTCTGTTTAACAGCAACGGTAATTCGGTAACGGTTAATTCAGTTTAACAGCAACGGCGTTTGTGCACATCATCACTGTTGTGCCCGCCGGGTGAAAGTGCCTTGCCTCGGCTCTCACGGCGGTGCTGGAGCTCGGTTGAGCTCTCTCGGTACCCTCTGCCGGGGGGAACAGCTGTCTGCTTGTTCCCTCGTCTGCGTTGTCGCTGGCGTAAGTCAGATTCGCCGCGGATGAGTCGCTTGAAGAACGCCTCAGGTCCATACTCGTGTCAAGGTCACCAGTGAAGAAGAGCTGGAAATGACAAGGCGGTTTTGTATCACAAAAGCAGTGTCTTTAATGAACAACTCTTCTATCTTGTCTCATCTGGTGCAGAGCTTGGCAGAAGGCAAAGAGATAGAATTCTGCCCAGCTTGCTGGTTAAATACAGGCACACATCAAAGACGTGCAAAACACAAGCTGAAATCCCCCGTTATCTAAATCCCCCATTAGTCCTGTTAACTCCTCCCTTCGTCTTGGGAGGTGATGGGAAAACCTCTCCTCACCTTAGGGGGTGAAGGTGTCAAGTCTGTTGCCGCCACGTCCTGTGACGTCATTGTCTTCACACGGCGGTGAGATTCCTTTGTCCTTTCAGAGGTGTGAAGTTCCTTTGTATATTCTGTCCCAAACATTTCCACATGCTCTAACAAATGTAGGTATGGAATATATGAGTAATATACTGTACAGTATACCACAACTGTCAGATTTAACATTTCAATACCTCTCTCAAAAAGCATTACTGTTTTAAAAATATGGTAACTGCCACAGCTCTGACAGCCTGGTGGAAAGCTTCTAAAATAACAAACTCACCTTTAACACCATGTAAATACACGCCCATTTGGCACAATCCATACTTAAAAAACTCAGATTTACTATGAAAAATAGAAACAAAAAGGTATCACACACCTTTGTCATCTTTTTCAAAACAATAATTTTGTATCATTTAAAAATGTAATAGAAATACGGAACAGAAAACCAGCAATTGTTTCAATATATCCAAATAAAATCATTAATTAGAAGTATAACTAGTGCATGCCCGTAGAAAGCAAGTATTCCTGTCTGAAACAGGTAGGCCAACTAGGCTTTGCAGGCCCAAATGTAGGCTGTGTTTGACAGTGGAATACAGAGGTGTAGCCTATATGTAGGCAATCACACATGCTAGACTTTGACAAATATAAAAGGGACTGAATGCCACTAAGATTTATTTGATTGTGTGAATATTAATTACAGAATTATTGAAAATGAATGTGACATCCAGTATTAGTGACTGTTGAAGAACCGCTTGTTTATTTGTTTGCCAGGCCACTTAATTTGTCTTATTTTTTATGACTTATATTCATAAGTGTTGCATCTTGCACTTTGGGGAATGAGAGTTGTTCAGTCATCATTATAACTGTTTTAGTTTATATGTGTAGTTTATAATCTATCGTCAATAAACTCATGCAGTACTGTAAAAAAAAAAAAAAAAAGAACTCTGAAATAGCTAGACAAGCCAGATGTAAGTGTAGTAGTTGTGACACGCGGGGAAACGCTACCAGACAAGCGTAGCAGCACAACTGCACAGAAAAATGCAAACAGTTTACTCACAAAGCAGGATAAGTCCTAGAAGTCCAAAACTCCAGCGAGCACACACAATCCCTCGTTGAGTTAGACGGTCATACAGCGATTAACAACTGTATGATTGCGCACAATTGTCCAGCAGTGTTTGACTGGCAAGAGCAGCCTAAGTACAAACACTGCTGGCAACACAAATTGGACGCACCTGGGCAAGGCGCGGGAAAGACAATTACCGGCGCGAATCAGCTGGCTGTCAAAAAGAGAGGGGGCATGGTCGGACTGGTGAATGTTAGACAGCGCCCACCAGAAAGTGGGTCAAAGAAGCTGCCTAACAACCGCTGGCCAGAGCGGCGGCTACAGGCATGGAAAAGAAAAAGAACACAGACATAAAAACAACAAGAACTCAAAAGGAAACAATACATAATAACCCCAATGCCTGAGCCATAGAGAACGGTCAGAACCCAGCCTACAGGAAAACCCCGGCTTGGTTCGTGACACATATTAATAGTAAGATAAGATAAGCCTTTATTAGTCCCACAATGGGGAAATTCCAGGATTGCAACAGCACAGGGATAGCAACACTCAGAGCAATAATCAGAAGGCAAGAAAAAAAACAAGAGCAGCGAGTATACATATGTACATATAAACATAAATATATAGACACACGATGCGGAGCAATGCAGCTAGATGGAATAAATATATAGATATATAAACACACAGTGTGGAGCATTGCAGCTAGATGGAATAAATATATAGATATATAAACACACAGTGTGGAGCATTGCAGCTAGATGGAATAAATACACTACCGTTCAAAAGTTTGGGGTCACCCAGACAATTATTTTGTGTTTTCCATGAAAAGTCACACTTATTTACCACCATGAGTTGTAAAATGAATAGAAAATATAGTCAAGACATTGACAAGGTTAGAAATAATGATTTGTATTTGAAATAATAATTTTTTCCAGATACTAACCTGCTCAAAGGAAGGTCAGTTTTATAGCTTCTCTAACCAGCTAAACTGTTTTCAGCTGTGCTAACATGATTGCACAAGGGTTTTCTAATCATCCATTAGCCTTCTGACGCAATGAGCAAACACATTGTACCATTAGAACACTGGAGTGATAGTTGCTGGAAATGGGCCTCTATACACCTATGTAGATATTGCACCAAAAACCAGACATTTGCAGCTAGAATAGTCATTTACCACATTAGCAATGTATATTCGATATTAGAGTGTATTTCTGATTAGTTTAAAGTTATCTTCATTGAAAAAAACAGTGCTTTTCTTTCAAAAATAAGGAAATTTCTAAGTGACCCCAAACTTTTGAACGGTAGTGTATATGAACATATAAACACACACAGTGCGGAGCATTGTAGCTAGATGGAATAAATATGTGAATATATATAAACACACACACAGTGTGGAGCGTTGTAGCTAGATGGAATAAATATGTGAATATATATAAACACACACACAGTGTGGAGCGTTGTAGCTAGATGGAATAAATATATGAATATATAAACACACAGTGCGGAGCATTGCAGCTAGATGTAACAAACATGCAAATATATAAACACACACAGTGCAGAGCATTGTAGCTAGATGGAACAAACATGTAAATATATAAACACACACACAGTGCGGAGCATTGTAGCTAGATGGAACAAATATGCAAACACATAAACACACACAGTGCGGAGCACCATAGCTAGATGGAGTAAATATGTAAATATATAAACACACACAGTGTGGAGCACTGTAGCTAGATGGAATAAATATGTAAATATATAAACACACAGTGTGGAGCATTGTCACTAGATGGAATAAATATATAAATATACAAACACACACAGTGCGGAGCATTGCAGCTAGATGGAATGAAACAGCATAACCGTCTGCTTAGTTATCTTACATGGTATGATTATGTACCCATACATATTGTCACCCTCCATAGCTACCGGTATTTTCCTAGTTGTATACCGGAGGGGACCATTGTGTAAGTCTATTGTGTCTTTTGCATTCAATACTATTAGGTTGTCACATCTTTTTGCTATCTCTGCGAGCAGCCCTGCTTAAGTAGTAGGAGTCTCTATGCCAACTTTGATAGTATTAAGGAGTTTTTAAATCAATTTAAGACCCCATTTAGGATTATAGCAATAACTGAAACATGGATTAATGAAGAAAAAGATGTAAATTTTGAATTACATGGATATGAGATGTATACACAAAATAGGAAATGTAAAAATGGTGGTGGGGGTAGCACTGTATTTTGATAGAAATTTAAAAAGTAAAAAAGAGGACAGCAAGACAACAGTGAATGAAATTATGGAATATTTAACAACTGAAATTATGATGGAAAATAGAAAAAACATAATAGTAAGTTGTATATATAGAGTACAGGGATCTGATATGGAAAAATTTAGAAGTGGTATGGAAAAGATGTATACAAAAATAAGACAAAAAATATCTTTATTTGTGGTGACTTTAATATAGATTTAATGAAACCAAAACAACATAAACCAACTGAAGATTTCTGAGATATAATGTATAGTTTAACCTTATTTCCAAAGATTACAAAACCTACGAGAATAACGACACACTGTGCTACCTTGATAGACAACATTTTTACCAATGTTATTGAATATATTGTGGTAGTGGTATACTAATAAATGACATTAGTGACCTCTTGCCTGTATTTCTTCTTCTTCTTCTTCTTCTTTTAAATTTGATTGTCGACTGGCGACCAGCTTACAGGTGCATTACCGCCACTGTCTTGATTACACTGGTCAACACCAAATTTATTGTCTAAGTTTTTTTTTTTAGCTGATTCAGAACAATTTTGATGTGCTGAATCCAAAAATCACATTGGTTTTGCTCAATCAGGTCAACTTTTTGAATTATGGCCACATGTTTTTTTATACGTTTTTGTTTACATGCACGGGCATTTTCCCTTTATATGATGCAAAATTCTTTTTTATGTCTTGAAATTCTCTGAATTTTGAACAATGATGACAATAGCATTCAATTCACTTGTACCTACGTTTATATAAAGGTAAGTACAGGCATAGTACTAAGTAAGTACTAAGTAAGTACAGGGTTTTGCTTAGCACCTGATCGAGAGAAATAGATGTCATTTTTGGATTCAGTGGTGCAAAATTGTATTAATTCAGTTGAAAAAAAAACCAAGACAACTTACAAAAAAATTATTTTTGTAACCCTGTGTCATCATCACTCTATATCTTTGAATAAGGAGTTCTTATAAGGAGTTCTGAACAACTCCTTATGTTTGAAAAAATTATCCGTTCTTGAACTGTGTCCTAGACTGGGAGCCTCTCGTTGCCTGTATTTTTTTCTTTAGATGTTAATTATGGTGTTAATGAGAATAAGAATAATAACAAACCATGTAAAAAGGTTATTTTTAAAAGAATACGAACAGAAGATACAATCAGTGCTTTAACCCCTTGCACTCTGGTCAAGTTCCCTAAAAACGCCAAAAAATAACGTGCCCAAAGTAAATCAAAAGCTGTTCTTCAACCCTTTGCAGCATCTTCATGGAGTTGGTCTCATTTAAAAGAAAACACTTTGAATTTTTTGGCAAAACAGTCATAATCTCTCTAAGTGCTCCGGCCACTGAGTAACAGTCATCTAAACATACTGAACTTGAAGAAAATAAATTTTGCCTGGGTGTTTTTTTGATACAAATGCTTGCAAATAACACACAGCTTCAGATCCGGGCTGGAAAATGCAACAGAAATGTAGAACCAAGTGTTATCCAGCTGAGGTCAAAATTTTGTGACAATACCACAAAAAATGAATATATTACACAGCTTTGTTCTCAGGTAGTTCCCAGGCGTTTTTGAACTGTGCCAAATTGTGCCAAATGGCACAGTTTGGAAAAACGTCTAACTTTTGAATGATTCAATATAGAAGCTTCATCTTGGGCTCTAATGAAAGGTGACACTCAGGGCTGTGTGTGTGTGTGTGTGGGGGGGGGGGGTTGTTTATTCATTCATTCATGAATGAATGAACAAACAAGCCCCCACACACAAAGAAGCATGCCACGTAAAAAATGTGTGGCTTTTTTTACAAGAAAAAATAACCTACAGTGCACTAAAAATTATTCTAAAATATTTGTAATGTTGAAGATAACAACTCCCCCCCCACCCCCCGCTACAGAGGACGGACATCGGCCATCGCTACATGATGGAATAGTCATGTGGCAATGTGGCGACCACGGCGCACAGTCCCCGCGGTCACTGTGCCCTCCCCCCCCACCCCGCTACAGAAGAGTAGCGGGGGGGGGGTCGTTCACAGTCCGGACGCGGTGCACAAACCGTGTACCGCGGCGCACGGACTTCGGACTTCGTGCGCCACACAGTTGTAATTTACCGATCAGACGGACATCGGCCATCGCTACATGAAGGAATAGTCATGTGGCGATGTGGCGACCGCGGCGCACAGTCCCCGCAGTCACTGCGCCCCCCCCCCCGCTACAGAAGAGTAGCGGGGGGGGGGCGTTCACGGTCTGGACGCGGCGCACGAACCGTGTACCGAGGCGCACGGACTTCAGACTTCGTGCGCCGCACAGTTGTAATTTACCGATCGGTCAAAAGTCATTTTTGATTACAATTTTCAGGGATAAAGAATAATTTAGCTTATAACACTTACCTGTTCACAACAGCAGTGTAGCTGGTGAACTTCTCTTCCTCATTGTCAGACGAACAAGAAGCTGGTCTGCTTATTATGGACTCGTGGTTCTGGTCACGCAACCCGGTCAAAACATTGCGGTTTTGCGCTTCCATGATTGCGGTTTTGGCGAACGATTTTTCAAAACAAATAACAGTAGTAATAAAAAAAGACTGGCGAACGCGTGTGTGTCACCCAGCCTTCGTCGTCGGCCTCCGTCGGTCTATGATGACCATGGAAGAGAATCCTAAACGTCTACTCTGCTGGGACAGCACCGCCTGTGGCTGAACAGGCCGATGCGCGAATGGCAGTCCCTGTCACACAGGTCGCACTTGTGGGTGGTCTCAGTGCTGCTGGGTCTGCGGTGGTTCTTCCTGCGGGTCCTTTTTCCATCTGCTGCAGCAGTCAGTCTCTCTTCACCCAGCCTTACACAAAACAGCTTTCGAACTTCTGTGCTTCAATTGGCTCGCTGCATTTGCAGCCGTTGGTAGGCGGGTCCTTCTTGCTAGGTTTTCAGTCATTGGTTCTTCAAGGTTTCAGAAACCCAATTCAAGGCTCTTATTAGTCGAATGAGAGGTCAATCATATCTAATCTGTTCGCGGCTGTGTCTGTAGTGGAAGAACGGAAATGCAGCTTTTTTTTCCAGTGCGCTCTAGGATGCAGCGCCCTCGTGCACTCTAGGATGCAGAGACGTGCCTGCTCGCGGTACACCGAAGTGCAAGAGGTTAAAAGATGACTTAATGTTACAGAATTGGGATGTTGTCTATAGAGAGAAAGAAGTAGACATGGCAAATGATAAATTTATTGATACATTTAAATCATTATATGATAAAAAAAACTGTCCAATTAAAGAAATTAATAAAAAATATATAAATACAAAAATTGCCCGTGCTTAACCAGTGGGATACAAAATGCTTGTAAAATGAAAAATTATCTCTATAAAAATTTTATTAAATTAAGGACTAAAGAATCTGAAAAAAAGATATAAAACATATAAAAATAAATTAACTGAAATAATACAAACTAGTAAAAAATTATACTATAGGAAAATGTTAAATGAAAATAAGATTGATATAAAAGGACTCTGGCACATATTAAATAAATTAAGGAAAAATGGAACTAAGAAAACGATATATCCAGAGTATTTTACTGATAATTGTGGTGGTAATTATGTTAAGTAAATGGCAGTAAATAGAATGAATAATTTTTTTGTAAATATTGGACCAGAGTTGGCAGCAAAAATTCCAAACCAAGGAAGACACACCATGAGTGAGACATTGGTTGGAAATAACCCTCGGTCAATCTTTCTTACAGCGGTGGATGAACTAGAGGTGAAATCTGTTGCTGAAAAGTGGAAAAATAAATTATCTACTGATTGTGATGGTATTGATATGGCACTAGTAAAAAGAACTGTTGATGGCATATTAAAACCATTTACATATATTTGTAATCTATCATTTAAAACTGGCTCATTCCCACAGAAAATGAAAATAGCAAAAGTAATACCAACAAACTACAGACCAGTATCGCTCCTCCCACAGTTTTTAAAGATTCTGGAAAAACTTTTCAGCAACAGATTAGAAAACTTTTTAAATAAACATGAGCTGCTTAATCAGAATCAATATGGCTTTAGAGCAAAGAGCACAACATCACTGGTGATAATAGAAGCAACAGAGGGAATAATAAATGCATTAGATCAAGGAAAATTTGCAATTGGTATATTTATAGATTTTAGAAAAGCATTTGATACAATAAATCATTCAATACTTCTTAATAAACTGCAATTGTATGGTATTAAGGGAATGGCACTGAATTGGGTTACAAGTTATTTATCTGTGAGACAACATTTTGTGAAGATGGGAGACTTATCTGTTTGGATGTGTGGGAATTGCCTTTGGAGTCTCCCAGGGGTCAGTATTGGACCCCAAATTATTTAACATTTATATAAATGATATATTCCAAGTTTATAAATTATTTAAAATAATATTATTTGCCGATGATACTAATGTATTTTATTCTGGAAATAATAATAAGGAACTGATCCATACTCTAAATAATGAATTAAATAAGCTTAAAAAATGGATCGATAGTAATAAATTATCACTAAATATGGATACAACTAAGGTAATGATATTTGGTAATTGTAAAAGCAAAGAAGGAATACATATTCATATTGATAATGTAATTATTGAAAATGTTAAGGAGATCAATTTTTTGGGTGTAATACTAGATGATAAAATTAGTTGGAAACCACACATCAGATACATACAAAACAAAGTAGCAAAAAAAAAAATCCAATTATAAATAAAATTAAGCAAGTCCTAGATTACAAATCGCTTCATATCTTGTATTGCTCATTAGTACTTCCATACTTGACCTATTGTAGAGAGGTCTGGGGTAACAATTATAAAAGTACACTGAAGTCATTGCTAATATTACAGAAAAGAGCAGTCCGTGTTATACACAAAGTCAGGTATCTTGAACATACTAATTTATTGTTTTTTGCATTCAAAGTTATTGAAATTACAGGATCTGGTTGATTATTATACAGCACAATTAATGTTTAAAGTCAGTAAAAACTTTTTGCCACACAATATACAAAATCTTTTTAGTCAGAGAGAAGGGAAATATAATTTAAGGGGGAATACAAAATTTAAAAGGCACCTAGTAAGATCTACTAGGAAAAGTTTTTGTGTGTCTGTGTGTGGGGTAAAATTGTGGAATGGGTTGGGGGAGAAACACAGGCAATGTCCAAACATCCATATATTCAAATCAACATATAAAGAAGTGATTTTTGAACAATATAAAAATAAAGGACAGTAATATTACAATGTGTCTTCAATGAAGAAAGGTTGTTATTGTTGTTATTGTTGAATGTATATGCTGAGTTATTGTTGAATATATATATGCTGAGTACTATTATTATTGATATCATTATTACTAGAATATTACAATGGTATTAAAGTATTATGATTGCTATTTAGGATGGAATTATTTAAAGTATTATATATTATAGTATAAAGTATATATAGGCCAGGTGGTATTATTATTATTATTATTATTATTATTATTATTATTATTGTAACTACTATATGGCTACCTATTATTATCGTTATTACAATATGGTTAATTATTGTGCCTAGGTATTGTAAGCCATGTGGGGGTATATGGTGGTATGTATGGTGATTATGATAATAATATTGTCTATAATTATATTAAATATACCAGAAGTATTTACTTATTATTATTATAATTATTATTAGATGTTGGTATTATTGTCACTATAAACTATCATTGTATTATTTCTATTGCATAATTTAATTATAAAATGCATTATATATATATATATATATTTTTTATTTTTTTTTTTTTTTTTTTTTTTTTTCCCGGTTCCGGTTCAGCCGGACTGGCGGCGCCACACAAGTTGGCTGCCTTTTGCAACTGCCTTTTTCTTATCTTCCTTCTTCTTTCTACACCTTTCACTCTATATATATATCACGGACACACAGATCGCCCCAAGGGTCTCTCGAGTCGGTGGACGGAGCCACTGTTTGCAGCGGGGGACGATACAGCAGGGAAGAGCTAGCCAGGGAAGAGCTAGCCAGCTAGCTCCAACCGCCACCCGGTGCTAACGGAGAAGCTCGACATGCCGAGGAACTGTGGTGAAAACGACGCGGGTGCCGGGCTGGAGTTTAGGCGGCATGCAAGAAATATAAGACAGAATAATAAAGAGCGATGGCAAGAACCAAGCAGACCGCTCATAAATCTACTGGAGGAAAAAGCCCCCCAGGAAGCAGCTAGCCACCAAGGCTGCTCGAAAAAAGCGCTCCGGCCACCGGCGGAGTGAAGAAGCCTCACCGTTACAGGCCCAGTACTGTGGTTCTGAGAGAGATCCGTCGCTACCAGAAATCCACGGAGCTGCTCATCCGTAAGCTGCCCTTCCACCGCCTGGTGAGGGAGATCGCTCAGGACTTCAAGACCGACCTGCGCTTCCAGAGCTCCGCCGTCATGGCTCTGCAGGAGGCCAGCGAGGCCTACCTGGTGGGTCTCTTCGTGGACACCAACCTGTGCGCCATCCACGCCAAGAGGGTCACCATCATGCCCAAAGACATCCAGCTGGCCCGCCGCATCCGCGGAGGGAGAGAGAGCTTAGACTTTCTGCTGCACATTCACCAACCACAATGCTCTGCACTGTGTCTATATATATATACTGTATATATATATATATATATATATATATATATATATATATATTTATAGTAATATGTACATATGTATACTTGCTGTTCTTGTTTTTTTCTTGTCTTCTGATTGTTGCTCTGAGTGTTGCTATCCCTGTGCTGTTGCAATCCTGGAATTTCCCCATTGTGGGACTAATAAATGCTTATCTTATCTTATATTATGGTATTGTGTAATGAATGTAATTATGGGATGGATAATGACTAGAATGATTTTATAATTTATTGGGTATGGAGAAGGGGTGGGCCTATATAAGAGTTGGCTTCTTCCCACTCCTTTTGAACAAGGCATTTTTTTGTTATGCTTATTTTTTTGGTTTTGATTCCTTGTTTTTAATTTTTTTTTTGTCTTAATGTTCAAATAAATCAATCAATAAATAAATAAAAACAATGATCCCAAACACAAAGCCAAGGAAACTCTCAACTGGCTCCAGAGAAGGAAAATAAAGCTGCTAGAATGGCCCAGTCAGTCACCTGACCTGAATCCAATTGAAAATCTGTGGAACGAACTGAAGAGCAGAGTTCATAGAAGACACTCACAGAAACTTCAAGATTTGAAGACAGTTTGTGTTGAAGAATGGGCTAAAACCACTCCTGAGCAATGCCTGTGCCTACTTTCTCCATACAGGAGGCATCTGGAAGCTGTTATTACTAACAAAGACTTTTCTACTAAAAATTAAGTGAATTTCACCAAGTATGTTCAATGCTTATTCCCTGTGTCATTCCACTTTCTTAATTATAATGTTATGATTTGCCCTTTGCAGGGCAAAGATGAGACGCCAAAAGCCAGCAGTGAGTTTTATTATTTTATTTACAAAGTACAAAATAATGCACCTCAAGGGGCAAAACACATAAAATATACACACAACCTCGAAGGGTCAGAATAACTAAACAATCACAAAAAATCAAAGAGTCACTTACATGTTATACAGCGAGGGTGAAACCTGATGCTGGGAAGAGACTGGAGCCGGACGCGGGGGCTCCAGCCTGAATGGGTGTGAGATCACAGCGAGGAATGAATCTCCACTGCGATCTTAAATAGTGCAACCAATAAACCACAAACAGGTGAGACAGATGATAAGGGATTAAATGCCCACAGCCCGCAAGCAGCCTGACAGGAGGAAGTGCTGCCGTGGCACTGTCAAAATAAAAGCACAACGTAAATCCCCTAACAAACAAAACTAAACAGACAGAAAAAAGGAAAATAATAAGTGACTCGAGCGTGGGGCAGACCCGCACTCAGGATCACCACATATAACCTGTTTTGTGAACACAGTTGCCTTGATTTTTTTTGTATGTATGGATTACTTGGGTTGTTACTGATATCTGATAAAAATCTCAGGCCAATGGCTCCATCAGAAATATGTTTGATGAGAAACATGTTGATGTGTTCAATACTTATTTTCCCTGCTGTATGTCTGTGATACCAAAGGCTATGAAAAAGATCCAATGTAATGCTTAACCAGAAGGAGAAGAGATGGAACAGCAATTTTATGAGAGCTGCATCATCACAAGGGCCATCTGCACTGGGTGATAAAAAATTTGGGCGGTGTGGGGGGGGGGGTGCATTTGGATGTGATGGGTGAAATCAATCAATTAATCCATCTATCAATCAACTTTATCTATAAAGCACTTTAAAAAGCAACACTTGCTACACAAAGTGCTGTACAACAAGAACGCACATGAAAACATCAAAGCAAGAAACATGACACTAACACAAAACAATACAGAACCACAGTCAACAGAAACAATAAAATAAAAGGTAAAAGAAGTAAATGAATAGATTTTAAAAAAATCCATTTAATTAAATAAAATCAATGTCTCACACTGGGTCAAAGGCCAGGGAGTAAAAGTGCATTTTAAGATGGGTTTTGAAAATGGACAGTGAAGGTGCTTGTCTGATGTTCAGGGGTAAATCGTTCCATAACCTAGATGTTGTGATCAAAAAGGCCCTGTCCCCTCTGAGCTTCCGTTTTGCCTTCGGTACCCACAGGAGCAGCTGTTCAGCTGTCCTGAGGGACCAGGTGGGAGCGTAGGGATGCAGAAGCTCAGAGAGATAAGGCGGAGCAAGACCATTCAAGGATTTAAAAATAAATAAAATTATTTTAAAATGAGCTCTAAAATGAAATCATCTAAGGACCCTCACAGACCAGAGCAAAATACACAAATATAAAATCATATTCTTCAAACCCACTGGGAGGAGACCCCGGGGTAGACCCAGGACACGCTAGAGAGACTACATCTCCCAGCTGGCCTGGGAACGTCTTGGTATCCTCTTTGAAGAGCTGGAGCAGGTGGCTGGGGAGAAGGAAGTCTGGGCTTCTCTGCTTGAGCTGCTGCCTCCGCGACCAGGACCTCTGGAAAAGTGGTAGAAAGTGGATGGATGGATGGATGGATGGATGGATGGATGGATGGATTCTTCAAACCATTCCCCTTGAAGCAATGTGGCACTGGCCAGGTGGTCTGAAAATGCAAAGCGTTCCCTAGTGTGTCCTAGAGTGGTATCACAGACCTACGGGGAAAGGGAGATTTTTTAAAAATGATGCTGAGAAAAAAATGGCCAAATTTATAGACCTATTGGCAACAGCTAAGTTTTAAAAGGGAAACTAAAGTTATTTTCTTGAGTAAAAAATGTTTTTAAAAAGTTATTTCAAGAGCCTTCACCTGGATCAAATGTGAAAATGTGAATACTATTGATTAAGACTACCCAATAAAATCTGCTGCGATATAAAGAAAAATCACTTTATTAACAACTATTTATAACCACTAGATGGCAGGCGTGCATGAATGGACTAGCTACTCGTGAAAAATAGAAAAATACAAGGAAACAATCAGAAATATGAAAAAAATATTAAAGGAAGTTTCAAATTTATGACTAAAATGTTACAGATTAATGAAAATATTATGTTGCTTCTAAATATCCACATGTAAACAATTTCACATGCACACACAGAACCACACGGACACATTTTTCCTGGTTCACTGCTTCTTCTATTCATCATTGTGTACAATAACTCCAGTTACACAAACATTAGTTTTGGGGTGCCCTCTACTGGTTGGTAATTGTATAACACATACTTTAAGGTTCATACATAACATCTCCTCCCCACTAAGACATGTTGTCAATAAACAGATAGTTCTTTAAAAAAACATAAAACTGCAACTTCCTTCAATAACCAGACTAAACGGGGAGTTATTTTACCTTCTGTATGTAACTTTAAAGTTGAAAACTATATCTCAGAACTCAACCAATTTAACATCTATTATTTCAGTGTGCTCACTCGTCACAGTAAAGTACTGGTGGCTTAGTGATCCTCACAAGATAGTGTCTTACAGTCTCTGTTATCTGAGTATGTCCAGTCTGTGGTGGATCCTTGGACTGATGTGTTTCTGGTGGGATGGTAGTCTCAAGAATTTGATCAGCTGACAGGAAGGTTTATTGCAGGCTGCTGAGGGACTGGCTCAGAGCGTGTCAGCATCTGGTCCACATGGCACTTCCATACCCCTTGTGCTTGTACCCCTCCTTGTATGTCAACAGAAATGTATCCAAACGTTGTTGCACTGGTGCTGTGCCTCTGGAGGATTTTAAGGCATGTTTGAATGTCTGCACAAAATGCTCGGCCAAGCCATTAGTGACAGGATGGTATGGTGCTAAGTGGATGTGTTTGACTCCATTGGATGTCAGG
Organism: Pholidichthys leucotaenia; assembly: GCA_020510985.1. NCBI lineage: Eukaryota > Metazoa > Chordata > Actinopteri > Cichliformes > Pholidichthyidae > Pholidichthys > Pholidichthys leucotaenia. The sequence goes on along the minus strand of CM035837.1, from coordinate 189,897,252 downwards.
AATGCACTGAATTCTTCAGAACAGAACTTGAGGTCTGCTGTCACTCACAAGGATGTGTGGAATGCCATAGCGAATAAACAAGCCCCTAAGCACTTGTATGATTTTACTAGTTGTGGTACTGTCCGTGATGTGCACCTCAGGCCACTTGGAATGTGCGTCGATAATGACCAGGTACATATGTCCTTCAAACGGACCTGCAAAGTCCACATGTATCCTTTCCCAAGGACTAGAGGGCCCCATCCAAGGGTGTAAAGGTGCTAGCCCAGGCTGTTTTTGTACACGCTGACAGGTGTGGCAGGCTTTAGCCTGGAGCTCAATTTGAGAGTCAATGCCGGGCCACCAAACATAGCTGCTTGCTAAACTTTTCATCCTCACTGCACCTGAATGTGCTGTGTGGAGCTCTTTTAAAACACAAGGGCGCAGTTTAGGTGGCACAATCACTCTCACACCCCACATGAGGCATCCCTGTTGTATTGTGAGATCATCCCGGCACAGCAGGTACGGTGACAGTTCTTGATCCGCCTCCTTTGCAGCTGGAAAATGACGAGCTGTGACCATTTCTTGAACACGAGGCAAGGTGGAGTCAGACATGGTGTCACATCTGATCTCAGTGTTACTGACTGGTAGTATGTCCAACTGAGATGTGTAGAATACATCCACTGCGCCTACCTTCTCTTCATGAGCATGCGGGAGAGGTAGCCGTGAAAGTCTGTCGGCATTGGCATGTAATGCACCCTTCCAGTATTGAATGGTGTAATTGTGTGCCGACAGGAGAAGTGCCCATCGTTACATTCGAGCTGCGGCCATTGATGGTGTACTTTTCAATGGACTCATGATGGAGGTCAGTGGGCGACTGTCAGTGAGCAGGGTGAACCTGTAACCATACAGGTACTGGTGAAACTTGCGCACACCAAAGGCTATCGCTAACGCCTCCCTCTCGATCTGAGCGTAGTTTTGTTCTGCTTTGCTGAGGGTTCGTAATGCATAAGCTATAGGCTTTTCTTTGCCATCAGGCATGACGTGCGAGATCCCAGCTCCGACCCCATAGGGTGAAGCATCACAAGCAAGCCGGAAGAGCAGCTCAGGATTATAGTGGGTGAGTACTTCCTGTGATAATAGGAGCGCTTTAGCTTTCTGGAATGCTGACTCACAGGCTGATGTCCACTGCTATTTCTTCTCTTTATTAAGCAGTTCATTCAGTTCTTTCAGGACAGTAACTAAGTCAGGAATGAAGCGTCCATAATAGTTTAGCATCCCTAGAAAAGAATGTAGTTGGCTGACATCACCAGGTGCTGGGGCTTCCACGATGGCACGTACGTGCCTTCTCAGGTGATTTATGGAGCACAGCGGCATCAATTATGTGGCCCAAGTACTCCACTGATTCTGGGAAAAACAGGAACTTCTCTTGCTTGAGGCACAGACCATGCTCCTCTAACCTGCCCAGGACTGCATCCAGAGTTTTGAGGTGTGTCTGCTCATCAGAACCACTGACAAGGATGTCGTTGAGGTAACAATGAGTGTATGGCAGTCCAAGAAGCACTTGGTCCATAGCCTTCAGAAATAAGGCTGGTGATGACGCTACGCCAAACGGTAAACGATTGAAGCAGAATAGCCCTTTTGTGTAGAGATAGTCAGCAAGTTCTTAGACCCCTCTTCCACTTCCATTTGTAAGTAAGCATTTGATAAATCTAGCTTACTGAAACATTGACCTCCAGCTAGAGAAGCAAACAGGTCTTCAATGCATGCGATTGGGTACTTGTCCACACAGAGAGCTGGGTTGAGGGTGACCTTGAAATCCCCACAAAGTCTCACTGTGCCATCCATTTTACTTACAGGCACCACTGGAGTAGCCCAGTCACTATGCTCCACTGGTGAGATAACCACAAGCTCAATCAGGCATTTAAGCTCGACCTCCACTCGAGGTTGAAGAGCATAAGGCACATTACGTGGTGGGCAGCATTTAGGTACACTGTTAGGCCTAAGAGTTAATCTAGCTTTCATCCCCTTCATTGTGCCTAGCTTTTCAGAGAAAACAGCTGAGTGTCGCTTTAACACAGTCTCTAAGTTGTCTTTTTCTCTTTGCTCAATGATATGCACAGTCTTTAAGTCTTTCTAGTTCAGTTTAATAACTCTTAGCCATTCCCTACCAAACAGCGGAGGTGCATCCACTTTCTCCATATACAAGGGCAAATCAGCACATTGCTTGTTTAATTTTACCTGCACTTTGATTACCCCTTCTGGTGGCAGAGGCTCTCCTGTGCATGTCTTTTGCATGATATCTGTGGGTTGCAGGGGCAATTCACTCAGTTTGTTTCTGTACTGTTCCCATGGAATCAAAGACACAGCAGCCCCAGTATCTAATTCCATTTCCATTTTCTCTCCATTTATTAAAGGCATCACCGAGATTTGTGAATATTTTCCTTTTCGAGACACAGAATACAGTCCCAATTCATAGTCACTGTCAGATTTAGCTTCCGCACTTTCACTTTCATTTGCCTGCATATGATGAATTCTCTTCTTTTTATCTTTCACACTGCGTTTATTTGTATTACCTTTCTGTTCAGATTTTCCCTCTTTCAGCTTCCTTTCCCTGTCTTGGCTGCTTTTGACTTTATGCATGTGTTTCATGTGGCCTTTCCTTCCACACTGGTGGCAGTCACGGTCTTTGTACCAGCAGTCATCATCTGTATGATTTGTTTTCCTACAGCGGCGGCATTTGTCACATTTTTGGGTCAGCACCGCGTTCACTTTAAGAGAACTGCTTAACTACTGCACGTTGCGTGCTGCTGTCTCTGCCGACACAGCATAGTCTACTGTTTTCTGAAAGGTGAGCTCTTTCTCCATTAAAAGGCGCTTCTGAACAGTTTCACATTTTAATCCACAAACAAATCTGTCTCGTAGTTCGTCTTCCAAATAAGCACCAAACTCACAATGTTCTGAGAGTCTTTTCAACTGCAACATACTGTGATGCCGTTTCTCCTTCCCCCTGATTTCGCTTGTGGAACTGGAATCTTTCAGCGATCATGAGTGGCTTTGGAGCAAAATGGGCTTGTAAAACTTCCACAACACGGTCATATTGCATTGTCCCAGGCTTTGCAGGAGCTACCAAGCTGCGGGAGTAGTCCATACGTTTTAGGTCCCACCACACTAAACAGCACAGGCAGTTTCTTTTCAGCCTGAATGTCATTAGCCAGGACGTAATGTTCAAAACGTTTAATATACGTTGTCCATTGCTCACCGGCATCATCAATGGGATCCATATGCCCAGTTACTCCAGCTTTACTGCCCTCCCATCGAGTTTCCCAGTTATCGACTGGTAGACAGCAAGCTAACACGTGTGGTGCAGGCCTCAATGATGACAAGATGTTTCCTTTTATCTTGTTTATTGAAGCTACCCCACAAGGAACTCAACGTGATGTACACTCGTCTTTTTGGTTTTACATCCATTTGCATTCGTTCCTACATCCGTATAAAAGGACTAATGATGTCCAAGGCGCCGATAATTAAACAGCATTCACAGCGTTCGTACATTGAGTGAAGCTCTGACCGGTCTCCCGTTATATCATTACTGCGCATGTGCAACACTTTGTGTATCAGTTCAAAACGATGCTTTTACTACACCACTAGAGAGAACCAAACTCACTTACATGAAATGCTGTAATGGGAACCGCTCAACTTTAATTCATGGAGGCAGCATACTCCCCGTCTGGTGCAATAACATTGTACCACTATTTAGCCTTACAACATTTTAAACGACAGTGCATAACAATGTTAACCATATCATTACCTATTATTCCCCATCTGCTATCAGTAAAACCATTTCTGTAATTGGTCTCAGAAACACTTTAACAGTCCCATCTCTTATTATTTTCACCTCCGCTTTTCGTACTTTATTGTCCTTTCCGTGAAATGTCTTCACAATCCGCCCCATGGGCCAGTCATTTCTGTGTGCTTGCCCATCCTTGAGCAAAACGACATCTCCAACATTGATGTTCGGTTTCTCATCAGTCCATTTTCTTCGGCTCTGAAGAGTCACAAGATACTGTTGTCTCCATTGTTTCCAAAAACTATCCGCAAGAGCCTGCACTTGTTTCCACTGACATGCATGAAGTTCTGGTGCAGCGAAAGTTCCCGATGGTGCTGTCAAGGGGTTGGTTTTTTGGGTCAGTAGCATTGCTGGGGTTAGGATGGTTGGATTGTCAGGATCTGTTGAGACCGGCACGAGTGGTCTTGCATTCATCACTGCCATAACCTCCGCCATTAAGGTGCTCAAGTACCTCATGCGTGAGCCGTAGTTTGTTCTTGAGAAGTAGTGCATCTAAAATCCGCCTGGCAACTCCAATGAGTCTTTCCCAGGATCCACCCATGTGTGATGCATGAGGTGGGTTAAAAAAACATTTGCAACCCTTTTCTTGTAGGTAACTCGTTAATGCTGCGTCACTGCGCTCAATTCTCAGTTCCTTACATGCCCCGATAAAGTTTGTGCCCCTATCAGATCGCAGAAGCTGTGCGGGTCCCTGAATGGAGAAGAATCTTCTCAGCGCATTTATGAAACTGGACGTTGACATTGATTCAATCAGTTGGATGTGCACAGCTCTTGTTGACATGCATGTGAAAAGTGGAGCCCATCTGTTGCTGGTTGCTATGTAATACCACTGTGATGGAAGTGTTGACTTTCTGATGCGGGTTACACGGTTTGCCACATATGCCTAGAACCTTTTTGTGTTATTGTTTATGTATCCGAGAACAATCTTACAGTCTGTATAAAACCTGACAACATCCATTGCAGTGTCTATCTCATCCCTGATCAGCTCGTACATCTCAACAGCTAGAACGGCTGCGCATAGCTCCAAACGAGGGATGGTGTGTGTAGGGCGTGGTGCTATTTTAGCTTTACCCATAATGAACCCTGAGTGGCACTGACCTTCATTGTTGGTGGTTCTCAGGTAGGCTACTGCTCCGATTGCCAAGGTTGGTGCATCTGAGAAAATGCATAACTCTCTTTTTTGAACAGAAGGCTGCGACAATGGCAGGTAGCACCTTGGTATCTGTAGGTCTTCTAGGTCTTTCAGGGAATCTTTCCATTTGTTCCATTCCTCTTCTCTCTCAGCGGGAAGTGGTTCATCCCAGTCGCCATGTTCTGTTGACAGTTCACGCAGGAGGTTCTTCCCCTGCATCGTGACAGGCGCCACAAACCCTAGAGGATCATACAAGCTGTTGACCATCGCTAAGACTCCCCTTCGTGTGCAGGGCTTCCTGTCGATGGACACCTGAAACATAAAACTGTCAATTTCAAGATTCCAAGGCACCCCTAAACTGCGTTGTAGTGGGAGCTCGTCACGTTTGAGATCTAAGTCTTTTAAGTCCTTTGCTCTTTCATTCGCCGGAAAGGCTTCCATGACCCTGTAGTCATTAGATGCTATTTTGTGTAATTTGAGATTGGATTGTGCTAACATCTTTTGTGCGTTTGTCAGGATGTCAACAGCTTCTTCTGGTGTGGCTGTGGAGGCTAATCCATCATCTACATAGAAATGTCTCATTATGAACTGTGTTGTGTCATGTCCATGCTCTTTCTCACCTTCAGCTGCAGCATGTCTCATGCAGTAAACAGCCACGGCTGGAGAAGGGCTATTGCCGAACATACGCACTTTCATTCTGTAGTCTCTTACTTCTTTGTCCATGATGTCAATAAAAACCCGATCTTCTATTGACAGCGCTGGTTTATCGTCGTCCTTTGTTTTATCAAAGACTGTGTTTCCTAAGTGGTCTGTGTCTCTCTCACCTTGCAAGGCATATGGTAGTATGCTGTTGGGGCGTGAGGTGGAGCAACCTGGAACCTCTTTGACAAGAAATGTGTTTGGGCATGGGCTAAGGAATGATGCACGACCATTGTAGAGCACATGTGTCTTTAGCACGTTAACAGTCGAAGGCTTGTGTGTCGTCCCTAAACACGTTTCTCCCACAATAACCCATCCCAAGTCCAAGCGCTGTGCATAGGGAGTACTGTGGGGCCCATTTATTTGTTATCTCACCTTGTGTACCTGTAGGATGTCTCTTCCCAGCAGTAGGAGGATGGGAGCATGTTCATCTAGAGGTGGAATCTTGTCTGCGACTTTTCTCAGGTATGGATGCACAAGTGCGGCCTTTGGAGATGGAATCTCCCTCCTGTCATCGGGAATCATGTCACACTCGATCAAGTTTGGAAGCTGGAGCTGTACTTTTCCATCCATTGGTTCTATCATGAAGTTTGAAGCTCTCCGCCCCCAAACCGTAGTAGCCCCTGAACACGTTTTCAGTGTGTAAGGGTCGGAAGGTGCTCTAATGTTGAACAGCTGGAAAAACTCTGATTTAACGAGTGATCTGTTGCTTTGTTCATCGAGCACTGCATACATTTTCTGGGCTTCTTCTCTGTGTCTTGCAGGATAAACTAACACAGGGCTAATTTTTGAGCAGGATTGTGGGTTTTCTGCATTACCGCAAACTTCTGTGCATCTAGACATGACTAGTGTGCCTTCATAATCATGGGACTCCCCGCCATGATCCGTCTCAGCTTCCTGAGGTTCCATGGGAGGAGGAGAGGGGCCGGGATGTAGTGCTGCTACATGTCTATCACTACCGCAGTCAGAGCACTGGATTGACTGTTTACAGTCTTTTGCCAGATGCTGAGTGGACCCACAACACTTAAAGCAGATGAGATTCTCTCTTAAGAACAGTTTGCGTTCTTCTATTGGTTTTGCTCTAAACGTTTTACATTTCTTTAATGGGTGTGGCTTTCTGTGTATGGGACATTGTTTATCTGGACTTTCTGTTCTTTGATGTGTGTGGTTACCTTTAGCTACGGGTGAAGCTGGTGGGATGTCCGTGTAGCATCATCGTCTCCTCAAACCAAGACAGAAGATCACTTCTCTTCATTTTATAGGAATTTCACTTTATTCATTACACAGGAATACCACTTTTCTGCCTTTTCAGGAATATCACTGGCTTTTATGTCGACTCATGCAGGCCTCTTCCAGGCCTCTTCCAGGCCTGACCAAAGATGCTTGCTTTCCCAGGACCCCAATGTAAACAGTTGCCTCTTGCAGAGATTGTAAGGATCAGAATTTGCTTTTAAAGGCTCAAAGGAACATAAAACTCAGGAGACCAGACCTCTCAACATGAACACTGCATTTGGATAACGTACCCTTACAGGAGACAATGCTTTTAAAAAAAGGATCATAAACCACTTAATCTGACGGGTTTATAGCCCACGATACTATCCAGGTTTTCGCCCAGATACCATGGATCTAAAGGAAATCATCTACAGCTCAACAGTACCTCCTAGTGGATACCTACGAAATGTGTTTTCAGTATGTAAGATGACTTTTAATTTGTTCTAAACATTAAGTTTCTTTCAGCTTATCCTCTGGATCCTAAGGACAGTGAAAATCATCCCTCTTTTATCACCAACCATGGTTTGTTGCATGGTTTGCTGCATTTTGATCTAAATGTGAATGCATGTATTATAATTATGTATAAGAAATGTTATATTCATGAGTGTTATTCAAACAAATGTAATATTGGAGTAATGGTATAAATGCATGATCACCAAATATTAGCCAAGTCATTTAATTTAGTTAGATTTTATATTGAGCACCTAATTTCACAAGAACTGACTGAGTGTTGATTTTTCTCTGCAATTTCATGGGATGGTGTCTTCGTTTGATTGGCTGCTCTCAAACAAAGAAATGTTCTCACATTGGCTAGCAGCCATTTCAAACTGCTTCTGAAAAAGTCGATTGGTCAGTCTTGCAATTGACATCATCAGTTTTACGACCCGGCGAGGTAACTTTAAAAGAGAGAAGTTAGATTTGAGTTTAGTAAGAAAAAAGAAGTAAGATCAGACAAAAGGGCAAGATTAGCAAGAAGTAAAGTAACAATTAGCAAGAAAAAGAGAACGGTGAGAGAATTAAGAATTAGAAACACAGAAAGAAGAAAGAAAGAGATTTTGAGAAAGATTAGGAACTAAATTAAGATTAGTGAAGCAAAATAGTAATCTAGATCTCAGAAGAAGATTTCATTCCACCGTTTCAAGGCCCTGTGAAGTTTTATTCTGTTCTTTGTGAAGTTTGTCAAGTCTTTCGTTATTTTCTGGTCACTGAGGAGAAACCATTTTTCTTTAGCGCTCGTCCCTTTTAGAGAATCAAATTCTCAAACTTTTTCCTTCACCTCAGAAGCCATTCTTATCCTAGTAAATGTTTTTCTCATTTTTTTAATGACTTTTCACGCCATTAAAGTGGACCTTTAATTTGCCTAGTTTAAAGTGAACAGAGACTGAGAAGATTTTCCTTCAGTTTTTTTTGGTCTATCCCGCTACAAGAGACCTCAAATTTGGACTCTTTTCAAAGGACTTTTCACGCCGCCCTGAGACAAACCATCCACGGCTGCAACTGTCTCCTTGAAGGGCCCCCCAGCTGAGTTATCACCTCCACAGCTGTGAGGACAGCAGCCGCTTCCTCCGACGTCCTAACTTCAAAACCCAGCGGTACCGACCCACGGAAACGTGGACCTACAGCTGTTGTGTGAGTGAAGCTCCTACTTTTCTTATCTGCTGGGTTAAAACGTGATGTCCTAACAATTAAATTACAATTGAATATGGCCCGTATTTCAGGGCTCAATTAGTCTCTCAGCCACAGGATAAAACTATAAACTGAAGGAAAACTCTTAGTCATTTTTAAGTAACTGCCCTTAAGTTTTTGTAGATTAATTCAGAAGTCATTTTTAGATAATTAGCTTATGAATTTTCCCCATAAAATTGCGTTGTTTTCAGCCTCATTTACCGTTGAAACATAAGTCTGGTTCCTCCTTGGTTCTACAGAGGTGTAACGCTGGATATTATGTTCAGGAACCCAATATCAGTTGATGTGATATTTTACGCTGTCATCATTTAAATCTGTTTATTCATCATTTGAATGCCATGCCATGTAACCTGAATGAGTTTAATAAAGGGTAAATTATAGAAGTTGAAGCGTTTTCCTTTCGCATATATCTGTTTCCTAATCACGGCAGGACAAGAACTCACTGAAACTTTGAGACTGATTCATTAAGTAATTGAAGGTACAAATTTAAATAAAATTAAAGTTAATATTATTGTCCGTTAGGACTGGTGCCCCTTTTACGAGTGCTTTTATTTAATTTAGCGGGTGTAGAAGTGACGGTTTAACTCCGCCCCCTTTCACACCCACTATTAAATAAAATAAATAATTCCTGTACCTTATGACAAATATTTTTATAGGCAATTCACGCGACATCCATTTTGTGGATACTGATGAGGTGCTTACTGGCGAACTTGGGGGCCTTTTCAACTCTGGTGTTTATGTGGGCCGGTGGAGAGAAGCTGAAACTTGGGTCGTTTCTTATTTTGGCCTGTTGTCTGACGTAACTGGAAAAAAAGCTGAAAGGAGGAAAGGCAACTTTGTGTGCTTCTTTGTATTTGGCACCTGCTGCAATCCACTTCTCCTGTAGGCTGTAGGGCAGTTTCTCGACAACAGGATTCACTCCACGGGCTGTATCCAGGTATGCGAGCCCAGGTAGGTATCCGCCATCCTTTGCACATTCGAGTTCCTGTAGAGCGTCACCAAGTTCTCTCAGCTTGAGTGCATCTTTGTTGCTGACTTTGGGAAAATCATCAAGCTTTTTTAACAGTGCATTTTCTATTGCTTTGGGTGACCCATAACACTCTTCTAGCCTTTCCCAGACTAAGTTGAGGGCTGCTTTTGGGTTGAAGACATGTGCAGAGCGGATCCTCTTTGCTTGTTCTGCTGATTCTGTGCCGAGCCATTTTATCATCAGATCCAATTGCTCGTTGTGTGAGAGGCTGAGGTCTTGTATGGGGTTCTGGAAAGATGCTTTCCATGCCCAATAATTCTCTGGGAGGTCATCAAACTGTAGGAGTCCCGTGCTTAACATCTCCCTGCGTGTGAGGTATTTGGTCAGATCCTGAATGCTTTGTGCTTCCGCGTAATGTGTTGCGGGGGCATAATAGGGTCGTAACATTGGGGGATTAATTGTCTCTGCAGCTCCATGCTCCTCCTTCATGTTGACACTGACCCTACTCTTACCATCTACAGCATTAGATGAGATGAATGGTGCATTTGTGGCCATTTCCAACTGTTCACACTGGATCTTAGAGGGGGTGGCTGGATCAGTTTTAAATGGAGTTTCCTCAAAGCGCATATTAAGGTGCTTCTGTGCATACTGAGATGTGCATTGTGCTGAGCCAACTGGCAAGTCCATTAATGCTTGACTGAATTCACTTCTTGCACATTCCTCTGCTTCTTCATAGGCCGCAGCATCAGCTTCTGCAGCTGCAACAGCCTTCTGATGGTTCAAAATGTGCATTTGTGCTTAAAGATTAGCTTTCTGCGTGATGAGGGCTGCTTCTTTCTCTGAATAAGCTAATTTAGCCCGTGCAGCATCTGCTTTGGCTCTAGCTTTTATGGCTGAGGAGGCAGCTGAAGAAGCCTTGCTTGACTTGGAGCTACGTGAATATAACGAGCTACCTTGTACAGATGTAGCCAAGGGAATTGTGTTTTCTGTCTCCATAACTTCACTTCTGAGTTGGGGAGTTGGCTGGTGCTGCTCTCCTGCCCTGAGGCTCATTTGCTGCTTGTTGTTTGTTTATTGGGCCTGCCGCGCTGTAGTCCTTTTACTTTACTGCCCTCCCATCGAGTTTCCCAGTTATCGACTGGTAGACAGCAAGCTAACACGTGTGGTGCAGGCCTCAATGATGACAAGATGTTTCCTTTTATCTCGTTTATTGAAGCTACCCCACAAGGAACTCAACGTGATGTACACTCGTCTTTTTGGTTTTACGTCCATTTACATTCGTTCCTACATCAGTATAAAAGGACTAATGATGTCCAAGGCGCTGATAATTAAACAACATTCACAGCGTTCGTACATTGAGTGAAGCTCTGACCGGTCTCCCGTTATATCATTACTGCGCATGTGCAACACTTTGTGTATCAGTTCAAAACGATGCTTTTACTACACCACTAGAGAGAACCAAACTCACTTACATGAAATGCTGTAATGGGAACTGCTCAACTTTAATTCATGGTGGCAGCATACCAGCCATGATGCGTCTGCTTTCCGTGGCTTGCACTGTGGCGTTAGACTCGTCGGAGGAAGCAAGGCTCATCACCTCTTAACAGTCAATATTAGTTCACTAGCTACTTCACAACGTGGTTGTTCTTTTTCTGTCCAAACCTGACCAATGCTGCCGTCCATACGCAGCTGATGAGAAAAGTCTTCAGGACTACACAACTCATCGCCAGTTTATGTTGCTTTTAAATATCCACATGTAAACAATTTCACATGCACACACAGAACCACATGGACACATTTTTCCTGGTTCACTGCTTCTTCTATTCATCATTGTGTGCAATAACTCCAGTTACACAAACATCAGTTTTGGGGTGCCCTCTACTGGTTGGTGTTTGTATAACACATTCATTAAGGTTCATACATAACAGAAAACCCACAAAATACACCAGTCACAATTTTTTAGAAAAAAAATCTGTGAGAGTAAAGTTCTTACTACTTAACTACTTATCTGAAGATACTCATATTTAAGGGTTTTTTGGCGACTACTCTTACTTATACTCAAGTTATGAATATAAAATGGTAAATGGTAAACGGCAATCACTTATATAGCGCTTTTATTCTCATCTCTTGATGACCAAAGCGCTTTACAGATCCTGCTATCCACCCATTCACACACACATTCACACACTGATGGCGATATAACACTAATTTTATTTTAGTACAATTTCTGGTTACTATACTCCCCTGTGCTTATATTCCATTTAGGTTTACAGATTATAGTTGGTTCAAAGATGCATTTTACAGTTTGTATATTCTCAAACTAAGGAGATTTGGTTCCTATCAAACTAAAGTGGAGCTCTTTTTGTGGCTTTGCTGCATCTATTGCACTTATAGACACAGAGAAGCCTTTTCTTTTAACTTTTATTATTATTCAAGATTCAAGATTCAAAGTTTATTTGTCAATACAACTATACGTACAGGACATACAGGAGAATTGAAATGGCGTTTGTCTCTCTCTTCAATGGTGTGCACAATATAAAAAAAGGAATAAAGAATAGGGCTGGAAGAACAACAACAACAGTCTATATACAGTAATGCTACCAGTAGTGCAAGTGGCGACAAAAGATAGACCCAGACATCCAATAGTGCAAATAAAGTTAAACAATGAAACCCAGCAATCCTATATACAGAAAAGTAGAGCAGTAATACTCGTAGTTGCAAGTTCAATGCGGTAGTGTAGGTGCAGACTGTTGTGTGGGGATTTATCTCTTGGGGCTTGCCGTAGCCTGGCTGAGGGGGTTGGGGTAATGATGTCAGGCAGGCTATGGCTAGAGTATATATTGTGTTGCTTTCCATAATAAAGTGAGTCTGGTGTTCAGCTAGATATGGCTCCAGTCTCATGTTATTCGAACATGACATTTGGCGATGAGGATAAACCATGGGAGTGTGTATTAGACAACAACCTCCATTTTTGCAGTCTCCGGCCACGCCAGCCATACCATGGGGCCGCTGGTGGGAGACGTTTGACATGTATGTGGCTGCGGCTGGCCTGAGCGGCGTCGATGGAGACGAAGGAGCCTACTTGTCCACTGCCTCGGTGAGGAGGGCCAGCGGATATTTTTTGGACTATGTGGCAGCGCCTCACTGAAAGAAGGATTGGAATTAATGGACTGTGTCTTCGGGGACCATTCCACCATCACAGCGTGGAGATATTAATTTTTTGACCGCCAACAACGAGCTGGTGAGTCCACTCAGTCCTTTAATACGGCGCTCCATAGCCTAGCAAGAGAATGCGCCTTTGGGTGTATTGAGGAGCTAGTCCGGGACAAGCTAGCCGACGGCACTAACAACGTGTGGCTGAAGAGCAAGCTAACGCTGACTACGGATGCTCTCAGATTGGACTGCACATGATCAGTATTGCAGTGACAGACAGCAGCAAGTATGGCATTTGTGCAAATGGTTGCAGTAAAGTACAGAGACACACATCAGCAGATGCATTATTGTTGGCGTGCCAGGCTTTCTGTGCCAACAGCTGAGGTAGTTATTGTGTGGGTGAGTGTGTTACAATCCGGGGGCGGGGGGAGGGGGGGTCAGAGTTCAGGGACCTGATGGCCTGATGAACAAAGCTGTTTAGAAGTCTTATAGAGTGGGCCCAGAGGCTCCAGTACCTTTTCTCCAAGGACAGGGGGCTGAAGAGGGAGTGGGAGGGGTGGGAGGTGTCTCCTGTGATGGTGATGGCTCTGCGGGTGAGGTAGATGTCCCAGAGAGGGGGCAGAGGGGCAGCGATGATCCTGCTGGCTGCTTTCACTGTGTGTTGTAGTGTCTTCTGGCAGGAGGCAGTGCAGCTTCCGTACCACACCGTGATGCAGCTGGTGAGGATGCTCTCAGCGGTGCCCTGGTAGAATGAGCACATAATGGGGGGTGGGACTCGTGCTCTCCTCAGTTTGTGGGGGAAATTATTTTCTGTAGTTTTAAATTCCTTGGATCAACTTGTGATCTTTAATTTGAATTTTAGATTCACAGTTCTAGCCATTTTTTCTTAACTTTTACAACACAAACTCACCTCTGCAGCAATCCTTTTATGGTTGCATTCTGAGAGAAGCTCCATTTATAAGTGGCCAACTGTCAAATATTTTATCACAGTGCAGTATCTCAAGTGGATTGCTCATGTGTGTGGGGCGAAAACACCAGTCTTACGAAAAAGGCTTTATTTGCATTGCCATCAAAGAAATATTCTAGAGATCCCTGGGTGAAGATCAGCAACCTGCTGGTTGCCGCATCTGAACAGGCAAAAAAGGTTATCCAGTCCAAGTTTGAGTTCTGCAGGATCATAAACATTCGTTTTGGCCTGCCCCCATAGTGACTAATGTCATCAATTGGGAGAATCAGCTGTACTGTACTGTAAGTCCTCCTGCGATCTTTGGTCTGTTGCTGGATGATTAAACCTGGACGATTGGGTCCCAGCTCCTTAACCCTCTTTTTTCCACATCAAAATGGTGTTTGTTTTAATGAAACTAGCCACTCTGCAAGTGGCTCTGTGTTTCCTGGCAAATGGGAGTGATCTGATAATTGACGGCTTTTACTCCCAATCACTTGGCTCCAGGGTGCCCAGATATGCATCCCAGAATCAAGTTTTGGATGTCCAATGAAAAGCTGCTACTGCTCACATGAGGAGAAAAAGTTTGCTGGCTTCAATGATGATAAGTTAGACCGGCGCCCCTAACTAGGAAGTGGTCTGTATTGCAAGCCTACATAGTGAAATGTTATTTAAAATTGCTGCTGCTACAGAAGCTTGCATATCAACTACAGATGGACATGCTATGTCTCTCATTTATTTTGCATATCACAATTGATTTATTTAGGAAATATTTTTGTCAATGAATATTTTAAGGGGGTGACACACTTGCACCCTCTATTGATGCACCGCCTCTGGCCGTCTGTCAAAATAATTCTCTAAGAACACGTGGCATCTTCTAGCAAGAAAGAATCTGGACTAAAGAGTTGGACAGAAGGCTCAGAAATCATAGCGGGGTTATAGGATTCATGCACCGACACATCAGATGGATTGGACATGCACTTAGAACAGGTCACCAAAGTGTCCCAAAAGTAACAACAGCAAGTAAGGAAAGCCTGAAAACCACACGAATGAGGGTTGTGACATCTGAGCTGAAGGAGATGACCCTCACACAAAAGCTTGAACTGGGGATTGACTGCCTCACCTCTTCTATGGAAATGAGAGGATTAAAGTTTCTAAATGTGTGTGGTTTTGATTTAGTTAAATAGTCCCTCGGGTGTGCACTTAGGCAAGGCTTCAACAAGGAGTTTGCTTGCACACCCCGTGTGTGCGTGGATTTTCTCTGACTGCTTTCTTGGGTTTCCTCCCTCCTCCTTCTTTAGAGTTAAATGCCCTTTGAGTGGGCAGTGAGATTGGAAACAATTTAAATTCAGAAACACACTAAAGAAACAAGGGGAAACCCCACAAGCTAAAGGACCTGTAAATTTACTCACACATAAACACACTCAGTCCTCTGCTTGTTTAACACAGTAATCTGATGTTTAAGGCTCGTAACATGGTCTAAAGCTCAGGTGTGGTATTTAGTCAATGTCAAAGGTTTGGTGAGATCAGCTCCCCACTTTGATGGCTCAGCAGGTCAGCGTGCTCCCAGTAAGGTTACGGAGCATGCAGTTGGTATTTCTCACTGTTAACAGAGCCCCAGAATGCAACCTCGACAATAACACTTCCCTTTGTTCATTTGCATGCGTTTGAGCTGGTAGTGCATTGCTGGCGTCAAGTGCTTGCCGAACAAACGGAAGGGCTTAACCTTCCGTAATGCTTTGGGATTGATGTATCTACTGGAGTTCTTGCTTTGTTGTTTGTTCGTACTGCTGGATTAGGCTAGTGTCTCTGCTGTTTGAGGCGGAGATGGATGCTGATGGGCCTGACCTTTCCAATGCGTGCTCCACCATGCATGCTACACAAGTAGAGAAAATGGTTGTCAGCAGCCAGTGTGTGCCGACAATATGTTTGTGTGCTCGCTGTAATCTCTGACTAAAACATCCGGAGCCTTCTCACAGAGAAAGCGGCAGAAGACAGACGAAAAGGGCATATTTGTGTTCTGCCACTATGTGTGCCAGAAAAAAAAAAATACTACAGGACAGAGCTTTGAACAACTGCATTGTATGATAGAGGTAGAGATGATAGAGAGAGAGGGAGAAAGGGAGAGAGATAGAGCATGCACTGACTGTAGTAAAATGTCAGCATGATAAATCCAACCTTTACAACCAGTCTCTGTTCGAAGCAAGCTTGTGTCCCAGAATTAATAATCAGATATATCAAATTGTTTTGGAATAATTAATTCGCCACAGAATGTCATATATCCCCACTGTGGGGTCTATAAATCCCACTTTTAAAAAAGTTATGGCTAATATATATACCCACTGCTGTCCTGTGAGATGACTTGGTGTGTGTGTGGGGGGGCTTTTTATTGGCAGAGAGGATGGGGCATGTTAAACGAGCCTCACCAGAGCATGCCAAGTGTCAGGTACACGTGAAAGAGAGATCAATCTCTCCGACCTGTGTCAAGACTCTGATAGATGAAAGGGAAAGGGGGAGGGGCTGTCATGTTTTACCTCAGAGACTGAACCCACCGGTTGTTGCTCCACAGTTCCCCAAATGCAGAATGTCTGATCCATGAAAACAAACTCAGCGGTGTCGTTAGCTTACCACTTTAATCCACTCTCCAGTACTTGGCTGATCAATGAACTCGTCAGTATTTTCTAAACATGTGCGTTAACGAATGCCTAATACAATACACTGCATTTTCTGCACATGTTAAAAAAGACTTAGTGGGGCAACCACTTAAAAAATTTAGAGCAGCCTCAAAGTAAATCACTTTAATGATTTGGTTTGAGCTGGCTCAGCAGAGGCTAAAATGTCTACTGTGCAGAAAACCTACTGGCTTTATGGTCACATGTCTTTTGATCGAGCTAAATTGTTTGTATCGACTAAGCTCTTGTAAATCTTCCCCATGCACTTATGTGGCTCTACACACAAATATGTTTCTGTGTTAAGTTGAAAGAAATCTGTTTCATTATAGATTAAACATCACATGTCTTTGCAGCCCAATTTGTTAGAGATTAGAGTAAACCTACTGTGACTGAAATACCATATAAGGCTTCAATAATTGAAATTACTTAAATGTCCTCCAGTGCCACTTAAACCTAAAGAGCCATATTATGATGATCTAGTCAACAGTCTATGGACCTCTTACACAATGTAGAGTGATGTACTTCCATATCCTGGACTCTGAGCAGTTCCAATTTCTGTTCTATTATATTTTCCCATTCCCTGGTGCTTTCTTGTCAATAATCCAGTTTTATCACTTTCACTTATCATTGTACACTAGTGGATTGCCCATAGAATGAAATTATTCCTGTCTGAAACAGGTATCCCAGTTAGACTTTACAGGCCCAAATGTAGGCTGTTTGAAAGTGCAATACAAAGAGGTGTAGCCTATATGTAGGCAATCACATGTTAGACTTTAACAAATATGAAAGAGACTGAACGGCACTAAGATTTATTTGATTGTGTGAATATTAATCACCACCCATCCATCTATCCATCTTCTACCACTTTTCCCAAGGTCCGGGTCACAGAGGCAGCAGTTCAAGCAGAGAAGCCCAGACTTCCCTCTCCCCAGCCACCTGCTTCAGCTCTTCAGAGAGGATACCAAGGCATTCCCAGACCAACTGGGACATATAAGGCACTTTTCTATGGGCCCCGGTCAGCCTCGGCCCAAGAACACGACTCCGGTCGGCACGGCTCCATGGTCCCTCGATTGATTTTCAACAGTACTGCAGCCTGGCCGCGGGTGGGTGGGATTTCTTAACAGCCAGGCGGCGCCTCACTCTGGTGACGTGAAGCGCGCGACCCAAACAAACATAACATGGCTGCTCTACAAGGCGACTCCTCGGTCTGTGGCTTTTTTCGCCGTAAATACCAAAAAGCACCGCCAGATAAGGGTACAGGCAGCGAGACTAAACACTCTGGAATAGTTCTGCAGCTTCTGGGAGAGCTGAAGACATGAGGATACAAACTAGGTCATAGGACGGTAAGCTAATGGTTGCTAATGCTAGTTTGCTGTAAGTACGTCGTGCTACACTGTAATGTCTGCAAGTTAGGTACTAAAATATGTATGCTGTGTGTGTGTTTCAGATGGCTCTGTTGTTGAGAAATTACCTCTTCAAATGGTCGTTCTGGCTCAGCAACGCCTCTCACTGTCATCAGCCTGTCACTGATGTCAACACAGCTTCACCAACGATCAGTGGTTATAGAGCTTAAGAATGTCTGTAGAAACGTTTATTTCCTGTACAAAAAATTGCTCTGATCTGCGTGAAAATCATGGAGAGACTGTTGAGACATCATGGACGTACCTGCTTCTGCAGCAGAGTCTGAGATGCTGTCATAGAAAAAAATGATCAGCTGACACAACTTGATCGCCAGATTAATAACTATATTAGC
This sequence comes from Pholidichthys leucotaenia, assembly GCA_020510985.1. Classification (NCBI taxonomy): domain Eukaryota; kingdom Metazoa; phylum Chordata; class Actinopteri; order Cichliformes; family Pholidichthyidae; genus Pholidichthys; species Pholidichthys leucotaenia. Next base: position 189,879,146 of record CM035837.1, on the reverse strand, counting down.
CACAAAATATCTATTCAAAAAGTAAACAGTACTGAGTTACGTATAATAAGATATATTTTATAGTTATGATGTATTATAGGCCAAAACAAACTTGATCTAGGATTAAAGGCAATTAGGTAAAATAGGTAAAAATAGGTAATGTTAATGAAGGCCTGTCTTTCTCTCTTTCTGTTTTTTTTTTTTTTTCTGGGGGGTTATTGCCTTCCCTCACTGATATCCTTGCTTTGTAATCACCCACATATACAGTATATGTATACATATATATTTTTTTCACCCTATTTATTTATCCTTTTTGGAGACTGATGTGATACTTGGAAGATCAGTATGTGTAGTACCATCTTGTATAAAGTCAAAAACTTTAATTACAAAAAGGCAATTAAAATAATGCAGTCATAAGGTTACATGGAAAATAATTAATTTCCTCGATACATGTACTGTAGAAATATATATTCTCTGCACCAACAATGTACTATACATGCATTCATGTAGTATTGCACTGGGAATTGCACTGACAATAAACCTGTGAAGTTTTTGCAGATGTCTCTTTTTTATATATCTGAAGGTTACCACCATGTGGCACAAATTAAATACTGAAAGATTGGAAAAGCTAAGAATAATCCAGCATTTTGAGAAATCACTTTTGGTTTGGTGTAAGTCTGTCAACAAAATTATGAGCCATATTATATTATATAATATATATATTATATAATATATAATATTATATTATGAACTATAAAGCAGTTTGTGTTAAAATGTTAAATCCCATTAAACCTAATCCGGGGGCTTCCAATCAGTTGTCATGGGGGGCCAAGACCCTGCAGGTTCTCTCTTCTACCCAGTCTCTTCAGCAGGTGTTCTCACTGATCAGTCAGTGGAAGAAGTTCAGTGGAATCTGCTGTTGAAGACACTGGTTGGAGGTAAAGACTGCAGGGTCTTGGCCCTCCATGGCACATGATTGGACACCCCCCCCCCCCCCGCCCAAACCCATTATGATGAAGAGCAGATGCTAATATGACCCAGAATTCCTCCATATACATCCAACAATACAGTCTTCAGTTAATAAAATAATTGTGTTGGTTACTTTTTTCTTAAAAATGAGCCATTATTTTCAAGGTCACCGATAAATCCTTTGTACAGTTGACTCTTTTCCCAACCGGTGTCTTAACAGACAAAATGGAAAATCATGATGCAAACACTTAAGTCACTAAATTCTTTATTACAATCAGCAGCAAATTCCAGATTATTCAGAATGTGCAAAATTCAAACTGTAAAAAAGAATAAAACTGGAATGGGTCACACACGGCTGCCACGCTCCCTCACTGAGAAGCAACCGGATCGGCCCCTGGTCCTGGTCCTGGTCCAGCAGATCTTCAGCCTGCATCTCTGTAAATAGTGAGGCAAGGTCCAGTTGGGGTGGACATTTTCCGTCTTGCATAGACAAAAGACAAATGGGTGGTGGTTAGTTAAAGCAAGTTTAACACATATTTGGGAAATACACTTGTTGCTAAAAGCCAGTGGTGGAATGTGAATTAATGAATGAATCTTAATTTCGGATTGATTAAAGGTAAAGATTAAAAGAAAATAGAATAATATAACAAAGGGGAAAAAATTTAACAAGGTCAAATTAAACAATAACTCCTCTGATTATACAGTTCAGCATAGGTTATCTGAAATGGATGATGGCTGAAGCTGCAGCTTATATTGCCCACCATATTTCATCCAAGAATTCAAAAGAAAAACAAAACAGGAGGGATGACAATTTGAATGTGACAATAAAGTACTTTGTTGTTGTATTTAACCACAGTTTTCATGTAGCTGCGCTTCGGTAGATTTTTCAAGGGCTGCGTTACATTAAAAATCATCTGCTTTTACTGTGGCCTCAGCAATCAGAATGAATACATTCACTTGAATGGAATCTAGTACTTTAACTGATGCTGTGAATCACTATGGAGTCACTCAGTCAAAATCTGAAGTTTTTATCCAAAAACACAAACCAGGACTTTTACCAGGATTAACATATTTCATCGTTTTGCTGTCACAAGCGAATATTTAGGAGAAAACAGCGCGATTCAGCAGTTAGCACTAGCAAAAAAAAAACGTTAGCTAAAAAACGTTAGCCAGCACAGAACAGCACACAATTTAATGCACAGGACCAAAGTGCAATACAAAACTCAAACCAGGACTTTACCCAGGATTAACATATTTCATCGTTTTGCTCTCACAAGCGAATATTTAGGAGAAAACATGCGCGATTCACCAGTTGGTACTTGCTAGCTAGCAAATTAAAAACGTTAGCTTTAAAACGTTAGCCAGCACAGAACAGCACTGTAATGGCTCAAAAAAAGTGAGCTTACCACCAATAGGATAAATAAGCAAGCAGATGCACATTATTACAAATCACTCACCATGATGGTTTTTGTCTACAGCTTGTCCATAGTGCGGTTTCTATATGCTGTGCAGCCATAGGTCCGGGTCACTCCTCACTGTGGATCTGCCACAAAGCAGAGAAAACTCTGCACCTCTTCATTGGACCACGGTGTAGAGTGCCGCAAAACCTACAACGCTGTCTGTATTAATATCATATTTACTCCGTGACAGTTAGTCCATGACAATATTGCAAATGGCGGTTATCAGAAGACGGGAAAGACGGTCGATTTCGTGACGTTATGACCTGACCAATCAGCGGCGACCAGTCTGTTGACGTCACATCTCAGCCCCAGGCCGGCCGTGATGGACCCTGCCCTAGATCAGGTACGAAAATAGTGCCTGCTAACCAGTGCTGGGGCTACTGGAAAATGCGCAAATGCAGGGACAGTGGGGCGGTGCTGGGGAAAGCGGGGCCCGTGGAAAAGTGCCTATAGTCTCTCCAATGAGTCCTGGATCGGCCCCGGGGTCTCCTCCCAGTGGGACATGCCCAAAACACCTCAAGCGGGAGGCATCCAGGAGGCATCCTGATCAGATGTCCAAACCACCTCAACTCTCTCCTTTCAGTGTGGAGGAGCAGCGGTTCTACTCTGAGCCTCTCCCGGTTGACTGACCTCCTCACCCTATCTCTAAGGGTGAGTCCATCAATCCTACGAAGAAAGCTCATTTCAGCCGCTGGTATCCGTGATCTCATTCTTTCGGTCATTACCCAAAGCTCGTGATCATAGGTGAGGGTAGGAACGTAGATTGACCAGTAAATCAACAGCTTTGCCTTAGAGCTCAGCAACTTATTCACCACAACGGATCGGTACAACATCTGCATCACTGCAGATGCTGCCCCAATCCATCTGTCAATCTCTCGCTCCATTCTCCCCTCACTCGTGAATAAGACCCTGAGATACTTAAACTCCTCCACTGGGGCAGGAAACTTGTCCTCATCCCGGAGAGGACAATCCACTTTTTTCCGGCTGAGGACCATGGACTCAGACTTGGAGGTGTTGATTCTCATCCCAGCCGCTTCACACTCAGTGGCAAACCATCCCAGTAAGACCTGTAGGTCAATCCTGGATGAAGCCAACAAGACAACATTATCTGCCAACAACAGAGGTGAGATCCTGTGGTCACCAAGCATGACACCCTCCGTTCCCTGGCTGTGCCTAGAAATCCTGTCCATAAAAATTATGAACAGGATCGGTGACAAAGGGCAGCCCTGGTGGAGTCCAGCTCTCACTGGGAATGAGTCCGACCGAGTGTTGGCAATACGAACCAAACTCTCACAGCGGTCATATAGAGACCGGATAGCTTGTAACAACAAGCCCGATACCCCATACTCCCGAAGCACCCCCCACAAAAAACCACTAATGACGTGACTGAATGCCTTCTCCAAGTCCACAAAACACATGTAAACTGGTTGGGCAAACTCCCACAAACCCTTGAGTATTCTTGAGAGGGTAAAGAGTTGGTCCTATGTGCCACGGCCACGACAAAAGCCACATTGCTCCTCCTGAATCCGAGGTTCGACCAACGGCCAGACTCTCCTCTCCAGTGCCTTGGCATAGACCTTCCCAGGGAGGCAGAGGAGTGTTAATGTGTTACAGAATACCTAATTATTGAAAATGAATGGGACATCCAGTATTAGCGACTGTTTAGGAACTTGTTTATTTGTTTGTGAGATTAATTACAATACTTGTGTGATCTTTTATGACTTATATCCATGATAACGTTGTATCCTTCACCATTATAATTATTTTATTTTATATCACATTGATATAGTGATGGAGTTAAGTGTAATATTGAATTTCTTCTGTCATCAAATCACTGTTTATCCCTCCTCCAATGTTTTTTTGTTTTTTTTGTTTTTTACCTTTGACTGCAGTCTGTACCATCAACTGTCCAGAGTTATACTGATAGATATGCCAAAATGTCAGAACACCGGAGGAGGTGGATCCAATCAGCTGATCGCCCGAAGCACAGAGCTCAGCTGCTTTCCATGATAAATCACACTTTGCTGTTGGCTGCGTCTCCCAGCAAAAGCACACTCCACGCATTATCTTGTTTTTTTTCCACTTTATTGAAAATAAAGTTTGCGTGCCTTTGAGTCAGGTTGTGAAAACTGTCATCTGACGTTCCTGACATGTCACATCAGCTGTTGTAGCTCTGCCAGGTTGGTCACGCCCCCGCCGTGGTCTTTGGAGGGGAGAATTATTTCGGTTGAACAGACATGATCTCTCACATACCTAGGATTCATGGATCAGGGAGCTACAGCAGTTTTACAATATGCAGAAGTTAGGACAAGCTATGCATAAGTTACACTATTGTTGTGCGTAAGTTGTGAATGTTGACAACATGCAAAGCATTTGTTGGTTTAAGTTACTTATAAGTTAAGGAAATATTCTATATATGTTACTAACATTGTTGGGAGTAATGCCACTACTTTTGCAGTAATGTGCTGTGTAACAAAATTACTGTTTAAAAATTCAGAAATGCGTTACAGCACAGGTGTCAAACTCATTCCATGGAGGGCCAAGACCCTGCAGATTTTACCTCCACCCAGTGGCTTCAACAGGTGTTTTCTCTGAATTTCCTCCCACTGATTGCTGATCAGTGAAAACACCTGCTGAAGAGACTGGGTGGAAGTAAAACCTGCAGGGTCTTGGCCCTCCATGGAATGAGTTTGACACCCCTGCGTTACAGTTACTGAAATTTGATCAGATGCGTTACTCACATTACTCGTTCTATTAATATGAATAGATATTTTTAGTGCAAATAAATACAAACTGACCCTACGTAGCTGACATAGTTGCCTAGTCCGCTTATTATAAGCGACTTTGGGCTTGTTTTTTTTCTAAAGTTGCTTGCAAATCTCATCAGTCACAGGTTGCGGGTTTTTGGGCTTGTTTTTAACCATGTAGTTGCTTATTTGAGCTTGCTTTCGTGACATCTCTCCCAGCTCCCCACAAAACACGAGCGCAATAATTAGTTTTTTTTACAGGACCCATCCACACCCCGTTTCCTGGCTACTGCACCTGCCCCACTGATCTCTATAGAGCAGGGGTCACCAACCTTTCTGAAACCAAGAGCTACTCCATGGGTATCGAGTCATGTGAAGGGCACCAACTTGACACACTCCTAAAATAACAAATTGTATATATATATATATATATATATATATATATATATATATATATATATATATATATATATATATATATATACGTATATATATGTATATATATATATATATATATATACACACATAAATAATCATCAGTAACTTTGAGTGGGTAACAGACAAGATCAATATTCAATACTTTATTTTTATTAATCTCAGCAATTGTTCAGATGATTACTTCTACATTTCATTAAAAAAGTCCAGTTTTCACCAGTCCCTTTTAACCATAAAAAACTAAACCCTTTTAATTCATGAACTATGTTGAACCATGTTTGAAAAAGTTATGCAACATTTAAGAAAAATCAACTTTCATATTAAATAAATCTTATCACATTTTTAACTGAACAAGTCTGCTGCAATTCTGCTCAAAATCTGTTACATTTAATAAACACACTTTTGTGTGTTCTTCTTCACTGGAGTTATATCCATACAGTTCTTGCCAAGAATCATGCTGGAGTAATAACCAGCACCGCGGCAGCAGTTTACCCTCGGCCGCGGGATCGCGGGGATCGTGGGTTTGATCCCTGCCCCCGGCCAACAGTGATCTGTGTGGAGTTTGCATGTTCTCCCCGTGTTTGCGTGGGTTTCCTCCCACATGCCAAAAACATGCAGGTTAAGGGGCGCTTGCGCACGCAGCAACCGGCAGCTGGTGGCTTGTCACCGGACTGCAGAACAAATCTACCTACGGGTACAAAAAAAAAAAAAAAAAGAGTGGGCAGCAGTTTCATGATGCGTATTGAAGTTTTTTTTTTTTCAAAAACTTTATTGAGAACAAGGTCCACATAGTGCCGCTTCGCCGTCGCCCCGCAAATGAAACACACGCAGCTTCCTTTCACGGTAGGAAAGCTTCCTCCCGCTCACTTTGAAAATGATAAATTTTCTGTCTTTTTTTTTTGGCCATGTTTTTGGGCTGGGGAAGCTGCGCTGCGTTCACCATCTTCACTGCCCACTAGCTTACTCTCCACAAGCGCGAAGGTTTTGTCATGCGCACAATACTGACCTTTGAACTAGGTCAGAGTTCACCTTAACTTTACGTATAATAAACATTTTCATTTTTTTTATTTTTAAGACATTGTCATTTTAAAATCTATATAAATGCAAGTGTGATTTTAAAAAATAGCGGCAGAAAAAATTACATCTTAGACGCAGCTTACTTGCGAGTTGTGCTATTTTTAGAACAGGCCTGCGGGCAACTCATGTGGTCCCTGCGGGCGACATGGTGCCCGCGGGCACCGTGTTGGTGACCCCTGCTATAGAGAAACTAGACGGATCATTGGCCGCCAGAAGTGAGGCCACCTGGCTGCCTAGTAGTACTTCCAAAACACTAGTACATCCAAATCGACAGCTGCTAAACACAATGTCAACTCAATTTCTATAGTTCACCGGTTGCGCAAGATTATAAGCCGTGTCTCCATACCAAGAAGTTCAAAATCTTAATTTTTGGGGAAGTTATTGAGGTAAAAGTGGCTGACCAGGGGCTGCACTTCTGGCAGCCAATGATCCATCCAGTTTTTCTACAGAGATCAGTGGCCTGCCCGACTCCACTCGGCTCTGTACTCGCTAATGGAGTGTGAGATATCCAGGTTTTTTATACAGATCAGTGCATATGGAACCTTAAATAGAAAAAAAAAAAAATCTCCTTTAAAATGAATGGTAAGAGCAAAATTATCTTTTGATCTCAATTTATTTATTTAGCGAATGCAAAGTCCTTAAGCCAAGCAGTTGCCTCCTGGTTTGCTGTATGGAGGGTGTGTAATCCTCCTTCCAGTCTTTGGAGCGGGCAAGCCTCTATGATGTGTTCCATAGTTTGCTCCTCTCCACATGCGCACAGTGGGCTAGGGCTACTGCCCCATCTGTGAAGGCTGGCCAAGCAGGGGCCATGTCCAGTCCTGAAGCGATTGAGTGTAGACCACTGTCTCCTTGGGAGGTTGGTGCCCGATCTCATGCCCGTTTTGATCTCAATCAAATTTTGCCATGAGTTACACATATGATGTTTGTCAATTTAAAAGATAATTTCCACATAATTAAAGTTGTTGGCTGTCGTATAATAACAGAATAATAGTTCTTGTTTCAATGACTGGGCAGCATGGTGGTGCAGTGGTTAGCACTGCTGCCTAACAGCTAGAAGGTTCTGGGTTCAAATCCCCAGGCTGGCAGGGGTAGGAACCTTTCTGTGTGGAGTTTACTCCAGGGGCTCCGGTTTCCTCCCACAATCCAAAGACATGCATGTTAGGTTAATTGGTTGTTCTAAATTGTCCCTAGATATCTGTCTCCTATAGGCCCTTAGAATAGAGGGTTAGTACTAGTGAAGCGCTTTGAGTGGTCTTTGAGACTAGAAAAGCGCTATATAAGTACAGGTACTTATAAGTACAGACTAGCAGACAACATCTCCTATCATTCCACATCACTAAACTGTAATCGTGTTTAGTGCTGTTACTTATGCAGAATGCACGTGTTTTCTTTTGATCAGTTTAAAAATCTAATTTATTCAAAGCTTTTATGTTGACTGTGTTACTACAAATTTGCTGTTGCTTATGCAGAATGCATATGTATTTTCCTTTAATTACAGTTTATAAAATTCCTCTATTCAATGCTGACTGTGTTTACAGTCAATTCACTGCAAAACAAAAATAAATCTATATATCGATATATGCTATCAAGCGGCCTCTCTTTTACACAGTATGGTAGGTTGCCTGTTGGGCTTTCTGGGGACTTGTTTCCATAGAGCTGGTTGCTTGTTTCTCTTGTGAAACTTGGCAACACTGGTAGCTGATGCAGCCGTTAGTCAAGAGCCTGTTCACTGCTACAGCCAGCAGCCACAAATGGAGCTTGCTCCTGCTGAAAAAGATGAAGTTACTTTGTTTTTGTGGAAAAAGACAGATTATTTTTCCTTTGTCGTTGTAAAGGACAAAAGCATATTTGTGGTCCCTGTGAGACCGACTGCAATCTTCAGAAGCACCTGAGAACAGCAACAAGATCCAACAAAGCTAGTGCTATGCTATGCTATGCTAACAACACAACTATCAACTCAGGCTTGATTTCAAGCAGAGGTAAACGACTGATTGCCAGATACGTCGTTACAGAATGAAGATCTGATAACATCTTTCCCATCAGACAGCTGAGACTATGATCCACTGAAGTTAAAACACATTTACTTGCTACCTGGATAAAGATTATTCAAAAATGGATTTGATCTCCAAAAGGAATTTAAGGGACTGGATCATGTCTCTGTCACAGCAGACATTTGGACTGTAGATCATGGACATTTTCTTTGGATCACTGCACATCGGATTAAAGGTGCAATATAAAGGATTCTGACCTCCTGGCCAGTAGGTGTCGTACGCACTGTTGACTCACTATAATCTTGTACCGGTTGCCAGGTAGAGATAAACAGCACTTCCTGGAGGCTAACATCAATATAGTGCAGACTGCTAACATCTCAGACCTTTGGTTATTATGATCCAGACAGTGTGTCAAACGAGGACTCTTGTGGTATAGAATCGTGAATTTTAACATCATCCTCTCTGATGCGCATCTCCGGTAAACCTTTTTCAAGTAACTACATCGTATAGTGTTATTGACAGTTATGCTAATGTAGCACAGTGGTGATCAAACTGGATAGCTCTCTAGTTTTGGCATCGTAAATATGACAACACTTCAGATCAGATTGTAAGGACTTTGCTGCTGTTAGTTGTTCTGTGGTTTTTGTAAATATGCTGAATCACACTTTTATGGTCTGTTTAAGTTCATCCGTTTTAGCTATGCATGCTTAAAAAAAGGCTGTTGTTATTAAGCTCCAGCAGTTATTTATGTCATTTCTAGTTAATTTTAGGTTGTAAATGTGTTTTGTTTTTATTGTTTTAAAATATATAAATAAATGTTGTGAAACGTTGGGTGCCTGAATTCATTTGTGCCCTTTCAGTTATTGTAGAAGGTGAACTCTATTGTTTATTCAGTGTGATAGATTCACAAAGTAATGCTTACCTCTCCTCTGCAAAACTAAAGTATTTTAAACCTTTTTATAATGTAGTGATAAACAAGAACCTAAAATACAATGTACATATTAGATATCTACATAACGTTGTAATCAATAATCCTTAGTGAAGTTGAACATAATTTATGGTGGAATAATAATCTTTTTTCAAATAATATTGTGTAAAAACAGAACTGCATCTCCAAAAATGAGCATATCACCATTCAGATCTATACCAAATAGCTCAGACATATTCATCCAAATTTCAAACCAAAAAAAAATAAATCTTAAAATGACTAAATTTATATGGGATTATTGTAAAATATGAAAGCTTTCCTTTTTAGATTTGAGTTATCTAAAAAAAATAACTTCACCACAATATTCAACTTTTGGAGGTGGATGAGAAGAAAGTAAAAGAAAATCAACCTCAGTTCAAGTGAGTCAACATATAACAAACAGGAATTTATTTGGGGGAAAATATTTATTAAAAAATAAACCGTCCAGATGCAGGGTCCATGGGTCAGACCTGGGAGCGCAATAGAGAAATGAACTAAATCAGCATTAGAACATTCTGGAAAGCTTTCGTTGTCCCCATAGTCAGTGTTGACCTTTGTTACTATAGTCAGGTACAATTTGTTGATGTAAAAAGGACAGTCTCTAAGAAAATGTCATCACAGACTAACGTCATTAAAACATGACAGTATGTAAACTACTAGACAGTTTTAGGACTTCAGCAGTGTTGCAAAGAGTTGGCTTGGTCTACATAATGTGAATGACAATATACTGTAGGTGAAGGAAAGACCAGGTACAGAAATGGAATTACTTTTTATGTGTGTGTTGTGGGAGGAGGGAGGAGACCCCAGGGCAGACCCAGGACACGTTAAAGAGACTATGTCTCCCAGCTGGTCTGAGAATGTCTTGGTGTCCTCTCTGAAGACCTGGAGGAGGTGGCTGGGGAGAGGGAAGTCTGGGCTTCTCTGATCAGACTGCTGCCTCCACAACCTGGACCACCAGAAAAGCCGTAGAAGATGGATGGATGGCTGTGTTGTATATTCATTCCTGCTGCAAGACTGGACCTGATTAAAGAAGAGGAACAACATTTTTTCTAATTCCAAAGGCAGGCATCACTCACGATCATAGGACTCGCTATGACATCATCAAAGATCAAAGGCAGGCATCATTGAATGCGTGGTGCCGTGCTTGCTTACACCTGCTTTCTATGGGCATGCAGAAATACTTGCTTATACTTGGTTTCTACGGGCATGCACAGGTATGCACGGGCATGCACAGGTATGCACTAGTTTTTTCTAATCCCACATTCTTGGAACACCAAGTGCACAGGCAGGTTGTGGTTTTAATAAAAATGAAAAGTCCAAGACATTTTAGCTGCCAAATTTTGACTATTGTTTTGAGAAGTTATTCAAAAAAAAGAAAGAAACAAATATCTGTTGCATCTACTTTTGGCAAAATAATCCATAAATATGATTGGTTTGGTTTGGTATACTGGTCCTGGGTGAAGGGTCAGACTAAGAACGATCCAACAGACTCTCATGATAAATTGTATATCAAGGATTCAGTGTACCCCGCCCGGTATGGGGTTACCGGGGCCCCACCCTGGAGCCAGGCCTGGGGGAGGGGCTCGAAGGCTAGCGTCTGGTGGCCAGGTTTCCACCCATGGGACCCGGCCGGGCTCAGCCCGAAGGAGTTACATGGGTCCGCCCTCCAGTAGGTTCACCACCTGCAGGAGGGATCATGGAGGTCCGGTGCTATGTGGATTAGGTGGCAGTCAAAGGCGGAGACCTTGGCGGACTGATCCCAAGCTTTCTAAACTGGCTTTTGGTACGTGGAATGTCACCTCTCTGGCGGGGAAGGAGCCTGAGCTGGTGTACGAGATTGAGCGATACCGGCTAGATTTAGTCGGCCTCACCTCAACACACAGCTCCGGTTCTGGAACCAGTCTCCTGGAGAGGGGCTGGAGCTTGGCCTTTTCTGGAGTTGCCCCGGGCGAGAGGCGACGAGCAGGGGTAGGTATTCTTGTATCGCCCCACCTTGCTGCCTCTATATTGGAGTTTTCCCCGGTGGACGAAAGGGTTGCTTCCCTGCGCCTTCGGGTTGGGAAACGGGTCCTGACCATCATTTGTGCCTATGCACCAAATGATGTTTCAGAGTACCCACCCTTTTTGGAGTCTGTGACTGGGGTGCTGGAGGGTGCTCCTCCTGGAGACTCCATTGTCCTACTGGGGGACTTCAATGCGCACGTGGGCAACGACAGTGAAACCTGGAGGGGGGTGATTGGGAGGAACGGCCTGCCCGATCTGAACCCGAGTGGTGTTCAGTTATTGGACTTCTGTGCTAACCACAGTCTGTCCATAACGAACACCATGTTCAAGCATAAGGGTGTCCATATGTGCACCTGGCACCAGGACACCCTAGGCCGCAGGTCGATGATCGATTTTGTTATCGTATCATCAGACCTGCGACCGTATGTCTTGGACACCCGAGTAAAGAGAGGTGCAGAGCTGTCAACTGATCACCACCTGGTGGTGAGTTGGATCCGATGGCAGGGGAGGAAGCCATTCAGACCTGGTAGACCCAAACGTATAGTGAGGGTGTGCTGGGAGCGTCTGGCTGAGGCCCCTGTCCGGGAGGTCTTCAACTCCCACCTCCGGAAGAACTTCAACCACATTCCGAGGGAGTCTGGAGACATGGAGTCTGAATGGGCCATGTTCTCCACCTCTGTTGTTGAAGCGGCGGCTCAGAGCTGCGGCCGCAAGGTGGTCGGTGCATCTCGTGGTGGCAACCCCCGAACCAAGTTGTGGACACCAGTGGTGAGGGGGGCCATTAAGCTGAAGAAGGAGTCCTATCAAGCTTGGTTGGCTTGTGGGACTCCCGAAGCAGCTGAGGTGTACCGGCAGGCCAAGCGGAGTGCAGCTCGGGTGGTTGCTGAAGCAAAAACCCGGGTATGGGAGGAGTTCGGTGAGGCCATGGAACAAGACTTTCGGTCGGCTTCAAAGAGATTCTGGCAAACTGTTCGGCGGCTCAGGAGGGGAAAGCAGCTCCCCGTCCACACTGTGTATGGTGCGGATGGGACACTGTTGACTTCAACTGGGGATATTGTCGGGCGGTGGAAGGAATACTTCGAGGATCTCCTCAATCCCACTGACACGCCTTCCACAGAGGAAGCAGGGTTTGGGGACGAGGGGGATGACTCGCCTATCACAGGGGCTGAGGTCGCCAAGGTGGTTAAAAATCTCCTTGGTGGCCAGGCCCCGGGGGTGGACGAGATTCGCCCCGAGTACCTCAAGGCCCTGGATGTTGTTGGGTTGTCATGGTTGACACGCCTCTGCAACATTGCGTGGCGGTCGGGGGCAGTGCCTTTGGCATGGCAAACCAGGGTGGTGGTTCCTCTCTTCAAAAAAGGGGACCGGAGGGTGTGCTCCAACTTTAGAGGGATCACACTCCTCAGCCTCCCTGGGAAGGTTTATGCCAAGGTACTGGAGAGGAGAGTCCGGCCGTTGGTCGAACCTCGGATTCAGGAGGAGCAATGTGGTTTTCGTCCTGGCCGTGGCACATCGGACCAGCTCTTTACCCTCTCGAGAATTCTTGAGGGTTCGTGGGAGTTTGCCCAACCAGTTTACATGTGTTTTGTGGACTTGGAGAAGGCATTTGACCGCGTCCCTCGTGGATTTTTGTGGGGGGTTCTTCGGGAGTATGGGGTATCGGGCTTGTTGTTACGAGCTATTCGGTCTCTGTACGACCGTTGTGAGAGTTTAGTTCGTATTGCCAACACTCGGTCGGAGTCATTCCCAGTGAGAGTTGGACTCCGCCAGGGCTGCCCTTTGTCACCGGTCCTGTTCATAATTTTTATGGACAGGATTTCTAGGCGCAGCCAGGGAATGGAGGGTGTCATGCTTGGTGACCACAGGATCTCATCTCTGTTGTTTGCAGATGATGTTGTCCTGTTGGCTTCATCCAGCAATGACCTACAGCTCTTGCTGGGACGGTTTGCCGCTGAGTGTGAAGCGGCTGGGATGAGAACCAGCACCTCCAAGTCCGAGTCCATGGTCCTCAGCCGGAAAAAGGTGGATTGTCCTCTCCGGGTTGGGGACAGGCTCCTGCCCCAAGTGGAGGAGTTTAAGTATCTTGGGGTCTTGTTCACGAGTGAGGGGAAAATGGAGCGAGAGATCGACAGACGGATTGGAGCAGCATCTGCAGTGATGCGGACGTTGTACCGGTCTGTTGTGGTGAAGAGGGAGCTTAGTTCTAAGGCAAAGCTGTCGATTTACCAGTCAATCTACGTTCCTACTCTCATCTATGGTCACGAGCTTTGGGTAATGACCGAAAGAACGAGATCGCGGATACAAGCGGCTGAAATGAGCTTTCTCCGTAGGATTGCTGGACTCACCCTCAGAGATAGGGTGAGGAGCTCAGTCATCCGGGAGAGGCTCAGAGTAGAACCGCTGCTCCTCCACATTGAAAGGAGTCAGTTGAGGTGGTATGGGCATCTGATTAGAATGCCTCCTGGACGCCTCCCACTTGAGGTGTTTCAGGCACGTCCCACTGGGAGGAGACCCCGGGGCAGACCCAGGACTCGGTGGAGAGACTATGTCTCCCAGCTGGTCTGGGAACGCCTTGGTATCCCCTCTGAAGAGCTGGAGCAGGTGGCTGGGGAGAGGGAAGTCTGGGCTTCTCTGCTTGAACTGCTGCCTCCGCAACCCGGACCTCCGGAAAAGCGGTAGAAGATGGATGGATGGATGGATGGATGATTGGTTTGACCAGGTTACTGACTAAATATTAAAAAAAAAAACACTCCTTAACATTTCAAAAACAGTTAAAAAAATCTCCTAAACAAACACATTTAAAAATTCTAAATAAAGGATTTGGCTTTATACATTACTGTGTGTAAAATATTTTGATAAGACTAAACTTACATTGGTGTGCCGCCGACTGTCTTCCTCACTGGATAATCCCTCTGGTGGTTGCTGTCCTGAGCTGCTAATGGAGTCCAGGCTTCATACGTGGGATGGAGGAGAAGCTGCTGCTGACATCATCAGAATGTGGTTTTTAAATGTTGATCTATGACAACACAGTCATATTAATAGTCCTTTTTGTGACTTTTTACATGTGAAACTGCATCATACTCACCTAAAGGTCAGATATTGATGAGGGCTTCAGAAGCTGTTGACCCTCTCTCCAGTCACTGTTTGGTGAAGCTCTTCTCTGCTGTATCATGATGACATTGTCCAAACACCCATCTGTGCTTATTCACCTCATGATGGAGGAAGTCCTTACAGAGGGTGAAAAATTTCTAAACAATGGTTTATTACTTGATAGTCAAAAATCTGACATAGATTTCTACATACATAATTACAGCTACTTCAGGGACTCAAGAAATCCCGTGGCCAATGCTGTACAGTAACATTAGTTACTAAGAAAATAAATTAAGACCTGTTTATTCTACTATTAGAACTTAAACTATTTTTAACCTCAATTTCCACCATGGTGATAAATAAAGTTTTACATTATGTTAATCTGTAACAACAATAAACAACTGTAACTTTTTTCACTGTACACCAAATAACTAGACTGAGCAGCTGCACATCAAAGCTAAGAATTTAAAAAAAATTTATGTAAAACATGACTGCTACACAATTAGTATGTGCTGTTACATTCATAGATGCAAATGTTGGTCATATCATGAACATACATGTCATCTTGGTAAGGAGCAGTTAGTGGGGTCTATTCCAAGCCAGATAGATAGATAGATAGACAGACTTTATTGATCCCAAACTGGGAAATTACAGTGTAACAGCAGCATAATAGTAGACAACCAAACGACAGAAACACACGCATGACAGACAAAGAGATAACCCATGGAAAGTAAAACTAACAGTACTATAAAAGCCTATATACATCATAGCTAAATAGATGGTGACCCATATAAACACATGAATCATAACCGCTGCACAATGCAGCACTATCAGGAGCAGAGTGAAATGTGAGGTGCCAGTTAGACTGTAAGGTGCAGTATGGCAGCATAGTCATGACCAGAATACAACATCATAGTGAGTTATTGTACAGTGAAATGGAATGTGGCAGGAAAGATTTCCTGTACCTGGCCGTTCTGCAGCGAAGCTGTAGTAGTCTACTGGAGAAAGTGCTCCACTGTCTCTCCAGTGTGTGGTGGAGGGGGTGTTCAGGATTGTCCATGATGGATTACAGTTTATTTAGTGTTCTCCTCTCCACCACAGTCTCAAAGGTCTCCAGCCTGAGACCAATTACAGATACAGCCCTCTTGATAATCTTGTCAAGTCTGTTGGTGTCACTGGCCCTGATACTGCTACCCCAACAGACAGCAGCAAAGAAGATGGCGCTGGTGACAATGGTCTGGTAGAAAAGCTCCAGCATCCTGCTGCACATGTTGAAGGATCTCAGCTTCCTCAAGAAGTAGAGTCTGCTCATCCCCTTCTTGTGCGCAGCATCGGTGTTGGATCTCCAGTCCAGCCCATTGCTGATCCTGACACCCAGATATTTGTAGTCCTCAACCACCCCCACATCCTCCCTTTTAATCTGCAGTGGCTGATATTGGCTGATATTATCATACACTCATAATTATATTGTGAACATGTCAGAAATAAAATTTAGTTGGTTCCATACACTTTAGACTGCTGCCCCCCCCCCCCCGCATCCCTAACCACCAGATTAGCAGCAGATGATGAATGAGCTAGTTAGCATCATAGCTATCACTGGTTAGCTTACCTGTCAGAAGAAAAAAGGTCACCTCTGCGTGACTATGAGACTCTTCAGCAGACATTAGCCATCAAAAGCAGAACCCATATTTATCCTGCTCCTTTGTCATGCCATAGTTGAGAACGATTGGGAAACGGACGTTTGCCTTGGGATTCAGGTATTTAGCTGAATAATTCACTACCTGTGCAGAGTTTGCATGTTCTCCCTGTGTCTGCGTGGGTTTACTCCGGGATTTCTCCAGTTTCCTCCCACATGCCGAAAAAAAACATGCAAGTTAGGTTAATTGGCATCAAACTGGGGATTCTAAATTGTCCTTAGGTATGACTGAAAGTGAATGGTTGTCTGTCTCTCTGTGTTGGCCCTGCGATGGACTGGCGATGTGTCCAGGGCGTACCCTGCCTCTCGCCCAAAGATGCTGGGATAGGCTCCAGCCCCCCCCCACCCCCACCCCCGCGACCCAAAAAGGATTAAACGGAAGAAGATGAATGAATGAATGAATGAATTCACTACCTGGCAACCCAACAACCCAAACCGAGACATGACACGTAACATCAAGCTAGCGATGCTATTGGCTGGGACATCCTCACTGGACTTCTGTGTTTGTCGTACTCCAGCTGCTGGATGTAAATATTTCTATTATTGTTGACCCGCCAAAAATTACAAAATATTTTTTTCATCAATATACTAATTTTTAGAAGAACATTAAGACTTACATTGTGCACATTTCTAAATGCTTTGTTGATGTATTATTTTTTTTAAAAATCTTTGTTTTCATGAAAATCTTCTATATTTCACCTTTAAATCCATCAAATTGATGGTAAGAAACATTTACAGCTTTATGCAGTGTTGCCAATTCACGCTTTTGGAGTGATTCTCACTCTTTTTCCCTCTCTCTCTCTCACTCCACAAACCCTATTTCTTACTCCAAAATGAGGAAATTACTAGCAATTTTGTGTTGATTTTCTTCAGATTTTTCCCACAATAAGAGCTCTCCAGGCAGGATAAAGCAGATGGAACAGGTTCTAAAAGTTCTGTCTGAAACAGTCTGTTTTCAGCCGGACATTAATAAGCCCATAATGTAATCCATTAATTAAATTATCTTGCTACGTGTGCAAGATGATTTAAGTATGGAGTAACGTGAAAGTTACTTTTCCAAGTAACTAGTTACTTTAATCATGCAGTAGTTGGTAAGTAACTCAGTTACTTTTGAAAAGAAGTAACTAGTAACTATAACTAGTTGCAATTTTTTAGTAACTTGCCCAACACATGTTATGTATATGTCCAAGTCATTATGGATATGCGATGCATACGGCCAAAAGTGAAAATTTCAGCGTATGCCAGCATTTTAGACCAATTTTTGTACGTTTGACAAACGCTGCCTAAATCGTCTAGGTGTTTAGGCAGCGTTTGCCAAATGTATGAAAAATTTGAAGACTCAGTTATGGGTAAGTTTTGTATAAGTTAAGAGCACACTGAAGATCGCTGAGAAACACTAGAAACAAACACATATTTGTTTTCCAGATTCACCTCATGGAGCCTTTAATGAAAACACGGTTATTGAGGCTGGTGAGACTCAGGGACCTTTTCTGGTCTAGCTGACCTGACAAACTTTGGTTCCAAGAGGACAATGAGCAATCTCATCAAGCTTTATATTTCCAAGGGGAGAGGGAGAGGGGAAGGCAAATTTCATTTTGTGCCTAAGGCACCAAGTGATCTACGACCACCCCTGTGGACAGATAATTTTTTTGTAAGTATGAAGTCACAGTGTCAACTACTCCACCAGAAAACTATGACCCAAAATGCCCCCCCCCACACACACACACACACTGAGTCCAGATCTAAACTTTGAAACAAATCGAAGATAGGCAAGTCCTACAAATTCCATGCCAGTATTACTTTTAATAATCCCTAAACAGCCACCAAACAGAACCAATTACAACTTTTCTTGATGGGTTTAATTATTCCTCTGATATAAATGTATTCATTTCTGTAACATGTTTTACACCGTGATTAATGCAGGTTGCAGAGCTATGTTGGCTCATCACAGTTTGAGAGGTGTTCACAGCGCTGCACAGCAGGGCGGCAAAGACTGATGGCTTTCATTGAGATAAAGGTAATCTTATTATATTGCCATTAATAAAACATCACTCATTAAGTGGTGTAATAAAGCTTCCATCAGTGCTGTTGACTGCAGCTGACACAAAATCAATACACGCAGGGGGAATCCAAACTTCAGAGGACATTCTCTCTCAATTGTAACCTTTTTGCTAAAATTCAATAGCACTTCTAAGTCAGTCTCTGTCTCTTATGTGTTTCATTGTAAAAAACTTTGAATTTCCGCCTGAGAGCATCAAGTTGTGCCAGTTCTTTCACAGAAAATCTGCACTCACCGACTTCTTTGTGTAGTTTCAATGTAGGAACAGGAGCTTAGTTTAAACATCTGAGTTCAGTCTCTTCAGGAAGCCTTTTAAAGGTGATTGTTTCCTGCTGCACATAAAGTGGTAAATGCAGCTCACTGAATTGCAAGAGAATATATAGGAGTGGATGAGCTTATCATGAGTCAAAAGAGAACATTTCAGAAAAATACTGTGGCTGGATAAGAAGACAAATTAAACGTTAACCTGTTTTACTGCTCAACATGTTCATTTGCCTTTCTTTTTTTCTCTCCTTTTTCTGAGTGGATGATGAAGGGGAAAACTATACAATTTAACTCAATCTCGAAAATATGTTTGTGCTAGATGGGAGAGAATTTCCAAGTAGCTGGAGGGAATTTGAATTGAAGGTAATTTTATGGTTGACATAGCAATTTTGGGCCAGCTAGTGCTTGGGTTGAAGGTGACGGAGGCTTGGAGACAGAGAAAAACACTTGGGTTCCCATGTGTACATGTATGCACATTAAGCACAATAGCGTAGGGCAATAATGCATTGGTGGATGTATTCCTTGTTAATATAGGGTGCTGGTAAGCTCAATTGTGTCTGTGTCAAAAGCCTCTAGATTCAAGGAAATTTTAAGATTACACTTAATCTCGCAGTAATGCGCTTTTTTATGTCAGCCTCGCAGTGGATGCCACGCTTTCATTGTCTGCACTGAATAGATGACAAGATTAAGCCACATAAATGAAAGCCACAGGAAGTGATGTCAGAAGCGATAAGCAATAACAAGGACCGCGTCAGACACCGAGAGCGGCATAATTTGTGTCTCCATCTTTAGAAATGAATGTCTTCCTTTTTGTCCCTGCTCTCTTCCCATAGCATCTCTTATCTTACACCAATAATTAAACCCACAAGGGAGTATTTTATGATGGACATATAAACCTATTTAAAATAGAATTAAAGATGCTATCACGTTGACTAGAATAATGAAATGCTTTGGGGACTTATAATCACTAGTCTGCTCTCTCCTGCTTTCTCCGCCTGAATTAAAAGGAAACAAGCCCTCCATGCTCCATGCTCCATGCCAAGATTACACAAACCATTTGACTTGCTGCTCCTGGGAACTTTGGTGTCTATGGCCAGAGCAATGAAAGATGAATGTCTAATCAGCACCGTATTCATCATCCATTTATGCATAAGAAAGGCCCACTCCCCAGGAATATGGACTCTGAATCTTTTAATAGCATTGTGCCATAGATGCTCTTTAATATTTTTTCTGGTTTGTTTATTTATTTATTTTGGGTAAATTTTCCAAAAGCTAATGACAGAGTAATTTTGTAGTTACTCACCCAGATCAGTTCATGAAGGAGATTATGAATCCAGGCACAAAACCAGTATCACAAAGTCTCTGTTTAAAGATAAGATAAGATAAGATAAGATAAGATAAGATAAGATAAAACAAGCCTTTATTAGTCCCAGAATGGGGAAATTCCAGGATTACAGCAGTAAAGGGGCAGCAGCACTCATAGCAATAGCTTATAAGATAATAAGACCTGGTTAGCCAAAGCAGTAGATCAATTCAATTCAACTCAATTCAATTCAACTTTATTTATATAGCACCATTTCACAACAACAGTCGTCTCATAGCACTATCAACTGTAGGGGGAACCCCCACAGTTGCAGAAAGACCCCAGCAATCAGGCGATCCCCTGTGAGCAAGCACTTGGCGACGGTGGAGAGGAAAAACTCCCTTTTAACAGGAAGAAACCTCCAGCAGAACCAGGCTCAGGGAGGGGCAGTCATCTGCTGTGACTGGCTGGGGGGTGAGGGGATAGAGAAGAAGAAAAGAACAGACATGTAGAGAGCAAACAGCACGATGGGGACTCAATCTATGGGTGAGAACAAACAAATGTTAATGACCAGCAAAAAAAAAAAAAAATATTTCATTGAGAGTGAGGAAAGGAGTGAGGCCCAGTGCATTACTGGAGGTCCCCCGGCTGACTAAACCTATTAGCAGCATAACTAAGGGAGGGTTCAGAAACACATGATCCCTCCCTAATTGTAGGCTATATCAAAAAGGTAGGTTTTAGCCCTATTCTTAAAAACAGAGATCGAGTCTGACTCCCGAATCCAGATTGGCAGCTGATTCCACAGGAGAGGAGCTTGATACACAGAATGTACACAGATATACAGTGCAGGAGCATTGCAGCTAGAGGGAATAAACAGCATTACGATTTGTTAAATTACCCTACAGAATATGAATATGTACCCAGACAGTATATTTCGCATTTGAATCAAGTGTTGTTGCCACCCTCAGTACTGATTGTTATTGTTCTAGTTGTGTATTGGAGGGGACGATTTCTATTGAGAAAAGTTGTTACGTTTAGTACATTTACTATGACCTTTACGAGCAGACCTGGTTAGGTTATAAAGTCTGACAGCTGTAGGTAGGAAGGACCTGCGGAACCCCTCCGTCATGCACCTAGGATGGCACAGCCTACCGCTAAATGAGCTCCTCAGTGCATTCAGTGTGTCCTGCATGGGATGGGACTCGGACTCCAACAGAGACTACAGCTTAGCCACCATCCTCCTCTCTCTTATCTCTTCCACTGGGTCAAGGCATCGCCCCAGAACAGAGCTGACTTTTTTGATCAGCCTGTTCAGTCTCTTCCTGTCAGCTGCCATGATGCCGTTGCCCCAGCAGACTACTTCAAATGTGATGGCTGATGCCACCACCAAATCGTAGAAGGTCTTCAGGAGTGCCCCTTGCACTCCAAAAGACCCGAGTCTCCTCAGGAGAAACAGCCTGCACTACCCCTTCTTGTAGAGCGTGTTGGTGTTGTGTGACCAGTCCAGTTTATTGTTCAGATGAACACCCAGATACTTGTAAGATGTCACCATCTCAATGTTAGTTCCCTGGATGTTTATTGGTGCTGTGGGGGGCTGTCCTTGCCTGTGGCAGTCCACCACCAGTTCCTTTGTTTTCCTTGCACTGATCTGGAGGCAGTTCCGTAGGCACCAGTCCATGAAGTCCTGGATAAGTTCTTGGTACTCAGCCCCATCAAAGATGAGTCCGACAGTCGCAGAGTCATCAGAGAACTTCGGTAGATGGTCATGTGGTGTGTTGTGTGAAAAGTAAGCAGTGTAGAGGGTAAACAAGAAGGGAGCAAGAACTCTACCCTGGGGGGGGGGCCCGTACTGCAGATGATGGTGTTAGACACACAGTCCTGGGTTCTCACAAACTGTGGTCGGTTTGTGAGGTAGTCCAGGATCCACGATGACAGATGCTGATCCACCCCTGCGCACAGTAGCTTGTCCCTCAGGATCACTGGTTGGATGGTGTTGAAAGCACTGGAGAAATCAAAGAACATGATCCTCACGGTGCTCCCAGGGTTCTCCAGGTGGGACAGGGAAGGATGTAGGAGGGAGATCACTGCATCCTCCACCCCAATGCCATGTTGGTAGGCAAACAGTGGCACGTGTATTTTACAACTAGTGTACAGTGGCAGACCGTGTATTTTACAACTAGTCCTTCACTGGTGATCTACCCAATTTAAGTGCCATTCATACCAAGCACCATAAAAATAGCCTATAGGGCCGTCCACACAAAGCATGTTAAAAAATGTTACCTTTTTGTTGTGGAGCTCCATTTCCCTGCACACTTGTTCACTGAGCTGCAGATCCACTCTTGTTTCCCCAAAGGTTTAAAAGCACTGTTGGTTGTAAGCGTCTGGCTGGCGGCTATGCTTTGCTGTCTCACTGCTGCCTTGGTTAGACAGCTCAAGTTTACAAACCCTGTCTGGCTCCAAGTATCTCCTCCATCAGTTGCAAACAACAGGCATTCCCAGCAAGATAATTTGCAGCACTCCTTGGAGCCTGGAATCCAAGGATATCAGTCGTTGCTAATATGGAAGTGACGGACAAATCCTTTCCCCGGCTGAGACGAGCCTGCTAGCTTCTGGGTTGGCTGACCTCTCTTTACAATGACCAGCTTTTCTTGAAAAGTCCGTCTGAAAAATTGATTTTTAAAAATATTAGCAACCAAATCATTTTTCTCTCCCCTGTCAGCCATTGTGAGTGGAAAAACAGCTATTATATTCAAACAGATACAGTATATCATAGCTGCTTTAGCAAGTCCTTGCACTGGCGTTTTGCTAGCTAGGATCCTCTGCATTATGGGTGGAGGACTCTAACCATTCAATCAAAAGACGTAAACGTGTTGACATTCTCAAATGCCTTCTATACGTACCCCTGGACGTATAGAAGACATCTGATTGGTTAAAGCAGCAGGGTAAGTTTAACAGTTAATTTAACTGACAGAGTGCAGTGTTAATTCCTGAAGGCCCAAGGAAGATTTGCTTGACCCTGGCAATACAGATGTACGGTCTGATGGCTGAAATATGATTGGACAAAAAACTCTAACATGCATTACACTACTGGAAGGAGTGCAACCAAGAGAAAAGCTACAAAATGAAGAGAATCGACTATTGGGAATAATTTAATACACCCTCATGGAATAAATGTAAGAATGTAGGTTGTAAATATAATTCTGATAGTGTTTAGGCCAGCAGAGAAGGCTTTGATGGCCCTGAGGGTCCACCACTGCTTTTTTACAGTGTAAATTCAGGGTGACTCTCCCAACCTCACACCATCTTACTTCCATCTCTTTCCAACCATGAAGTCATTTTTGAAGGGCAAGCACTTCCACTATGACGAATTGCTGATTTCCAATGTGAAGTCATGGCCTCTGAGGCAACCTGCAGACTTCTACAGTTGAGGTCTCCTCAGTTGCATAAAGTGATGGGAGAAGCATGTGATCCTTGGTGGTACCTGTGTAGAGAAAGACTAATAACTGTGCCAAGTTTGCTTCCTCTCAGTCCATGGGAAATGAGTCAGAGCAGCCCTCATATCTACAGCCTTTAAAAAAAATCTTTCTACATCTTGCATAATCAGACCTCTCCATCCAGGTGTATTACTCACACTGGATCATAGTAACCCTTCATGAAACTCAGGTAAGGCTCTGTTCCATTAACTTCTCTTAATGCTAATGACAGAGGGTTCCTCTCTGATGCACAATAATGCAGTGGCGGCAGAGTGTGGGAGGAGTGTGCTATAGAGATAACCACTATCTCATTAACGGCAGCACATGCAGCTTTCCTGCTCATCCAGCCAGAGCTAAAAAAAAAAAAAAAAAAAAGTTGCGATGAACTCACATAAACATTAAAGACTAAAATAGGATCAGTTGGAGCTAATGAGTCGAGTGACCTTTGGCTTTCATCTTCTACAAAGGAGATGCAACTTAAGCAGGTTTTTTTCTTTTAGACAGGAAAGGTTTATTAATCTGTTTATAGTACATCCAAGGAAATGCCAATAAAATATTGCAGAATTAAAAGAAAAAGTATACGTTTACATACAGTCAATTACGCTTCCACAGGCGCATTGAGATATCAACTAATCTGGTCAGTTGGCTCCCCTGACTGTCTTCTCCCTCACTGAAGCAATTTGCCCTGTTTCTGGGCTTCACGTTTCCCCATATTACCGCCATGATTAAAAACTCATTTGAGCTGTAATTCCACCGTTAAGCACCTTTTCCTTTCACGTGTTAGCTTCTTATAATCCTCCCTGTGACATATATGACCCTGCTTTTCATAAGGCATTCCCACCTACCGTACCACCAAGTCTTTTAATTAAAAGCAGAAAAAAATGCACTAGCTTTATAAGACAAATCTAACTCAAGGTGAGAAATGTGTCCTTTTAGAAGTGCTGCAATTTCTATTCTGTTTAATTTCATATAACATACGGTCATGTTTGATGCTTAGCAAAACAGGCATCTCACATTCACATCAGCAGATGAGGAGTTAACACCATTAGGGACATTAAATGATGTGCTGCACTTATGCACTCAAGGACTGAGTCATCAAATATTCATGGAAACCAGTCTGCACTGGTGTTCTTTTAAACACTTTCTTCAAGCAGACGCTTTCCCCTCTTTGCTGGTTCATAATTCAGGTTGAGGTTGGGTGACTCTCATCCTCGAGGCCCCGGTGAACACTGTTGACATTAAAAACTCTGAAGTTTACTTTGGGTTTAATAGCACACTCTGTGCTGGTGGGAATGCAAAAGTTGGCAGGCTCCACCTGCAGCTCCGGCACAGCCTCTGCTAGACAGAGCTATCAATATCTTCGACTTCTTTCACCATCGGATATGTTGTTTATTGTCAAGTCTGGAACATCGCTGGATCTCTCCCTTGTATGTCTGCACTTGAAGATTCATTGAACTCACAGAGGCAGTGTGAAGTGTATCGGATCATCACAGGAGCCTGAGAGACTATGGTGGTGACCTTGGGAAGACACTGGATCTTATTTCTTACCTGGTGTCAAAGAAGGGGCATGTGTGGTGGTGGTGGTGGGCTGTGTTAAATGTGTGAATGTCAAGGAGATGAGCTTGAGGTTGGGGCTGACGCTAGACGCAAGCAATGAGGGGGAGAGTTAGTGGTCCGATAGAGTACAGCTGCTCCATTCTTCAGACGTCTTGGAGATTTATAATTCGAATGCAAGCTCTGCTAGCTGCAGTATTGATCCCACTTATGGTCTATAGGTAACACATGGCCACTCTGCACATGAATCATACATCACTGCATTGAAAGATGGAACAACTGCCATCTCCCATAACAGAGCAGTCAGGTCATTTTTAGCCTGCAGTATGGAAAATGAGCCACTTTATGAGCAATGGCAGTCACTCTGAGGTCTTCGGAGAAAGGGTTTTGCAAATCTATTTTTGAGATGTTTACAGAAAATGGTGCAATGGGTCAGTCTTTGCCAGAGAAAAGGATTGGATATAACTTTTCTGTGTAAATACTGGAAACAGAATCCACACACTCTAATAAAAAGCTCCCTATGCATTTATTATATGCACCTATGCATATGTTGTTTGCTGCTGTGATGCCCAATTGATAATGTCTGACAAAGGTCTGCTAGACCCTGGTTTCATCTCCAGTACAATCAGATGGAAAAGTTTACTCTTGCACCAATTAATGATTGATAATAAAAAAGGATCAGCAAAAAACATCAGTATGCATTGAAAATTTACCAGTGGTGGAACAATTATGCATGGTCATGCAGACATATTGATCTGTTGGTAGAGTTCACCAGCAATGACCTGCATGATTTGAGGAATATAATTAAATATGCATTATTACAGACCTTTCCAATGATGCTTGTGGATGTGGAAACATTTGGAAAATGTCAGGATATCTATAAGGGTAATGAACTCTTATCTTGTTTTAACACACTTGGAGGAACAAAACCAGCTAAGTGAGGCTCTCTTCGTTCTCTGCATGTGTAACATTAATTCTGTTCAATTCAATTCAATTCAGCTTTATTTATATAGCGCCATATCACAACAGAAGTCATTTTATAGCACTTTCAAAAGTAGGGAAAACCCCACAATTGCAGAAAGACCCAGCAATCAGATGATCCCCTGTGAGCAAGCACTTAGTGACGGTGGAGAGGAAAAACTCCCTTTTAACAGGAAGAAACCTCTTGCAGAACCAGGCTCAGGGAGGGGCAGTCATCTGCTACGACTGGCTGGGGGTGAGGGGATAGAGAAGAAGAAAAGGGCAAACATAAAGAGAGCAAACATTAACGGTGAGAAGCCAAGTACATTACTGGAGGTCACCAGCAGTCTGAATCTATTAACAGCAAAACAAAAGGGGGGTTAAGAGACACAAGATCCCTCCCTAATCGTACGCTATATTGAAAAGGAAGGTTTTTACCCTATTCTTAAAAACAGAGATCGAGTCTGACTCCCGGACCCAGATTGGTAACTGGTTCCACAGGAAAGCAGCTTGATAGCAGAAGGCTCTGCTCCATTGTACTTTTGTTGATTCTGGGTATTACAAGTAATCCAGCATTTTGGGAGCATAGTGCTCTGTTAGGATGATAAGGTAATATCTGATCTTTTATATATAAGGAGGCCTGATTATTAAGAGCTTTGTAAGTGAGAAGAAGGATTTTAAACTTAATTTTTAACTCTATGGGAAGCCAATGGAGGGAGGCCAGAACCGGAGAGATATGATCTCTCTTTCTGGAACAGTTAAAACTCTTGCAGCAGCATTTTGGATCAACTGAAGACTTTTTAAAGATATTTTAGGACAACCTGATAATAACGAGTTACAATAATCTAATCTAGAGCTAACAAAAGCGTGGATCAGTTTCTCAGCATCATTCAGAGGCAAGATACACCTAATCTTGGCAATATTGCGCAGATGATAGAAGGCAGTCTTAGAAACAAATTACTATGTTGATGCAGCATAGCGTCTTAATATGAGATTTTTTTATGAGTGATAACGCAAATCCCCAATATCGGGGACTTCAGGGCCCCAGAAGTTAATGTTTGCGGTTGTGTGTGTTTGTGTGTGTGTGAGTGGGGGGTAAGTTTGTAATTAAAATGAAATTGTGGATGGAATAAAAAGCCATTCAGTGTTTTATATGAAAGTTAAAATTATGGCTAACAATGCTTTAACCCCTTGATGACGATTGTTGCAAATTCACCTCAAACCGCTTCCAGTCTGAATGAAGCCGATGGCGTATGTATTCCACTAATTCTGGTTGATGCATATTAACTTACACACGAGTAACAGTTTCTCCTCATGTGACACAGCAACGATTTTTCATAAACATGTTAGGTTAATTGGCATCAAACTGGGGATTATAAATTGTCCTTAGGTATGAATGTGAGAGTGAATGGTTGTCTGTCTCTCTGTGTTGGCCCTGCGATGGACTGGTGATCTGTCCAGGGTGTACCCTGCCTCTCGCCCAAAGATGCTGGGATAGGCTCCAGCCCCCCCGCGACCTGAAAAGGATTAAGCGGAAGAAGATGGATGGATGGATGGATGGATGGATGTTATTGTTGAATTTCAAAGCCCTGTTTCAGCAATAGCAGGTTCAATAAAATAATCAACATACCTGAGACTAGGAAATTTGTTTAGTTATTATTATGTCCAATTATGCCTAATGTCGCTATTTTGCATCATAGCTAAATTTATATCTATTATATGTGTTATATTCAAATTAACAAATTCCATTTAATTTGACATCTGCTCGACAGCAAAAACACAAAAGTTATATTTTTTTATAAAATTGCAAGCATATTTAGGCTTTAAGTGGTTAATTATAGATTTTACAAATCTGTCCATTAAAATAACAGAAAATTCCAGTGCATGCTGAGAGTTTCCTCGTGTGTGTGTGTCAGTATGTGCATGCCAACCATTTTAAAATATGCCACTTACAAACAGTGATTGATAATGCACTACTGAATTTAGATGTGTTTTTTTGTTGATCAGAAAGGCATTTTCAGACCACAATATGCACCATGATTGCAATGCACTGAGATGGTGCTGATGCTGCACCCACGTTAAATAAGTCCCCTCCTTGCACCATAAAGTGTGTGTCCCGTCAACTGGCAATTTAGACGGCAAATGTGCAAAGTGTGACATATGGACAATGCACTGTGAGAGACTAACAGAACCACTTGTGCAAGGGGCAAAAGGGCAGCGCAAATGCACACTTGAAATTGCTGTAACAAGGCCCAGTGTTGAACTGCCGGGTCAAGGCATTGAGAAGAAGGCATTGGAGCACTAAAGGTTAAAACCCACAAAAACACCCTTCTGCACAATATGAGGTCAAGTAAATGTGATAGCTTACACTGGAATAACTTAACAACAAGTAAGCAATAAGCTTCATTAAATTAAGCTGCACTGACATTTTTTTACAGTGTGTCAAGGTCACAGTAGGTGCAGGGAGTGTCGGGCTGGTGAAAATAAATGAGATAGGGATGAAGTTAAAATAAGAGCATTATACAGCCTATGGCAGAAATTTCTGAATATGTAATTATTAATAAGAATGAGTTTTTACCCCTCATCCTCTAAAAGTCTGATGAGGTATTTTCGTCACACCACAGATGGGTACAGATGGGCAGCGGTGGCGCAATAAGAGAAAGAAATGAGTATAGGCTTTTCAAATCAATACCATAGTTGTAGCTATGAAAAATCTCAGATGAGTTTGAATGTGGGGTCAGAGGTATTTTTTTCCCCTAAATCTTGTAAATGGGATAACATGAGAAGGAAATAATCTAGGTTTTTCATACTCATACTATAGATATACTGTATCTATGAAAAATCTCAGTCAAGTTTGAATTTGGGTGACCTTGACATCAAAGTCAAAGGTCAAATTTTCCATAACTCTTGTAAACATGATAACTCCAGAAGGAAATAAGGGAGGCGTTTGATACTGACTCCATAGGACTCTCTCAATTCAATTCAGTTCAGTTTAATTCAGTTTATTTTATTGGCATGGGAAACATACCTTTACATTGCCAAAGCAAGTGTGACATAAAACAAATGCACATACAGTTAAATATATTCTGCTGTTGGTGGAATTGTTGGCACAATTGTTGGCACCTCCTGAAATTGTTGGCAGAATTTCAGGAGTAACTACTTGGGCCAACCACCTGGATCTGCTGTCTGGCACGAGGCCCAGGCTTCCACCACTGGCATGCCCTGGCTTCCACCACCACCATCAGGCCCAGGCTTCTACCACCACCGGGCCCAGGCTTCTACCACCACCTGCTATTGAGGTTACATCTCCAACCATCCAGCAGCGGGCTAACCAGCAGGCCACATCACCAGCCATCTCTTCCATCCCTTGATGTCTGTTGATGAATTTTCTGCTCATTATTTTTCCATTGGAGCAGCAGTATGTAAGATTTTCATTCTGGGATGATGTTTCCGAAATTGTTCTGATGCATCAACCTTTGATCAGGATTTGCTAGTGAGTTTGTAGTGATGTTATGCTCGACACCGCCCACTCGACACTGATTTGAGCAATATAACATGGAAGTGTTGCGAGCAGAGTGCCGAGCACTGTGTCAACATGGCCACAGTCAACGAGGCCTCGTTGTCACATCACGTGATTTGAGACCTAGTGAGAAATTTGAGAGAGCTGGGCATTGTATATGTCAATAATGAAGGATTTAAACGGGGTCTGATTCACAACTCAAACTGAGGGTTTTTTGAGAGGAGGAGATTTGTTATCATCATTGCATTTGCTATTTGAGTAGAAGTAAGGGACAGTATTACACAAGTTAGAATTAGGTTTAGTAACATTAAACAACACATTACATGTACTAAATATTACATGTAGATACATTAGTGATGGTGAAACTGAGGCCTTATAAAACAATGAACAACCTTGAGACAATTGCTTCATGATTGACACAGTGTTATGAAACATTTCATAAAGAGTGCCATCTGCTGACTGAATGTCAGAACTGCATCTGGGTAGAAAACCGGAAAAAAATCTCAATACTTTTTTAAATTTTATTTATTTATTTTTTTTTTGGAGCATTTGCCCATCCGAGGTCTATTCAAAATTGGATGGCAGGAACAAACAATCCAAAGGAACCAACCAAAAAAAAAAAACTAATTCAAATAGAACCCTCTCAAATTTCCCATGAGCCCTCAAGTTATGTGATGTGACCAACATAACAATGCTTTGCTTGCTACAGTCATGTGACTGTGGGAGTGCTGAAACAGCACTCGATGCACTGCTCATGATGCAAAAAAAAAAAATTGCAAGGGACATTGGACAACTCCAATTACTATAATAAAAAAGACTATCAGAGAATTGTTGTGCTCTTTACTCTCTCTTTCTCTCTCTTTTAATATCCCCCTTTTTTTCTTGTTAATTGGAATGTGAAGTTTGACGGATTGTTTGTACATTTTTGTGAAAGTTCTGATTTTGTAACTCTTTTATAACTTTTATCCTCATCGAGAGTTTGTATGTTGTATTTTGTTCTATTAAATTTAAAAAAAAAAACTGCTCATGACACTTTCACTTTGTATTGCGCTAATCAATATTGAGTGGGCGGTGTCGAGCGTAACATCACTACCCTTACCCCTATGGCTGCACATGGCCAAAGCGGCTGTAGAGTGTAGCTGTCTTACCGGCCACTGTTGAAATTCACCAGCCATTGGCTGGTGTTAATGTCAAGCCTTGCATACTCTCTCTCTCTCTCATATATATATATATATATATATGTGTGTGTGTGTGTGTGTGTGTGTGTGTGTGTGTGTGTGTGTATATATACTGTATATATATATATATATATATATATACAGTATATATATATATATATATATCAGAGGTTTTATTCACTGAAAATTGTCCTTCCACAGAATTTTTCCAGCAATGACTACAAATTCTGAAAGCTGTCTATCATTTTTTTATTTTTATTTTTATTTTATTTGACAGATTATATGGAGGGTGATCTAATTAAAGTCAATTAAAATGATAGATAACTGATTGACAGAATTTTTACAAGCCTGTCTGAGAAAATGACATAACAAAAAGTGTAGTGCAACCTATGATATAGAGTATTGCCCTTTTTCAGGTTTTCAACTCAAATGCAGTTCTAACAGTCAGTCACCAGATGGCAGTCTTTATTAGATTTTTCAGAACACTGTCGCTCATGAAGCAATTGTCTCAAAGTAGCTCATTGTTTCATGAGGCCTGGGTTTTAACATCACTATGAGTTTGGTGAGCATCCAGGCAATTGCCTAGCAGTAGGCCCGCAGCCTGCCTGTATAACAGCAAACCAGAGGAGGAGATTATTCATTATGCCTCCTAAAAAGACTCAGGCAAATGGTGAGGAGTTGGAGGAGATCAAACTTTTGCTAAATTTCATGTCTGAGGAAATATCTAAAGTGGCAAAATAACAAACGGTGCTCATTGGACTAATGAAGGAAGTGTGTGAACTAAAGGCTATAATTTTGGAGAAAGACAAGAAAACCAATATTCTGAAAAGATGTGTGGACAAATTGGAACAGTTCAGAAGAATGGATGATTTCATTGTGAGCAGTCTTAACACCAGACACTGCTCATATGCACAGGTAACAGCTGAAGCTGGTGACCAGGATGGTGAGGATGAGACACATGGAGAATCACACACCCTGAAACAACAGGTACTTCAGTTCTTTGATTCTAAAGACATTGTTGTTGACAGGAAGACTATTTCAGCCTATCATGCACTGCCCAGAAAAGACAGTAAGGCAAAACCGGCTATTATTATCCAGTTTGTCAACAGGAAAGCAAAAACTGATTTACTGTGACAGACAAAAAAAAAAAAAAAAAAACAACTGAGAGGAATGCCTGTGTATATAAATGAACATCTGACAAAGAATTCCAACATAGCAAGGCAAACCAGGGCTCTCTGAAAGCAGGGAAAAATACAAGCAACATGGATGAGGGATTGTAAAGTTTGGATAAAACTGCCTGGCACTCCAGAAGAAGCTAAAGTCCTTATGATAAAAGAACTGGAGGAGTTGGACAAGTTTAAATGACAGTTCTCACCAATAATTACTCAATTCAATTCAATTCAACTTTATTTATATAACACTATATCACAACAACAGTCATTTCATAGCACTTCTTTGACACCACAGTGGCTGTAGTCAAATTCAGCCTCTGCCACATGGGTGTTGACCTGCTCATGGTACACCTGTGTGCTAGCATAGTCATCTCTGTTACGGTAGTGCATGACTTGCCGGGTCCAGCGAACATAATGGTAGCTGATGGCCTTCCACCAGATGCAGGGTTTGGCCTGTTGCATTCTCTGGATGCGCTCGTAGATTCCTTCCACATCTATTTTGTGCTGCAGCTCGTTCTTCAAGTGGCAATGCCCGCACTCCACAAGGTAAACCAAATAGAGCATGCCGAGGAGGGCTAAGGGGATGTAGATGTAGTCGTCGGAGCAGGGGCTATCGTGGTATGTCATGGATTTCCGACTTAAGGCACAATCAAAGGTGTAGCGGGTCACCTTGGTGATATGGCTCCAGACCATGGTGCCCATGCAGACCATGGTCTGGTGCCATGATTTGGATGAACAGTATGATAAACCAACAAAGCAAACTCAGGAAACACCTCCTCTCCAACAAACTCTACGAAACATTTCAATCTGGATTCCGTTCTCACCACAGCACTGAAACCGCCCTCCTCAAGGTCACCAATGACCTCCTGCTTGCCTCTGACTCTGGCTCCCTCACCATTCTTCTCCTCCTCGATCTCAGCGCAGCTTTCGATACCATCAATCATTCCATCCTACTCTGTCGTCTGCTTTCTATTGGCATCACTGACTCCGCCCTCTCCTGGTTCACCTCCTACCTGTCTGACAGATTCCAGTACATCTCCATCAACAATCACAAATCACGCACCACCCCCGTATCACATGGTGTCCCTCAAGGCTCTGTGCTCGGTCCAACACTTTTCACTCTCTACATGCTTCCGCTTGGTCACATCATCCGTCAACATGGTCTTCACTTTCACTGCTACGCCGACGACACCCAGCTGTACATCTCCTCTAAATCCATCACCCCCGCCATTCTCTCCACCATCACCAACTGCCTCACAGACATAAAAACCTGGATGACTAACAACTTTCTCAAACTAAACAGTAATAAAACAGAAATCATCATTTTTGGACCAAAATCTCTTTTCCCCTCTTCCCAGAACTTTTCATTCCAAATCGATGGTCACTCAGTCACCCCCTCCCCCCTGGCCAGAAACCTTGGCATTATCATGGACCCCACCCTCTCCTTCACATCTCACATTAACCATATCACCAAAACATAATTTTTTCATCTTCGTAATATTGCACGCCTCCGTCCCACCCTCTCCCCCTCTGCTGCTGAAATACTCATCCACGCCTTCATCACCTCCAGACTTGATTACTGTAACAGCATTCTGTATGGACTTCCTTCCACCATCCTCCAAAAACTACAGTATGTCCAAAACTCAGCCGCCCGCCTACTTACTCACTCCCACTCCAGAGACCACATCACTCCTCTCCTCCGTCAACTCCACTGGCTCCCCATTCAACAGCGCATCAACTTCAAGATCCTCCTCATCACCTATAAAGCTCTTCATAACCTCGCCCCCTCATACCTAACTGACCTTCTGTCTCGTCATTCCCCCACTCGCCTCCTCCGCTCTGCTGACACTCACCTTCTCACCCCCATCACCAAGACAAAACTCTGCACCCTGGGTGATAGATCATTCGCCATCACCGCACCAACCCTCTGGAATTCCTTGCCCATTCACATCCGGTCCGCCAACACACTTGCTTCCTTCAAAAGTCAACTCAAAACCCATCTCTTCAAATCTACCTACGAAAACTGACTGCCTCTTCTACCTATGTGTACCTACCTTGCCTGTTTACCCATTCTCTGTATGTTTGTCCCTATGCTGCTTTGTAAAGCGTCTTTGAGTATTTAGAAAAGCGCTATATAAGACTGATGTATTATTATTATTATTATTATTATTATTATTATTATTATTATTATTAAGTAAACAGAGCCTGATGGTTGATTCTGTTTTCAAAGTCAAAGACATAACAGCAAAAACAAAGGAGCTGTATTCTTTGTTTTTTTGTTCTCATCTATTTAGAATTATGTGATTCCAATATTATGAACAATCATATCAAAGGAATCTGAATGCATTACTTCATATGAAGGATCAGACTGACAGCCAATTGTTCACATCTGCTGACTGACTTGGATTGAAAGGTTTTAGTAATACTAAGCACAAATATTACAATATCGATTATGATATTGATCCAGTAAATAATTTTTATCTTGATATACAACATAAATGCCAATATTACACTGAGGAAAAATTCAAGAATATCATCTCTGGTCAGACTTTCTCAATTATTCATTCAGGAATAATATAGTCTCTATATGAATTTTTCAAAAATACAGGACTGCTTGGCAGATGATAAAGATTTTTCAGCCATTGCAATTTCTGAGACATTTTTTACATGAGGATCGAACTGCTGTGGTTCAAATAAAAGGATATGATTTATTTGCTATCAACAGAGCAAATAAACGATGTCAGGAGCCGAGCCAGCAGTGCACGTATTTAGGTGCCTTTCATGAGTCACACACTGCTGGGTCATTAAATGAATGAACTGTCTACCGAAGCACCGAAGCACACAGTTGTGTTTTAACTGTGTGCTGAAACGTATTAGCCACCTCCACTGCTGGCATGGTTCCCAGCGTCTTTTGAACGATGTCGGCTCCAGGACGCTCCGGTGGTTAATTACTCCCCTTCATGCGTTCGCTGGGCGATACTGGCCCAGGAACGTCCAATGTAAGTGTATTGTCTTTTTGTATGTTTTCACCGTTTGGGACTGTTTGTGTTCTTTAATAAATGTGTGTGGTGTTAACCTGCACATAAATCCTCATCCTTCACCCCTCGCCGTGCGCATTGGAGAAGCGCACGGGAGGGTTCATGACAGAATGACCCAGCCAGCAAAGAGGATTTAGCGGGTTATGCCCACACATCACTCTTTCCCTTTTTTTTTTTTGGAACTGGTTTTTCTGGACTCACCTGTTTCTGGAGAGCACTATGCCCTGGTCTCACTGAGGTAGAGGAGGAATGACAGCGGAGTTTGCCACGGTGGAGGAGGGGTGGGCCGCCAAGTTCATCCGGGGCTTCGTGAATGAAGCCCTCACCACCCGGGGACCGAAGAGGACGCTGGAAAGCCTGGAGGGAGCAGTAAGGATCTTGGAGGTGCATCCCGGGTTGTGGAACTGCCCACAGTTCGCCGACCTGCTCTCCACAGTCTGCGCGCTCCAGTGTTCTTTCCCCGGTCTAGCGTTTCCCACGGCGTCAAGACGGAGGTCCGGGAATCTGCAAACCGTTATCCTTTGTGATGCTTCACCTGACCCTCCTCCCACTCCAGGACGGTCGGCACCAGGAAACAAGGGACAGCATCACCCTGCGTGGAAGCGCCAGGAGAAGCCCTCTCCCGGTGACCTCCGGCTGACCGGTAACGGTCAGCCGGAGGTCACCGGGACTGCCACTGCTCAGCTGTACACCATCGTGGTCCCCATCACTTCCCAGCTCGATGCTGTGAGGGTCCCCTCTCTACAGCCCAGTCACCCACCACTGAGCCTTCCGGTGGGCGGGCTGCCTCCTGGGCCACCCACCCAGTCCTGGTGGCTTTACAACATTGGCCGACCGCCGGAGGGACTGAGTTTCTGGGCCAGAGAGCCTGGGGTTTCTGGCAGGCCACGGAACTCAGGCCATGGGACTGTCAGCTGGGCCTGGGACTCTGGGCGGCCTCCTGAGCCCCACGCTCATGGACTTGTTGGGGGTTAATTGTGGGCCCTGGGCAGGGTATTGTGTACCCTCCTTTCCTGTTCCCCCTACCTCCCACCCAGGTTTGTGTTGTTTGTTGCTGTTGCTCCTGTTGGGGGGGGGGGGGGGTCATCATGATTTTACCTTTGGTGTTTGGGAATCAACCCCTTAAAGGCGGGGGAGGCTCTGTCAGGAGCCGAGCCGGCTTGGTTTTCCCTGGCTCGGTCCTGATCACTCTGTGGGTTAAGGTGCCACTTTGTATGTATGTTTAGTATTATTTCTGTGTGCTTCCTTACCCATAGCCTCTGCTTTCTAGCCAGCAGCGGTGAGGCAGCCCCTTGGGCTCACGCTGGTGTGACTGCTGCCTGTCTGCCAGTCCGACCACGCCCCCTCTCTAATTACCATCAGCTGTTCCCATTCCCGTGTGCTATCTTCTCGCTCCTCGCCCAGGTGTCCCTAATTACATCATCACCAGCAGTGTGCGTATTTAGGTGCCTTTCACGAGTCACACACTGCTAGGTCATTAAATGAATGAACTGTCTACCAAAGCACACAGTCATGTTTTAACTGTGTGCTGGAACGTATTAGCCACCTCCACTGCTGCCGTTGTTCCCAACGTCTTTTGAGCAGTGTCAGCTCCAGGACGCTCCGGTGGTTAATTACTTCCCCTCATGCATTCACTGGGCGATACCAGCCCAGGAACGCCCAATGTAAGTGTGTTGTGTTTTTGTATGTTTTCACCGTTTGGGACTGTTTGTGTTCTTTAATAAATGTGTGTGGTGTTAACCTGCGCATAAATCGTCATCTTTCACTCCTCGCCGTGCGCATTGGAGAAGCGCACGGGAGGGTTCATGACAAACAAGGTGGAGGATGCCACTGTATGTTAAAACATGTTATCACAGTAAAATAGTAAAGCACTTCTCTTTTGCAATAGATAACCTGATGGAATGTGTTACTGTTGAAATCAAAGATGAGGAATCTACTAAGAATATAGTGATTAGTTGTGTCTACAAAGGTTCAAACACCAGTATAGATGCATTTAAAGCCAAAATATCTGAAATATATAATGTTATTTGCAACAAGAAAAGGGTTTTTGTTTGTGGAAATTTTAATATAGATTTGTTGAATCCTCAACAGCAACCACAAGTGAAGTTACACATTCAGTGTTCAGCTTGGGATTGTATCCCTCAATTACATACCCAAGCAGAATAACAGCAAACACCGCAGCGCTTATTGATAACATCTTTACAAATGTTAGGGAACTATAACTGAAGGGCTGCTTATAAATGACATTAGTGATCATTTCCCTGTTTTTGTATATTATACTTTTAAATTACAAAAAACCTGAGGATATGGATTTCATAAGTTATAAAAGACAAGCAACAGAATCAACCATTAACGATCTTAGAGACGATCTAGCAATCCAAGATTGGGATGATGTTTACACTGATGATATTGACAAATCATATGAGTCTTTTATTTCTATTTTTCATGGTCTGTATGATAAACACTGCCCTCTGGTGGCAACAGTGAAAAATAACAAATATAAAAAAGACATGGATAACAAAGGGTCTTCAAAATGCTTGTAAGAAGAAAAACATGTTATACAAGAGATTTTTAAAACAGAGAACAAAAGAAGATGAAACCAAATACAAGTCTTACAAAAATAAACTTACAAAAATTCTGAGATTTAGAAAAAAATATATTACAGTAATTTACTTGACAAAAACAGGTCAAATATGAAAACCACTTGGAGAGTAATTAATGAAATTATAAATAAAAGAAGAATAAACCAAAATTATCCAATGTATTTTAATTCTGGCAATGATATAATAAAGGAAAATAAATCAATATCAAATAAGTTTAATTAATACTTTGTAAATATAGGGAAAGACATAACAAATTCCACTGCATCTTTAGCTAATGTTGATGAAGTTATTCAAATAAATAGAAATAATCATTTGATGTTCATAAGAGAAACTGATGAAAATGAAATTATTGATATTGTACACAAATGCAAGAACAAGAAATCAAAAAACTGGAATGGTTTTGATATGTGTTTAATTAAGAGAATAATTGACTGTATTGCCAGGCCTCTAACATGTATCTGCAATCGATCTTTAATGACTGGTAAAGTTCCAAGACAAATGAAAATTGCTAAGGTGGTTCCTCTGTTTAAATCTGGTGACAAACAAATGTTTTCAAATTACAGGCCAATTTCATTCCATCCATCCATCCATCCATCTTCTTCCACTTAATCCTTTTTGGGTCGCGGGGGGGCTGGCGCCTATCCCAGCATCTTTTGGGCGAGAGGCAGGGTACACCCTGGACAGATCGCCAGTCCATCGCAGGGCCAGCACAGAGAGACAGACGACCATTCACTCTCACAGTCATACCTAAGGACAATTTAGAATCCCCAGTTTGATGCCAAATAACCTAACGTGCATGTTTTTGGCATGTGGGAGGAAACCGGAGAAATCCCGGAGTAAACCCACGCAGACACGGGGAGAACATGCAAACTCCACACAGATCACTGTTGGTCGGGGCTGGGATCGAACCCATGATCCCCCGGCCAAGGGTGAGTTGCTGTGCTGCAGCAGTGCTAAACACTCCGCCACCGCGCTGCCCGGCCAATTTCATTGTTACCGCAATTTTCAAAATTTTTAGAAAATGTATTTATAAAATGGTTAAATGACTAAATGATTTAGTTAGATTATTAAGTGGTTAAATGATTAAGTAAAATATAACATACTGTGGATTATTTCTACGTACAATAGACATAGAATACAATAGATCACAAACCACTACTGTCTAAATTGCAGATGTATGGCATCAGAAGTCTGGCACATGACTGGATATCCAGCTATTTGGAGAGCAGATATCAGTTTGTCCATATAAATAATACTGACTCAGATTTATTACAGGTAATGTGCGGGGTGGTACAAGGTTCTGTACTTGGTCCAGTATTATTTATTTTGTATGTTAATGATTTATGTTTAGTTACCAAATCACTAAAGGCCATTTTGTTTCCAGGTAATGCTACTCTTTTCTGTAGTGGGGAATGCCTTGATCATCTTCTGGATATTGTAGAACATGAACTACTTATTATTAAAAAATGGTTTGATGCAAATAAATTATCATTGCACTTAGGAAAGTCAAAATGTATAATATTTGGGAATCGCTCAATTGATAGCGTTAGAAAAATTAAAATAAATTAAATTGACATCGACACTGTATCAGAAATTAAATTTTTCGGAGTCATTATCCATCGTACTGTAAGCTGGAAATCACACATTAACTATGTTAAAATGAAAATGTCCAAATCCATTACAATTTTATACAGAGCTAAAGATCTTCTATGTGAGAAAGCCCTGTTCAAATTATATCATTCCTTGGTGGTCCCATATGTAACTTATGGCCCTTTTCCACTAGTGTCAGTTTGGTCCAATTCGGTTCAGTATGGTACACTTTGTAGGCTTTTTCATTAGGGACTGTAACGGTTACCCTCCCGATTTTTGGGACCTGCTGGAGAGTGGGTCGAACCGTACCATACCGACCTGAAAATGTGACATAAAACACTGCAGGCCACTGATTGGCCTGGGCGTAACATTATGAGAGTGGCGTTTGAGGCTGAGTTTACCGAGCCGCCATTTGCAAAGATTCGTCTGTGAGCCAGCCGGCAAGCAAGCATCAGTATAAACAACAGCGATAGAATGGCTTCACAGAAATCAGACCCACATAAATCAACACCGCGGTCCAGCAGAGTTTTCTGTGCCTTTCAGCTCATGACAAAATCCAGAGGCAACTAGACACAGCCACCCGAAATGAATTTGCGGCCA
Organism: Pholidichthys leucotaenia; assembly: GCA_020510985.1. Taxonomy (NCBI): domain Eukaryota; kingdom Metazoa; phylum Chordata; class Actinopteri; order Cichliformes; family Pholidichthyidae; genus Pholidichthys; species Pholidichthys leucotaenia. Next base: position 189,839,417 of record CM035837.1, on the reverse strand, counting down.
CGGGAGCACCCATCTTCAGCAGTTGAAAGCGTGATAGTCGGATATACAGGATGGTGAGTGATGTGATATGATGTGATATTATGCATCTTTTAAATTAAATTAAATTACCCTTATTGTCATTCAACCGTACAATCAATCATGTACAGCAGAACGAGATTGTGCTTTACCTATCTACAGTGTAAATCACACACACCCCAAGTGCAGAATCAGAGGGCCGCTGCCATGCAAGGCGCCGCCACAGAGTTCACTCCTCCATTCCATTTATTGCTGAGCACCAAGCTGGACGGCAGGAAGTTCCACTTTTATATGGTCTTTGGCATGACCTGGCCGGGATTTGAACCCCTGCCTCCCGGGTGTGGGGCGGATGCTCTACCAACTGAGCCACCACTCCGGTAATGTTATGTTATTTATCCCAGCAGTGGAAAGTTCACTTTGAACAGACCACAACAACATCGCTTGTGTGCAGATAATGAGCTAGCTAGTTAGCCGTCAATGCTAATTCCGTGCTCCATGCTCTCCTTGTATTTTATGCTTGTGTTGACAATATCTGATGAAATAAGCTAGTTGTAATTCTGGTGAAAAAGGTGGGGGGGGGGGGTTTACATGTTGCACTTTCGTGCTGTGCATGTACTTGAGTATGTATTTGTGTTCTAGAGTCCGCATCTGCTTTGACACCGGCAACGCAGCACGACACAGCAATGTATTATGAGTGGTAAGTCATATTAAAGTTTCACACCCCGTTGTTTTTAGTAGTAGTGGACAAAGTACTGAAATCCTTTGCTTTTTTAAAGTATAGATAAAGTGCCAAAATTAAAGTAGCACGATTTCCACTTAATATGAAAAGGACTGAACTGAGATTTATTTGATTGTGTGAATATTAATTACAGAATAATTGAAAATGAATGACACATAAACTGTAAAATAAACCACTTGTTTATTTATTTATTTTTTTGTCAGATCACTTGTGTGATCCTTTGTGAGTTACATTTATAAGAGTGTATGTTGCACTTTGGGGAATGGGAGTTGTTCAGTCATCATTATAATTTAGTTTATATGTGTAGTTTATAGTCTATCGTCAATAAACTCATGCAGTACTATAATAACAGGACACATTACAAATAGCTGAGACCCATTGTGCTTCCTTTTATATTTTAGCAATACAAGTGCAAAACACCGCCCACAATTGAAGCCAGGGTGACACAGCGGTGACAGAGCGGTGGCTAAACATTTATTGATAAAAATTACATATTTTGACAGAGCGACTCCATACTCGGGGATGCACACCCTCAGTTAAAGTATTAGATTCTATTCAGCTGAAGGTATCAACTCATTCTGATTGCTGAGGCCAAATGTAAAAACAAATGATATTAAAAGTAACCCAGCGCTTGTAAAATCTACTTTACTGAAGCGCAGCTACATGAAATTTGTGGTTAAATACAACAACAAAGTACTTTTTTGTCACATTCCACCACTGGCTTTTAGCAACAAGTGTATTTTCCAAATATGTTTTAAACTTGCTTTGATTATTCACCACCCATTTCGGTCTTTTGTCTAGGCAAGGGGAAAATGATCCAACCCAAACCTGACCTTGTGTCACTATTTACAGAGATGCAAGCTGAAGATCTGCTGAACCGGGACCAGCTTGAGCAACACATCCAGTTGCTTCTCAGTGAGGCAGCGTGGCCAGCATGTGTGACCCATTCTAATGTTTGTTTTTTTACAGTTTGAATTTTGCACATTCTAAATAATCTGGAATTTGCTAGATTGTAATAAACAAGTTATTGACTTATGTGTTTGCCTCATGATTTTCTATTTTGTCTGTTAACAAACTGGTGGGAAAAGAGTCATCAGTACAAACCATTTATCAATGACTTTGAAAGTAATGGCTCATTTTGAAGAAAAAGTAACCAAATACAATTATTTTATTTACTGAAGACTGTACTGCTGGATGTGCCAGTGCAGAAGACACTGTACACTTTAGTGATAGTAGATGGAAGATAGTGATAGTAGATAGATAGCAGATGGAATTCTGGGGCATATTAGCATCTGTTTTTTTCTAATAACGGGTTAGGGCAGGGGTGTCCAATCATGTGCCATGGAGGGCCAAGACCCTGCAGGCTTTACCTGCAACCAGTGTCTTCAACAGCAGATTCCACTGAATTTCTTCCACTGATTGCTGATCAGTGAAAACACCTGCTGAAGAGACTGGGTAGAAGAGAGAACCTGCAGGATCTTGGTCCTCCATGGCATATGATTGGACACCCTAACCCAGGGGGCTTCATGGCTCATAATTCTGTTGGCAGACTTACACTAAACCAAAAGTGATTTCTCAAACTGTTGGATTGTTCTGTAGTAATATTTAATTTATAATTGTGATCAGGTATCAAGATTATTTAATTCAGACTTAGTAGTGTTTGTGGAAACAGGAGTTTGCCTCCAAGTCCACACACACCAGAAAACAATCTATATATATATATCACTCGTTGGGGCACCAGCTCACTCTCGTGAACATTTAATAATAACTTTGATACCTTTAATTATCAATTTTATTTAATTATCAATCAATTAATCAGTCTTAAAATATTAGTGAGTTCTTTACTGCCGTGATCCAAGAAAGTGTATATGCAAAGGAAAACACTTCAACTTCTCCCGTTTACAAGTTTATTAAATGAAACTCATTCAGGTTAAATGACATTACATTCAAATGACTGGTAAGCAGGTTCAAATGATCAACAGGTGTCAAATATCACATCAACTGTTAATGGATTCCTAAGCATAAAATCTATAGTTAAACCTTTGTGGAAGCAAGAGGAAACCAGATCTTATATTTCAACTGTAATGCAACGGAAGGCTGCGGTAACTAACAAATTCAGAACACAATTATATGGGGAAAAATTATATAAGCTGATTATCTGGAAAAGGAAACTTCTGAATTAATGTACAAAAATGAACGGACGTTACTGGAAAAAGAATAAGAATTTTCCTTCAGTTTATAGCTTTGTCCTATGGCTGAGGGACTAATTGTACCATAAAATATTGGTTATGTTCAATTATAATTGATATTTGGGACATATCATTTAAACCCAGCAGATAGGAAAGTGGGAGTCTCACTTACGAACAGCTGTAGCTCCAGGTATGCAGTGGTTGTCGGCGCCAGCTGGTGGTATTGTTTGGGGAAGGCTCAACAGCTCTCCCAGACAGCATTCGGAACACAGGACTCAACCGGTGGGGGGGGGGGGGGGGGGGTCACGAGAGTGTAGCCGGTGGAGTTAGCGGCTAAGCCCCAGGCCAGGGGTGATGTCTTTTGGCAACCAGTCTGAAATTTAGGATGTCCAAGGCCCACAGGACAGCTAAAGGCTGGAGGAAAAGTACATTTAGGCAGTTTCACCCACCAACGCCTGGTTTCTTATCGTTGTCATACGTGGGTGAGGTAGGGAAAGAAGGTCCAAAAATCTCTATCAGTTCACTTTAAAGGCAGGGAAATTAAAAGTCCACTTTAATGGCAGGAAAAGTAAAAAAGTCCAAGAAAAAACGTTCAATAGAATAAGCATAGCTTCTGAGGTGAGGAAGAAAAGGCTTTTTGGAAGTCTGACTCCCACAGAGAAGGTGAGCTCACAGGAAAAGGATGGTTTCCCCTCAGTTACCAGAAAAACAGGCAAAAGCTTAAGAAAACTAACACAGGACTTGCCAAGGTTCAGACACACAAAGACAAAGCAACTCACAGAACTCACAGAACACTAAGATTACAGAACACTGCCTAGGGCGGTTCCCTCTCTATTTTTAAAGGGTCGCGCTTCTGATATTATGAAAGTATGACTGGCAGCGAGACGGACCAATTATCTTCCATAAAGAGGAGTTTGAATGGGCTTTTGTCCAATGAGGGAACAGTTCTTTGTATGTGAACGGCCAATCAAATGCAAGGGCATTATCCAACAGACAGGCAGCCTGGAGGATTGGTTAGAAATCACTGACTCACAAGCTTCAGAAACTGTTCATTCAGTTCCTATGAAATTCATGATTTAATCAATATAAAATCTAACTTGAGGTACTCGAGTACCTCAAGGCCCTGGATGTTGTTGGGTTGTCATGGTTGACACGCCTCTGCAACATTGCGTGGAGGTCGGGGGCAGTGCCTTTGGCATGGCAAACCGGGGTGGTGGTTCCTCTCTTCAAAAAAGGGGACCGGAGGGTGTGCTCCAACTTTAGAGGGATCACACTCCTCAGCCTCCCTGGGAAGGTCTATGCCAAGGTATTGGAGAGGAGAGTCCGGCCGTTGGTCGAACCTCGGATTCAGGAGGAGCAATGTGGTTTTCGTCCTGGCCGTGGCACATCGGACCAGCTCTTTACCCTCTCGAGAATTCTTGAGGGTTCGTGGGAGTTTGCCCAACCAGTTTACATGTGTTTTGTGGACTTGGAGAAGGCATTTGACCGCGTCCCTCGTGGATTTTTGTGGGGGGTGCTTCGGGAGTATGGGGTATCGGGCTTGTTGTTACGAGCTATTCGGTCTCTGTACGACCGTTGTGAGAGTTTAGTTCGCATTGCCAACACTCGGTCGGAGTCATTCCCAGTGAGAGTTGGACTCCGCCAGGGCTGCCCTTTGTCACCGGTCCTGTTCATAATTTTTATGGACAGGATTTCTAGGCGCAGCCAGGGAATGGAGGGTGTCATGCTTGGTGACCACAGGATCTCATCTCTGTTGTTTGCAGATGATGTTGTCCTGTTGGCTTCATCCAGCAATGACCTACAGCTCTTGCTGGGACGGTTTGCCGCTGAGTGTGAAGCGGCTGGGATGAGAATCAGCACCTCCAAGTCCGAGTCCATGGTCCTCAGCCGGAAAAAGGTGGATTGTCCTCTCCGGGTTGGGGACAGGCTCCTGCCCCAAGTGGAGGAGTTTAAGTATCTTGGGGTCTTGTTCACGAGTGAGGGGAAAATGGAGCGAGAGATCGACAGACGGATTGGAGCAGCATCTGCAGTGATGCGGACGTTGTACCGGTCTGTTGTGGTGAAGAGGGAGCTTAGTTCTAAGGCAAAGCTGTCGATTTACCAGTCAATCTACGTTCCTACTCTCACCTATGGTCACGAGCTTTGGGTAATGACCGAAAGAACGAGATCGCGGATACAAGCGGCTGAAATGAGCTTTCTCCGTAGGATTGCTGGACTCACCCTCAGAGACAGGGTGAGGAGCTCAGTCATCCGGGAGAGGCTCAGAGTAGAACCGCTGCTCCTCCACATTGAAAGGAGTCAGTTGAGGTGGTATGGGCATCTGATTAGGATGCCTCCTGGACGCCTCCCACTTGAGGTGTTTCAGGCACGTCCCACTGGGAGGAGACCCCGGGGCAGACCCAGGACTCGGTGGAGAGACTATGTCTCCCAGCTAGTCTGGGAACGCCTTGGTATCCCCTCTGAAGAGCTGGAGCAGGTGGCTGGGGAGAGGGAAGTCTGGGCTTCTCTGCTTGAACTGCTGCCTCCGCGACCCGGACCTCCGGAAAAGCGGTAGAAGATGGATGGATGGATGGATAAAATCTAACTAGCTTCAGTGATTCAAAACTAATATTCAGTGACTAGGTACTTTTTATAAATGTGTCCTGATGTGATCTTATTGATGTGATGTGATCTTATTCTGATGTGTTCTGACACATCAGAATAAGATTAATCAACATTCCATCTTGCAATCACAATGAAATCAAGAATTAATGAATTATTGCAAACCATTATTGTCCATCACAAGGGCTATTATCTTCACAGTGTCCAGAGTTATCCTGAGGGATGAGAGCTTGAAGAAGAGTTTAATGTTCAATCAGAATTAATAGTTCCAGCTTGTAATGAACATATTCTGTAGATGTCCACTAGGATGTACTGTTGAGCTGTAGATATTTTTTAGGTCTTGGTATGTGAAGAGGGTGTAACCTAGAGAGTTTTATGGGGCTTCTGCTATATGTCCAAAAAGGGCAACCAAATACCTGTCAGCTTAAGGAGTTTATGACTTTTTAAGAGTATCAGTTCCTAGTACGAAGGGATGCTATCAGCATGAACTGTCTGGTTGGGGGGGGGGGGGGGGACTCCAGAAGTTTTATAGTGCACTTAATCCTTTAAAAGCAAATCCTTATCAGGTTTCTCCACAAAGGGAAATTGTTTCCACTGGGGTTCTGATGATGAAGAAAAACAACAATTCTTGACCAGAGTTAAAGTGAGAGTTTCTTTAAGATGAAGAGTGATCCTGAACTGGCCTGAGGAGAGCTGATGTTACAGTTCTTAAACAGCTTTTCTTTTAGTATTTAATTTGTGTCACTTGGTGATAACATTCACACATAAAACAAAAGTGGAGACACATCTGCAAAAAGTACAAAGGTTTATAGTCAAAATTCCTAGTGCTATACTAAATGAATACATGTATAGTTCATTGTTGATGCAGAGAATATATATTTATACAGTACATGTAGTCAGCAATACTCAGTATGATATATATCGAGTAAATCCATGTATTTCTCCATGTAACCTTGTGACTGCGTTATTTTAATTTCTTTTAATCCTTGATCCAGTTTGTTTTGGCTTAAAATGCATCATAATTGTTAAATATATCTTATTATACCTAACTCAGTACTGTTTACCTGTTGAAATATTTATTTTACGGCTAATATAACCTCATAACTACAATATGGCACCTGGCAATCAAGTTTTAGCTACTGATCATGTTTTGTCACAATACCACCAGCTGGAGCAGGTAAATCCCATGACGTCTCAACAGTCTGTCCATGATTTTCACACAGATCACAGCAATTTGTTGCACAGGAAGCTAAACATTTCTACAGACATTCTGAAGGTCTATTATAACCACTGTGCGTTCATGAAGCCGAGGTGACATCTCATCACTGGGAGCCTGTGTTGAATGCCCAGACCCACGGTTTGAAGCGATAATTTTGCCACAAGAGAGCCATCTGAAACACACACAGAGAATGCGTATTTTAGTACCTAATAGCGATAACTTGCTGACATTACAATGCAGTACTGCGGACTTAAAGCAAAGTAGCATTCGCAATCATTAGCTTACCTTCATATGTGATGTAGTTCGTATGCTCATGTCTTCCTCTTTATACTGCTCTATATGGTTTCCTAAATGCTCCAGTACTTTTCCAGAGTGTGTCATCTCACCGCCTATAGCCTTCTGCTCTTTTTCTGCCTTTAGTCTGGCAAAAAAGCTAGAGACCACAGTCGCCTCATATCCTGCCATCTTGTGTTTTGCTTGGGCCGCTTATTTTACATAACGGCAGGGTTGCACCACCTCCCTGTAACAAATCCCACCCACATCAAGTGGTACTCTGGTGTAATTGAAGCACAAGCGGACCGAACTGAACTGTACTGAACCGTACTGTATCGGGCCAAACAGGTATTAGTGGAAAAGGGCCATTACTGTATAGCGGTTTGAGGCAATACAGTGATCCCTCGCTACTTCGCGCCTCACCTTTCGTGCCCTCAGTGCATTGCGGATTTTTCAAAAATATTCATCAAAAATTCAAAACTGAGAAAAAATGGCACGAAAGTTGCCCGGGCGCTAGCAGAAGGCAGGGAGACTACATTAGAACATCAGGTATCAACACGGAGAGCCCGCACAACTTAAAATCCACCTCTCTGATGCTCTCTGATGCTCGGCTCGGGAATCTCGCAAGCTGATTGGCCGAGACGTTTTACCCAGCTTCTCTCCCTGCCGAGCGCCCATACCCAGCGAAGGAAGACCGCATTCATTGTTCTTTATCGCTCGTGTTGCTTAGTCTCGCCGCGTGGAACTTTTCGCTGTTCTCTTGTGTCTTTTTGTGCGAAATAGTGCTTGTGACGCCCTTGAAAATGGCTCCTAAACGTCCTCCACCCTCTAAATCCTCTAGTGAACCCAAGAAGAAGAGAAAAATGATGACGGTGGGCGAGAAAGTTAAATTATTGGACATGCTTAATGCAGGCTGTAAAATGTATGTAAAAAATGGGGGGGGTGACGCTACTTCGCGGTTTTTCACTTTTCGCGGTCGGTTCTGGAACCCATTAACCGCGATAAGTGAGGGATCACAGTACATAAAAATGAAATACAAATCATATTTACGTACTGCAAAAGAAAGCCATTCGCATTGTTTGTAACAAACCTTACCGACAATCCACAAATCCAGGGTTTATTCACTTAAATACATTGAAATTCAAAGATTTAAGATAAGATAAGATAAGCCTTTATTAGTCCCACAATGGGGAGATTCCAGGATTGCAACAGCACAGGGATAGCAACACTCAGAGCAACAATCAGAAGACAAGAAAAAACAAGAGCAGCGAGTATACATATGTACATATAAATATATAAACACACAGTGCGGAGCATTGTAGCTAGATGGAATAAATATATAAATATATAAACACACACAGTGCGGAGCACTGTAGCTAGATGGAATAAATATATAAATATATAAACACACAGTGCGGAGCATTGTCGCTAGATGGAATAAATATATAAATATATAAACACACACAGTGCGGAGCACTGTTGCTAGATGGAATGAACAGCATAACCGTCTACTTAGTTATCCTACATGATATGATTATGTACCCATGCATATTGTCACCCTCCGTCTAGTTTATTGTTCAGATGAACACCCAGGTACTTGTAGGATGTCACCATCCCGATGTCAGTTCCCTGTATATTTACTGGTGCTGTGCGGGGTTGTCCTTGCCTGCAGCAGTCCACCACCAGCTCCTTAGTTTTCCTCGCGTTGATCTGGAGGCAGTTCCGATGGCACCAGTCCACGAAGTCCTGGATAAGTCATCTGTACTCAGCTTCATCTCCGCTCGAGATGAGGCCAATGATCGCAGAGTCATCAGAGAACTTCTGTAGATGGCAGTGTGTTGTGTTGTGTGAGAAGTCCGCAGTATAAAGGGTGAACAGGAAGGGAGCCAAAACCGTTCCCTGGGGGGCCCCCGTGCTACCGATGATCGTGTTGGACACACAGTCCCGGGTTCTCACAAACTGTGGCTGGTTAGTGAGGTAGTCCAGGATCCATGATGACAGGTGCCGGTCCACCCCTGCGCACAGCAGCTTGTCCTTCAGGATCATCGGTTGGATGGTGTTGAAAGCACTGGAGAAGTCAAAGAACATGATCCTCGCATTCCCGGGCTTCTCCAGGTGGGACAGAGAACAGTGAAGGAGGAAGATCACCGCATCCTCCACCCCAATGCCATGCTGGTAGGCGAACTGGAGTGGATCCATCGCTGGTCCCACCAGGGGGCGGAGGTGAGCAAGGAGCAGTCTCTCCAAGGTCTTCATCATGTGGGACGTCAGGGCCACTGGTCTGTAGCTGTTCAGATCTTTGGAGTGGGAAGTCTTTGGTACAGGTACCACACAAGATGTTTTCCACAGCTGTGGTACCCTCCCCAGCTTCAGACTCAGGTTGAAGATGTGCTCCACAATCCCACATAGCTGGTCTGCACAGGACTTGAGGAGCTTTGCGCTGATGCCGTCCAGTCCCGACGCCTTCCTCGCCTTGATCTTCCTCAGCTCCGTCCTCACCTGGGTCTTAGTGAGGGTCATGTTGGGGGGCTGTGTGTTGGGAGTGGGGGGGGGGTGATGGTGGAGTGGGGTGTGGGCAGCAGGACTCGATGTCTTTAGAGGCAGCAGTGGTTGTTGTGCAGTCGGGGGGAGGGCGGTTGGTCAAACCTATTAAAAAACAGGTTCAGATTGTTCGCCCACTCCCTGCCCCCGTGGCCTGGGGGGAGGTATTCTGGAGCCCAGAGATGGTTTTAAGGTTTCTCCAGACCCCGACGATGTCGCTCTGTTGCAGCTTGTCCTCCTTCTTCTTCCTGAAGCTGTCCTTGCCTTCTCTGATCTTCCTCCTCAGCTCCCTCTGTACGGACTTCAGCATCTCCCTGTTCCCCGACCTGAAGATCCTCTTCTTCTCTCTCAGAAGTGTTTTTATCTCTATTTTATTTAGTAGATTATTTCACCATGCAATTTATGTATAATTGGGAAATTACTGATAAGTATCCAGAAGTTGTTCAAGATGAGAGACAGTCATCTGAGAGGAACATTTATATTGGAAAAACCAAAGGCACGAACAAACGCTAAATATCACTGTCTAGGGAGCCCAAGATGGTGTCAACCAGGGTAGACATGCTTTGAACAGCTCTGCTACCTTTTCAGCTAAATCCTGTTCTAAAACCTATCTGGGAAGACAGATAGACCCTCACTTTGCTAGACATACCTGGGGAATGCCTCTATCTCAAAGGAAACTCGGCCAAAGACGTCGTAAAGCATTGCAGTCAAAATTGTCAAACTTTACTAGGAGTAGTACTGTTGACACTATGGCTAACACATGTGCTGCTGGTGGTGATCAAGCTAGCGCTGCCCTTGACCCAGAGGACCCGACAACGACTGAAGTGTCTGGTCCTACACAGGCAGTTATTCTGGCAGCTATTAATGGTATGAAAACTGAGTTTTCAACTAGATTTGACGGTATTTTGACTGCTATTCAAGACATGAGACTAGACATCACGGAGTGCGCACAGTGCATCACGGAAGCAGAAGGAAGGATTTCAGCAGCTAAAGATGACTTGGCAGCCCTCCAAACTAAAATCCAAGTACTGGAGAACAGAAATAAAGACATGGAGGAAAAGTTGCTTGATTTGGAGATGAGGTTCACCAACTTGAACCTCTGGGAGGTTCACCAATTTGAGGTTGGTGAACCTCCCAGAGGGAGCAGAGGGTGCTGACGCGTGCGCCTTTCTGGAGAACTGACTCCCGGATGCTTTGGAGATGGCGCCGTTGCGCACACCGCTAATACTGGAGAGACCGTACAGAATTGGGCCAAAAACACAGAACAGATCTTCACCCAGAATGCTCATCATGAAGTTTTTAAACTACAAAGATAAAGAAGCCATGGTGAGGGCTGCCAAGCAAAAACGAGAGATGACTTACAAGAACCAGCTGGTGAGGTTTTACCAGGACGTGGCACCAGGAATTCACAAGAAGCAGAAGGAATTTGATGAGGCCAGGCGGCAGCTGCGCTCCATGGGGCTCCATTATGGCATCATCCCTCCTGCGCGACTGCTCGTCACAAAAAAAGATCAACTTCACATCTTCAACAACCGCAGGGAGGCTGAGGACTTCATTAAGCGGATCAGGTCATACACCGAACCAAATGACTCCCCGTAAATGCAGTGGGAGACAAGGTCGGGAAAAACAGCTGGTTTGGCAAAAATGTTTGCTTCTTGCTTATGTGATACATATCTAAAAGGTTATAAACATATTTTCTGTTGAAATCAGCCAAGTATGTTATCTTTACATATATAAACAAAACGGACTATTATGTGTTTAAAAGGGACTTTTTTTCTTTCTTTTTTTAGAATTTACTATAAAGAAAGCTTGATGGTTATTTTGTTTATAAAAATACATACACACACACATATATGTATGTGTATATATATATAATTTTCTTTGATATACGTGGTATTTACAAATTATATTCAAAATGGCATCTTATGTTCCACGATCCACGATCATAGGAGAACCTAGATTACAAAATATGGATAATGGGTAATAGAGGCTGCTGTTTGGGTTATCAAATGCTTTTCTTTTATGCTTAATATGGTATTAATGTGGTCATTTTGCCTGAAAAGAATGTCCCTTATGTTAGAAAACCAACTAAACTAAACTACTTAGGAAATCATCCTTTTTTCATGATAGTGGGGTTATGGTTTTAGTAATATATTATAAATTGATACGGTTGACTGTAGCAGAGTAGTTGAAGGTTAATTAGACTTTTTGATAGTTCAGAGGTGCCTTTTCACTTTTAGGGTAGTTAGCAGCCACTTGGAAGCTTTAAAAGTATAGGGAGGGCAATATTCAGGTGATAGAGCCTGAATAGGTTATGGTTCATGTCTTATTTGTATTTTGACCCTTTTCTGTCTTTTGTGTGTTCAGTTATATAGTTTTAAAAATATTGGGAAACTCAATAGCTTTCATATAAAATGTCCAGGGAAATAAAAATAAAAAATACATCATGGAACTGCAGAGGGCTACAAAAACTTAAAAAGGTTAAACAGGTCATGAAACACACCTAATGGACAAAGATATTAAGAAAGTAGAAAGGAGGTGGAGAGGCAATGTTTTTTTCAGCACCATTTAACTCTCAAGTTAGAGGAGTCATGATATTAGTCCATGAATCTATACCATTACAGGTTAAGGAAGTAATCAAGGATAAGTTTGGCAGTTATCTCATTATTCAGGGAAGTCTCCTTCAAGAGCAAATTATTCTGGCAAACATTTATGCACCAAATAGAGATGACCCCAATTTTTTCCAAAATTTATTCCTCACTCTGTCTTCCCTTACTGGTAACTACATTGTTGCAGGGGATTTTAATTGCACATTAGATCCAGTAAGGGATCAAATCACTGGAGCTGACCATACACACTCCCGCTCTCGTTCAGTGATACATTACTTTATGAAAGACATGAATCTTATAGATATCTGGAGGGAATTGAATCCTAACGGATCACAGTTTTCATGTTATTCCAGCACTTACAAATCCTACTCAAGAATAGACGTCTTCTTGGTGTCGGCGGGATTGAGGCATAAAATTAAGGATTGTATTTACGATGCCATCCTAATTTCAGATCATAGTCCAAATTCCCTTGTACATCAGGACTCAAAATTGATGAGAGATAGCAATATTTGGCATTGTAAACTAAAATGGTTAGCTGACCCTGGTTTTGTTGTTTTTCTAGACAACCAAATTCAACTCTATTTTGAGACAAACACAAATGAAACCTCAGCAGGTATAAGATGGGAAGCCTTTAAGGCCTTCCTTAGGGGCCAAATAATCAGTATTACCAGCTCCAAAGCAAAACAGGTATTTCAGACAGTTAATAATCTAGTGTTGAGGATAAAAGCTCTTGAAGATGAATGCTTCTTATCTAGAAACCCAGAAGTTCATCAAAACCTTCTGCAGCTTAGAGCACAATGTGAGCTATCTGCATCAAAAGTGTTGGCTAGTCTACTGTGACTTAAGCAAACATTTTATGATCAGGTAGAAAAATCTGGGAAAGTATTGGTCTGGCGTATTAAGCAACTACAAAATGAAAAGTCTACTACCTCCCTTCAGCATAAAGGTGAAACTATTGTAGACCCAATCAAAATTAATAGAACATTTAAAGAATTTTATGAGAAGCTCTATAGCTCAGAAATTAGTCATGATAATTTGGAGTTAAAGTCTTTTTTAGATAAAATAAATATAACTAATGTACCAGAATCATTAAAAGCTAATTTGGAAAAGGATATAACTGCAGAAGAAATAGCTACTGCAATTGATAGTATTAAAACAGGGAAAATACCAGGACCAGATGGTCTGCCAGTTGAGATTTATAAGAAATTTAAAAAAAAGACTGGTCTATCCTCTTTTAGAAATGTTTAAAGAATCCTTCCAAAATGGAATCCTACCCATTTCCCTGAGAGGAGCACTAATTACTTTAATTCCCAAAATGGGAAAACCAAACAATAAATGTGAAAATCTTGGGCCAATTAGTCTTTTAAATGTTGATTTTAAAATACTCTCAAAAGTTTTAGCTTGAAGAATCGAAGACATAATGCCAAAAATAATTGGGAAGGATCAGGATCACGGATTTTATCCGTGGTCATCAGGGATTTCATAACGTCAGAAGACTTCTAAATGTGATATATAATGAGGAGGGGGTGCAAGATACCGCTTTATTATCTCTAGATGCTGAAAAAGCTTTCGACAGAGTCGAATGGACCTATCTGTTTAAAGCTTTTACAAGTCTTGGTCTGGGAGAGACTTTCTGTGATTGGATAAAGTTACTCTATAAAGAACCATATGCAGAAATCCTTACCAATAATAATATTTCAAAAACTATTAAAATAAATCATGGGTGCAGACAGGGGGATCCACTGTCCCCATTGTTATTCATCCTTGCAATTGAGCCACTTGCAATCACAGTAAGGTCACATAAGATAAGATAAGATAAGATAAGATAAGATAAGATAAGATAAGCCTTTATTAGTCCCACAATGGGGAAATTCCAGGATTGCAACAGCACAGGGATAGCAACACTCAGAGCAACAATCAGAAGGCAAGAAAAAAAGCAAGAACAGCTAATATACATATGTACATATTACTATAAATATATATATACAGTGGGGTAAAAAAGTATTTAGTCAGCCACCAATTGTGCAAGTTCTCCCACTTAAAAGATGAGAGAGGTCTCCAATTTTCATCATAGGTATACCTCAACTATGAGAGACAAAATAAGAAAAAAAAATCCAGAAAATCACATTGAAGGATTTTTAATGAATTAATTGGTAAATTCCTCAGTAAAATAAGTATTTGGACAATAACAAAAGTTCATCTCAATACTTTGTTATATACCCTTTGTTGGCAATGACAGAGGTCAAACGTTTTCTGTAAGTTTTCACAAGGTTTTCACACACTGTTGCTGGTATTTTGGCCCATTCCTCCATGCAGATCTCCTCTAGAGCAGTGATGTTTTGGGGCTGTCGCTGGGCAACACAGACTTTCAACTCCCTCCAAAGATTTTCTATGGGTTTGAGATCTGGAGACTGGCTAGGCCACTCCAGGACCTTGAAATGCTTCTTACGAAGCCACTCCTTCATTGCCCGGGCAGTGTGTTTGGGATCATTGTCATGCTGAAAGACCCAGCCACGTTTCATCTCCAATGCCCTTGCTGGTGGAAGGAGGTTTTCACTCAAAATCTCACAATACATGGCCCCATTCATTCTTTCCTTTACACGGATCAGTCGTCCTGGTCCCTTTGCAGAAAAACAGCCCCAAAGTATGATGTTTCCACCCCCATGCTTCACAGTAGGTATGGTGTTCTTTCTCCTACAAACACGACAAGTTGAGTTTTTACCAAAAAGTTCTATTTTGGTTTCATCTGACCATATGACATTCTCCCAATCCTCTTCTGGATCATCCAAATGCTCTCTAGCAAACTTCAGACGTGCCTGGACATGTACTGGCTTAAGCAGGGGGACATGTCTGGCACTGCAGGATTTGAATCCCTGGCGGCGTAGTGTGTTTCTGATGTAGCCTTTGTTACTTTGGTCCCAGCTCTCTGCAGGTCATTCACTAGGTCCCCCTGTGTGGTTCTGGGATTTTTGCTCATCGTTCTCGTGATAATTTTGACCCCACGGGGTGAGATCTTGCTTGGAGCCCCAGATCGAGGGAGATTATCAGTGGTCTTGTATGTCTTCCATTTTCTAATAATTGCTTCCACAGTTGATTTCTTCAGACTAAGCTGCTTACCTATTGCAGATTCAGTCTTCCCAGCCTGGTGCAGGTCTACAATTTTGTTTCTGGTGTCCTTTGACAGCTCTTTGGTCTTGGCCATAGTGGAGTTTGGAGTCTGACTGTTTGAGGTTGTGGACAGGTGTCTTTTATACTGATAACGAGTTCAAACAGGTGCCATTAATACAGGTAACGAATGGAGGACAGAGGAGCCTCTTAAAGAAGAAGTTACAGGTCTGTGAGAACCAGAAATCTTGCTTGTTTGTAGGAGACCAAATACTTATTTTACTAAGGAATTTACCAATTAATTCATTAAAAATCCTTCAATGTGATTTTCTGGATTTTTTTTTCTCGTTTTGTCTCTCATAGCTGAGGTATACCTATGATGAAAATTGGAGACCTCTCTCATCTTTTAAGTGGGAGAACTTACACAATTGGTGGCTGACTGAATACTTTTTTGCCCCACTGTATATACACACACAGACACAGTGCAGAGCATTGTAGCTGGATGGAATAAATATATGAGTATATAAACACACAGTGTGGAGCATTGTAGATAGATGGAATAAATATGTAGATATATAAACACCCACAGTACGGAGCATTGCAGCTAGGTGGAATAAATATGTAAATATATAAACACACACAATGCGGAGCAATGTAGCTAGATGGAATAATATGTAGATATATAAACACCCAGTGCGGAGCATTGTAGCTAGATGGAATAAATATGTAAATATATAAACACACACAGTGCAGAGCATTGTTGCTAGATGGGATGAAACAGCATAACCGTCTACTTAATTATCCTACATGGTATGATTATCTGCCCATACATATTCTCCCCCTCCATAGCGACCGGTATTTTCCTAGTTGTATGCCGGAGGGGACCATTGTGTAAGTCTATTGCATATTTTGCATTCAAAAAACTATTAGGTTGTCACGTCTTTTTGCTATCTCTGCAAGCAGCCCTGCTTAGGTTGTACAGTCTGACAGCCGTTGGTAGGAAGGACCTGCGAAACCTCTCGGTTGTGCACCTGGGATGATGTAGTCTGCTGCTAAATGAGCTCCTCAGTGCATTCAGTATGTCCTGCATAGCGTGGAACTCGGACTCCAGCAGAGATGACAGTTTAGCCACCGTCCTTCTCTCTCCTATCTCCTCCACTGGGTCAAGGCGCTGCCTCAGGACAGAGCTAGCTTTCTTGATCAGTTTGTTCAGTCTCTTCCTATCGGCTGCAGTAATGCCACTGCCCCAGCAGACCACTCCAAAAGTGATGCCTGATGCCACCACCGTGTCATAGAAAGTCATGTCATGTCACATGATAGGATATCAGGAATAACTCCAGGACAACAAGAGCACTGCTTAGCTTTGTATGCAGATGACATAATCATCTTTTTTAAAACTGTAGACCAATCTATCCCTGCTCTTTTAGCTCTGTTAGGAGAATTTCCAAAATTTCAGGATATAAGATTAATAAATCTAAAACATCAATTATGCTGTTAAATCCAAAAGAAAGAGAAAACCCATCTGCAGTAGTTGTCATGGGTAGTGAGAGCGCGCTCCTCCCCTCCTGCCGCACGTTCACTAATTCATCACTGCACCTGAAGCAGAGAACACACCTGCGCCCACTCATCAGCCAGCGTATTTAAGGAGGCCTCCTCCGCGCAGTCAACGCTGGCTCGTCTGGGTATACTGCTCTAATTCAGGCAAGCAGGTCGTTTTGAACTTGGCTTAGACACGTTGTCTAAACTGTTCTCTTTTCGCTCGCTACAGGTTGCTGCCATCATGCAGGTCTGCTTCGGGACTGCATGCGCTCTCCTGCCACCTCATCACATTCCCAGCAACAAATTTTCATCTGGTCAAGCACTTCTAGCTCACTCCCCTTTCCCTACTGGTTTGTCTATTCCCCACTGGAGTCCTGCCGGTCCTCCCTCGGAGTCCCAAGTAAGTGGCAATTTGGCTCCCCCATATTCCCTTCTCTGCTTCTCCACTGGCAGCTCTTGCTTTCTCTCCACAGGTGGATTGAATCTTCTGGCAAGTGGCTGTTTATTTTATTTCTGGCGAATGGCTGTTTTCTACATTTAAACTATTGAACATTTCCCCCTTGTGTGGTTCCATCCTGTGCTAGCATCGTGCACGTGAGCTGTCAGCTTAATCATGACAGTAGTTGCTCAATTTAATGTTGTTAAATGCTTCACCTATTTAGGTATTCAAATTGTACCATTGTTAAAGGACATAGCAGAAGTCAATTATAGACCAGTTATGCTGGAGGTCTCAACCTCACTAGATAGATGGGCTTCCTTAGCAATATCATTAATTGGGAAAATAAACATTGTCAAAATGAATGTGCTTCCTTAATTGTTATATTTATTTTCAAACTTGCCTCTTCCACCTCCGGCTAATTTGTTCTCTCACCTGAAAGCACTTTTTGACAGATTTCTGCAGAACAATAGATGCTGTAGATTACGTCTATCCCTACTGTATCTGCCTTATGATAGAGGGGGGCTTAATTGCCTAAATCAACTGTGGTATTATTGGGCAGCTCAGCTGAGAATGCTGATGTTCTGTTACACTAAGGAAAATGCCCCACAGTAGAGAGAGATGGAAAACATATTACTCCATATTCCTCTACCCATGTACTGTATATGTATTCTACTGGTAGCAAAAATCTCAAAAAGAACATAAGAAATCCCATGGTCAGAAACATGACTGGTGTTTGGCACCAAGTTAGAAAATACTTTGGAGAAGCGGGTTCTGTCTCACTCTTCAGTCCAATATGGGGAAATGATAATTTTTCTCCTGGTAGAGAGAATAAAGGGTTTAAAATTTGGGCCAGCAAGGGTTTGGAAAAAATCGGAGATATTTATGATATGGACCATAAACACATGATGTCCTTTGAAGAAATTGTTACCAAATACAATATAGCCCATAGCCACTTCCATAAATTTTTACAAGTGAGAAATTTTGTCAGAATACAACAAAAATCCTTATCTATTCCACCCATGAGTAAATTAGAGGAGATGATGATGAAGAACAGTAAGGGGAAGGGCATAATCTCCAAAATATATAAACGTCTGGTTGACGAGTCCTCTGAATCATCAGGTGGACGGCTTCAGGCCTGGAAAGATGATCTGCAGGACATCACTGCTGAGGAGTGGGAGACAGCTTGTGCCAAGGCCCAATCTCAGACAGTTAACACATGCCTTAAACTTTTACAGTATAACTGGTTAATAATGCATACGTACCTGACCCCAGAAAAACTGCATAAATTCAACAGTGCCATTCCAGATGTCTGTATAAAATGTGGAAATGACAAAGGTACACTTTTTTTATTGTCTGTTGCAGTGTTTTCAAATCCAAATGTTCTGGGTGGAAGTGAACCAACACATACAGCAAATATTAAATATCCAAATAACCTTTGGAGCCCAAACTTTTTATACTGAATATATACCCCATAACTTTCAAGATAAGGAGGAAACAAAAGACATTCCTAGAATTGAGCTTGCTGTTGGCTATAAGGGTTATTGCCTTAACATGGAAGGAGGTGAACAGGCCAACTATAGGCAGGTGGCTTTATGAGATGACTACAACTTTGAACTTGGAAAAGATTACCTACTCTATTAAGAACAGACAATCAACATTTGACAGTATATGGGGTCTCTTTATTCAATATTTAGAACTGACCTGACCCATGTCATTCAATCACCTGATGTTGATTAATAGAGTGGCCATCTGCAGTTCACCTGGAGAAAAGTTACTGTAGTTTCTTGACTTTGGTTTTATTTAATATTACTTTAATCCAAATGTCCCAAATAACTGTATATACTCTTTGAATGTTTTAATGTGTGCTTTTTTTTTAGTGTCATATATCGTTTATTACTTTATTTGTGTATTCATGCATGTTGGGGGGAGGCTTGTTGAAATGTTGTGTGCTTGGCATGTTGTTCAGCATGTGTAATGTTCAGTATGTTTGAAAATAAATAGACATTGTTGGGAAAAAAAAATACCTCTGTCTGTAAAAGGAGTGAACGTCTGGAATAACTGTCCTGAAAATATTCCAATGTGTAATTCTTTAACACAATTTAAAAAAAAACTGTACAGAAATTATTTAATTTTACAATATTATGAAATACTGGTTTAAAGTCTAATACTGGGTTGTATCGACATGAACTGATTCAAGTAAATTTCAAGTAAATTTCTAATATGTTGATTATTAGAAGTAAATAGGGGTAGGCACAAACTAGGCTCTACAAGAAGGGACAGCGCAGGCTGTTCCTGCTGAGGAGACTCAGGTCTTTTGGTGTACAAGGGGCGCTGCTGAAGTCATTCTATGACACGGTGGTGGCATCAGCCATCACTTTTGGAGTGGTCTGCTGGGGCAGTGGCATTACTGCAGCCGATAGGAAGAGACTGAACAAACTGATTAAGAAAGCTAGCTCTGTCCTGGGGCAGCGCCTTGATCCGATGGAGGAGATAGGAGCGAGAAGGACGGTGGCTAAACTGTCATCTCTGCTGGAGTCCGAGTTCCACCCTATGCAGGACATACTGGATGCACTGAGGAGCTCATTTAGCAGCAGACTACATCATCCCAGGTGAACAACCGAGAGGTTTCGTAGGTCCTTCCTACCAACGGCTGTCAGACTGTACAACCTAAGCAGGGCTGCTCGCAGAGATAGCAAAAAGATGTAACAAACTAATAGTTTTTTGAATGCAAAAGATGCAATAGACTTACACAATGGTCCCCTCCGGCATACAACTAGGAACATACCGGTCACTATGGAGGGTGAGAATATGTATGGGCACATAATCATACCATGTAGGATAACTAAATAGACGGTTATGCTGTTTCATCCCACCTAGCAACAATGCTCTGCACTGTGTGTGTTTATATATTTACATATTTATTCCATCTAGCTACAATGCTCAGCACTGGGTGTGTTTATATTTATATATCTATATATTTATTCCATCTAGCTACAATGCTCCGCACTGTGTTTTTATATATCTACATATTATTCCATCTAGCTACATTGCTCCGCACTGTGTGTGTTTATATACTTGCATATTTATTCCACCTAGCTGCAATGCTCCGTACTGTGGGTGTTTATATATTTACATATTTATTCCATCTAGCTACAATGCTCTGCACTGTGTGTTCATATATTCATATATTTATTCCATCCAGCTACAATGCTCTGCACTGTGTCTGTGTGTGTGTGTGTATATATATATTTTATAGTAATATGTACATATGTATATTAGCTGCTCTTGCTTGCTTGTTTTTTTTCTTGCCTTCTGATTGTTGCTCTGAGTGTTGCTATCCCTGTGCTGTTGCAATCCTGGAATTTCCCCGTTGTGGGACTAATAAAGGCTTATCTTATCTTATCTTATCTTATCTTATAGCTTCAGTCTACACCCTTATCTTGTCTGTATTTCTCTTTCTTGTTGTCTTTGTTATGTATGGGTTTTACCCTGGTTCACAGATGAGGCAAGGTGGCTTGTCGAACACAGCTTTATTGAACGTGATGAATATGGGTCACAGACAAGGCACCAGCCATGGCACAGGTGAGAAAGAGGCTGAAAGACGGCCGACACCGGCCTTATAGCTACAACACTACACACCGTGTGTGTGACTATATATTCACATATTTATTCCATCTAGCTATAATGCTCTGCACTGTTTATATATTTATTCCATCTAGCTACAATGCTCCACACTGTGTCTATATATTTATGTTTATATGTACATATGTATACTCGCTGCTCTTGTTTTTTTTGCCTTCTGATTGTTGCTCTGAGTGTTGCTATCCCTGTGCTGTTGCAATCCTGGAATTTCCCCATTGTGGGACTAATAAAGGCTTATCTTATCTTATACAGGGGAGTGAAGTGACATCACCGGAGATACGTGTCACTACTCCGCACTTCACAATAAAAGTGCCATACCACATTCCTCCTCCCATTTAAAAGTCCAAAACGACTCACACAATTGGAGCCTCCCCAAAAAATTTGTGACCCAAACCACGCACTAGGTTCTTAAGACTAAAGGGAAATGGCCTAACATGCTCACACAAACCAGGTAAAAATAGGGCTGACGGGTGGACTACCGTGCAGCCTGCATGGCGGGGTGGATTATTCTGCCACCCCTAACTAAAGAAAAGTCCATTGTTAAACTAAAATTGTGCACTGTGCTCCTAAACTAAGGAAAAACGTGAAACAATCCCATATATAGCATTTCAACTCACACCAGAACTTTAACATATACTATTTAAAGTCCAGTTCTGTGGGTGAAAGGATATAATTGGCATGGGGGCCCAGGACAGGCCCTCAGCAGATGCGCCCCAGGAAACAGCCGGTCCCCGGGACGATGGCTGACCCCCCTCCCCCCCCCCGGATGATGAAGCCACTCCTCATCATCATTGACCTTGCCTCACGTCCAGCCAGGTCTCTCGGAGCCTTCTCCCAGACACGCTGAATCCGATTTGCATGACACACCAAGCCGTCAGACAGCCTGAAGTATGCCGTGTCCAGTTTGGCCACTATGTGCAAATGCTCCCGACACTCCTGAGGTTGTCTTCTGGCCCCTATTCACCGTGGACACTCCTCACCTCGAGTCTGAACCCAATCCAGGACCCTCAATGGGGCCCGGCTTGGCCTGAGACACGCTGATTCCCCATGCTCCTCAGTCTTGCCCCAACTTCTTCTAACACCATTGTAGCATGCGCCATCCTAGCCGCAGATCCTCCATGCCTTCGCGACCAAGCTCCAGAGGAATCTGGGGCTAGCACATTGGCGTCGCTTGCCAGCACAGGCGCCTTGCTGTCACACTTGATACCCCCCCAACCATTTCCCGAACACCGGCACTGAGGCCCTCCTGCACCAAACCGGAGTGAGCCTGGTCCGGCTTGACCGCCATGGTGTCCATTAGTCCTTCATCCCACACCACGTCCTTATCGATCGCTGGAATCGGAGGGTTCCACTGGCCACAGCCTGACCACTCTTCCCCAGCATCATCTTTAATGGCAAAACCCAGTCCATAAAATAAATCACAGCCGATGATGTTTTCACCCCATGCTGTCACATGGAACGTGAAGTCCATCACCGTTGCAGACTTGTACCAAACAGTCAACTCCAAAGTCCCGACTGTGCCCAGTCTTCCACCTCCATAACTGTAGAATGGCGCTGGGTTACCTCTAATTGTGTGGTGGGGAAAAAACTTCTTCACCGTGGCCCAATTCAGCAACGATCCCTCCGCCCCCGTGTCGATCAGCAGCAGCACCTCCACGTGGTCCAGTCCCACTGTGCAAAATGTGTACCCATTTGTGCTGGGGGACACTGTGTGGACGGTTGTCGGGGGCGGGCAAAGCAATTTCTCCCGTGGGCTCTCTGGTTTAAATCCACAGCACACCCTGACAAAATGGTTCAAGCGACCACATCTGCTACAACATGTTCCTCTTGCTGGACAGTCCTTAGCCTTTTTACAGTGAGTCGCAGACCCACAACCCATGTACAGGGGTTCTCCTGGGGCAGAGCTTTGGCTGATAGCGTTGGCTTCTGTATCTTCATCATTCAAGCCATCGTTGCTGTCCAGGTCCGTGACATTTGCCACAACGAGAGGCTCCGGCGGCAGCTGTGACTGGAGCCAGGCTAGCTCCAGAGCTAGCTTGTCCTCGGCTTCCATTTGGAGAGCTAGCTTAACAGCTCTGTCCAACGTGAGGTCACTAGACGCCATAAGCAGCCTAGCCCGCAATGCAGCGCTACATGTATGCTCTGCCAACTGGTCACGAATCAAATCCTCCTCCAGCATCCCAAAATGACACTCGCTAGCCAGCTACCTCAAGTCAGCTACAAACTGCCGAACGGGTTCACCTACCCGCTGATGCTGCTGCAGTAAACGTATCCTCCGGACAGTCACGTTAGCCGGGGTGAGGAAATGGCTAGCTAGCAGCGCCGCTACATCTTCATAACTGTCCGAAGCACAGAGTGTTCGCAGGACCCGCTGGCCCTCTATGCCCAAATTGTGAACCAGAAGCGCCTGGGCCCTTAGCTTATCGAGCATACCGAGTTCCAACGCGGCAACATAAGTCTCAAAGGCCTCGAACCACCTAGGCCAGGGCACCAGCGGGTCCCCGGGAAACTTGAGAAACGGGCAAATTGGAGCTACGCATGCCTCCATGGTTTATCCTCGTCTCCAAAATGTTATGTATGGGTTTACCCTGGTTCACAGATGAGGTGAGGTGGCTTGTCGAACACAGCTTTATTGAACGTGATGAATATGGCAGTCACAGAAAAGGCACCAGCAAAGGCACAGGCGAGAAAGAGGCCGTAAGATGGCCGACCCCGGCCTTATATAGGGAGGTGCAGTGACATCACCGGAGGTGCACGTCACTACTCCGCACTTCACAATAAAAGTGCTATACCACAGTCTTGTCTCCTGTGGATGAAATTAATAAACTGAACTGAACTGAACGGAACTATGGTAAGAAGCTGTTTAAACAGAAAATACAGGAATAGAATTAGAGAACGTTTCTTTCCCATATACATAAGAACAGTCAAAGCCAACATCAAAATATTGACAGAAGAATGAAATTCTATACAAACTGTATTTTTCCTTTTTGACATAAATATGTAGAACAGGTCAGCACATGTACAGAGGTGCACAGAGGGTCTCATGCAAAAGTGCAGGAATAGCCATCAGGAGTAGGAGGAGATCCCTGGTCTGGGTTTTTTCTCCTGCTCAGGGTTTATAGTGGTTTGGATTCGTTGGGCATTCTTCTCTTGTCACACCAGTTCTTAAGTCTTGCTGCTGTGTTTGCACATTTCTGTACTTCCCCCAGCAGGTATGGTAGCTTTTTTGGCATTGTTCATGTTTTCAAAGTCCTTTTGGATGTCTGTAATTTTTGGGAAGTACATGTCTCTGATGTCTTGGTATAGATGGCAGGTGGTTAGAAAGTGCAGCACTGTGTCCACCTCATGTCATGGGCAGTGAGTGCACAGTCTGTCTTCTCCAGGGAGCCAGGTCTGTCTGAGGCAGCCTTTTTTCGATGGCGAAGCTGTGCTCAGTGAGTCTGTACACCCTGTTTTCTGTCTTTTTCGCGTTCTTTCTGAGTGGTCGTGGTCGTGAGTGTGAGCTGGGAGAGTGTGACAGCATGAGTGAGTTGTCTCAGACTTTTCTCTATCTTTTTGTGTTTATGGTGGGTTTTTTTTGTTAAATAATCCTAAGTTTCGTTGTTTTCTGTAGCTGGGGTGGGGTAGGTGTTCTGGGGGTGCAGGGGGTCTGCTGCCAGCTTTGCTGGTCAGCATGGTTTTGGAGTGAGGCTTCGGGTTCGAGAAGCTGACACGCTGGCATGCTGTCAAATTGGCTCCGGCTGTCAGCTGCTCAGTGGAAGATTGTAGTCTGGCTGTGGGGGAGTTGGTCAGCTATGAAAGTGTCAGGTCGGCTTCTAGAATGAATAATGCCATGGTAATTTTCCTAGACAGTGATGAAAAAGTTAGTCAGTTGGTGGAGAGCAGATTTGTAATTAAAGATACATTGGTTCCTGTTCTGTCTCTGGTAAATCCCCCCAAAAGAATCACAATATCAAATCTCCCACCGTTTTTAAAGAATGAGCTGTTGGAGAAGGAGCTGTCGAGATTCGGGCAGCTTTTGTCCCCTATTAAGCACATCCATCTCGGTTGTAAGTTCCCGCATTTGAAGCATGTCATGTCTTTTAGACGACATGTGTTTATGATTTTAAAGAATAGCAAGGAAAGCCTCAACCTCATATTTAAGTACCGGATTGACGGCTTTGATTATACCATCCACGTCACCTCTGATAATATGAAGTGTTTTGGCTGCAGAATGGAGGGTTATTTGATTCGATCATGCCCTCAGGGAGTGGGGGATGATCGCCCGGGGGAGGCCGCTAGTGCGGCCTTGCTGTTGGGTGCTGCGGCTGCGGCCACAGGGTCATCCGGCGACAGGACGGCTTTGCTGTCTTCCGTGGCCAGCCTGTCAGTCATAAACAGAACAACTACAAAAGTTAAAGTACATGGCAGGGTTAATGCACAGACAAACACTGTGGACAAGGGTGAGATTATAGAGAAGGATCATGCTCAGGATCAGACAGATGAGCCAAATGAGGCACAGGCAGACAGCGGGACCATAAAGTTGAATATAAAAGCACAGCAGAGGATGAGTGAAAAACAAGAAGAGACAGCTACTAGGGTGGCTGAGTCAGTGTTGGAGGACGAGGATGACATTGAAATACAGTAGATGAAGAGTTATCTAAAGTTTCAGTCAAATGGAAGAATTTGGAAAACAAACAGCAGAGAAGTAAAGTGAAAAGGGTTGTAAAAGAAAGTTCTGAGGCTTCTCTATCTCAACCAGATTCTTATGCTGGGTCTGAGATAGAGAGCAATGGTGAAAGCAGTGATGATGTGGCCAGTGGAGGTGGTTACCCCTTCACAAAAATACAGAAATTTTTGTAGGACGCTAAAGGATCCAGGATGGTTAAAGTTGAAAACTTTTACCTGACCTAAAACGCTTTGTTGATTATGCCCATGTTGACTCTGTTCGAGCCTACAGTGGGGCAAAAAAGTATTTAGTCAGCCACCAATTGTGCAAGTTCTCCCACTTAAAAGATGAGAGAGGTCTCCAATTTTCATCATAGGTATACCTCAGCTATGAGAGACAAAATGAGAAAAAAAAAAAAAAAAAAAAACGGAAAATCACATTGAAGGATTTTTAATGAATTAATTGGTAAATTCCTCAGTAAAATAAGTATTTGGTCACCTACAAACAAGCAAGATTTCTGGCTCTCACAGACCTGTGACTTCTTCTTTAAGAGGCTCCTCTGTCCTCCACTCGATACCTGTATTAATGACAACTGTTTGAACTCGTTATCAGTATAAAAGACACCTGTCCACAACCTCAAACAGTCAGACTCCAAACTCCACTATGGCCAAGACCAAAGAGCTGTCAAAGGACACCAGAAACAAAATTGTAGACCTGCACCAGGCTGGGAAGGCTGAATCTGCAAACGGTAAGCAGCTTGGTGTGAAGAAATCAACTGTGGGAGCAATTATTAGAAAATGGAAGACATACAAGACCACTGATAATCTCCCTCGATCTGGGGCTCCACGCAAGATCTCACCCCGTGGGATCAAAATTATCACGAGAACGGTGAGCAAAAATCCCAGAACCACAAGGGGGGACCTAGTGAGTGACCTGCAGAGAGCTGGGAACAAAGTAACAAAGGCTAAATCAGAAACACACTACGCCACCAGGGACTCAAATTCTGCAGTGCCAGACATGTCCCCCTGCTTAAGTCAGTACATGTCCAGGCCCGTCTGAAGTTTGCTAGAGAGCATTTGGATGATCCAGAAGAGGATTGGGAGAATGTCGTATGGTCAGATGAAACCAAAATAGAACTTTTTAGTAAAAACTCAACTTGTCGTGTTTGGAGGAGAAAGAACACCATACCTACTGTGAAGCATGGGGGTGGAAACATCATACTTTGGGGCTGTTTTTCTGCAAAGGGACCAGGACGACTGATCCGTGTGAAGGAAAGAATGAATGGGGCCATGTATCGTGAGATTTTGAGTGAAAACCTCCTTCCACCAGCAAGGGCATTGAAGATGAAACATGGCTGGGTCGTTCAGCATGACAATGGTCCCAAACACACCGCCCGGGCAACAAAGGAGTGGCTTCGTAAGAAGCATTTCAAGGTCCTGGAGTGGCCTAGCCAGTCTCCAGATCTCAATCCCATAGAAAATCTTTGGAGGGAGTTGAAAGTCTGTGTTGCCCAGCGACAGCCCCAAAACATCACGGCTCTAGAGGAGATCTGCATGGAGGAATGGGCCAAAATACCAGCAACAGTGTGTGAAAACCTTGTGAAAACTTACAGAAAACTTTGACCTCTGTCATTGCCAACAAAGGATATATAACAAAGTATTGAGATTAACTTTTGTTATTGACCAAATACTTATTTTACCGAGGAATTTACCAATTAATTCATTAAAAATCCTTCAATTTGATTTTCTGGATTTTTTTTTTCTTATTTTGTCTCTCATAGTTGAGGTATACCTATGATGAAAATTGGAGATCTCTCTGTTCTTTTAAGTGGGAGAACTTGCACAACTGGTGGCTGACTAAATACTTTTTTTTTACCCCACTGTACATGAAAAATAGGGGAGAGCTTGAGCTGGGAAGCTTCACTGATCAGGAGATCTACAAGACTAAAAAAGCTTGTACTAAAAGTTAAGAACCAAATTCCCCAAGATGATTAGTTTGTTACTGCTCATTTTTCTTCTCTGTTCTTGTATTGGTTTTGTCCTTTTATACAAGTGTAGTTTTAATTTTGGCACACTCAATATCAATGGAGCAAGAGAAATGTCCAAGCGAGCGTGTGCTTTTAGTCTTGCAGAATGTAAGAAAATTAATGTTCTGTTAGTTCAGGAGACTCACAGTTCTGAGGACAATGCTGCTGACTGGAGGAGGGAATTTCAAGGAGGAAATTATCCTCAGTCACAAAAATAGCAGCAGTGGTGGAGTGGGTATTTTATTTTCTCAAGATTTTATTCCTCTTTCTTATGACATTGATGAGATAATTGCAGGCCACATTTTAAAAGTCCAAGCTGTTTTTGAGAATGTGAAAGTTGTTTTTATAAATGTGTATGCTCCAACCACAGGCACAGAAAGACTGGCCTTTTTAAATATTTTAAATGACATGATCAAAAAGTGCAATAATGATGATTTTTTATTTGTTGGAGGTGAATGTAATTGTAAAGAAAACCCTTTCATGGACAGGAATCACCCAGAGCCACATGCTGCATCCAAGAGAAGCTTAAAGGGTCTTATTGAAGCTCATGATCTGTGTGATGTGTAGTACACGTGGAGCCATAGCAAGGACAATATTCTGTCCTTAGCTAAACTATATAGGGTTTACAGTTTTAAGCACCATTTCAGCATTTTTAAAAGTTCTTTGATAGTCCCTTTTGGCTATACAGATCTCTCTCCGGTTCAGTGTTGTGTTTTTATCAAGAATATAAAGTGCATTAGTGCATACTGGCATTTTAACACATCGCTTTTATCAGATAATAGTTTTAAAAACTGCTTTTAGGGATTTTTTTTGAGTAATTTTAAATTAACCAAACCAAATTTTTTGTTCTTTGCAGCAGTGGTGGGATGTAGGGAAGAGTCAAATAAAGAATCTGTGCCTACAGTATACTCGCAATGTCTCAATGTGCTGAGTTGTTTTTTGACGGACTTGCCTAAGGTGATGGCTGGTATGAATGCAGAGTTGGAGAGTGAGATCACTCTGCAAGAACTGTCAGTAGCTGTCCAATCTCTTCAGTGTGGCAAAGCCTCAGGGCTAGACAGTCTACCATCAGAGTTCAACAAGATGTTTTGGTCTAAGATCTGTGAGGACTTGCTGGAAGTACTGTCTGACAGTCTGCAGAAGGGTCACCTGCCTTTAAGTTGTAGGAGAGCAGTCCTCACCCTCCTTCCCAAGAAAGGTGACCTGAAAGACATTAAAAACTGGTGTCCGGTAGCCCTCCTCTGTACTGACTACAAAATTCTCTCCAAAGTTTTGGCTAACAGGTTGAAAAAGGTGATGGAGCAGGTCATGCATGTAGACCAGACCTACTGTGTACTTGGTAGGTTGGTTACAGACAACATTTTTTTTTTAAATTTGTGATGTTTTGGACCTCTCCAGCTCATTGGTCAAGGAACTTGGTCTCATTTTAATAGACCAAGAAAAGGCGTTTGACTGAGTTGAGCACCATACTTTTGGCAGGCACTAGAAGCCTTTGGTTTCAGCTCAGGTTTCATCGTCAAGATCCAGGCCTTGTATAGAGACATTGAGAGTATTCTTAAAATTAATGGTGGTTTCAGTGCTCCTTTCAAAGTTGAGAGGGGTGTCCAACAGGGCTACCCCCTCTCAGGTATGCTGGACTCTCTTGCCATCGAGCCCCTCCTTTGTAAACTAAGGCAAGGCCTCATTGGTTTTAAAGTCCCCAACTCTGACTCTGTTTTTAAAGTGTTGCATATGCTGCTGATGTTGTTGTTTTTATAAGAAATCAAAGTGATGTAGACTACCTTTTAAGAACTGTTAAATTTTTGGTAAGTGTTCCTCAGCGACAGTGAATTAGGGTAAAAGTGAAGCTTTAATGATGGGGGGTAGACTACAAAAAACCGTCCTACCCGGTGGCCTTTCTTCAACACAAGGTGGTTTTAAATATCTTGGTGTGTTTTTAGATCAGGCTTTTACTGGGAAAAATTGTGAGTATATTTTGGAAAAAGTTGAAGGAAGATCAAAAAAATGGAAATGGATTTTGCCATACTTGTCCTTCAGAGGTTGTGTTTTAATCATTAACAACTTGATCGCTTCAATGCTGTGGCATCGACTGTCTTGTGTGGACCCTCCAACCAATTTGCTGAACAGAACACAATCTATAATTGTGGACGTTTTCTGGGACCGTCTTCACTGGGTTCCACAGAGCATCCTGTTTTTACAGAGGGAAGAAGATGGTCAAGGGCTCATCCATCTGGCCAGCGGGGGGGGGGGGGGGGGGCATCTTTCGCCTGCAGTTCATTCAGCGACTGCTGAGTGGCCCTCTCGATCTTGTGTGGAGACCTATTGCCAGAGCTGTCCTGGCTCACTGTGGGGGGCTAGGACTAGAGGAGTCATTGTTTTTAATGGACTTAAAAGAACCAAAAACTCCTAGAACTTCCTCAGTTTTATCAAATTGTTTTTAAAATCTGGGAACTTTTTACAAAGAACTCTCCTCAGGCTTCCTTGTCACCTTTTTGGCTTTTAAAGGAGCCACTTGTGTCTGGGACCCATTTCGATGTAGGCAATGTTTTAGGACCTTCTGTTTTAAAAAAGTTCCTTTCTGCAAACGTTACAACACTGGGACACTTGGTGAACCTATGTAGATAAGATAAGATAAGATAAGATAAGCCTTTATTAGTCCCACAATGGGGAAATTCCAGGATTGCAACAGCACAGGGATAGCAACACTCAGAGCAACAATCAAGAAGACAAGAAAAACAAGAGCAGCGAATATACACTACCGTTCAAAAGTTTGGGGTCACCCAGACAATTATTTTGTGTTTTCCATGAAAAGTCACACTTATTTACCACCATGAGTTGTAAAATGAATAGAAAATATACACTCACCGGCCACTTTATTAGGTACACCATGCTAGTAACGGGTTGGACCCCCTTTTGCCTTCAGAACTGCCTCAATTCTTCGTGGCATAGATTCAACAAGGTGCTGGAAGCATTCCTCAGAGAGTTTGGTCCATATTGACATGATGGCATCACACAGTTGGCGCAGATTTGTCGGCTGCACATCCATGATGCGAATCTCCCGTTCCACCACATCCCAAAGATGCTCTATTGGATTGAGATCTGGTGACTGTGGAGGCCATTTGAGTACAGTGAACTCATTGTCATGTTCAAGAAACCAGTCTGAGATGATTCCAGCTTTATGACATGGCGCATTATCCTGCTGAAAGTAGCCATCAGAAGTTTTTTGTTTTTTTTTTTTTGTTTTTTTTTGTTACTTATTTGTACCCGTAGGTAGACTTGGTTTGCAGTCTGGTGACAAGCCACCGGCTGCTGGTCGCTGCGTGCGCGAGCGCCCTAAACCTACATGTTTGCATACCTACATGTTTGCCTAAACCTGCATGTTTGCAACGATGCTCAATTGGTACCAAGGGGCCCAAAGAGTGCCAAGAAAATATTCCTCACACCATTACACCACCACCACCAGCCTGAACCATTGATACAAGGCAGGATGGATCCATGCTTTCATGTTGTTGACGCCAAATTCTGACCCTACCATCCGAATGTCGCAGCAGAAATCGAGACTCATCAGACCAGGCAACGTTTTTCCAATCTTCTATTGTCCAATTTCGATGAGCTTGTGCAAATTGTAGCCTCAGTTTCCTGTTCTTAGCTGAAAGGAGTGGCACCCGGCGTGGTCTTCTGCTGCTGTAGCCCATCTGCCTCAAAGTTCGACGTACTGTGCGTTCAGAGATGCTCTTCTGCCTACCTTGGTTGTAACGGGTGGTTATTTGAGTCACTGTTGCCTTTCTATCAGCTCGAACCAGTCTGGCCATTCTCCTCTGACCTCTGGCATCAACAAGGCATTTCCGCCCACAGAACTGCCACTCACTGGATATTTTTTCTTTTTCGGACCATTCTCTGTAAACCCTAGAGATGGTTGTGCGTGAAAATCCCAGTAGATCAGCAGTTTCTGAAATACTCAGACCAGCCCTTCTGGCACCAACAACCATGCCACGTTCAAAGTCACTCAAATCACCTTTCTTCCCCATACTGATGCTCGGTTTGAACTGCAGGAGATTGTCTTGACCATGTCTACATGCCTAAATGCACTGAGTTGCCGCCATGTGATTGGCTGATTAGAAATTAAGTGTTAACGAGCAGTTGGACAGGTGTACCTAATAAAGTGGCCGGTGAGTGTAGTCAAGACGTTGACAAGGCTAGAAATAATGATTTGTATTTGAAATAATAATTTTTTCCAGATACTCAACCTGCTCAAAGGAAGGTCAGTTTTATAGCTTCTCTAACCAGCTAAATTGTTTTCAGCTGTGCTAACATGATTGCACAAGGGTTTTCTAATCATCCATTAGCCTTCTGATGCAATGAGCAAACACATTGTACCATTAGAACACTGGAGTGATAGTTGCTGGAAATGGGCCTCTGTACACCTATGTAGATATTGCACCAAAAACCAGACATTTGCAGCTAGAATAGTCATTTACCACATTAGCAATGTATATTAGATATTAGAGTGTATTTCTGATTAGTTTAAAGTTATCTTCAATGAAAAAAACAGTGCTTTTCTTTCAAAAATAAGGAAATTTCTAAGTGACCCCAAACTTTTGAACGGTAGTGTACATATGCACATATAAATATATAAACACACAGTGCGGAGCATTGTAGCTAGATGGAATAAATATATAAATATATATACACACAGTGCGGAGCATTGTAGCTAGATGGAATAAACAGCATAACCGTCTACTTAGTTATCCTACATAGTATGAATATGTACCCATACATATTGTCACCCTCCGTAGCGACCAAAATTGTCCTAGTTGTATACTGGAGGGGACCATTGTGTAAGTCTATTGCGTCTTTTGCATTCAATACTATTAGGTTGTCACGTTTTTTTGCTACCTCTGCGAGCAGCCCTGCTTAGGTTATACAGTCTGACAGCCATAGGTAGGAAGGACCTGCGAAACCTCTCGGTTGCGTACCGAGGATGATGTAGTCTGCTGCTAAATGAGCTCCTCAGTGCGTTCAGTATGTCTTGCATAGGGTGGGACTCGGACTCCAGCAGAGATGACAGTTTAGCCACCATCCTTCTCTCTCCTATCTCCTCCACTGGGTCAAGGCGCTGTTCCAGGTCCTATGCCCCTATGTGGTCCTAATCTGGACAATGCTGTTGCCCTGTGCCCGGCTCTAAGCGTTTTTTCAGTCAGGGTTATAATGAACTTGTTGAAAGATTGGGGAGACTGCCTCTCCACAGAAGAACACTCTGCCATTGTTTTACACTGCAAAGATTCTGTGCAAACTGCTGATGAGCGTTTTCTTTTTAGTGTTTTATCTCCTGATTTTAAAGATGGCACTGGTGTGTTTTTAAAATCTGAACCCATTAACATTTGTGACTCTTCTGGTAAAAAAAAAAAATGTATGGACTCTTAGTGAAAGTTCTAAATGTGAATAAATTTAAAGGTCGAGCCAATACACCATGGAGGAAACACTTGGGTTTGGGTTCAGAGGTGAGGCCTGCCTGGAAAGCATTCTATAAACCACCATTAACTAAGAAGGTTGGAGACCTGCAATGGCGAGTTTTACATGGTGCTGTGACTGTAAATGCTTTTATCTCTATTTTAAACCCAAATGTTGTTGAGGTTTGTCCATTTTGTCCTCAGAAAGAGGCAGTGTTCCATTGTTTTCTGGACTGTAACAGACTGCAATTGTTGTTTGTTTTTTGGGGAAGCTGTTTTATCTGTTTGGAGAAGTCTTTCCCTGCAGATTTTTATCTTGGGTTTTCCATATAGACAGAGAAGCAAGAGAAAAAGTGAACTGTTAAATTTCATCCTGGGTCAGGCTAAAATAGCCATTTATGTTAGTAGGAAAAGAAAAGTTGAACAAATGCTGGATTGTAATGTAAAAGACATGCTGTTAAACATGATCAGGACTCAAATAATGATTGATTATAATTACTAACATTTGATGCAAAATGTAGGAACTTCTGAGGCTATGTGGTGCTTTAAGCACATCCTGTGTTGTGTTAAGGAGGGGAAACTTACCCGTGGTGTGGTTCTGATGTAAGAAGCAAATTTTTGTTTCTAGTTTAGTTTTTTGGTTTAGTTGCTTGTGTCTTTGATTTCCTGTCAGTGAATTAATTTACTTTTTATTGCTCCTTTTAGTTGGAGTGATTTTCTGTTGAACTTGTGACAATATTGAAAAATCAAAAAAATCTCTCTCTCTCTCTCTCTCTCTCTCTCTCTCTCTCTCTCTCTCTCTCTCTCTCTCTTTCTCTTTCTCTCTCTCTCTCTCAGATGGGCTGCTGTGATCTTAATGAAGGCATACCATTTCATCCAATCTTCTACAATCGTTGAAGATAGTTTGGGTGACCTTGAACTCAAGGGCAATGTCAAAAGTCAGTTTTTCCAAAAATATTGTAAACATGATTACCCAGAAAAGAAATGATATAAATATTTCACATTGATACCATAGTTCTATTTTAAAAAAATCTGGGATGAGTTGGTATCCCCTCTGAAGAGCTGGTGCAGGTGGCTGGGGAAAGGGAAGTCTGGTCTTTTCTGCTTGAAATGCTGCCTCCGCGACCCGGACCTGCAGAAAAGCGGTAAAGGATGGGTGAATGGATGGATGGATGGAGTTCAAGTTTTTGGCGACCTTGACCAACTCTCAAAAACTTGTAACCGTGCTGAATACTTGAAAGATTTGATGAAAACTTGTGAATGAGTTGATGTTGGCTGTTCATATTGATACCATAGTTGCATCTATGAAAAATCTTGGACAATTATCATTCAGCCAGCAGGATAAGGGGTACGACTGGCAGGCACCAGTATTTTTTATTAATGTCATAA
Organism: Pholidichthys leucotaenia; assembly: GCA_020510985.1. NCBI lineage: Eukaryota > Metazoa > Chordata > Actinopteri > Cichliformes > Pholidichthyidae > Pholidichthys > Pholidichthys leucotaenia. The sequence continues at coordinate 189,804,993 of CM035837.1, read as the reverse complement.
AAAGGATTTCAATAACAAGATATTCCAAAGTCATTCAATAAACATCAGCACTTCATCCTATGAAGCAGGTGACTCTTCTCTAACCTCCAAACAGTGAAAATTAAAAGCAGCCATGATAGGAATCTCTATCTGGCTCTAGTTTCTCTTAATTTCCTGTACTCTTAGATTGACTGAAGAAAAAGAGAGATGCCGTCACTCCCCTCAGAGATAAGATCAAACTGGGCACAAATGTTTACTGGTTTATGAAGTATTGATTAATTTCTGTGCTCCACAAATGGGTGCTCCTCAGTAATATACTGTGCAGAGTAAATTGTTGTTTTTGTTATGGTTCCAAGAAGCTATGCTGCAGGAAACTCATTGGGCCCTATTTTGATGGTCATCCGCGCACTTTTCCGACAGATTTTCCACCATACACCAGTGTTTTTGTTTGTTTCTGTCAACGTATTGTCTGTTTTTTATGCCTTTGTTTTTTATGCCTGTGGACCAGCACCTGTCATCATGGATCCTGGACTACCTCACAAACCGGCCTCAGTTTGTGAGAACCCGGGACTGTGTGTCCGACACGATCATCGGTAGCACAGGGGCCCCCCAGGGAACAGTGTTGGCTCCCTTCCTGTTCACTCTTTATACTGCGGACTTCTCACACAACACAACACACTGCCATCTACAGAAGTTCTCTGATGACTCTGCGATCGTTGGCCTCATCTCCAATGGAGATGAAGCTGAGTACAGAGGGCTTATCCAGGACTTCGTGGACTGGTGCCATCGGAACTGCCTCCAGATCAACGCGAGGAAAACTAAGGAGCTGGTGGTGGACTGCCGCAGGCATGGACAACCCCTCACAGCACCAGTAAATATACAGGGAACAGACATTGAGATGGTGACATCCTACAAGTACCTGGGTGTTCATCTGACACAATACTGACGCACTCTACAAGAAGGGACAGCACAGGCTGTTCCTACTGAGGAGACTCAGGTCTTTTGGTGTACAAGGGGCGCTGCTGAAGACATTCTATGACACGGTGGTGGCATCAGCCATCACTTTTGGAGTGGTCTGCTGGGGCAGTGGCATTACTGCAGCCGATAGGAAGAGACTGAACAAACTGATCAAGAAAGCTAGCTCTGTCCTGAGGCAGCGCCTTGATCCGGTGGAGGAGATAGGAGAGAGAAGGACGGTGGCTAAACTGTCATCTCTGCTGGAGTCCGAGTTCCACCCTATGCAGGACATACTGAATGCACTGAGGAGCTCATTTAGCAGCAGACTACATCATCCCAGGTGCACAACCGAGAGGTTTCGCAGGTCCTTCCTACCAACGGCTGTCAGACTGTACAACCTAAGCAGGGCTGCTCGCAGAGATAGCAAAAAGACATAACAACCTAATAGTTTTTTGAATGCAAAAGATGCATTAGACTTACACAATGGTCCCCTCCGGCATTCAACTAGGAAAATACCGGTCGCTATGGAGGGTGAGACTATGTATGGGCACATAATCATACCATGTAGGATAACTAAGTAGACGGTTGTGCTGTTTCATCCCATCTAGCAACAATGCTCTGCACTGTGTGTGTTTATATATTTACATATTTATTCCATCTAGCTACAATGCTCCGCACTGGGTGTGTTTATATTTATATATCTATATATTTATTCCATCTAGCTACAATGCTCCGCACTGTGTGTGTTTATATATTTACATATTTATTCCACCTAGCTGCAATGCTCCGTACTGTGGGTGTTTATATATCTACATATTTATTCCATATAGCTACAATGCTCCGCACTGTGTGTTTATATACTCATATATTTATTCCATCCAGCTACAATGCTCTGCACTGTGTGTCTGTGTGTATATATATATATATATATATATACATATATATATATATATATATATATATATATATATATATATATATATATATATATATATATATATATATTTATAGTAATATGTATACGTATATGTATATTAGCTGCTCTTGCTTGCTTGCTTTTTTTCTTGCCTTCTGATTGTTGCTCTGAGTGTTGCTATCCCTGTGCTGTTGCAATCCTGGAATTTCACCATTGTGGGACTAATAAAGGCTTATCTTATCTTATCTTTCGTCACACTATCAAATTACCAGTAGACAGTGGGCCCGCTATGCACTGGGAGGAGAGTCATTTCAAAAGTGTGGCAGTGCACAATTTAATCTGCATTGCTATTGTAGTGCATTCCATGAGAATCTGCTTTTGATCAGGAAAAAGGAGGTCTATCATCAGAAGCGCATTGTTTAATGGTATTTCAGTGGCGTGTTTTGAAATTGCACAGCTCCGGAGCTCATGAGGAGCATGCACTGATCTTATTTTAATAGAGAGAGCTGGCACAATGTGTAGAAACTGGACCCAATCACTGGACGTGAGTTTAACAGTTTTATTGGGAGCTGGTCACCCAGACACAGCTCAAGGGCTTTAAAAGGAACTCTGATTATATTGGCATGTTAGCTCTATATGCTTTATTTTTATGTTAGTAACATAACTATAATATAATTTTTTTGAAAATAATTCCCAGTTTTATATATTTTTAAAAAACTTTATTATGATTTTTGTTTACGTCGCAATGCATTCTGGGTAGTGACGTAGAATGGTTGCAGCCGTTTTTTCTGTCTTATACAAGCCAAGAAGCGAAGCTCCTAACTACTGCCATTTGTCAGTGAAAATGCCACATTGCGGATGTTGGATGTAATTTGTTGGATGTAATTTCCAATCAAAGGGAAATAAAGAGAGCAGGGTGAGCCTCCATAGCTTTCCTAAAGAGGGAAAGTGGAGGAAAAAGTGGGGCGGCAGCTGCTCAGCAGGTAGAGCAGGTCGTCTAATAACCCGATGGTTGGCGGTTCGCATCACGCTCTCCCCAGATATCCTGCCGTTGTGTCCCTGGGCAAGACACTTCACCCGCATTGCCTCCAGTGCCCATAACACTGGGTATGAATGTGTAAAAATGTTTAAATGCTCGGTGGTGGCCGGACAGGCTGCTGGCGCGGATTGGCAGCCACATTTCCCTCACTCTGAGTCTGTGATCGCGCGCTGTAGCGCATGCCTGATAAAGCTGACATATGTATTAATCACGCTGTGATAATAGCACAATATCGCTCAAAGCGCGCGCATGAGACATGTCTGTGATCACACGCTTGTGTTGACCGTTCCTGCCTTTCGTCTCCTAACTCTGGTTTTGGGACGCAGGGGAGATGTATCTTCCTCCGCGGTTTAATTCCCGAGTAAATCTCACTCTTGTGGTACACAGAAGCACAGGCAGTTTTGCTGAAGCGTTGGGGCTTTATTTATATACCGCACTGTTGTCAACAACAAATTCTACCTGCTCTGGTCGCCTCGCTCTTTCTACTTATCCGCACCAAATCACACACCATTCGCCACACACACCGGGGGGGGGGGGGGGTGCCTCGGCTGCGCAAACGCCATCACTCACTCACGTCCATGCACCGAGCTGCTGCCCCATCCAAACACATGCACCAGACATCCCACAACACTTGATAGAGCTGACATATGTATTAATCACGCTATGATAAAGTACACTGGTGTGCGCTTTGCGCACCAGTGTGGCACTGGCACCAGTGTGGCACTGGCACCAGTGTGGCAGATGAAATAAGGGAACCCAGTGTGGAGGCACGGAATAAGTGCAGGCAGGACACTGTGAACTGAAGTTTAAAAGGGTGTTTATTTCATCCTCCAGCACGAAGCTCACTCCAGCGCTGTGGAGCGAGCCCTTTTTTTTTATTACTTATTTTGTACCCATAGGTAGATTTGTTTTGCAGTCTGGTGACAAGCCACCAGCTGCCAGTCGCTGCGTGCGCAAGCGCCCCTTAACTCCCTAACCTGCATGTTTTTGACATGTGGGAGGAAACTGGAGAAATCCCGGAGTAAACCCACGCAAACACGGGGAGAACATGCAAACTCCACACAGATCACTGTTGGCCGGGGGCAGGGATCGAACCCACGATCTCCGCGATCCCCCGGCCGAGGGTAAACTGTGCTGCCCACTGCGCACTGTGGTTAGTACAAAATAAGTAATAAAAAAAAAGGGCTCGCTCCACAGCGCTGGAGTATGAAATAAACACCCTTTTAAACTTCAGTTCGCGTGTCCTGCCTGCAATTATTCCGTGCCTCCACACTGGGTTCCCTTATTTCATCCGCCACACTGGTGCGCAAAGCGCTTTGAGCAATATTGTGTTATTATCACAGCGTACAGCGCGTGATCACAGACACTCAGAGTGAGGGAAATGTGGCTGCCAATCCACGCTAGCAGCCTCTCCGGCCACCACCGAGCATTTAAACATTTTTTACACATTCATACCCAGTGTTATGGGCACTGGAGGCAATGCGAGTGAAGTGTCTTGCCCAGGGACACAACGGCAGGATATCTGGGGAGAGTGTGATACGAACCGCCAACCATCGGGTTATTAGACAACCTGCTCTACCTGCTGAGCCGCTGCCGCCCCACTTTTTCCTCCACTTTCCCTCTTTAGGAAAGCTATGGAGGCTCACCCCGCTCTCTTTATTTCCCTTGGATTGGAAATTACATCCAAAAGCCGCGCAATGTGGCATTTTCACTGACAAATGGCAGTAGTTAGGAGCTTCGCTTCTTGGCAGAAAAAACGACTGCAACCTTTCTACGTCACTACCCAGAATGCATTGCGATGTAAACAATAATGGCGATTTACATCGTAATAAAGTTTTTAAAAAATATATAAAACTGGGAATTATTTTCAAAAAAATTATATTATAGTTATGTTAGTAACATAAAAATAAAGCATATAGAGCTAACATGCCAATATAATCGGAGTTCCTTTTAAATAGAAAAAATTACAGCTCGAACGCTGGAACAAAAAGCTAAGGCAAAAACAGACTAGACTCGGACATGACAAGAACTGGGCAGGATACAGACAAGACCGAAGTATGTAATCACGTCAACACGACAAAAAATGGACAGGATACTAAGCAGAAGTGTGTAATCACTCCGACATGACTAAAAGAACATGAACAGAAGTGGAACAGCACTTAAATAATCAAGAGGGCAATCAAGACAACACGGCACAGGTGGGGAGACCAATCATGACTGACAGCTGACACATGAGGAGAACAGAGATGACAGGATGGGCAGGGCTACACACACCATCACAGACAGAGGAGACATAGAAACATGACAATGAACCTACAGGACAACAATGCAGGAATAATAGAGAACGGGCAGTGGTTATGAGTACAGAAAACATGAGGAGCTGCAACAATAGGTAAACAGATACACCACTGACCCAATACCAAACAGGGGATGACACAAAAGACAATGACAAGGGGCTCAGGGGAACACAGAGGGCAAGTGGTACAATTAATAATCATAAGAAACTACAGAAACATGATAATATGAACATATACTTTGGGCTTGATCCTGTGATCAGCCCAGACCAAGACAGACCCCCCCCCCTTCCCCAGGGCAGATTCCAGACACTCTCAAAGATACAACAAAACCAAAAAAATCAAGAAAAAAAATCAAGAAAAAACCCTCCCTGAGTCGTGGTGGGGGTACAAGGCCAGGCAGGCTGAAACAAACCCCCCACCCCACAGCCCAAAAGCAAGAAACACAGTTTGTGGGGCATAACCAAAGCCCACAGCCCCAAAACAAAAACAAGGCAGGTCGGGTGGCCTACTGAAGTCCCAGGGCCACCGGACCAGAGATTAAGGCGGGTCGGGCAGTCTTCCACTATCCAAGGACCACCAGCCGGATGAACATGACGCGTTGGGTGGCCTACTAAAGTTTATAGGCCTCCAGACAGGAGAAAACACAGGAGCCCTTTGCTCTGAAAACAACACACAAGCTCTTTGTTCAAGAGAAAACAACATAGGGGCTTCTTGCCCTGGAGATGGCAACATGAAAACTTCAAACTCAGGAGATGATAGCATGGACACTTTAACTTCAGCAGAAGAAAACATGGACACTTTAACCTCAGGAGATGATTACATGGACACTTTAACCTCAGGCAGTGATAACATGGACACTTTAACCTCTGGAGATAATAACATGGACACCTTAACCTCAAAAGATAATAACCTGGGCCCTGTATCCTCAGGAGGTGTCAACATAGAACCTTTAACCTCAGGAGGTGACAATTATAGACCCTTTAACCTCAAGAGGTGATAACATGGACACTTTAACCTCAAGAGGTGTCAAAATGGAACCTTTAAACTCTGGAGGTGATTATAGTCACTTTCGGACATAAAAGATCTAAGAACTCAGTTCTAAGCACTGTTTAGTTCTAGGAACTACCCTTCCCCCGGGGGAACCTTTTCATTTTGCATTCGCACAGGCAGTGAGGGGGCGTGGTAGGGTCTGGTGCGACGCAAGGATCTGCGACAGTGATGTATACTTAAGCACCACACTCAACAACAACAAGGAAGCCGGCATGGAGAGTGAGGAGGCTACAACATTCATGTTCTTCATCACGGTATTATTTTGGACTGCCAAATGGGGTGTCTAATGTCAAGGCTGGAGGAGTTCACAGAGAGAGTCTGGAAACAAGACAAAGAATCCAATGGCAGGCAGCCCTTCTTCGTTCCATGGTAGAAGAAAGAGCAGCACTGCAGACAAAAGTCTAACTTATTAAACATGCGCCAATTATATGTGTGTATGGGTAAATATTTCTGATGGTATTTTACGGTTGTTGTTGAGCTGATTATAATAACTGAATATTTCAGACGGTATTGTAGCATGTACTTTTTGCATTTCAGACATCGCTGCGGCTCACTGCGCAACGCTCCTCACCGTCTGAGTCCAGAACTGAGTCGGAAAAAGGTTGAACAGTGAACAAAGAATTTTTGTATGTCCAGAGGGACAGGGCCTGAAGCCTGTACTGGAGAGAATGGACACAACTTGCGTCCGGCTGTACAGCCACCTGCTGCAGATAGGAGATGGATGTGTGCACCTTGGATGTGTTAATTGGTGCCTTCCAACTAATCACAACGCTCAATTTCACAATAAGCCATTGTGAGCATTTTTATGTTGTGTGAAATAAAGATTCCCTGCCATTCAGCTCGGTGTGCATTGTGAAATCTATCAGTAGTACATCAGTAGTAGACTTTAAAGTAGAACTGAACTGAACTGAACGACATTGAACGGCACTGGGTGATAGTACATACAATTATAAAGATAATTTATCATTGGCACCCCCTCCACAAATCCCGGAATCTTGGAGAAAATTGCGATTTTGAATTTCCCGCCCTGAAAAATCAGACAAATCTGCCGATTAACCGGAAGTGCAGCCGGAGTTCCCCGTGACGTCACGAGTGTGACACAGTCCTCCATGTTTACCATTGCGAGCACGTCGACACTGGTTGTTTTTGGTGCATTTTGTCGTGATAGTCGACTACAAAACACTTCCAACACCTGGGAAGATCTGTTCAGTGGCCAAGGAAAGCTGTCATGGCGACGAAAGAAAAGAAAGGGGGAGGAAAAGCGACCGGGAAGCGATGCGTTTCTAGATATAGATATTACAGTGATCCCTCACTTATCGCGTTTAATGGGGACCAGAACCGACCGCGAAAAGTGAAAAACCGCGAAAAGTGAAAAACCGCGAAGTAGCGTCACCCCCCCCCCCCCAAGGGCTTCACAAGCACTATTTTGCACAAAAAGGCACAAGAGAACAGCGAAAAGTGCCACTAAGCAACACGAGCGATAAAGAACAATGAATGCGGTCTTCCTTCGCTGGGTATGGGCGCTCTGCAGGGAGAGAAGCTGGGTAAAACGTCTCGGCCAATCAGCTTGCGAGGTAAAATGTCTCGGCCAATCAGCTTGCGAGATTCCCGACCGGTGAAGAGGTGGGCGGAGAGGAGTGGAGCGGTGGTCAGAGAGGTGGATTTTGAGTTGTGCGGGCTCTCCGTGTTGATACCTGATGTTCTAATGTAGTCTCCCTGCCTTCTGCTAGCGCCTGGGCAACTTTCGTGCCATTTTTTCTCAATTTTGAATTTTTGATGAATATTTTTGAAAAATCCGCGATGCACTGAGGGCGCGAAAGGTGAAACGCGGAGTAGCGAGGGATCACTGTATTTATAAATAGCGCAGTCAAATGCAGAGGCCAGTTCTGTTCATGTGTATTGCCACTACAGTCTGTAGAAGTATTGTAATACATAGCCCAATTTTTTGAATGAATGAATGAATTTATTTATTTCGGATAGTACAGTACAGGTTGAAAGAAACTGAATGATATAACAACAAGGTCAAATTGAACAATGACTCATCTGATTATACAATTCAACATAAGTTATCCGAAATGGGTGATGGCTGAGGCCGCAGCTTATATTGCCCACCCATATTCCATCCAAGAATTCAAAAGAGAAAACAGGCAAGAGCGATTACAATTCAAAACCAAACTAAGACAAAATGTGACAGAGAAAAAAGAAAACTAAGCTACAACACAACACAGGCTGGATATGTTACAACTCGCCGCTCATTAGCGGCGCCAGCTGCGCGCACACTTGCGCCTCGTCAGCAGCATGGGATATAAGCCACTCTGCCCTGGGCTTCGGCATGAAGCCGTCTGATTCCTTCAGCCCTCTTGCTGCAGAGGAACCCCCTCATCTCCCAGCAAGATCTACAGCGTAAGCATACCTACCTTTGCCTTTCCAGTCTCTCCACTGTGCACAGGTGTATTCCCCAGCGGCGGACCTCACCTCTGCATCGCCGTCTGCCAGCTGCTGTCACAGGTGCATCAGGTCTCTGTCTCCCGGGCTCGCCGTTGTGCACGCCTGCCACCTGCCACACTCCTGCATCCTCCTCTGTCTCGTCACCGATCCTGAATGCCTCTTCACTCTGAAAACTCTGGTTTTCTTGACTGCTGGAACTGCTGGAACTGCTATCATCTGCCATTGTTGTTTTGTTTAGGGATCACACTCGTGACGTCACGCAGCGTCGTCTGCACTACTTCCAGTTTGTTTGGCACTGCCAGCCAGAGGCAAAAGTTTATCGGCTTATAGCTTGGCCATTGCACGGCCTAAAAATTTCTTTTATGTGTTGAAAAATACAATAAGTAATAAGGAATTAATCTGCTATTCTACTTTTTGCGCCAAAAGGTGGGTTCAGTTCTACTTTAAAGGTTAAGAATTAATCAGTGACTGAAGGGGTTATTCGTGGTTTAAAATGTTTAATTATGACGGGATACTGTCACAATATGATCAGTATGTGAGGGTTAAAATGTGGAAGGAATGTGGTGAAATGTGTGCTTAATTTTTATAAGTGACCATAAGTGCATCATGTGACAAAATCAGGACACCCTGTATAAGCCTGTGTATTTTTAAACATATTTAGACATATGGATATTTAATATTAATGTTAATACTGGGAGACTCACACTATATAATTAACCCGTTGCACTCCTGTGTACCGCGGACGGGCATGTCTCTGCATCCTAGAGCACACGAGGGCGCTCTCGTGTGCTCTAGGACGCACGAGGGCGCTGTGCCAAGAGCGCACTGAAAAAAAAAGCTGCATTTCCGTTCTTCCACTACAGACACAGCCGCGAACAGATTAGATCATCTGATTGACCTCTCATTCGACTAATAAGAGCCTTGAATTGGGTTTCTGAAACCTTGAAGAACCAGTGACTGAAAACCTAGCAAGAAGGACCCGCCTACCAACGCTGTGAATGCAGCAAGCCAATTGAAGCACAGAAGTTTGCAAGCTGTTTTGTGTAAGGCTGGGTGAAGACAGACTGCTGCAGCAGATAAAAAAAAGGACCCGCAGGAAGAACCTGCCACAGACCCAGCAGCACGGAGACCACCCACAAATGCGACCTGTGTGACAGGGACTGCCATTCGTGCATCGGCCTGTTCAGCCACAGGCGGTGCTTTTTTTTTTTTATTCCAGCAGAATAGACGTTTAGGATTCTCTTCCATGGTCATCATAGACCAACGGAGGCCGACGACGAAGGTCGTAAATCATTCGCCAAAACCGCAACAATGGAAGCGCAAAACCGCAATAATGGAATTATGTTTTGACCGGGTCGCGAGACCAGAACCACGAGTCCGTAACAAGGGACCAGCGTCGCGTTCGTCTGACAATGAGGAAGAGAAGTTCGCCAGGACACTGCGGCGCACGAAGTCCGAAGTCTGTGCGCCGCGGTACATGGTTCGTGCGCCGCGTCTGGACCATGAACGCCCCTCCCCCTCGCTACTCTTCTGTAGCGAGGGGGGGGAGCCGCGGTGACTGCGCCGCGGTCGCCACATGACTATTCCGTCATGTAGCGATGGCGATGTCCGTCCTCTGTAGCGAGGGGGGACAACCCCCCCCCCCCACACACACACATAGCCCTGAGTGTCACCTTTCATTAGAGCCCAAGATGAAGCTTCTATATTGAATCATTCAAAAGTTACAGACGTTTTTCTTAACTGTGCCATTTGGCACAATTTGGCACAGTTCAAAAACGCCTGGGAACTACCTGAGGAAAAAGCTGTGTAATATATTCATTTTTTGTGGTATTGTTACAAAATTTTGACCTCAGCTGGATAACATTTGGTTCTACATTTCTGTTGCATTTTCCAGCCCGGATCTGAAGCTGTGTGTTATTTGCAAGCATTTGTATCCAAAAAAAACACTCAGGCCAAATTTATTTTCTTCAAGTTCAGTATGTTTAGATGACTGTAACTCAGTGGCCGGAGCACTTAGAGAGATTATGACTGTTTTGCCAAAAATTTCAAAGTGTTTTCTTTTAAATGAGACCAACCCCATGAAGATGCTGCAAAGGGTTGAAGAACAGCTTTCAATTTACTTTGGGCACGTTATTTTTTTGGCGTTTTTAAGGGAAATTGAGCGGAGTGCAAGGGGTTAAACAAAACAGAAGTCTTTCAAATTTCATTAAAGAAACAGTGAGGAATAACTTAGGACATCCCCACCTTTATTCCCATTTAAAATGACTAAAATAAAAAAAAATACATTGGGCATCAAAGTGAACATTTAATAATTAACTGAATATTTAATAGGGTGTCCAAATTATATCACCTGCCTGTATGTGAATGCCAGACCTTTTGTTAAACATGGTAAACTTGTTGCATTTTAAAAAGAAGTTTATAACCTGCAGCAACACACCTGAGGATCAGAAAGGCTTAAGATGCAGTGAGCAAATGTAGCTGAGGCATTATGTTTATTATGTTTATTTTTAAGTGAACTTCTTCAAAACTATAGTAAAGTGGCAATATTAATAATCTATTTCATTTTGAGTCAGTGGAACAAATTTATAATTTAGATGTTCCAATTTTCCTTGTTGTTGGTGGGTCATTAATTGGTGGGACACGGGAAATGGGCTCATTGGGCATACAGGGGTTTTCCCGGCAAAAACTGCGTGGACCCTGCACAGACGGGACTAGACTGTGCTGCTGCTGTGTGTGCCCCACTGATTAATCCCTGTCTTTCATAGAATAAAGTGGCAGCTGTGAACCCACTGTTGGAGTTATTTCCCTACACAACACAATGCAGACACAGATAACAGTCTCAAGTCCGTTATACAATGATGGATGATTTAATATTTCATAGCTCTGACCCAATCACATCTAACATCACTGTTGTTAAAGGAAACCTGTACTGGTCATTATAACAACATTAATCCTGCTTTAGGTATTACTTATAAACCAAACGTGTTTATTCAGTAAAAATAACCCCCTAGAGTCAATATACTTGTCATGAATTGCCCTTCGGGGCAGAGAGGTGAGACCCACGCAGCTGAACTGGGAGTTTGTCAGGTTTATTGAAAATAACACAACATAAGTCCAAACTGTGCTCAAACACAAAATGCAAACAAGACAGCCAACTTACTGATAATGTTCACCAGAGCAAGGACAGGGCTCTGGCGGAGCTGAAGAGAAACTCAGCCAAGACAGCGGCAATGGGAAATGAAAATAATTGCCCTTAAAAAGGATTGCACACAATTCACATAAGAACTGACAAGTGTGGGTCGCATGAGCGGGCAGAAGGAAACAATGATACATAGTTGGACCAGCTGGGAGCAATGAAAGAGGAGCGACTGGCTGACAGCTGACAGGGCTATGCCCACACGGAGCACAACCCAGGAAATGCCAGTGACAACTGTCAACCACAACAATAAGGAATTTAAAGAATAAAATAACAAGTACAAACTGAGAAATAAATACCAATTAATACAGAATAAGAGCATAACAAAACTAAGACATAAACAGGAAAATGAAAAACAGTGCAAGCATAACAAAACCCAAAAAAGCACAAAATACAACAAATATATAAATACAGAGAAAAAGCCATGATACTGAGCAAAGCGGAAACCTCCTGTGCTCAGCTCATGACAATACTGAATAATTTTATCCCATAAAAACCGTTCAGTCAAAACCAGTGGGGAGCAGCCATCACCGACCTGAAGTGATGTACAATCGTTGTTTTCGGCTTTACCGTGGAAGAGTAACATGTTTACTGCAGACGAGTAAACGCGTTCAGCAGATGCTCAGTGAGTCAAGATCCGAGTTGAAAAGGGCGCAAAATCTGCACAAATATATACTGCACAAACCATCCTTGGAAATGGCCTTTATTGACAGCATGATCCACAGTTACCTCCTGGGGCTGGCAGCTGAAGGGGACCTGATGAACAGGGAAGTTCCCAGTCAAGTAACATCAGAACACGGTGAATAAATCTTGATATACTAGAATTTTATTTCATTAAATTATATCCGGGTAGATTTGCTTGTACATGGTTGTAAAAAAATTACATAAAATTCTAATGTTAAAACTTTGTTGACTGCTATGTTGCAGGCCAGTCAATCGCACAAAGCAACGACTGTGCGTCACTATTGTACTGAAACTGTGATGGCTCACTCTGTGTCATTATCTCCCACAGCTGCGCGCACACTGGGTCGCCATCACACTCGGGCTATTTAACCCGCTCCACCTTCAGAACGGCACGGAGCCGTCTGTCTCCCAGGCTGTTGAAGCCCTACTCCTTCGTCTTCCATGGCAAATTCTTTTTCTTCATCGTTCCTGCCTCAGCTTCGTCATCTCAGCCTACGTTTTGGCAGAATCCTCCTCAGCCTTCAAGTAAGCCATTCCTCACTCACCTTTCCCCCTATGTTTTTCCCCTGTGCACAGGCGGAGTTCCGTGGCGGCAGAATCTTTCCTCCGTGGCGGCGGAACCTTCCTCTTGGCGGCAGAACCGGCCCCGTTCCTCCCAGGGGGCCCCGCTCCTCACTGGCCTCGCCATATTGACAGGCGCTGTCTTCCTGGCTGTAGCCTTCGGGCCGACCGGAGCGCGCTCTCCTCTCTGCAACAGTAAGCCACAGTCATTTGTCATACACTCCTGCTGTGAGACTGTACTAATATCTGTGCCTCTGTTCTGTCTTTAGGGTTGCCAGGTCACACGGCGCTCTGCTCACCCCCAGCTACGACGCCACTGCAGACATACACGTTCACGTCCACATACACAACACACACACGCACTCACACACCCTTATTTTCTACAAATATAGATAATTGAATCCACTCTTGAGCCTGTGTCTGTTCCCTGGGTCCGTCAAACATGTCAGTACGGCTCTGTCAGGGTGACCCAGCGAACAGCGTGCTAGCGTGCCAAGTTAACAACTTAGAGGCTCGGGTGGACCAGTTAACTCACCAACAACAGGTCAGCTTAAACCAGCTGGTCCAAATCAACAGTCGGTTGGATCGTCTTACGGGGCAGCAGGCGTTTCCACCGGCTCCGAGCAGTGCCCCGGCTCCTGTTAGCTCACCACCTAGCCAGGCTAGTCAGGTTCCCTTGTCCTGGCTGACACCAGTTCCTACTCCCTCTCATTTTAGCGGTAAGCTAAGGGAAGCTCGGGTGTTTTTACTCCAATGTGAGATAGTCTTCCAGTGAATCCCGGGTGACTTCCCCACTGATCACAGCCGCATAGGATATGTAGCCAATCTGTTGGAAGGGCGAGCTCTAGCTTGGGCCTATGCGGTTATGGCTAGGGCAAGTTATGCTAACTTAACCTACAGCCAGTTTGTCAGAGAATTCAACGAGTTGTTCGACCATTCCGACCGTGATAATGTGCTCACCACCCGGCTATTAAATCTGAGACAGGGAAGCAGGTCCATAGCGGACTATGCCGTCGATTTCCGGGTGGTGGCTGCGGAGGTGGGATGGGAGGACGTCTCGTTGTGCAGCATTTTCACTAGGAGTCTTAGCGCTAACCTGCGGGATGAGCTGGCCTGCTTGGAGAAGCTTGAGAAGCTATCTGAGCTAATTTCCCTAGCCATTAACCTTGATAACAGGCTGAGGGAGCGGGCAGCTGAGCGTTGGACTTCCGGTAGCTCGGGCGCCCAGTTTCGCCACTCCCCCCAGTCCCTTTTGCTGGCCCTGCCTTCCCTAGACCCGCCCGATGCTCCAGAGCCTATAATGGTAAGGCAGACGAAGCTACCATTGGCGGAGAAACAGCGTCGCCGGGAGCTTCGTTTGTGCCTTTATTGTGGTAGTGAGGAGCATGAGTTGGCGTCCTGCCCTATTCGGCCAATAGAGGGAGTCCGTGCGTCGCAGTAGGGGGACTCGCGGACTCACCTCAGCCCAATCCCCTCTCTCAGTGTCTTCTGCCCATCAGATTTATTTACAATCACACTGAATTTTTCACACACACTTTGATTGACTCGGGGGCTGAGCAGAGCTTTATCTCGGGGGAGCTGGCAACCCGACTGGGGCTTCCATGCCGACCACTCAAGACCCCCCTGAGGCTCATTGTCCTGTCAAAAGCTCCCCTGGCAGTGGTATCTAAACAAACGGCCCCGGTGTCAGTCATCATTTCCGGGAACCATCGGGAGGACCTGAACCTGTTTGTCCTGCCGGTAACGGCCTCTCCAGTTGTCCTGGGCTACCCCTGGCTCCGGCTCCACAACCCCACCATTGACTGGCGTGCGGGGAATGTCGTCTCTTGGAGCTCTTCTTGCCTCAGTGCCTGCTTGCAGTCCGCTGCATGCTCGCCATCTGTGCCCCTGTCTACCCCCGTCACCCCTCCTCCTGATCTGTCCGGGGTTCTGCCAGAGTATCATGATCTGGGGGCAGTTTTTAGTAAATCCCAGGCGCTGCCCCTCCCCACCACCACCACTACCATCCATATGACTGCACCATCAATCTCCGGGCTGGAGCCCTGCTGCCGTCGAGCCAACTCTACAGCTTGTCTGCTCTGGAGTGGGAGGCGATGGAAACTTATATTAAGGAGTTGCTCAGCTCGGGCATCATCCAGCCTTCATCCTCGGCAGTGGGGGGTGGGGTTTTTCTTCATTGGAAAGAAGGATGGCTCCCTGAGGCCGTGTATTGACTTTCAAGCTCTCAATGACATCACCATCAAAGATAAATACACCCTCCCTCTGATGGACTCGGCATTCAACGCTCTCTAGGGGGCCTCCTGGTTCACCAAGCTGGACCTCCGCAACGCGTACCACTTGGTGCAGATCAGGGAGGGGGACGAATGGAAGACGGGGTTCCAGACCCCAAGCGGACATTTTGAATATCTGGTGATGCCGTTTGGGTTGACCAACGCTCCGGCCGTCTTCCAGTGCCTGATCAACAATGTTCTACGGGATTTCTTGGGGGCATTCGTCTTCGTGTACCTGGACGACATTCTGATCTTCTCCCAATTGCTGGACGAACATCGGGTGCACGTGAGGCGGGACTTGCAGCGGCTGTTGGAAAACAAGCTCCTTGTGAAGGCCGAGAAATGTGAATTCCACGCTTCTAAGACCTCATTTCTCGGCTTCATCATCTCCCATAACTAGATCATCCCCGACCCCAGGAAGGTTAAGGCAGTGGTGGATTGCCCTCCCCCTCCCCCTCAGGAAGCAGCTCCAACAATTCCTGGAGTTCGCCAACTTCTACCGTTGCTCTTCCACTGACCCGTCTCACTTCTCCCAAGGTGGCGTTCCGGTGGACGGAGTAGGCTGCAGCGGCATTTGCCAGACTTAAGACTAACTTTTCTTCCTCTCCTATTTTGACACAGGTGGACCCCGCTCTTCAGTGCCTGGTCGAGGTGGACGTTTCGGACTCAGGGGTAGGAGCTGTGCTGTCCCAGCGCTCCCCGGTGGACGGGGTGGTCCATCCCTGTGCATTTTTTTCCCGCTGACTGTCCACGGTGGAGAGGAATTATGACATCGGGGACAGGGAGCTCCTGGCGGTTAAGCTCGCGCTGGAGGAGTGGCGTCACTGGCTGGAGCTGGCCACCCAGCCCTTTATTGTCTGGACTGATCATAAGAATTTAAAGTATCTCAGGACGGCCAAATGCCTGAACGCTCGCCAAGCCCGCTGGTCCTTGTTTTTCGGGCGCTTCAATTTTACCATCACCTACCGCCCCGGGGCCAAGAACGTGAAGCCGGACGCACTGTCCAGACAGTTCGCCTCGGATGCTGCGGAGGTGTCGGATCATCCCATTCTTCCTCCGTCATGCATCGTGGGTGCCCTCTCGTGGGACATCAGGGAGAAGGTCTTGAGGGCACAGGAGACTGAACCGGACCCGGGCAGGGGGCCAACGGGGAGGCTGTTCGTCCTTTCTTCTGTTCAGGGCAAGGTAATTCACTGGGCCCACTCCTCCAGACTTTCTTGCCACCCGGATGGGGGGGTTCGCACGGTGGAGATTCTTCTGAGGACATTCTGGTGGCCATCACTCCGGAGAGACGTCGCCGAGTACATCCGCGCCTGCCCTCAGTGCGCCACCGGCAAGACACCATCCTCTCCTCCTGCGAGACTGCTCCATCCTCATCCTACTCCTGGCAGACCCTGGTCCCATATTGCCTTAGACTTCGTAACCGGCCTCCCCCCGTCTAATTGACATACGGCCATCCTCACGACTGTGGACCGCTTTTCCAAGGCCGCCCACTTTATCCCTCTGCAGGGGCTGCCTACGGTGAGGGATACGGCTGACCTGCTAGTTCAACACGATGTGAGGCTGGATGGGATACCCCTGGACATTGTCTATGATCAGGGTCCCCAATTCGTGTCCCAGGTATGGAAGTCATTTTGTAACGCTCTGGGGGCCACGGTGAGCCTATCCTACGGCTACCACACACAGAGTAAGGGGCAGTGTGAGCGGGCAAACCAGGAGCTGGAGGCTGCGCTGCGCTGTGTCATCGCTTCTAGTCCTGCATCATGGAGCGCCCACCTCCCTTGGATCGAGTACGCTCACAACTCCACAGTGTCCTCAGCGATCGGAATGTCCCCCTTCAAAGCTTCCCTGGGTTATAACCCCCCGCTTTTTCCTGAGGAGGAGGGGGACATTGCCGTGCCATTGGTCCGTGCCCAACTGAGGCGCTGCCGTCGGCTGTGGAGGGCGACCCGAACAGCACTTCAACTCATGGCTGAGTGCAACTCCAGGGCCGCTAATCGCCTTAGGAAGCCAGCCCCACTCTACCAGGTGGGCCAACAGGTTTGGCTGTTCACCCAACATATTAAACTCAAGGCGGAAAAGAAGAAGTCGTCCCAATGCTTCATCGGCCCTTTTTCGATTACCCGAATCATTAACTCCATGGCTGTGCACTTGGCCCTCCCTCCCTCTCTCCGTATTTGCCTGACGTTTCATGTCTCCCAGATTAAACCGTTCTTTTCCAGCCCTCTCTGCCACCCCCCACCCGCCGTATCGGCAGGCGCTATCTTCCTGGCTGTAGCCTTCAGGTCGACCGGAGTGCGCTCTCCTCTTTGCAACAGTAAGCCACAGTCATTTGTCATACACTCCTGCTGTGAAACTGTACTAATATCTGTGCCTCTGCTCTGTCTTTAGGGTTGCCAGGTCACACGGCGCTCTGTTCACTCCCAGCTACGACGCCACTGCAGACATACACGTTCATGCCCACATACACAAAACACACACACCCTTATTTTCTACAAATAAAGATAATTGAATCCACTCTTGAGCCTGTGTCTGTTCCCTGGATCCATCAAGCATGTCAGAAACTGGCCATGGAGGAGACAAGATGTCTCTGACCATGACTGACTGAGAGAGCAGGGACTTGAAACTCGTGGGTATTTGAGAAGGAATCATGACCAAAATTATTGGACGGAACCACTAGTATCATATTTGATCCATTGAAATAGCTTTTAATTAAAATTCACTACAGGTACCCTTTATCAACAAAAACAAAACAAAGTTCTGATGCTTCAAATGTCCATTTATTTATTTTCCAGTAAACTACTTCAAAAACTTCAAACATACAACAGACACACCATAAATTTACTGAAAACTAATACACTCCTGTGTTTCTTCTCGCTTCGTCTGACTCCAACATGTCATGCACAGCAGCCAGAAGAGTTTCACTTTCTTTGCCCACTTTCTTTTTCCTGGAGGAAAACACAGGGAGGATGGAGACAATTATTTACAGACAACAATTCTAATCTAGTTCTGTGAAGCTCAACAAGATGGATGTGCAATGCAACAGAAATGTTTCCTTTACCTGGTCTAAGGTGGCAGAGGGTGCTGGCAGCAGGAGATGTCAGGCGGATGGCAGTCTCTGAATAAAGACACATTTCTGGATCAGAACCCAGGTCAGGACTTTGAGTAGGCCACTCCAAAGTCTTCATTTTGTTTTTCTTAACTCTTTGAGTGTGAGAGTTCGTGTGCCCCTAGTGGCAGAGCGCAGCAGTGCGCCTGTCAACTAATTTTGACATCCCTACTCCCAAGCTATACTGACGACTTGTACTGATCGTGTCAGTTCAAAAGGTGTCAGAAACGCGTTGGAAGAATCATGGCTGACATGTAATACACCAAAGAAGAAGAACTCCTTATTTCCTTTTCTTGTATTCCCTTCTATGGCTGCGTTCCATCATCGTGCACCATCACTTAGATGGCTTTGTACACTGAAAATAGCCGCGGGATACAAGCAAAATTTATGTGGGATAATCATAAGACTTTGTAGATGTGGTAGAGAGCGCAAATGACCAACAGAATGCAAAATAACAACCACAATGGGTGAAAACACAGTGACCACGGCAGCAAGCGAGTCCCCTTAGCCGCTGGTAAGTGACAAATTTCTGTTTTTTTAACATTGTACTGATTTCTTGTTCATATACTTTAAAGATAAGATGACAACGTACCCCTGTACAAAAAATGGTGTCAAAAGACTGAACCATTCTTTGTCCAAAGTCCGCTTTTCAATCAATCAACTTTATTTATAAAGCACTTTAAAAGCAGCACTCGCTACACAAAGGGTACTAACACAAGAACCACAGTAAAAAACTAGAAAAGCACTCGGAGAGCGCAGACCTCCGCCAAGCGCCATAGTTCCCCCCATACAGTGTTTGTGTGTACGTTGTCAGATTCCTTGACCATGAAAGCATCTGAGTAGCAATTGGATTCACAATGATAGGATTAGTGGTTCAGTAGTAAAAGCATTACCTCCTTGGCGGAGGTAATAAACTGAAATGTTGGTGTTGTGTCCATGTCCTGCATCTGCAAACTCCCAGGCTGGGGGCGTTGCAATTGAATGAATGAATGAATTAATCTTTATTTCGAATAGATTAAGAGTACAGGTTAAAAGAAAGTGAGTAATATAACAAAGGGGGTAATAAAATGCAACAAGGTGAAATTAGACAATAGCTCCTCTGATTATACAATTAAACATAAGTTATCCGAAATATGTGATGGCTGAATCCGCAGCTTATATTGCCCACCCATGTTCCATGCAAGAATTCACAAGAGAAAACAAAAGAAGTCATGACACAACTGCATACAACCCACAGGCCAATGGGTTATGCGAGCGTTTTAGATCACTGAAAGCAGCACTGAGGGCTTCACTGACGGATGCCAATTAGGTAGACGGGTTGGCGTGGGTTTTATTCAAAATTCAAACGTTTATTTCAAACTCAGGGATCATATTAAATGCAGAACTAAAAGGAGTAGAAAATAAATAAATAAATAAATAAAAGTATATACAGATCAGCAGACAGTCGGCGGTCTTGTAACAACAATAACATACAATATTGGACTCAGTATAAAATGGAACACCACCACTTCCAAATGCTGGAGTGAAGTGTGAGTGACGAGTTGACAATTGCTGATATAAGATGATTGTTACATGGCAGCAACCTTCTCATCAAACTGTAAACATTGTTACGTATCAACTCGCGAAAAGACGGAATGTTCACAGACACCAACATCTTGCTTGCACTCGACCTTCGTGGTACATCTAATTTTTATCTTTATTGGGGTTGCGCTCCGCGGCCAAAGATGATTTGGAAACTTCCCCGGCAGAGAGCTTGTTTTTGCGGAGCTACTATGGCTGACCGGGGAATTTCTGCCAAATAATCCAGCGGCGGACAGCTGGCCGTCTGAGGTTTTGCAGCATTGCGCAAACACAGGCACACAGCACGCTGCCGAGCAGCTCGTTTTTGCGCAGCACCTATGGCTGGCCGGGGAATTTCTGCCAAATAATCCGGCGGCGGACAGCTGCCCGTCTCAGCTTTTGCAGCGTCGCGCAAACACAGGCACGGTGGCGGGCCCAGGCCACCAGTGTTTTCCGCGTGCTTTTGTGCCTAAAACGTTGAAGAACGCGGAGTTTATGTTGGTCAGACACGATGACCAGCACCCTCCATTGCGCCTGCGCACATGTTGAAAATAGCCGTATGTCACAGTGTTAAAGAATGCTTTAAAAAATTCCTGTATCCAGACGGTGATCCGGATCATCCCCAAAATTTAATCAGTTCTTCCTTGTACCATTTCCAACAACGCCTGAAAGTTTCATGGAAATCCGTCCAAGAGTTTTTGAGTTATCTTGCTAACCAACAGACAAACAGACAGACAGACAGACAGACAGACAGACAAACACACAGACAAACCCCGGCAAAAACATTACCTCCTCCTGGCCTTTTCGGCCTGGCGGAGGTAATAAAAATAAATAAATAAAATAAATAAATTCATAAATAAAATAAAAGGTAAAATAAATAAATAAAATAAAATAAAAGTGTTTTAAGATGGGTTTTAAAAATGGACAGTGAAGATGCTTGTCTGATGTCCAGGGGTAAATCATTCCATAACCTGGGTGCCATGATCAAAAACGCTCTGTCCCGTCTGAGCTTGCGCCTCACCTTTGATACACCCAGAAGCAGCTGTTCATCTGACCTGAGGGACCGGGTGGGAGAGCAGGGATGCAGAAGCTCAGAGAGGTAAGGTGGAGCAAGACCGTTCAAGGATTTAAAAACAAATAAAAGATTTTTAAAATGTACTCTAAAATGCATGGGCAGCTAGTGGAGTGAAGCTAAGATGGGTGTGATGTGATCTCTTCTACGTGTACCTGTTAAAAGACGAGCAGCAGCGTTTTGAACCAGCTGCAGATGGGAAAGAGATGACTGGCTGACACCGGCGTAAAGTGCGTTACATAATCCAGCCGGGATGAAACAGTGGAAACAGTAATCCATGAACAGCATGGATTACTGTTTCCAGGTGCGGTCTAGAGAGAATGGGTTTTACTTTTCTTAAACGCCGTAGATGAAAGAAGCTGGATTTTACCAAGGAACAAATCTGTGTGTCTAATTTAAAATCACTGTCCATGATAAAACCAAGGTTCCTAGCTGTGGATTTGACGTAAGGAGTACGGGGGCCCAAGTATACAGGAGGGGACTCACAGGGGCCACTAGGTCCAAACACCATCACTTCTGTCTTCTTATCATTAAAATTTAGGAAGTTTAGGGCCATCCAAGACTTTAGGTCCTCAATGCATGCCAGGACTGAGTTTACTGATGAGGCAGCTTTCTGTTTTAGAGGGACATAAATCTGACAGTCATCAGTATACAGGTGGAAGGAGATACCATGCTTTTTTAAAAATGGAACCCAGTGTAAGTATGTACAAAGAAAAAAGCATGGGCCCAAGAACGGACCCCTGTGGGACCCCGTAAGGCAGAGGAGCAGGAGAGGATTCAAACCCAGACATGCTAACTTTAAAACTCCTGTCTGCCAGATAGGACCTAACCAGTTGAGATCAGTGCCACAAATGCCCACTAGGTGCTGCAAACAGGAAATTAAAACATGATGGTCCACTGTGTCAAAGGCAGCAGTTAAATCAAGCAACACAAGAACAGCATATTCACCTAAATCACATGCTAAGAGAATATCACTAAAAACTCTTAACAAGGCTGTCTCTGTGCTATGAAGAGCTTTGAAACCAGATTGAAAAACCTCCAAAATACCGGGTTCATCCAGAAAACATTTTAGCTGCATATAGACAATTTTCTCTAAAATTTTTGAGAGAAATGGCAGCTTGGAAATAGGCCTAAAATTTGCCAACATGGTATGATCAAGTCCAGGTTTCTTAATCAAGAGCTGCACTACTGCATGTTTAAAATTTGCAGGAACCACACCAGATGACAGGCTGCTGTTCAAGATGGCGAGAACTGACTGGCCTATACTGGGAAGCACCTCTTTAAAAAGTCTAGGACGGACAGCATCACAGGGAGACCCTGTGGGCTTAATGTGGCCAACCACATCCTCTAAAAACGACAGAGTCACAGGTTCAAACTGATTAAAAACAGCAGAACAAGGGACAGAGACAGAGGGATCAGAGGCAGGAGCTGAGATGAGAGCCCTGGTGGTGGCCACTTTATCAATAAAAAAGTGCATAAAATCATGACATAGCTCAGAGGAGGCCTCCAAACAGTCAGTCCGTGGGGTATTAAGAACAAAGTCAACAGTGTTAAATAAAACATGTTGATTATGACAATGAGATAAAACAATATTAGCAAAATATTTGCTTTTTTCCTGCTTGACAGTATTTTGGTACTGACGCCAGCAGTCTTTTAAAATCTGCAGTGACACCTGCAGTTTGTCTTTCTTCCATCTGTGTTCAGCTCTGCGGCACTCCTGTCTGACTGCATGAGTTCTGTCATTGAACCACGGCTCAGGTTTGGATCGAGGCTGCTTGGTTTTCAATGGAGCCACAGAGTCCAAGGTGGTTTGGCAGGAGGAGTGAAACCAGGAGTTGAGTTCCTCCACAGGTGAGATGGAGCCAGGAGGGACACAGAGCTGGTCAAAGGCAGCGGAGAACCGACCAGTGGTGGAAGGGTTAAAAACCCAACAGCACTGAGCAGGAGCGCAAGTTTTAGCTGCAGTGCACGACAGCTCAGCCTCAAAATAATACAGGCTGATGGTCGGACAATACAGTGTCACAGATTTCTAAATTAAAAACAGACAGGCCATACAGGAGGACGAGATCTAACGTGTGTCTGTGCTCGTGTGTAGCGCCACCAGTCACGGACTGCACCAGATTTAGAGAATCAATGATATTTAAAAAGTCTTTCACCAGCGGCTTATCAGGACAACACACACGTATGTTAAAATCTCCGATGATAAGAACACAATCATAATTTGTAACAATACCAGCTAAGAAATTGGCGAAGTCATTTAAAAAGTCCTTATTATATTTGGGTGGTCTGTGTATGACAGCACACAGTAGCGGGTTTGCGTGACCCACCTCAAAGAAAGTCAGGTCAAAGCTGGAGAATGGGGACGGTAAAAAGCACTGTTTACAGTGTCCTGTTGTCCTGATGTCCGTGGGAAATTAAAATAACAGTAACCTGGGGGTAAAGCTTCGGACAGAGCAGAGAATTCACCCATAGTCTGCCAGGTCTCCGCAATGAAAAAGAAATCCAGTTCCCGGGAGCTGATGAAATCCTTAAGGATGTAAGTTTTATTTGCCAGCGATCTGGCATTTACCAGGCTAATCCTGGCTGGAGCTGGAGCTGGAGCTGGAGCTGAAGCCTGGGCCTCAGCAGAAGAGGAAACGTGCCGCAGCGGTCTCAGGTGCCAGGGATTAACCCCACGCTGACGAGGCCTGGGAGAGTAGCAGTGCTGGAGCCGGATCACCTCACCAAGGCCAGTCACAGGGACCAGGCAGGCATCAGCAGGATCCAGTGAACGCCAGGACACAGAAACCCGGGGATATAATCCACCAGTAGTCCGGGAAACAGGGAAGGAATGTGCCAGGCGGGCCTTCAGTTTCACCAGCCGACCGCTGCGTTTCCCACGGCGACGGTGAGGCCACCGCCTCTGCCTTCGCTTGGAGAGAGGGGCTGAGGCCCAATACAGGTAAGGCGGGATATCTGACAGAAGCGGAGGCTTCTGTCCACCATAATCAGACGAAATAAGATCCTCGGCAGGAAGTCTAAAATCCAACAATGTTTGGCAGTCGTACACAAGTAAGGACTTGATTTCTTGAATGCCAATGGTTAAAAACAGTAAAAAAAAACAAGCAAAGCTGTCAGAGACAGATGGCCAGCCCCATACACTGGTGCCATCTTGTCTTCTGCTTTTGACTGAGTTATGTAATTTAATATAGCTGCCATGGCATTATGTAAATTAGATGGGTAAAATCACTCCTATTTGAAACTTTGGATCATATTTTACGTCTTTCTAATTGACAGTAAGCCATTATCTCTTACCACTTTCAAGTTATAGCCTTGGACATCTGAACTATTTTATTGACAAAAAATCTTTACCACTCTTGACCACTAGGGGTTATGTCACAATACGGCGACAGTCACACTCATAGGATTAAGGCATTGAGAGGTGGACTGACTGGTGAGTTTTGGATCGTTGTCCTGCTGCAGAACCCAAGTGCGCTTCAGCTTGAGGTCACGAACAGATGGCCGGACATTCTCCTTCAGGATTTTTTGGTAGACAGCAGAATTCATGGTTCCATTTACCACAGCAAGTCTTCCAGGTCCTGAAGCAGCAAAACACCCCCAGACCATCACACTACCACCACCATATTTTGCTGCTGGTATGATGTTCCTTTTCTGAAATGCTGTGTTACTTTTATGCCGGATGTAATGGGACACACACCTTACAAAAAGTTCAACTTTTCGCTCATCAGTCCACAGAGTATTTTCCCAAAAGTCTTGGAGATCATCAACATGTTTTCTGGCAAAACTGAGATGAGCCTTTATGTTCTTTTTGCTCAGCAGTGGTTTTCATCTTGGAACTCTGCCATGCAGGCCATTTTTTGCCCAGTCTCTTTCTTATGGTGGAGTCATGAACACTGACCTTAACTGAGGCAAGTGAGGCCTGCAGTTCTTTGGATGTTGTTGTGGGGTCTTTTGTGACCTCTTGGATGAGTCATCGCTGCGTTCTTGGGGTAATTTTGATTGGCTGGCCACTCCTGGGAAGGTTGAATACTGTTTCATGTTTTCACCATTTGTGGATAATGGCTCTCACTGCGGTTCACTTAAGTCCCAAAGCTTTAGAAATGGCTTTGTAACCTTTTCCAGACTGAGAGAGCTCAGTTACTTTGTTTCTCATTTGTTCATGAATTTCTTTGGATCCTCACATGATGTCTGGCTTTTGAGGATCTTTTGGTCTACTTTTCTTTGTCAGGCAGATCCTGTTTAGGTGATTACTTGATTGAGAACAGGTGTGGCAGTAATCAGGCCTGGGTGTGGCTAGAGAAATTGAACTCAGCTTTCCAAAGATGTGATAAACCACAGTTAATTTATGTTTTAACGTGTGTGTGTGTGTGTGGGGGGGGGGCAATCACTTTTTCACACAGGGCCATGTAAGTTTGCATTTTTTTACCCTAAATAATAAACACCTTCATTTCAAAACTGCATTTTGTGTTTACTTGTGTTATCTTTGTCTAATATTTAAATTTGTTTGATGATCTGAAACATTTAAGTGTGACAAACATACAAAAAAATGAGAACTCAGGAAGGGGCAAACACTTTTTCACACCACTGTAACTATAATCTACAAGAATATGTTGTTTATTTATAAGACGATAATAGTGAATTTACTAGAAAAGCATTCTAAATTAAAAAGAAAAATAGGCAAATTTATGTGTTGTACATTTTAGAAAGTGCAAAATTATTTGGAAATAAAGCTGTGAATTTACAAGAAGCCCCAGATTAATGAAAAAGAGTTTCAAATAAAAAAATGCCTTAAATTTATGTGGAAAAATGTTGCAAATTTACAGTAAAAAAAAACAAACTGCAGATTAAAGAGGACAAGGATGCAAATGTGGGAAACTTAATGCACAGTACAAGAAAAAAACCCTGCATATTAAGAATGGGAGCGTAATGTCACCCAACCGAAAAACAGCAAGGAGTTGTGGGAAGTGTTCTGCCTGTCTGTGCTTAGTAGTGAGCAAAGAATGCGGTGAGGCTACGTGTCCACCAAATGCATTTTTTTCTAATGTGGGCGACTCTTTTGTGTTCATTTTCTATGTAGTACGGCATTTAATGCGCTCAGTGCCCTCAGCACAAAAACGCTCTCACAGTCAGTGCTGTGCTCATGGCACTGAAAGCTTTTCGTGTTGCTGATTTTCTTTGATTTTTTTTTTTTTTTGAAGTTGTGATTGCTTGTTGCCTTCATTAAGCATGGATTTAATATCAGCTGGTAACTGAAGTCCATAGACTGTTTGGTATTGTTAAATTAAGCAGATTCTCCTCTTTCAGGTGACTATAAAAACGTTGCTGTCCTGATTTAGGATGTTTTTATAGCAGCTAATTATGCCGGTAATTTTTTTCGGTGCACCAGCACGATCAGCTGATTGGATCCACCTCCTCCGTTGTTCTGACATTTTGGCATATTTATCAGAACAACACTGGACAGCTGATGTTACAGACTGCAGTCAAAAATCTTTATCCTGTAGCTTGAAAGTCATTAAACACATCCCCGACAGGTCCCATTATACGAACAAATATGTGTGTATGCGCTGCAGGCAGCAGCAGAGCTCTGTACGGTTTTTCCTGTGAACCAATGCTGCAAATACGCGATTATATGGTAGCTGCAAATTAGAAACATGTTCAAGTAAGTTACACATGGGTTAACCTCTTGCACTCCGGGATACCGCGGGCGGTCACGTCGCGTCCTAGGGCGCACGAGGGCGATTGATTTGATTGACCTCTCATTCGACTAATAAGAGCCTTGAATTGGGTTTCTGAAACCTTGAAAAACCAATGACTGAAAACCTAGCAAGAAGGACCCGCCTACCAACGGCTGCAAATACAGCGAGCCAATTGAAGCAGAGAAGTTCGACAATTGAAAGCGTACGTCCCGTGCGTAAAATCTGTTTTGGGTAAGCCGCTGGGTGACACACACACGTTCACCAGTCTTTTTTTCTTACTACTGTTCTTATTTGTTTTGAAAAATCGTTTGCCAAAACCGCAATCATGGAAGCGCAAAACTGCAATAATGGAATCATGGTTTTGTGGTGCACATATGTAGTTTCACGGGCTCACATGTATATGACTGTTCATATTCTCTCATATATTCCTGTATGCTTATTTTGGCTTCACGTCTGAAGAGGAACAAAAGGTCTGGACCTCCTGGGGATAAGAGGAGGACGAGAGAGTTGGCCTTTTGATATGCAAAGAGATGGACATGAATGATTTCCTGACCACCCAGGTTTGGGTGGAAGAGAGAGGAACTGCAGGGGGGATGCATTGTGTTTGGGATTTAAAGACAATGGGATTTTGTACTTTGATGTCAAGGGTATAAGACTGGCAGATGTTGGGGTTTTTTCCTTCTTCTGCTTTTGAATGTTGGAGAGTGTGTTGAGAATAAAATGGAACCTGAGAAATAAGTCTGCCTCATCCTTTCCACACAATCTCCACACTGGTGACCTTAAGACGTATTATGGCCGGAGACGATTCTCCTGCACTGGACTCATCAGGAGCCAGCCAAGCTAATGCAGCTACCACAGTCCAGCTTCCGGACTTCTGGCAGAACAGTCCGCGCTCCTGGTTTAACGCAGTTGAGGCACAGTTCCATCTTCGGAAGGTTTCGGCAGACACCACGAAGTTCTACCATGTAGTTGCAAAGCTGGACAACCACACAGCCCAGCGTGTAGAGAGCCTGATCAACCACCCGCCAGACGACGACAAATACAGCACTTTGAAGGCTGCTCTCATCCGTTTTTTCACCCCCTCGCTGGGAGAGCGAGCAGAGAAGCTCCTGGCGTTGACTGAGTGTGAGGTCGACAGACCTGCAGACCTGATGGCGAAGATGCTGAGTTTAAGAGACGCCGAAGATGATGGCTTTATTTTCGCCCACCTTTTCCTCAGGACACTACCGCCAGCGGTGAGAGTTACCCTGGCCAGTTCACAGCTGCTGGCCCACCGAGACTACCACGAGCTGGGCCAGGAGGCTCAACGACTCGTCGACGCCCATAGATGACACACGGCCCCGACCGCAGCAGCGGAGCTGGGCGCAACATCCGGAGATGGCAGGGGGCCAGAGGCTGCAGCACCAGACTCATCGACGACAGCAGCGACGGGGGCCAGGAGGTGCGGAGCAGACGACGTCCTTTGCTTTTACCATCGCCATTTCGCTGAGAGGGCACGCAAGTGCATTCCACTGTGCCAATTCAAGCGCTCAGGAAACGCCAAGACCGGAAGTCGGTAGCAGCTGCGGCTCTCGGTGAGGAGAACAAGCTGCTGTACTTGAGGGACGCGCGATCAGGGAGGCACTTCCTCGTGGACACAGGCTCCCAGCTGAGTTTCATCACACCTTCCTACGCTGACCGGCTGGCGTCTTCCAGTGGCCCTGTGGTGTCAGCAGCAAACGGCTCGGCGATCAAGACCTTCAGGGAGAAGACCCTGTTTCTGTCATTACACGGCCGCACATTCGAGTGGACTTTCATCATAGCGGCAGTCAATTTCAACATGTTAGGTGCTGATTTTTTGTGCTCACATGGTTTGTTGGTCGATCTTGCTAACAGACGCCTGGTTAATGCACTCTCTTTTTCTTCTATTCCCTGTACAGCGCGAGTGGCCCCGCCAACAGCACAAGCCAACATCACAGCTGCAGGTGGTAAGTTCCACACACTCCTCACTCAGTTTCCAGCACTCACGGTGCCAATGTTTTCGGCGTCCGTGGCTAAACACGGGGTGGAGCATTTTATTACTACCACTGGACCGCCCGTTTTTGCAAAAGCTCGGCGCTTGGATTCAGCTAAACTGGCCATAGCGCGCGAGGAGTTCGCCAACCTGGAAAAATTGGGCATCATCCGACGTTGAAAGGGCCCTTGGGCTTCACCGCTTCACATGGTCCCTAAAACTGATGGCTCGTGGCGGCCGTGCGGTGATTTTCGCAGGCTGAACAATGCTGCAGCACACGACCGCTACCCAATCCCACATATCCAGGATTTTTCAGTTCATTTGGCGGGGACACGCATTTTTTCTAAGATTGACTTGGTACGCGGTTATCATCAGGTCCCAGTCCACGCTGAGGACATACCCAAAACAGCGGTAATAACTCCTTTCGGGCTTTTTGAGTTTTTGCGCATGCCGTTTGGGCTTAAAGGCGCAGCGCAGACTTTCCAACGCATGATGGACACGGTGTTGCGCGATCTCCCTTTCGTGTTCGTCTACCTGGACGACATTTTGGTAGCCAGTGCATCCGAAGATGAACACGAAAACCACCTCACAGCAGTTTTCCGGAGGTTGGCGGAGCACAGGCTAATAATCAACCCAGCGAAGTGTCAGTTTGGGGTGGCGCAGATTGATTTTTTGGGGCATTGCGTCTCTCCCGAAGGAGCAGTTCCTCTGCCTGACAAGGTGCACGCGGTGGCAAATTTTCCCCAGCCACAAACGGTCAAAGCATTACAAGAGTTTTTGGGAATGGTGAATTTTTATAACCGTTTCCTCCCCAGCGCGGTGCAGCTCATGCAACCATTGTACGCTGCGCTTAAAAAACAAAAACCCGCAAATAAAATCGAATGGTCTCCCGAGCGGGAGCGCGCATTCTCTGAAGTCAAAACAGCCTTGGCAAATGCTGCGTTGTTAGCGCATCCAGTCCCAACGGCCCGCATGGCGCTCACTACTGACGCGTCAGATGTGGCCATAGGGGCGGTTGTGGAACAATATGTGGCTGGAGCCTGGCAGCCGCTCGCATTTATCAGCAAGACTTTGCGCGATAGTGAACGAAAATACAGCGCATTCGACAGGGAGTTGTTAGCTCTCCATTTGACTATTCGTCACTTCCAGTTTTGGCTGGAGGGACGCCGTTTCACCGCGTTCGTTGACCACAAGCCAATGACTTTTGCGATGGCCAAGATTTCGGAACCTTGGTCGGGCCGGCAGCAGAGACAGCTGGCCGCAATTTCGGGGTTCACTACCGATATCCAGCATGTAGCGGGTAAACTTAACATAGTGGCAGACTGCCTCTCGCGTGCCGTAACTGCTCCAGCCCGCGTAGAGGTAGATTTCGCAGCTGTTGCCGCGGACCAGGGTAGCAGCGCAGAAGTGCGCGTGGCCCCAGTCTGCGTAGGGATAGATTACGCAGCCATGGCCGCGGAGCAGGGCGGCGACGCAGACGTGCGCGCGCTCCAGTCTGGACCAACAGGGTTAAGGCTGGAGGACAGGGTGCTGCAAGACGGTATGCCCCCCCTAATCTGCGATGTTTCCACCGGGAGACCCCGTCCGGTGGTTCCGGCCTCGCGGCACCGCCGCGTTTTTGACTCGATCCATTCGCTGGCGCACCCAGGGGTGCGAGCTTCGGTCAAAATGGTAGGGGAGAAATTTGTCTGGCCGGGCCTGCGCAAGCAAGTTAGAGAGTGGGCGGCAGCCTGCATGGCCTGTCAGCGGGTCAAAGTGCATAGACACACGAGAGCTCCTTTGGAGCCGTTTCATATTCCAGCTAAAAGGTTTGATCATGTCCATGTGGACCTCGTAGGCCCCCTACCTCCCTCGTAAGGGTGCACACATCTTCTGACAATAGTTGACCGCACCACGCGCTGGCCAGAAGTGGTTCCCCTGTCATCAACCACAGCCGAGGAGGTGGCGCACGCTTTTTTAACTGCATGGGTAGCGCGTTTTGGAGTTCCGTCGAATATTACGTCTGACAGAGGCCCACAATTTGTTTCCGAACTTTGGTCAGCGATGGCCTGCAGCCTGGGGGCAACGATCCACCGCACGACCGTGTATCACCCGCAGGCTAACGGGTTATGCGAACGTTTTCACAGGTCGCTGAAGGCGGCTCTCAGAGCGTCGCTTACGGATGCAAATTAGGTTGACAAACTACCATGGGTTCTATTGTGGTTGCGTTCTGCACCTAAAGAGGATTTAGACACCTCCCCAGCGGAGCTAGTGTTCGCACAGCCACTTCGGCTGCCTGGAGAATTTCTCCCTGACAACCCAGCGCCAGAGTTCTCCTCGGCTCAGCGGTTGCAGAATAGCAATGGCCCGAGTGTCCTACCAGGCCCCATTCACCACAGTTTTCTGCGTGTTTTTGTGCCTAAAGCTTTAAAAAATGCAGAGGTTGATTTTGTCAGACATGATGCCCACTGCACAGCTCTGCGACCGCCTTACGATGGACCATTTAAGGCCCTTTTCCACTAGCATGCTTTAGCGCGACATGGGACGGCTCAGCACGCTTTGTACACTTTTCCACAAGCCCCAACACGGTTTAACAGCCGCGATTCTCAGCCCCGCTCCAGGGCAGGGTACAGCAGTGCTGAGCTGTGCCGTGTTGTGACATTAACAGACTGGTCACCGCTGATTGGTCAGGTCGTAACCGGCGCTGATTGGTCAGGTTGTAACCGCCCCTCTCCTCCTCCTCTTCTACCGAATCTTCACGACCTTCTCAATAAAGTTTTTGAAAAAAAAAAAAAAGAATCTTCACGACCGCCATTACTCAGCACGCAACCACTGTTGGCGGTTTCTTTTCAGTGTATTGCTGTGCTATTTTCATTTATTCTCTATCAAAAATGGCTTTGCGTAATAAGGGTGTTCCATGGACCAATAAGGAGGTGCAGTGTATGCTCACTGCATTGTCAGACGAACGTATCCAGCGCGAGTTAGACGGAGCCACCCGGAATGAAAAAATATACCGGGAGGTCTCGACATTGGAGTCCTTTAACGGTGAGTTTTAATTTTTTTTTATTGTGCGTTTTTTCGCAAATATATTCGGTAAGACGCTCAGTTTATTTATGCAATAAAAAAGCTGTTCATTTGTGGATGATGATCGCTGCTTTATTGCAGCACACTGCGGACTAAAGCTTTTATTTTAATTATTCATGTGAACAATACGCTGAAATAAGCGTATGTAATCTTGTTAAAAACTATTGTCTTTTCTGTCTATCTTGCACTTTCGTGCTGTATTTTATTGTGTGCATTTTCCTTGTAGAATCATCCCACGCGTCCGCCGTGCCAGCCCGCCCGGATTCATTCAACCGAGCCTTCCTGAACTAGAGCTGGCAGAGACGGCTTCATTCAACCGAGCCTTCCTGACCCAGTTTGGGAAGCTGGTGTAGAGGCACTCAGTGGTCGGCGTGTATAAAATGTCGATTAACCTTCATGTTGTGTTGCAAAGTTTTTTTTTTATTTTAATATTTTGTATATAATAAAATGGAATTGTTTTGGAAAGTGTGGTTTGTCTGTTATAACACTGAATTATAAAACAGTATAATTACATAGAAATTCCATTGCCTAGTCTGATGAAAATGATGCTGATCATCCTGTCAGGGGTCAACCATTGTAAAGGTAATGTAATTTTTAACTAGACCAAAAAACAAATGTTTTTGTAAGCTTTCTGTTCTTTTTATTGAAATATAGAAAATTAGCACCACATGATCAATTTATAAACTTTGTGTAAATTTTTTATGTTAACTTATAAGAAGTTGCACAGTTGGACTTTAAAATGCAGCAGGAGAGACTGATGAAGCTTACAAGTCAAAGTAGGTACAAGTATATGTAAATGTCTTCTCTGGTTAAACTCTCTGGACTTAATTGTGAGATAAAACCACAGAGCAAGCAAGGCAATAATCCTTGGATCCTCCATTTTTTGTCTCGTGTAAATAAGGACTCAGTCGGGTGCGTAACGTCACGGGAGTGTGGCCCCGCCTCGCTGGGAGTCTGGCGCCGCTTCGCTTCTAAAACCTCCTAACACAAACCATCACAGCACAAGCACAACACCGTGCTAATGGAGACAGAAGCATTCCGAGCCGTACTGAAGTGAATCAAGCCGTACCGAGGTGTGCTGGGCTAGTGGAAAACAGGCTTTTGAGTGCTAGAAACAGGTGATAAGCATTTTTTGCTAGATTTGGGGGGCAGAAAGGAGATGATTGGCATAGACAGACTCAAACCTGCTTTTGTGATGGCTGACGAAACTCTGCAGTTGGCGAGGGCCCCGCAACGGGGTAGACCCCCTAGGGAGCATTCCCCAGTACACTCACAGAGCTTGACTAACAGTTTTAATCCCCAGACAGCAGCTCCACAGCAGAAGGATGCCGCGGAAGAGGTTAAGCCCGCCTGCAGCAGATACGGCAGACGGTTGAGACCAAGACGGCATGTGGACTGATGTGTGGCGATTTTGTTATGACATGCAATCTGTGTTTGTTTGTTCCATCTTAGACATTTGGGGGGGTTATATGTGGTGCACATATGTAGTTTCACGGGCTCACATGTATATGACTGTTCATATTCTCTCATGTATATTCCTGTGTGCTTATTTTGGCTTCACGTCTGAAGAGGAACAAAAGGTCTGGACCTCCTGGGGATAAGAGGAGGACGAGAAAGTTGGCCTTTTGATATGCAAAGAGATGGACATGAATGATTTCCTGACCACCCAGGTTTGGGTGGAAGAGAGAGGAACTGCAGGGGGGATGCATTGTGTTTGGGATTTAAAGACAATGGGATTTTGTACTTTGATGTCAAGGGTATAAGACTGGCAGATGTTGGGGGTTTTTCCTTCTTCTGCTTTTGAATGTTGGACAGTGTGTTGAGAATAAAATGGAACCTGAGAAATAACTCTGCCTCATCCTTTCCACACAATCTCCACACTTTGTCCGGGTCACATGACCAGAACCACAAGTTGCAACAAGCGGACCAGCGTCATGTTCATCTGACAATGAGGAAGAGAAGTTTGCCAGCGACACTGCTGTTGTGGACAGGTAAGTGTTATAAGCTAAATTATTCTTTATCCCTGAAAATTGTGATCAAAATGACTTTTGACCGATCGGTAAATTACAACTGTGCGTCATCGCCACATGACAGACCGCGGCTACCCGTGTGCCGCGTCCAGACCGTGAACGCCCCCCCCCCGCTACTCTTCTGTAGCGGATTGCAGATATATTGCAGATATTTTAGTACAACTGTGCGTAGTAGACCGCGGTGCACTGACACCGCGGTCCGTCATGTAGCGATGGGCGATGTCCGTCCTCTGTAGCGGGGGGTGGGAGTTGTTATCCTCTACATTACAGATATTTTAGTATAATTTTTAATGCACTGTAGGTTATTTTTTCTTGTAAAAAAAAGCCACACATTTTTTACGTGGCATGCTTCTTTGTGTGTGGGGGCTTGTTTGTTCATTCATTCATTCATTCATGAATAAATAAACAACCCCCCCCCCACACACACACACACAAACAGCCCTGAGTGTCACCTTTCATTAGAGCCCAAGATGAAGCTTCTATATTGAATCATTCAAAAGTTACAGACGTTTTTCCAAACTGTGCCATTTGGCACAATTTGGCACAGTTCAAAAACGTCTGGGAACTACCTGAGGAAAAAGCTGTGTAATATATTCATTTTTTGTGGTATTGTTACAAAATTTTGACCTCAGCTGGATAACACTTGGTTCTACATTTCTGTTGCATTTTCCAGCCCGGATCTGACAGCTCTGTGTTATTTGCAAGCATTTGTATCCAAAAAAACACCCAGGCAAAATTTATTTTCTTCAAGTTCAGTATGTTTAGATGACTGTTACTCAGTGGCAGGAGCACTTAGAGAGATTATGACTGTTTTGCCAAAAAATTCAAAGTGTTTTCTTTTAAATGAGACCAACCCCATGAAGATGCTGCAAAGGGTTGAAGAACAGCTTTTGATTAACTTTGGGTACGTTATTTTTAGGCATTTTTAGGGAAATTGACCAGAGTGCAAGGGGTTAAAGAGCGTTACTCATATGTTAGAAATAATTTTTTGGATACACTAGACATTAATCTTGACGTGTTTTGACTTTGTAGATACAAAGACTGTCATGGAAGGCAGGAAAAATCCAAACGCAAGAGTCGTCGTCGTCGGCCTCCGTCGGTCTATGATGACCATGGAAGAGAATCCTAAACGTCTACTCTGCTGGAATAGCACTGCCTGTGGCTGAACAGGCCAATGCGCGAATGGCAGTCCCTGTCACACAGGTCGCACTTGTGGGTGGTCTCCGTGCTGCTGGGTCTGTGGCGGTTCTTCCTGTGGGTCCTTTTTTCATCTACTGCAGCAGTCAGTCTCTCTTCACCTGCCTTGAGCTGTCTGGTCAGGGTGCCTCTCCATTTGGAGCAGTCCGTTGCAAGGTCCTCCCAGCGCTCTGTGTTAATCTCCAGGGCCTTCATGTCTCTCTTGCAGACGTCTCTAAAGTGCAGCTGTGGGCGGCCAACGTCTCTCCTGCCATTTGCCAGTTCTCCGTAGAGGACGTCTTTTGGGATTCTGCCATCCTCCATACGGTGAACGTGGCCTAGCCAGCGGAGCCTGTGCTGCCTGAGTAGAGTGAACATGGAGGGAAGGCCGGCACGGGACAGAACTTCTGTGTTGGGCACTTTGTCCTGCCAGGATAGGTCCAGGATGTGGCAAATGCAGCGCAAGTGGAAGGAGTTCAGTCTCTTTTCCTGCCGGGCGTATGTTGTCCATGTCTCACTCCCATAGAGCAGTGTGCTGATGACGCAGGCGTTGTACACTGCCATCTTCGTCTTGACAGAGAGTTTGGGATTCTCCCACACTCGTGTGGTGAGGCGAGCGAGTATGAAGGCTGATTTTCCAATCCTCTTGTTGATCTCTGTATCAAGGGAGAGGTTGTTGCTGATCGTGGACCCCAGGTACGTGAACTGATTCACGACCTCCAGCTCGTAGTCGTCGATGGTGATGGTTGGTGGTGCTTCCGTGCCTTGCGCCAAGACGTTAGTCTTCTTCAGACTGATGGTAAGCCCGAAGTCCTTGCATGCCTGGGAGAAGCGGTCCATCAGGGTCTGAAGCTCCTGCTGTGTGTGGGTTGCGACTGCAGCGTCGTCTGCAAACAGCATGTCTCTGATTAGAGCCTCGCGTACTTTGGTTCTGGCTTTCAGGCGGACGAGGTTGAAAAGCCTGCCATCAGATCTTGTGTGCAGGTAGATTCCCTCTGTTGCTGTGCTGAAGGCATGCCTCAGGAGCATAGCAAAAAAAATCCCAAAGAGGGTTGGCGCAAGTACACAGCCCTGTTTCACTCCGCTGCGTATGTTGAAAGGCTCTGAGACGTTGCCACCGTGCTGCACTATCCCCTGCATGTTGGTGTGAAACGATTCAATGAGGCTTTGCAACTTTGGTGGGCATCCTATCTTTGGCAGGATCTTGAAAAGGCCCTCTCTGCTGACCAAATCGAACGCTTTGGTGAGGTCGATGAAGGCGACGTACAGGGGCGTGTTCTGTTCTCTGCATTTCTCCTGGAGTTGACGGATGGAGAATATCATGTCTACTGTCGATCGCGCCGCGCGGAAGCCACACTGAGACTCGGGGTAGATACGTTCGGCAAGCTTATGTAGACGAACGAGAACAACTTGTGCGTAGACTTTGCCAACAACGCTGAGGAGGGAGATGCCCCTGTAGTTGTTGCAGTCGCTTTTCTCCCCTTTGTTTTTGTAGAGGGTGATGATCTTGGCATCCCTCATGTCCTGTGGTACAGCACCTTCCTTCCAACACTGGCAGAGGACGTCATGCAATGGCAGCAGTAGGGCGGTCTTGCAGTGCTTGATCAGGTCAGGGGGTATGCCGTCGTTGCCGGGCGCCTTGCCAGCGGCCAAGCTATCAATGGCCTTGCTGAGTTCGTCAATGGTTGGCTCGGCGTCAAGTTCGTCCATGGATGGCAGGCAGTCGATGGCATCAAGGGCTGATGGTGTCACGGTGTTCTCTCTGGAGTAGAGGTCGGAGTAGTGTTCCACCCATCTCTCCATCTGCTTGTTCTTTTCTGTGATCATCACCCCAGTGGAGGATTTGAGGGGGGCCGTCTTGCTCTGAGCCGGACCAAGTGCTTTCTTGATGCCATCGTACATACCACGGATGTTCCCTGTTATGGCAGCGGTTTGAATGTCTTGGCTGAGCTGAGTCCAGTACTCGTTGGCACAGCGCTGAGCAGTCTGCTGAACTTTGCTTCTCGCAGCCCTAAGAATCTGGAGATTCTTCTGGGTACTTCTTGTACTCAGCAAGTGCTGAACGCTTGGCTTCAATGACGGGGGTCATCTTGGTCAACTTGGCATCAAACCAGTCCTGTGACTTTGAGGTCTTCCTCCCAAAGGTAGCCAAGGCTGTGTGGTGGATGGTGTTTCGCAGCTCTTCCCACTTCTGCTTTGCAGATTCTCCTTCTTGTGGTACACCAAGTTCCTTCTCAAAGGTGGAGGCAAACTGCTCGACAAGTTCTGGTTGAGCCATCTTGCTGGTGTCAATCCGTGCCTTTCCAGGCTGTCTAGCACGATGGAATTTCTTCAGCTGCAGCTTGACCTTGCAACACACCAATGAATGGTCTGTGTTGCAATCTGCACTCTGGAACGAATGGGTGATTAGCACGTTCTTCAGTGAGGTGCGCCTGGTCAGGATCAAGTCCAGCTGGTGCCAGTGCTTTGAGCGTGGATGTTGCCAGGAAACCTTGTGTTGGGGCTTGGTCTTGAAGAACGAGTTTGTGATGCACAGATCGTGATATGTGCAGAACTCGAGCAGCCGCTGTCCGTTGTTGTTCATTCTGCCCATGCCAAAAGGTCCAAGACAGGAGGGCCAGGAGTTGTGGTCAGCACCCACTCTGGCATTGAAGTCTCCAAGGAGAATGAGTTGTTCAGAGTTGGGGATGGTCCTGACAGTTATTGCGAGATTCTCGTAGAACTCGTCTTTTGCCTCTGGTGTGGCTGTCAGTGTTGGGGCATACACACTGACGAGGGTGACTGGGCCTTGAGTGGTGTTCAGGTGGAGGATGAGGAGTCGTGCAGAGCCAGTGCTGCCCGGTTCCACCATCTTCAGCAAGGTGTTCTTCATTGCGAAGCCCACTCCGTCTTCCCTGTGTTCATCACTGCCCTTTCCCTGCCAGTAGAACGTGTAGTCCTTCTCTCTCAGTGTGCCTGCGTCAGCCAACCGTGTTTCCTGGAGAGTGGCGATATCCACTCCCAGTCTCTTCAGCTCATTATTGATGATGGCAGTCTTCCTAGTGTCGTTGATGTCCTTGAGGTTAGCAGCGAGTCCTGTCATCATAGTGCGGACGTTCCAAGTTCCCAGTTTTAGAGTTGGTCTCTTTTGTTTTATTGTCTTGCCTGGTGTGAAGGTTCTCAGCCTGCTGTTCGGACTTCTCCTTATCCCCATGCACCCAATGAGGAAAGCAAGCTGTGGCGGGACAACACATTATTGGCTGGGGGCTGCCCAACTTGAGGCGGGCGGTAGCTGTCCAGTGAGATCCGATGATCCCTCCCACCGTCGGGAACAACCCCTGGCGCTGCGCTCTACGCCAATTGAGCGGTGGCTTATAACCGGTAACTGTCATTCCCCGTGTTTTTTCTACGCCAAAGGCGAAGCTGAAGTGTCCTCTCCAGTGATCCGGTGTTCTACCTTCCAGCGTTGGCGTTGGTAGGATTCAAGCCTGGGAAGGAAGATATGGAGGACAAGATGTTGCCCATGCAGCATGTCCCCACTCTCCACGCCACTGATGAATCCAAAGGAACAGCAGGGCTGCTACAGTTTGGCACCAACGCCGTTGCAGGAGCTGCCAGAACGATGTTGAACACAACATAGAACTGCCTTAGGGGCTCCGACTCCGGATTTTTCCTCAGGGTTGACTCTCAAAGCCTTTCCCGTAACCGGGTATGCCGCAAGGCAGCGGAGGTTTGAAATCAGGGTTTACCTTCCCCTAGATGAGCTACCTTCCCAGGTTGATGAGCCACCATCTACCCGAAGCATCTGGTTTTAAGGCGCCAGAGATCCGCCCTCGCCCCTTCTCCTATTAGTAAAAGCAGTTCCGCTGGGCTTAGAGACTAAACCACACGGGCAGGCTAGGAGTTGGACTTAGTTGTCAGAGGCTTTTCGAGATGCACGCCATAAGGAGCGTTTTATGAGCACTGGGAGCTTAACCCCAGTGCCGCTCCTGGCTATGACAACCTTGGAACCAAACGCAAGAGTAGAACGTGCCATTTATTAACATAAACCATGAAAATAACAAGTCCAGCTTAGACCATACAAATACAGGAAGTTGCGATGATGAGATGAAGGCCATCAGACATACAGGGGGCCTCCCGGATGCTCTACAGCCCGGTGAAGTGAATGCCTAGTGCCGCAGAGCTACTGTCGGCACAGGGAGAAAGGCAAACATGACTTACAGTACTGGAGCGATCCGGGGCTATCCGAGCAGTCTGGTGGATGAAGGAATGAAGCAGGGTCAGCCGATAACATCCAGGGATTGACTGTCTGCATATGTCAGGCTGAATATACGAAGGTGGTGGGCACACACACATGAAGGAACACGCTACATGTATGAGGC
Source organism: Pholidichthys leucotaenia (assembly GCA_020510985.1). Classification (NCBI taxonomy): domain Eukaryota; kingdom Metazoa; phylum Chordata; class Actinopteri; order Cichliformes; family Pholidichthyidae; genus Pholidichthys; species Pholidichthys leucotaenia. The sequence goes on along the minus strand of CM035837.1, from coordinate 189,765,536 downwards.
TGAATGCTCCGACAAGCTCTTCCTACTAACCCCTTGTTTAAATAATAATAATCCTAATGAGGGAAGAGATCACCGGTGTGAGAATGCGTGGGCTGGACATAATGAAACCCAGGTGTGCATGAGTGAGTGTCTGACAGTATGAATGAGTGGTGTGTGTGTGTGTGTGTGTGTGTGTGTGTGTGTGTGTGTGTGTGTGTGAACACCTGTAACAAAGCGCAGCTGATGGCACTTGACAGGAGGAGTGGGCGTGCCCGAGCTGTCAGGGAGCGAAGGGCCAATAGCTCCCTGAAGCGCCTGGTGGAAAATAGGGCAGAAAAACCATAAGTCAGAACTGGGCTTGATACTACCAAGCTCAGGTTCATGACAAAGACTGCTGCTTACCTTTGTGTTAAACAACAGTTTTATGGTCGTTCACCCAGAATATTTGAGGCAGCTGGACCTGTTCATTGGTTAATTGAACAGGATTCTCTAATGGTTTATAGTTTTTAAATTGCTCATGGGTTTATGTGCTCACCCCACAAACCAGGCAGGCAAACACATCTGACAGTCTGACTCCGGGCAGTTGGTTGAGATCCGTGGTCCATTTCTTGTGCTCATTTTAATCTATCCCATTTATTTCTTAATTTTTTTTTAGGGGTAGCTCTCCTTTGCTTCCTTATTCAGCTTCTCTGAATAAGGAATTTGAATTTTCTCTGTCTGTTCACGTTAGCAGTTGCCTAGACTACAGGTAAAGAAAAAAGCCAGACCATGACAATGGCAACAACGGCCCAGAATGCAACGCAGCATGATGTCAATGCCCATTCTCTAATAGAGAGAAAAACACTGGCAACTTTTGTGAAATAAGGTGTACTTTTGTAACAAAACACAAATTTCAGAGGAAAAAAGGTAGCAAATTAAGAAGAAAAAGTTGTGAATTTAAGAGAAAAATATTGCAGATTTACATGGCAAAAAGTGCCAGTGTTTAGAAAAGGAGTTGCAAATTTATTTCATATTTGGGAGCAACAAATTAGAAGTTAAAAGGGTGAAAAAGCCTCAAACTTATGAGATAAACTGTACATTTTTTGCATATATTTACCAACCTTCAGCTCCTCCAAGGACGTCGGCTGCAGTGCTGGGGTTTCATGCCCCGTGTAGGCAGGTCAATGCAAGATTGCGTCCAAAGTGTCGGAACATTTCTTGGTATTCTGGTTCTCCCAATTCTGATTGTTGGGGTCCTTAATTGTTATAGTCCTGTTTGATTTTTGTAAACTTCTTCCTCACTGCTTCGCATTGTGAAAAATCCCCGCTAACTGCAAGCTTATTTTCTGAAAATTATTATGCTCTGCTGCGAGCCCTCAAATTCTCACGGATCCTCTGTGGCGTACAAGGCCAGAAGAGCTTTGACCTCCTCATCGGTCCATTTGTCAATGTTTTGTTCATATTAAAACTTCTATGTCTATTAGCGATTACAGGAAAAAAGCATGGCAAAGTTTCTTTTTAAACATGGCGGCACCGTGAGAAGCAGAAGTCTCTGGCAGTGGGCATAGCTTACGAGTTCTGCCAATCAGCAAACACCTGCGTCATATGAGTTCCTATGGGACCAGAAAAGACCCTGCCTTGGAGTTGGAACTAAAATAGTTCTAGGAATTGAGGTTCGTGGTTCCTAGTTCCTATGCTGTCTGAAAACAACCAAACTGGCCTAGGTAGTTAAAAGGTTATAGGAACTGCAAAAGGTTCCTACAGTGCGAAAGCACCTAATGATGACACAGGAACTTGAATTTCAGGAGTCAGTGATAACATGAAAACTCCCTGTTCTGAAGAAAACCATTCGGGAGCCTAATACTCAGAAGAAAACAAATAAGAGCCCTTTGCTCTGTGGAAACCAATACGGGAGCTCTTTGCTCTGGGGAAAATAATATAGGAGCCTATTGCCCCAGGACAAAGCATGTAGGAGCTCTAGACTCCAGAGAAAACACTGGGCTTAATAAAATTGTCCATTCTTCCTGGACTGGTGCCCCAAACAAATTTATGTGTACTAGTAATGAAAAGAAATCTTCGTTCCCACCAGAGGCAGTGCATCTATAGAGGGCACAAGTGCACTGCCCCCTTAAAATATTCAGAGATAAAAATATTTCCTAAATAAGTCAATTGTGATATGCAAAATAAATGAGAGACATAACATGTTCATCTGTAGTTGATATGTTTCTGTAGCAGCAGCCATTTTAAATAACATTTCAATAAAGGCTTGCATTGTAGACCACTTCCTGGTTAGGCGCGCCAGTCTCATTTATCATCATTGAAGCCAGCAAACTTTTTCTCCCCATGTTGTCATGGTCTGGGTATGATCTTAGGATCATGGCCACACTTTGTGTTTATTATTGTTTTTCTGTGATTATTTGTGATTAGTATCCATTGTTTACACAGTGTCGTCCATCCTGTTTTGTAGTTGCTCCCCTGTTATCTCTTAATTAGTCCCAGCTGTCTTATGTTAGTTCAATTATCTCTCCCCCATATCTATGTCAGTCTGAGTTTGTGTGGTTGTGGCGTTATTTGTTGATTCTCCCTCTTCATCATCTGTTTGTATGTGTTCAGCGTTTTCTGCACAATTTTTGTTTGACAGCCCCTGAGCTGCTTTTTGTTTGTTCATTTTTCTTTTGTTAAATCATTATTGCACCGAGTCTTACCAGCAATCTTGGGTCCCACTAAAGAAAACACAACTGCCTTCCAAAGCAGTTACTTCTGACACATGTGAGCAGGAGCAGCTTTTGATTGGACATCCAAAACTCAATCAATCATGGGATACATATCTGGGCACCCTGGATTCAATCGGAAGGTTTTTTGTATTTTTACCTTAATGTGACTGGGAGTAAAATCTGTCAATCATCAGATCCTCCCACTTGCCAGGAAACACAGAGCCGGCACTAGCAGAACGGCTAGTTTCATTAAACGAAACACCATTTTGATGTGGAAAAAAGAGGATAAAGGAGTTGGGACCCGATTGTCCAGATTTAATCATCCAGCAGCAGACCGAAGATCGCGGGAGGACTTTTACAAGGAGTTTCTAGAGGTGAGTTTATATTGTGGAAAGCTAAGAAAAAGTGGTTAGAATTGGGAATCTAAAATTCTAATTAAAGATCGCAAGTTGATCCAAGGACTTTAAAACTATAGAAAATAATAAAAATTAAAGAAGAGGGTTCCCTTTTTCTATAAGTGCAATAGATGTAAGTACAATAGAGCTGTCTATCTACCCATCTATTTTCCTCAAAAATGTTTATTTTGAATTCAGGAATCAGTTCTTCAATATAAACCAAAACCACAAGCGCAGCAGCTTTTATTGGGTAGTCTTAATCAATAGTATTCACATTTTCACATTTGATCGGGGTGAAGGTTTTTGAAATAACTTTTTTAATTAAATAACAGTTTTGAACTTAAGAGAATAACTTTAGTTTCCCTTTTAAAAATTTGACTGTTGGCAGTAGGTCTATAAATTTGGCCATTTTTTTCTCAGCATCATTTAAAAAAAAAAAAAAAAAACCTCCCTTTCCCCGTAGGTCTGTGATACCATTCTAGGACACACCAGGGAACGCTTTACATTTTCAGACCACCTGGTCAGTGCCACATTGCTTCAGGGGGAACGGTTTGAAGAATATGATTTTATATTTGTGTGTTTTGCTCTGGTCTGTGAGGGCCCTTTGATGATTTCACCTATCACATCCAAGTGTGCCCCCCCCAAAAAAAAAATTTTGTATCACGCACCGCCACTGATTCCCACTCACATATATTTTATATTAATATTTATACCTGCATAACCGCTACACTAATCAAGCCTTTGTTGCATGTTACAAAACTTCCACTTTGGCAGATACTGGGTGGATGACAGGCAAGTTCTAGTTCACATGGACACGCTCTGCCTGCAGCAGGGGTACTCAAACGTTTTGGCGAGGAGTCCATGTTTGTTTTTTTCCGGTACGCCTGAGGTCCTAAGCAGTGCCAACGTTGCTACATGGGCAGATATTTCATTTCCCTGTTGGTGGGGACCAGTGTGTTATGTATGAAATTAATGGGACAGCAGTCGTCTTGTGCTGAACAGTAAACTGAACTTTATTGGGAACACACACAACTATATACACTGGCCACAGTCCGCTTGACGTCATTCCCCCCAAACGGCCATGGCAAGCCCCCAGGGCCAAACTCACACACAACACAGTGGTCACAATTATGTTTAGCAATGACGGAAAATTCTCAAGGCCATCTCATTTTGACGGACTGTGATTTAACTTCTAATTGTAATTCCTTGTAATTTTGAAGCTTCAACTGTCTGCTGCTGACTTAGATTCACTTTCACAACAGAAAACAATAATCTTTGCCCCTGCTAGTATCTTAAATAATACTAGTTTACCTTCCAAGCTGGGATATGCAAGCAGGGAGACTTGATGAGAGCCTTTTTGTCCGGCTCCCATCACAGCGTGGATTGGTTCCTATCCTCTTTGCTTAGCAGTGCTCAATGGACCCTCCTGACTCCTGGCTGGTACTTATTGCCTTGGTTCGTATCAGGGGATCCAACCCCAGCGACTTCTCCACTAAAGGCAAAAATTGCGGAACCTGCAGCTGTTGTGCACATTCAGCCTTCTACAGCTACTCTCACCCAGCACAGACCGGGATGAATCCAGTCAAAATTGCCAGAATTAACAGATAAAACCTTGATCCAAAGGAAATTTCTTCTCCCGTCTGGGAATTATTTTTCTCTGCATGACTGAAATTAATCCTCAATCCAGGTGAGTCCTGTGTGTTTTCTGAACACATTTCATTAGAAAAAATATATTTAAACTAAATTATTATTAGATAATTTACCGGAGTGGTGGCTCAGTTGGTAGAGCATCCGCCCCACACCCGGGAGGCAGGGGTTCAAATCCCGGCCGGGTCATGCCGAAGACCATATAAAAGTGGAACTTCCTGCCATCCATCTTGGTGCTCAGCAATAAATGGAATGGAGGAGGGAACTCTGTGGCGGCGCCTTGCATGGCAGCGGCCCTCTGATTCTGCACTTGGTGTGTGTGTGTGTGTGATTTACACTGTAGATAGGTAAAGCACAATCTCGTTCTGCTGTACATGATTGGTTATACGGTTGAATGACAATAAGGGTGATTTAATTTTGTTTCATTTTTGTAAGTAAATAGCTGCAGGTAGTTGTAATTCAGTGCTGACACTGTGCTCCCATGGTGATTTACACTCCAGTCCTAACACTAGGACTACAAATATCTGGGTGCCAGGATCAGCAGCGGGTTGGACTGGAGATCCAACACCGATGCTGCCCACAAGAAGGGGATGAGCAGACTCTAATTCCTGAGAAAGCTGAGATCCTTCAACGTGTGCAGCAGGATGCTGGAGCTTTTCTACCAGACTGTTGTCGCCAGCACCATGTTCGTTGCTGCTGTCTGTTGGGGTAGCAGTATCAGGGCCAGAGATACCAACAGACTTGACAAGATTATCAAGAGGGCTGGCTCTGTAATTGGTCTCAGACCAGAGACCTTTGAGACTGTGATGGAGAGGAGAACACTAAATAAACTGCAATCCATCATGGACAATCCTGATCAACCCCTCCACCACACACTAGATAGACAGTGAAGCACTTTCTCCAGTAGACTACTACAGCTTTGTTGTCGAACGGCCAGGTACAGGAAATCTTTCCTGCCACATGCAATTTCACTGTACAATAACTCACTATGATGTTGTATTCTGGCTTAGCTATGCTGCCACACTGCACCTTACAGACTAACTGGTACCTCACCTTTTCACTCTGCTCCTGATAGTCCTTCTTTGTGCAATGGGATGATTCATGTGTTTATACGGGTCATCATATATTAAACTATGATGTATATAGGTTTTATAGTCGTGTTAGTTTTTTACTTTCCATGGGTAATCCCTTTGTCTGTCATGTGTGTGTTTCTGTTGTTTGGTTGTCAACTGTCATGCTGCTGTTACACTGTAATTTCCCAGTTTGGGATCAATAAAGTACATCTATCTATCTAGGGCACATTTTCTTTTAAAAATACACCAAAAATAATTATTTAGATAAAACATTGTTTATTTTGCTCGTTGGCAACTTTGTGTGTGTGTGTGTGTGTGTGTTTTGAATCAAAACATTGAGGAGACCATGGCGACTGTGGAAATCATTGTAGATCATCGATAGATCAAAAATTGGACAGCTCTCTCAACAATTTCTCAGTGATCTCCACCCCTGTATGAAGGGAATATATGAGGGGTCAAGTTTGACCAAATGTGGTTTATTTTTCAACCGCAGGGATCCAAGCACTGCAACACCGAAGGAAGAAATGTGTGGTCCGAAGGGGAGACTGTTGAAAAATAAACCACATTTGGTCAAATTTGACCACTATGTACTTTTTAGCACCCCTCTTATATATACAGTTGTGCTCATAAGTTTACATACCCTGGCGGAATTTATGATTTTTTTTGGCCATTTTTCAGAGAATATGAATAATAATGCAAAAACTTTTCTTTCACTCAGAGTTGTTGGGTGAAGCCATTTATGATCAAACAATTGTGTTTGCTCATTTTAAATCATAATGACAACAGAAACTACCCAAATGACCCTGATCAAAAGTTTGCATACCCTAGTTCTTAATACCGTGTATTGCCACCTTTAATATCAGCAGCTTGAAGCCTTTTGTGGTAGTTATGGATGAGGCGCTTTATTTTCTGAGATGGTAAAGCTGCCCATTCTTCTTGGCAAAAAGCCTGCAGTTCCTGTAAATTCTTGGGCTGTCTTTCATGAACTGCATGTTTGAGATTTCCCCAAAGTAGCTCAGTGATAGTGAGGTCAAGAGACTGAGATGGCCACTCCAGAACCTTCAGTTTTTTATGCTGTAGCCAATGACAGGCCTTGTGTTTTGGATCATTGTCATGCTGAAATGTCCAAGTGCGTCCTGTAAGAATTCAAAATTAGGCAGTTAGCAGAATCTTTTCGGTTAACCAATCAATAATCACAGAAGAAATACTATTTCTCAACTTATCTTTTACTGAAGCACGCAAGGAGTCAAACACAGCTGTGGGTTCCTCTCAGCACAATCTGGCAGAAGAACCCAGAAAAAAAGGCTTCAAACAGATACATATAGCTTCAAGTTACTGGGTGTTCCCAATAACTTTCCAACAAAAGTCTGGTCCTTGTCCAAACTGGTTCCAACCAGCCCTCTCAGCGTTATCTTCCCCAGATGTCTTCTCCTCAGCACTTTACAACTTTCACATCCTGTTGTTTCCTGTCTCTCTAGCACTACATGACCCTCACCCCAACACACACATGCCCATATATGGAAGAAAGAGCAGTTACTTCATTACACAGCAATTTGGATGTGTGAGGGCAGCTACAGATAATAAGCATGTATGCGAGCACCTTGTGTAACATCCAGCTAACTAATCTTCACTATTTATTTATTATGACAGTCCCATGCGCAGCTTCCAGGCTGAGTCCAGATTTTTTTTCCAGTATTTTCTGATAACATGCTGCATTCATCTTGTCATCAATTCTGACCAAGTTCCCCATTCCTTTGTAACTCACACGTCCCCAAAACATCAGCGATCGACCTCCGTGTTTCACAGTAGGGATGGTGCACTTTTCATCATCGGCCTTGTTCACTCCTCTCCAAATGTAGCGTTTATGGTTGTGGCCAAAAAGTTCAATGTTGTCTCATCACTCCAAATAACTTTGTTTCATAAGTTTAGAGGCTTATCTCTATGTTGTTTGGCATATTGTATGCAAACTGCTTTGTGGCATTGGAGTAGTAATGGCTTTCTTCTGGCGACTCGAGCATGCAGCCCATTTTTCTTGAAGTGCCTCCTTATTGTGCATCTTGAAACAGCCACACCACTTTTTTCAGAGTCCTGTATGTCAGCTGAAGTTATTTAAGGGTTTTTCTTTGCATACCGAACAATTTTCCTGGTAGTTGTGGCTGAAATTTTTGTAGGTTCACCTGACTGTGGTTTGGTTTCAACAGAATCCCTCATTTTCCAGTTCTTAATTAGAGTTTGAACACTGCTGATTGGTATTCTCAATTCCTTATTGGATATATTTTTATATACTTTTCCTGTTTTATAAAGTTCAGCTATCTTCTCCTGCATGTCCTTTGATAATTCTTTTACTTTCCCCATGGCTAGGGATCCAGCAACGTCAGTGCAGCACTGGATGAAACATTCAGGAGTCTGTCAGGAGCCCAGAAACTCACTGACGTTTTATACACACACACTAAGTACAAGTAAACAGATGGCAGGTGAGGATGGTTACCCTTGGCAGCCATTTGACTGTGTGTGTCATGTGACTCGTTAGTGTTACAAGGTCTCAGGTGTGAATGGGGAGCAGGTGTTTAAATTTGGTGTCACTGCTCTCACACTCTCTCATACTGGTCACTGGAAGTTCAACATGGCACTTGATGCCAAAGAACTCTGAGGATCTGAAAAAAAGAATTGTTGCTCTACATAAAGATGGCCTAGGCTATAAGAAGATTGCCAACAAACTGAAACTGAGCTGCAGCACGGTGGCCAAGACCACACAGTGGTTTAACAGGACAGGTTCCACTCCGAACAGGCCTCGCCATGGTCCACCAAAGAAGCTGAGTGCACGTGCTCAGCGTCATATCCAGAGGTTGTCTTTTGAAAGTAGACGTATGAGTGCTGCCAGATTGCTGCAGAAGTTGAAGGGGTGGGGGGGTCAGCCTGTCAGTGCCAGACCATATGCCGCACACTGCATTAAAATGGTCTGATGTCGTTCCAGAAGGAAGCCCCTTTTAAAGATGATACACAAGAAAGCCTGCAAACAGTTTGCTGAAGACAGGCAGACTAAGGACATGGATTACTGGAACCATGTCCTGTGATCTGATGAGACCAAGATAAAACTTTTTTTGGTTCAGATGGTGTCAAGCGTGTGTGGCGGCAACCAGGTGAGGAGTACAAAGACAAGTGTGTCTTGCCTACAGTCAGTCATGGTGGTGGGAGTGTCATGGTTTGGGGCTGCATGAGTGCTGCCGGCACTGGGGAGCTACAGTTCATTGAGGGAACCATGAATGCCATCATGTACTGTGACATACTGAAGCAGAGCATGAGCCCCTCCTTTTGGAAATTGGGCCGCAGGGCAGTATTCCAACATGATGACGACCTCAAACACACCTCCAAGATGACCATTGCCTTGCTAAAGGCTAAAGTAAAGGTGATGGACTGGCCAAGCATGTCTCCAGACCTAAACCCTATTGAGCATCTGTGGAGCATCCTCAATCAGAAGGTGGAGGAGCGCAAGGTCTCTAACATCCACCAGCTCCATGATATCGTCATGGAGGAGTGGAAGAGGATTCCAGTGGCAACCTGTGAAGCTCTAGTGAGCTCCATGCCCAAGAGAGTTAAGGCAGTGCTGGGAAATAATGGTGGCCACACAAAATACTGGCACTTTGGGCACAATTTGGACATTTTCATTAGGGGTGTACTCACTTTTGTTGCCAGTGGTTTAGACATTAATGGCTGTGTGTTGAGTAATTTTGAGGGGACAGCAAATTTACACTGATATACAAGCTGTACACTGACTGCTTTACATTGTATCAAAGTGTCATATCTTCAGTGTTGTTCCATGAAAAGCTATAATAAAATATTTACAAAAATATGAGGAGTGTACTCACTTTTGTGAGATACTGTGTGTGTGTAACGGGGTCAATTATATAGTTATATGCATTATATAGTTGTAATAATTTAAGATAACTAAATATTAACACACAAATTAAGAAGTTATAATTACACAAAATCTGTGCCAATATGCATACCTGACATTGTTGTCTTTACAGTCAGAAAGTGGAACGTTTGTTTTATTCACTGTTCCCCTACGTCCAGTTTTGGGGCCCCTATAAAGTGTGTTTCCTACTCTTATTTTTTCCCTTTTTGCCATGGAGCGCCACGGGAGAAGTAAGTGATATGGCAACCAAATAAAGTTTGCATGTTAGCTTCAAGTTATTGTATAATGTGCTAATATGTGACTTAATTTGTGTAGGGGCACAGCTGTAGTTATGCTGCTGATCAGAAGATTTTTGTTGTTGGCTGTTTGTCAGAAATAAACGGAGGATGCCTCCAAAGAGCACCAGGTGTGTGGGTTTCCTGATTTCACAACACTCACAATGTCCCCACCAGTTACACACACACACACACACACACACACATACCATATATACAGTGTATATACAGTATGTATGTATGTATGTATATATATATATATATATATATATACTGTATATATAGATGGATAGATCTGTGTGTGTGTCTGTGTGTGTGTGTGTGTATATACGTGTATATAAATCAGTCCCTCCAGAATTTCCCAGGATGTTTTTATGATTGTTGCGGTCCAAAAAGGCTGAATTTGTGGGAGCTTTTTAAAAAAGTTGTGATAAAAGTTGCAATGTTTTTAGTGTTTTTTGCACTAAAAGCTGTGGGAAGAATTCCAAATTTTAAAGCAGATGCTTTTTTTCCATTTTACTGCAGTGATATCCCATATAACAATACAAGAAAAGCACAGGATTGTCAAAAATTTCCTATTATAGTGATTTGTAAATTAAGCAGAAACTTCTGCTATACAGAAAAACTCTTGTGCAACAGCAAATACAAACATTAACACAATATCCATTACAACAGCTAAACTGCATTGAATGCATGTTAAAGAGTAGAGATTTGGAAATTATTAACAGCACCTTCATTTGAAAACTCCTTACTGTTCCCAACCACTCAGTACCGAGCAGAGAGAAAAAAAATAATTTATTCTGCTGCACTGTGTTGGCTATTGGAGTCTGTGTTTTTCTGAAAAAAAAAAATATTGAAAATATTCTCTCTCTTTCCATGCCGACCTGTCTGTCTGCTGCATGTCGGTCTTCACACACACACACACACACACACACACACACACACACACCCCTTTCATTTTCAGCGGAACAGCGGGGGGGGGGGGTGCGTTTGTCCATCCACACCGGTGACGTAGTAATGATTTTACCTCTAAAGATGTATAAATGTTCAAACACTGGCTGTAGTGTAGTGTACTCTCCTCACGCGTGCTCCCGCAATGGGGTGCTTTTGGGCAGGTGCATGGTTTTCAACACAAACCCAGTGCTTCGTACGCGCGGTCAGGACGGAGACGTGGCGAGGCGTCCACCGGCAAGCTTGGGGAGATGGAGGAAGGGACAGTGATGAAAACCTCCGGGGTGAGTGGTTTTTTTTTTTTTAAATCACAGTGTTTGCTGATGTGTTCCGTTACTCGCTGTAAGCTATAAACTCACTGTAAACACGGAAGTGAACGCGGTGCAGCGATGCATTTGATTGGTTAGACTGAGCGTTTCAGCACGTTGGAGACAAATTTGATTGGTGAAATTTGCGGAGGTTGACGAGGATTAGCCAAAATTGCAAGAAAGTTGCGGTGATTGGACAAAGTTGCAAGGTCACGCAATAGTTGCGCTAATTGGCTGATTTTGCGTGAATTGGTGCGATCGCAACATCGTGGAATCCTGGAGGGACTGATATATCCACCCATTCACACACTGATGGCAGTGGACCTGCCATGCACCGGTGCTGGCCTGACCCACCAGGAGCAACTGGGGGTTCAGTGTCTTGCTCAAGGACACTTTGGCATGCAGACTGCAGACAGAGCGAGAATCGAACCACTGACTCTCCGATTAGAAGTCGACTACACTACACCTGCACCACAGCCGCAGCAATTTGAAATTATTTTTAATTAGTTGAGTATTTGTTTAAATATTATTTACATATTTTTTACTAAATGAGATCACAAGTTTTGTCCTGTGTATGCACCATTTAAATATTTTTACTCTGAAGAAGCATGAGTTCATTCCTATCTTTGAACGTGCATTCATCATCCGATTTTTAAAATTTCTCACAAAGAAACATCATAGTCCCTTGAACTGGTCAAGCTCTAAAAACACAGGATCCATTACTCCTCATGATGCAACTCACTGGCTTTCTGAAACACCATCTCTGCCTGTGTTTAAATGATGTTTCTACAGTCTCCAAGTCAACTGGGAATACCAACAATGATGTAATTTTTGCAGAGGGCATTTCAACTGTTTTCACATCATTTTAGTGTTTCTCATGGCAAATGAATTGACCCCTACGTGAAAAAATTGGAGAGTCATTAAAGTGGTCATTTAAATATGTTGGCACATCTTGAAATAAAATGCTCAGTTTCTGTTTTGCAAGTTTTACAAAATGAAACTAACTCCACTTTGTGGAAATGAAATAACTTTTCACTGAAACAATGTGATGATGTAATAAATGGAGGAAATGTGAGTAGCAATGTCTCCTCTCACCTGATCTCTCCTGGTGGTTACATTAACAAACACTTTTTCCTTCACTTCTCAATCTTTAGCTGACTATCCACACATGACTGATCTTGATTCCTGGTTGCTTTTCGAATGTATTTGCTGCTTTGAATATATTCTCTTTTTTTTTCTTTTTTTGTGGTGAGTACATAGGGGAACTGTTCCTGGGTCCATGGGTAGCTAAACAAAAATACAGACATCTTTGCGATGCCTCTGTGTCAGTGCATGTTGATGGGACCAGTAATGTAGACTTTTCGAAGAAGAAGAAATGGTAGATCAATAAGATAATGGCTGGATTGATGCTGTAATTCCTTCCAGTGGTCATCGTGAGAACAGTGTGCTCAGTACCGCTGCAGATCCAGCTCACAATTTAATGACCACCTGTGTGTGCAAGGAAATGACACCCTGAGGAAACACACCTCTCTCGGTAATAACTGACAATTCATTATGTGTTTAGGTAGAGCCTAAGTGAGGCAGAAGAATATGTCAGGAAAAAGCATGCTGCATGCACGGGAAGGTTTGGCTTTGTTTGGACAGAGGCATGTAAATGACAGAACCTTGGCAACATTAACAGCAAAGTATTCCTATGCTAAACTACAAGTTCAACACATCCTACTTAATTTCCTTCCCAGAAGATTTGAATAGGTCAGTCTTTAAAGGCGCATTCACACGGCCACTGTTTGGTCCGGTTTAAAGGACCAAAGTGTGTATTCTGTGGATAGTTTGGTTCATTTAGCACCGTCTGAATGCACCTGTAACTGTGGTGGAGCACTAAACAAGCAAACTCTGGTCCCCCTGAAAACGGGGGGGGGGGGGTCAGTTCGCTTGCAAACACAGTCTGGTGCACTTCGCTTGCCATGTGAATGCAAACGGAGTATCCAGTGGACCACAGGGCAGATGTGCCCCTCTGCTTTTGTGTAACCACAGCAACACACAGTGAGAAGAGAAAGTGGCGTTTACTGTAAAGGTGCCTTCACATCAAACACGAATGGGCGCATTTTTCGCGCTGCACGATTGCATTAAAACTCAATGTAAATACATGAAAAGACATGAATTCACCGTCTGGGTGAGATGCAGACAGACGAACTTGACACTCACCTGAAAAAGTTATCCTTGTTGAAAACTCCATGTGTGTTTCCGTGGCAGGAATCCGTGGGTAAAAAAAGTCCAACACCCCGATTTAGATAAGATAAGATAAGATAAGCCTTTATTAGTCCCACAATGGGGAAATTCCAGGATTGCAACAGCATAGGGATAGCAACACTCAGAGCAACAATCAGAAGGCAAGAAAAAACAACATCTAGTAAACATATGTCCATATTACTATAAATGTATATATATAGACACACAGTGCAGAGCATTATGGCTGGTGGATGTGCAGCAGAAAGTCTAAGCTCTCTCTCTGCGGATGCAGCGGGCCAGCTGGAAGTCTTTGGGCATGATGGTGACCCCCTTAGCGAAGAAGAGACCACCAGGTGGGTCTCGCTGGTCTCCTGCAGAGCCATGACGGCGAAACTCAGGAAACGCAGGACGGTCTTGAAGTCCTGAGTGATCTCCCTCACCAGGCGCTGGACGGGCAGCTTACGGATGAGCAGCTCCGTGGATTTCTGGTAGCGACGGATCTCTCTCAGAGCCACGGACCTGTGACGGCGAGGCCTCTTCACTCTGCCGGTGGCCAGAGCGCCTCTCCGAGCAGCCCTGTGGCTAGCTGCCTCCTGGGGGGCTTCTTCCTCCAGTAGATTTTACGGGCGGTCTGCTTGGTTCTTGCCATCGCTCTTTATTATTCTGTCTTATATTTCTTTCACGCCGCCTAAACTCCAGCCCGGCACCCGCTTCGTTTTCGCTACAGCTCCCGGTATGTCGAGTTTCCCATTAGCACCGGGCGGCGGCCAAGTGCTAGCTAGCACTAGCTCCTCCCCGCTGTAACGTCTCCCGCTGCAAACCGTGGCTCCGTCCGCCGACCCGGGAGATCCCCGGGGCGATCCGTGCGTCCGTGATATATATACAGAGTGAAAGGTGTAGAAAGAAGAAGGAAAAAAAAAAAAAAAAAAAAAAGGCTGTTGCAACAGGCAGCCGACTCGTGTGGCGCCGCCGGTCCGGCGGAACCGAAACCACTTAGCTGAAGAGCTCCTGGTTCTTCAGCCTCTCTTTTGGGTAGAAAATAACAGACAACCGCGTGGATCCAAGAAATACTTTTTCCGGAGCAAACCGAGGAGAAAAGTTTAAAAAAAAAATGTCTCTTGGACTTGGAAGAATGAGGAGTGAGGAGGAGATGCAGGCTCTGATAGACATTTGGTCTGAGAACCAGATTTCTCAGCTGCTTGTGGCAACACACAACAACACCGATGTTTTTAAAACGTTTAGCAACATGATGGCGGCATGGGGGTTTATACAGACAGCGGAGCTTTTCATTTTTATTAGTTTGTGGAAGACCCAGACATTAGCCCTCTTGTGGCCACTTGATGGTCCCCCTATGGGTTTTCTAGCCAAAAAGGCCAAATGGCCCCTCTCTGGGTCTTCTAGTGTTAACATCTCGGCTGAAGGGAATGGTGTTATGCTGAGAATTGCTCGCTTGTCAAGAATTGCATCCCATCGTCGAATAAACATAATTTGAAGATAATTTACAAGAGGTAATAACAATTTTTGCTTCTAAAAATGTATAATGCGTACTTCTAAAAATGCACAAATGGTTACAAGCTTTGCTGTAGTGTTATATTTTATAGTTTTGGTGCATGGGATGCAATTCTCAGCAAGTGAGCAGTCCTCGGCATAACACCGGTCCTGGCCAATCGATGAGCCGGATTTCTCTTCTTCGCCAAGATTTTTTCTTCCTGGTCAGTGGTGGCTTCAGCTACAGTGCCACAAACAAGCAGCTGTTGTAACTGCGTGATGTTGTCCAAGCAGTTTGGTCTGCTTGAGTGAAGTGCTGTGTGAATGCAAACCAAACAAAGTTGTGAAAATTCTCGCTGTCCCCCGCCAAGTCGAACCGAAACCCCTGGACTATCCTGGTGTGAATGCAGCCAAATTTTCTGAATATCCATCCATCCATCTTCTTCCACTTAATCCTTTTCGGATCGCAGGGGGCTGGAGCCTATCCCAGCATCTTTGGGAGAGAGGCAGGGTACACCCTGGGTGGATCGCCAGTCCATCGCAGGACCAACACAGAGAGACAGACAACCATTCACTCTCACAGTCATACCTAAGGACAATTTAGAATCCCCAGTTTTGATGCCAGTTGACCTAACTTGCATGTCTTTGGCATGTGGGAGGAAACTGGAGAAATCCCGGAGTAAACCAATGCAGACACGGGGAGAACATGCAAACTCCACACAGATCACTGTTGGTTGGGGGCTGGGATCGAACCCACAATCCCCCGGCCAAGGGTGAGTTGCTGTGCTGCCGCAGTGCTAACCACTCTGCCACCGCACTGCCGTCTTCTGAATAGTTAAAGAAGAAAAGCTCATTCATTTTCTCTCACCCTTCCATCTCAATGGACCTTTGTTACATTAGGTTACAGAATCTTTGAGGTGTTTACACATCTGTCTATATCTAAGTTTTTAATAAGAAAGAAACATTTTCTGACCTAAATAGTTTACTTTTCACATCCTCCCCCTTGCTAACACTTTTATTGTAAAGCATCACTAATTGCTTTGCTGATCTCTTAGAAACCTCTGTTAAACCTATGATATGTTTAATATCAAATATCAGCCCTGTTCTGTTAAAAACAGGGCTGATAGAGAGAAAAGAAAAGTATTCAACAAATCTTTATTTTAAGTAAAGAAAGTATAAAAGAATTGACTAAAACTAAATATTTACCATCTCCCTTTTTTGGCATTCCACCAAATGTGCATCATGTATTCTGTCATGATTCAGACCGGGATCAGGCTTGGTGAAAAAACATGTCCGTTGAAGTAACTCAAATGCCAAATTGATAAGTGGCAGCAGATAATTACCCTTCCAGGTTATTGTGTTAAGCTCACAGTAATCAATACATGGCTGCAGTGACCCATCCTTTTTCCTTACAAAAAAGAACCCTGCGCCGAGTGGAGCGGACAGCAGGCGGATTATGCCGGCGCTCAGGGAGTCTTTTATGTAGGTCTCCATCGCCTCCCTCTCCAGCCCAGATAAAGTGTAGAGCCAGCTGGATGGCAGCCATGCGCCGGGGAGGAAGTCGATAGCACAGTCGTAGCCCCGGTGAGGTGGTAAAGACAGGGCTCTGGACTTGCTAAAGTCATCCCCTAAGTCATGATAAACCTCGGGCACGGAGCTGAGATCCACCAGCTCAGCCGAAGGGGAGGAGGGTGGGAGTGAAGGAGAGCATAGGGCCGACTGGAGACACGATGCGAGACAGAAAGGACTCCAGGACGAAATGGAGCCCTGGCTCTAGTTAATGATGGAATTATGAATACGGAGCCACGGACACCCCAGGATCACAGAGGAGTTAGAAAGAGGCAAGACATAAAACTGAATAGCCTCGCGGTGGTTACCGGACAGAATGACCAAAATGGGCTCAGTCTGCTCGGTAACCACTGCGATGGTGCTGCCTGAAACTGCAGAGACCGATAAAGGTGTTGGGACTTTTCTGGTGGGAAACTGTAACTTCTGCACAAAGGCCTGTTGAATAAAATTTTGCTTTGCCCCTGAATCAGCCAGGGTGGAGGTTTTGAACTCGGCCCCTGGTAACTGGATCAGGGCTGAAAGTTCAAAATGGTTGGGAGGATTTTGCAAAGACCCTCCCGCCAGACCCTCCACAGCTACTGATGGGCCGGGTCTTTTGGCCTCATGGGGCATTTCGAAATCGCATGACCTGGGACCTCGCAATAAAAACACGGCCTTTCCTTTTCTCGACGCTGATACTTTTCCAGAGTCAAACAGGACCTGCCAAGTGCCATTGGCTCAGAGGAGGCCGGCGGAGTAGCACCAAGGGGCGGGGCGGCCAATCAGGAGGCGAAAGGAGGGGCGGCTGCCCTCCGCTCCCTAAACTGGTTGTCTAGGGCCACGGCCTGCGAGATGAGCTCATCCAGGGAGAACGGAGTCGCACGGATAGCCAACTTGTCGCGGAGCTGCAAATTCAGACTCGAGAGAAACGTGCTGCGAAACGCGCTGCACAACGCAGCATCATTCCAGCCAGAATCTGCCGCAATGAACCAGAACTTGGTAGAGAAATCGGCCACCGACTGATCCCCCTGCCGGAGCCCCATGAGCGGGCTAACAATATTCCCCTCACTCTCTGTATGGTAAAACGCCCTGGATAACTCCCGCACAAACCACTCGAGCGAATAAATGGGCAGCATGGTGGTGCAGTGGTTAGCACTGTTGCCTTACAGCTAGAAGGTTCCTGGTTCGAATCCCCAGGCTGGCAGGGGTTGGAACCTTTCTGTGTGGAGTTTGCATGTTGTCCCTGTGCTGCGTGGGTTCACTCCGGGGGCTCTGGTTTCCTCCCACAATCCAAAGACATGCATGTTAGGTTAATTGGTTGTTCTAAATTGTCCCTAGATATCTGTCTCCTATAGGCCCTTAGAATAGAGGGTTAGTACCAATGAAGCGCTTTGAGTGGTCTTTGAGACTAGAAAAAGTGCTATATAAGTACAGGTCCTTATCTCCTTATCCCTTATAAAGAGGTCCATCCGGGCTGCTCAAGATGGACTGAGCCCACTAGAGAGCCCAGCCTCGCAACAACAAGGTCACTAAGTAGTGAATCTTGGCCAAATCATCCCTGTACTCCCCCTCCACCAGCTGAAGATATAACCGACATTGGAGCAGGAACCCCCGGCAACCACACACCCCACCCCCCCATCGGGGGCAGGTGTGGGAACAGAGATGTTCCTGCAGAAAACAGAAGCTGTCTGAGCAGCAGGTGCAGGGGGAGGCGCTACACCAGGAAGCCGACACAGGTGCTTAGTAACAGTTGCCAGTTGCTGAGTGATAGTTTGCAATTGCTCAGATAAGAACGCGACCTGGAGCTCCGTGGCACCCAAACATTCGAGTGCTGAGTGTTTGCCTGGTGAAGCGCTCGCTGAGCTTTGATTTTGGCTGGATCATTCTGTCATGATTCAGACCGGGATCAGGCTCAAACGCAGAGCAGCCAGAACGATCACACAGATTCCAATAAAAAGTTTCACAATTTTATTGAAAAAAAAACACAGAAAATCAATATGCAAAACACAAGAAAAGCGAAACACAAAAACGCCAACTTAAATCTCTGCCAAAACCGGAGCCCCCTGGAATGTACATAGCCTATGGGAGAAATAGCAGACAGAGGGGATAAGGGACAGATTCTCCGAAGGGAGAGTAATGCGGGAAAGCACACTTACAGTCAGAGCAGTGGAGTCCGGCAGGGAACTCCAACATGGACCAGAGACAGGTGGACGGCAGGACCTGGGTGGACGTGTTGATCTTCCTGGTCAGGCGAGTGCCATCAGCTCCGGGAGACACACCTGTGGGTGGCAGCAACCTGAGGAACAGGAGACACACAAGGGGTAAATTCGGGGAGACAAGATGGCAAGATAAAATTTTAACGAAACTTGAGGCTGCAAACCCAGACGATCCAGCAGTGAACTCCCCTCACACTGGGCCTTAAATACGCCGGCTCATCAGGAGCAGCAGGTGAATAATCACACAGGTGTGCTCATCACCAGAGCAGGAAACCAGAAACAGGAGGGGAGGGGTAGCACGCTCGCCAGACCATCACATGTTCTTTTTAAAATCTTCAAAACCTCCAAGCTGTACTGAATAACATTACAGATAAAACCAACATGGTTTGGCTAGAGGGGTATAATACTGCCACTTGGTGATGGCCAAATACCAACTTAAAGAGGACACATTATGCACATATTAAAGTTCCCAGATACTTAAAAAAAAATCCCTGTGACATGCTTTGTTTTGAGTATTGCAACACCATGTCCCCATGGAACAATAAGCACAGAAATAACCATGAGTGAGTGGGTGATCCTGCTAATGAGAGGTGGCCTGATCTATCGGCACCCCCCTGTCAAGGCGGTCTCTTATGCAACAGACTGACCCTGCTTGGTAAGCCAAGGTGCTAGTAAGCTGACCTGCTAGCAGCAAATATATAACAGTATTAGCCAGAATGTCACAAGATGTGGATTAATGAACTTGGTGGAAACAGAGATGTCTAATAGGGTGACTAGAATGAAGAAAAAAAATAGCAATAAAATTTGTTAGACTACTAATCCAGCACCATAGAGCACTGTTGGTGTGGGTTTAGATACTCAGGGATTCTCTCGCCATCAGTGAAATGGGTGGACATGAAGCAGGGATGAGGTATCATTCCAGTGTGCTACAGTTATCAAGTCACAGCTGAAGCCAAATCAAAGTGAGAGGTACTGACACCAAGACTAACAAAGTGACAGAATTCAGGTTCGGGTTCAGGTTACTTTATTTGTACCTGTAGGTAGATTTGTTTTGCAGTCTGGTGACATCCATATTTACAAGCCACAATTACATTCAACATAAACACAAACGCAGGCACACATGAAGCTGACTATAAACATGATAGAAATACTCAAGGCTCCATCAATCAGGGTATAAAGACAAAGAGATGGGAGAAAAACCAGAGATAAGAGAAAAGGGTCATATTAAAAAGTTAAAGACTAGTCAAAGAGGTTAAAAACTCAAAGGTCTAGAACCCAATAAAAGATTTAGAACCCAAATAAAAATCCTACAAAAATAAGTAAATATAAAATGGAGTTAATAAATAGGTAACTAAATTATGTGCAATATATTGTTACAACTTGTTCAACTCTCTGACAGCAGCAGGAACAAAGCTGTTTTTGTAGCGCTGGGTTTTACTTTTTGGGACAGCAAACCTCCGTCTTGAGGGAAGAAGCTGAAAGTGGCAGTGCAAAGGGTGGGAGTCATCATTTAAAATGGAGGTAGCAATCCTCTGTACCTGTCTGGTGTACAAGGATGTCAGGCTCAGCTGTGACTCACCAAGCAAACGACTGGACCATCTAACTACCTGATCCAAGGATTTCCTCTGTTTCAGTTTTATCTGACCAAACCATGACACTAAAGAAAAGGGTAAAACAGATTCAATAAAAGCCCGATAAAACATTGTCATTATGGTTCGGTCAATTTGGAAGCGTGAAAGTTTCCTTAAATGGAGTGATAATGGTGGAGTGATAATGTATGTTAACAACAACTGGTGCAGACCGGGACATATCACTGTTAAACAACGACACTGCAGCAAAGACATTGAGTTGCTAGCTGTTAGCATGAGGCCTACATATCTCCCGAGAGAACACTCACACGTGATCTGCATTGTTGTTTATGCAAATCCGACGGCGAACGCTGGGACAGCGCGTGACGTCATCCATTCAGTAACCAGCAGGCTGCAGACAGAACACCCAGATGCTCTTCTCCTCATCTCAGGCGATTTCAACCACGTTTCACTGTCTCCCATTCTGCCCACTTTCACCCAGTATGTCACATGCCACACTAGAGACAATAAAACACTGGATTTGTTCTACGCAAACACTAAGGAGGCGTACACCTCATCACCACTCCCCCCACTTGGGAGATCGGATCACAACTTGGTTCATCTCCGACCGGTGTACAAACCCCTAGTGCACAGACAACCTCCGGCCATGCACACTGTGGAGTTATGGTCTGAGGAGACAATGGACACTCTAAAGGACTGTTTTGAAGCCACTGCCTGGAAGCAGCTCTGCGATCCACATGGCGAGAACATCGATGGCCTCATTCACACCTTCACGGGCTACCTCAGCTTCTGTGTGGACAAATCCGTTCCCACCAAGACCATACGGCGTCACTCAAACAACAAACCCTGGATCAACCCTGAGATAAAAACACTTCTGAGAGAGAAGAAGAGGATCTTCAGGTCGGGGAACAGGGAGATGCTGAAGTCCGTACAGAGGGAGCTGAGGAGAAAGATCAGAGAAGGCAAGGACAGCTTCAGGAAGAAGATGGAGGACAAGCTGCAACAGAGCGACATCAGCGGGGTCTGGAGAAACCTCAAAACCATCTCGGGGCTCCAGAATACCTCCCTCCAGGCCACGGGGGGCAGGGAGTGGGCGAACAACCTGAATCTGTTTTTCAATAGATTTGACCAACCGCCCTCCCCCCTGTCTGCACAACAACCACTGCTGCCTCTAAGAAATCTAGTCCTGCTACCCACTCCCCACTCCACCGACACCCCCCCCACTCCCAACACACAGCCCCCCATCCTGACCCTGACCAAGACCCAGGTGAGGACGGAGCTGAGGAAGATCAAGGCGAGGAAGGCGTCGGGACCGGACGGCATCAGCGCAAAGCTCCTCAAGTCCTGTGCAGACCAGCTGTGTGGGATTGTGACATATATCTTCAACATGAGCCTGAAACTGGGGAGGGTACCACAGCTGTGGAAAGCATCTTGTGTGGTACCTGTACCAAAAACTTCCCACCCCAAAGACCTGAACAGCTTCAGACCGGTGGCCTTGACGTCCCACTTGATGAAGACCCTGGAGAGACTGCTCCTTGCTCATCTCCGCCCCCTGGTGGAACCAGCGATGGATCCACTCCAGTTCGCCTACCAGTATGGCATTGGGGTGGAGGATGCGGTGATCTTCCTCCTTCACCGTTCTCTGTCCCACCTGGAGAAGCCCGGGAATATGGTGAGGATCATGTTCTTTGACTTCTCCAGTGCTTTCAACACCATCCAACCGATGATCCTGAAGGACAAGCTGCTGCGCGCAGGGGTGGACCAGCACCTGTCATCATGGATCCTGGACTACCTCACGAACCGGCCTCAGTTTGTGAGAACCCGGGACTGTGTTTCCGACACGATCATCAGTAGCACGGGGGCCCCCCAGGGAACGGTGCTGGCTCCCTTCCTGTTCACTCTTTATACTGCGGACTTCTCACACAACACAACACATTGCCATCTACAGAAGTTCTCTGATGACTCTGCGATCGTTGGTCTCATCTCCAGCGGAGATGAAGCTGAGTACAGAGGGCTTATCCAGGACTTTGTGGACTGGTGCCATCGGAACTGCCTCCAGATCAACGCGAGGAAAACTAAGGAGCTGGTGGTGGACTGCCGCAGGCATGGGCAGCCCCTCACAGCACCAGTAAATATACAGGGAACAGACATCGAGATGGTGACATCCTACAAGTACCTGGGTATTCATCTGAACAATAAACTAGACTGGTCACACAATACTGACGCACTCTACAAGAAGGGACAGCGCAGGCTGTTCCTGCTGAGGAGACTCAGGTCTTTTGGTGTACAAGGGGCGCTGCTGAAGTCATTCTATGACACGGTGGTGGCATCAGCCATCACTTTTGGAGTGGTCTGCTGGGGCAGTGGCATTACTGCAGCCGATAGGAAGAGACTGAACAAACTGATTAAGAAAGCTAGCTCTGTCCTGGGGCAACGCCTTGATCCGATGGAGGAGATAAGAGAGAGAAGGACGGTGGCTAAACTGTCATCTCTGCTGGAGTCCGAGTTCCACCCTATGCAGGACATACTGGATGCACTGAGGAGCTCATTTAGCAGCAGACTACATCCTCCCAGGTGCACAACCGAGAGGTTTCGTAGGTCCTTCCTACCAACGGCTGTCAGACTGTACAACCTAAGCAGGGCTGCTCGCAGAGATAGCAAAAAGACGTAACAAACTAATAGTTTTTTGAATGCAAAAGATGCAATAGACTTACACAATGGTCCTCTCTGGCATACAACTAGGAACATACCGGTCGCTATGGAGGGTGAGAATATGTATGGGCACATAATCATACCATGTAGGATAACTAAATAGACGGTTATGCTGTTTCATCCCACCTAGCAACAATGCTCTGCACTGTGTGTGTTTATATATCTATATATTTATTCCATCTAGCTACAATGCTCAGCACTGGGTGTGTTTATATTTATATATCTATATATTTATTCCATCTAGCTACAATGCTCCGCACTGTGTTTTTATATATCTACATATTATTCCATCTAGCTACATTGCTCCGCACTGTGTGTGTTTATATACTTGCATATTTATTCCACCTAGCTGCAATGCTCCGTACTGTGGGTGTTTATATATTTACATATTTATTCCATCTAGCTACAATGCTCTGCACTGTGTGTTCACACTGGCTTTTCCCTGCACTGTGTGTTCATATACTCATATATTTATTCCATCCAGCTACAATGCTCTGCACTGTGTGTCTGTGTGTGTGTGTGTGTGTATATATATATTTTATAGTAATATGTACATATGTATATTAGCTGCTCTTGCTTGCTTGTTTTTTTTCTTGCCTTCTGATTGTTGCTCTGAGTGTTGCTATCCCTGTGCTGTTGCAATCCTGGAATTTCCCCGTTGTGGGACTAATAAAGGCTTATCTTATCTTATCTTAAATAATGCAAATGTTGCTGACCTTTTTTGCACACTCTTTCACAGTTCTCTTTAAAGTTTAAATTACTATCAATAATCGTCCCAACATATTTGTAGGATTGTACGCATTCAGTGGTCTGGCCTTTTAGTACGGTGACTTTGTGCCTGGGAGTTTTCCTCTTAAAGTCAATAATCCTATCTTTAGTTTTTGTCGTATTCAGCTGCAGGTAGGAA
Organism: Pholidichthys leucotaenia; assembly: GCA_020510985.1. Taxonomy (NCBI): domain Eukaryota; kingdom Metazoa; phylum Chordata; class Actinopteri; order Cichliformes; family Pholidichthyidae; genus Pholidichthys; species Pholidichthys leucotaenia. Next base: position 189,741,610 of record CM035837.1, on the reverse strand, counting down.
TCCTCACACCAGTGAACAAAATCAAAACTACTGGGCCGTGGCCACTCTCACCATCCTGGCGGAGACTGACAATAACTGAATCATCAGCATACTTTATAATGTGTCTGTTGTCATGTCTGCTCCGACACATGTTTGTGTACAGGATGAAGAGTAGTGGTGACAGCACACACCCCTGAGGAGAGCCAGTAGAAGAGCACTTTTGGTCAGACGATGTTCCATTGACCCTTACTCTCTGCGTCCTGTTGGTTAAGAAATCCAGAATCCAACCCACCAGATTATTGCTCAAATCAAATTGTTGCAGGAGCCTTTCAACTAAAATATGAGGTTGGATTGTATTAAAGGCGGAGGAAAAGTCCACAAATAAAAGCCTGGCGTGTGTCCCATTAAAATCCAGATGTTTAAAAAGCATGTTAAACAGAGTGACAGTGGCATCCTCCACTCCTTTGTGAGGCCTATATGCAAACTGCAAAGGATCCAATGCATGTTCAGTCTGTTTTAGGACCTCAAATCTGACCAGTTTTTCAAAAATTTTCATTAAAATTGAAGTCAAAGCAACTGGTCTAAAGTCGTTTACCGTTTTAGGACAGCTGGATTTTGGAACGGGAACAACCACGGCATCTTTCCAGATCTTAGGCACATGTTGTGTCTGTAAGGACTTATTGAAAATGTAATGAAATACAGGACTCAGTTCATGTGCACAGGACTTTACCAATCGCCCACATATATTATCAGGGCCCTGACTTTTGTTCACTTTTACAGCACAGAATTCCCTTTTAATATCCTGCACCTCAATATTAAAGTGCTGATTGTCTTTGAGTTTCTGTTTCAAATCTTGGGTTTCTGTGCTAAAATCAAAGGAGTCAAAACGACCATAAAAACAATTAAGAGCATTAGCCAGCTCTGTGTCTGAATTAAAACCATCTAAAAACACACGATTACTGCGCTCTGTGCTCTGAAGGCCTGCAATAGTTTTCATACTGGCCCAGGCTGAACCAAGTTTCTTTGTTGCCATCTTGCTTTCCAATTCTGATTTATAATTCTGTTTTGCTCTTAAAATTTCGGACTTCAGCTCTTTTGTGGCAACCTGTAGCTCAGAAACAGACCCCTGTTTAAAGGCAAGTGCTTTCTTCTGTAAGCAGGATTTAACTGATTTTGTAACCCATGGCTTGTTGTTGGGATATATTTTGACACGTGAATTGAATTGTGTTTTTCAGACTTTTTCCTGTGGTGGTCACATGAGATATCCAAAATAGTTGTGCAAAATCAGTGGAAAATGATCTTTAAAATATCTATTATGCCTCCTTTAAAGTTGTACTAGGTCGTATTGTAATATGGATATAAGAAGCTAAATGCTATTTGTTAAGCAGTAATGCCATTTGTAGCACTCACGTCACTGATTCACAAGTGAATATTAAGCTACTGGACCAGTTCTAGGTTTGGAAGGAGTGGTAAAGTGGAGTGAAGTAAGAGACCAGAGTCACAGTCTCGATCTCCGAGTTGACTTAAAACAATTAAATAAATAAAATAAAATCACCTTTGTTAAATAGGCATTAACCTGAGTTAACCAACCAGATCACCTGTTTTAGGGTTGGATCTTCCGATTTTAGAGTTAGGTTTTTCCTATTTTAGACTGATCTCTTATGCTTTAACCTTTTAACTGGCCACATTTCATGGACAGGTCCACGTGCCCCCAGTGGCACAGCACAGCAACTGCGCCTGTCAACTGACTGACATCCCCAGCTGTACTGAGGATTTGTACTGATCTGCCAGTTCAGAAGGTGGCAGGCACGCGTTGGAGGAATCATGGCTGATATGGAATACACCAAAGAAGAAATCCTTATTATTATTATTATTATTCCTCTTTCCTTCTCTGAGCTCACAAGACCAATATGGCCACCGTCATTGTCGTGTATCATCAGATAAAACTGCATCGTACATGAAAAATAGCCGCGAAATACAAACGAAATTGACGTGGGATAATCATAAGACTTTGTAGATGTAGGAGAGAGCGCGAATGACCGACAGAACGCACAATAATGACCACGATGGACGAAAACAGACTGACCACGCCAGCCAGCGAGCCCCCTTCACCAACAGTAAGTGACAAATTTCTTTGTTTCTTTACATTGTACTGATTTTGTGGTTCATATACTTTGAAGATAACAAAATACCCCAGTAGAAAAAACAGTGTCAAAAAACTGAACCATTCTTTGTGTAAATATGTCCAAAGTCCACGTTTGACTGAGTTATGTAATTTATATAGCTGCTGCGCAAATTAGATGCATAAATTTATTCCTATCTGAAAATTTGGATCATATTCTACATCTTTCTAATTGACAGTAAGCCATTATCTCTTGCAACTTTCAAGTTATAGCCTTGGAAATCAAAACTATTTTCTTAACAAAAAAATCTTTACTACTCTTGACCACTAGGGGTTATGGTTTCAAACTGTGCATGGGACGATTAAAAGGGCTCTATGGGCTAAATTAATAATTTAGACTAATTTGTTTTTGTTGCAAATCATCCATTTTTAATCCTCTTCAGTCTGTATCAAACTCAGTATCTCAGTTTAGTTGTTTTAACCAATGAAAGGGACGCCACAGTCCTACCACAGCAGTAGTGAAGCAGCGTTTGTGGAAGAGACCAAACCATGTGTTACTGGTCCAATAGCAAGTGTATCCCTTCAGTCCATCAAGGCACGAAGTCCACGGGTAGGCTCACCATTAAATGTCCATGTGTGTGCAGGCCCTGTTGGCAAACACACATCGTGAAACAGAGACGCTAGAAGGAACAGAGAAGATCAAAGCCCACGTCCTGGTGCTAGGAATCTTCCCTGCTGGAGAAAAAAAAAGCCTGGCCTACGTTTCAGGCCATGCAGAAAAGTCCATTAATTATTTTAACAACAACAAAAAAATATATAAATGAGCACACTTTCCGTGTGTCTATTTTTAGCTCGCAGTGGCACCAATTTTTTATCTGCGCCATTACAGTGCATCATCATGAATATCCACCAAAATCAACTCAAATTGTCATGTGTTTGAGCGTTGTTCGCAGCGCTCAGACTTCCTTTTGTAGTTTTTAGTATTTTTCTGTCTGTTATTATTTTGTTGGCAGTTCTGTGTGTTTAGTTTGGTTTGTTTTCATTCTGAGCCCTTCCTTCTTGACAGTCACACTCACTTACTACCCAGGCTGTCACTCTGCCAGCTCAGCTGCATGTTATTGATTAATCAGGTCACTTGCTCACTCTGCTCCCCGCACCTGTGCCTCATTTGATTGTCTGCTATTTAAACACTGCCTGTACATTGTTTCATTGCAGCAGTCATACATGAATGGACTGGACTATTCCTCATTTCCTCCCACCTACACTCGCGGGGCGATTCCAGCTCTGGAGTGTTTGTACCTGTAAGTTTTCCTCAGTTGAATTTTTGTTCATCATGCACTGTTTGTCTTTTTGTTAATAAAATGTCACACTACAGTCCTGCGCATGGACCTGTCTTTTTCTGCCCCGGAGGGGAGCGTTCATGACACAAATTGTATGAAATACACAACAAATCAAGATAAAACAAACAAAAAAAAAATAAACACTCTGTGGCTGGAAATTAACCAAAAGACAGTAAACACAGTATGAACATACTTTTTACTCTTTTACCATCTAAAACGATGCTGCTAATAGGTTTAGACAGCCGGGGGACCTCAAACAATGCACTGGGCTTCACTCCTTTCTTCACTCTCAATGGAATACTTTTGCTGGTCATTAACATCTGTTTGTTCTCTCCCATAGATTGAGTCTTCGTCGTGCTGTTTGCTCTCTACATGCCTGTTCTTTTCTTCTCCTTCTCTATCCCCTCACCCCCCAGCCAGTCGCAGCAGATGACTGCCCCTCCCTGAGCCTGGTTCTGTTGGCGGTTTCTTCCTGCAAAAAGGGAGTTTTTCCTCTCCACCATCGCCAAGTGCTTGCTCACAGGGGATCGCCTGATTGCTGGGGTCTTTCTGCAATTGTGGGGTTTTCCCCTACAGTTGAAAGTGCTATGAGATGACTGTTGTGAAATGGCACTATATAAATAAAGTTGAATTGAACTGAATTGAATTATCACCTCATTAACCCCTTGCACTCCGGGCAATTTTCCTAAAAATGCCAAAAAATAACGTGCCCAAAGTAAATCGAAAGCTGTTATTCAACCCGTCGCAGCATCTTCATGGGGTTGGTCTCATTTAAAAGAAAACACTTTGAATTTTTTGGCAAAAAAATCATAATCTCTCTACGTGCTGCGGCCACTGAGTTACAGTCATCTAAACATACTGAACTTGAAGAAAATAAATTTGGACACGGTGTTTTTTTGGATACAAATGCTTGCAAATAACACACAACTGTCCGATCCGGCTGGAAAATGCAACAGAAATGTAGAACCAAGTGTTATCCAGCTGAGGTCCAAATTTGGTAACAATACGACAAAAAATGAATATTTTACACAGCTTTGTTCTCAGGCTGTTCCCAGGCGTTTTGGAACTGTGCCAAATTGTGCCAAATGGCACAGTTTGGAAAAACGTCTGTAACTTTTGAATAATTCAATGTAGAATCTTCATTTTAGGCTCTAATGAAAGGTCACACTCAGGGCTGTGTCTGTGTGTGTGTGGGGGGGGGGGGCCCCCCCCCCCCCGCTACCAAGGACGGAGTTCGGCCCTCGCTACATGACGGATTACACTCATTGCATGTTTCCACAGCAACGCTGTCACAGCGGCTTCCCCCCCCTCGCTACTGTGTGTGTGTGTGGGGGGGGTTGTCCCCCCACCGCTACAGAGGACGGCCATCGCTACATGAAGGAATAGACTCATATGTCTGTGACGACCGCTGCGCAGTCAGCGCGGCTTCCCCCCGCGGACCGGGGGCGTTCGGACCATGAACGCCACCCCCCCCGCTCCTCTTCTGCAGCGGGGGGGGGGGGGGCGTTCACGGTCCGAACACGGCAAATGAACAGTTTATCGCGGCGCACGAAGTACGAAGTGCGTGCGCCGTACAGTTGTAATTTACCGATCGGTCAAAAGTCATTTTTGGATTACAGTTTTCAGGGAAAAATAATAATTTAGCTTATAACGCCTTACCTCTTCACAGCAGCAGAGTCCTGGCGAACTTCTCTTCCCCACTGTCAGACGAACGCGATGCTGGTCCACTCGTGGATCCCGATCAAAACATAATTCCAATATTGCTGTTTTGGTGAATGATTTACGACCTTCGTCGTCGGCCTCCGTCGGTCTATGATGACCATATAAGAGAATCCTAAACACTCTGCTGGAATTAAAAAAAAAAAAAAATAAATAAAGCACTGCCTGTGGCTGCTGAAGCAGTCTCTCTTCACCCAGCTTTAGACAACAGCTCAGCGAACTTCTGTGCTTCAATTGGCTCGCAGTCGTTGGGAGGCGGGTCCTTCTGGCTAGATTTTTATTCATTGGCTCTTCATGGTTTCAGAAACCCAATTCAAGGCTCTTATTAGTCGAATGACCGGTCAATCAGATAAACTAATCTGTTCTGTGTCTGCAGCTTTTTTTTTCAGTGGCACTTGGAGGCCAGCACCATCTCCATCTGCACCATCATCAGTATATCATGCGTCATGCGTCCGAGTGCGCTCTCGTGTGCCCTAGGACGCAGAGACTTGCCCGCCTGCGGAACAACGGAGCGCAAGAGGTTAATGGATGAAAACACACGTTTCTCATGCTCGACAAAAACAAAAGGAAAACTCACCAAAACCACTCTGGTTAATGTTCTTGGTAGTCCGAACAAACGGTGGTATCTGATTAAAAAAGAATAAGCTCAACTTCTCTCTGAAATACGACGCTCAAAGCTCTGCAGTGAAGCTGTAGCTGCCTTTAGCTCACTGCTCTTGAGGACGAGGAAGGAAAGGGGTGGGTTAAAGGTTACAACAATAAAAGAACTTTCTTCCACCTTCAAAACATTAATTTTCTTTTAATGAAATATGTTAACTATGAATTATTTATTGTGCGGATTCTTTTATTACCAAAATATTTTTTTTTCTATTATTCCTAATCAGTCACTGGCATTTGTGACCTGGGTTATACATTCCTACTGCATTTGTATTTACATGTAATGCTAGTGAGGCGACAGTCAGGCTGAGGTATATTTGCACACAGAGTAAAGGTGCATTCAGGCCAAACGCAAAAGCGTGAATGTTTTGTGCAGTACAATTAAATGTAAACTCAATGCAAAGACACAAATATACAAAAATTCATGTCCAAGCAAGTTGCAGAAGAGTGGGGTTGCCTTAACAACATCTACAGCTGCTTTGCCCATCTATCCATCCATCTTCTACTGCTTATCCGGGGATCTGGGTCACGGGAGCATCAGTCCAGGCAGAACAGCCCATACTTCCGCCCGGTTCACATAGCATCATGATTCCCATGAACCCTCCTGCAGGTGGTGAGCCGACTGGAGGGCAGACCCATGTGTCTCCTTTGGGTACACTGGGTCCTAGTGTTTTTCATGGAGATCCACTGGACCGCTCTTAAGCCCCTTTTCCACTAGTGTCAATACGGTACAGTATGGTACGGTTTGTCGGCTTTTCCATTAGGGACTGTAACTGTAACAGTTCCAATTTTTCTGAACAGTTCCCTTTTTTTCAGAACCGCTAGATTGAGGTTCCAAGCGTACTGTCCCGGTGACATAAAAACACTGCAGGCCACTGATTGGTCCGGGCATAACGTCATGAGAGTGGGCGTAAAGCTGATTTTCCAGAATCGCGAGCCACCATTTGCAAAGATTTGTCCGTGAGCCAGCCAGCAAGTGATATAATATAAATAACAACGATAGAATGGCTTCACAGAAATCAACACCGCGGTCCAGCAGAGTTTTCTGTGCATTTCGGCTGATGAGAGAATCCAGAGGGAAGCAGACGGAGCCACCCTGGGAAGTAGACTGAGCCACCTGAACTGAATTGAATGTACGGCCGCGGGATCACCCAACTTCAGCAGTTGAAGCCATGATATTAGGATATAGAGGACTGTGAGTGATGTGATATGCATCTTTTGTTATATATCCCAGCAGTGGAAAGTTTGCTTTGAACAGACAACTTGCTAGTGTTCAAACGATGAGCTAGCCGTCCTTGTACGTTGCCTTTGTGTTAACAATATCTGATGAAATAAGCTAGTTGTAGTCCTGGTTAAAAAGGTATTTTTTTTTACATGTTGCACTTTCGTGCTGTGTATGTACTTAAGTTGTGTGTATTTTCATTGTAGAGTCCGACCAGGAGCTGCTCTCACAATGGTTACGTTTGGCACCACACAGCAATGTCACCCATTGTAGCGCCACCTTCCGGTTCCGCCACCACCCGCAGCTATAAGAGGGCAGTGGGCAGGAGGGGTGGTCTCTTTGCCACCTCTCTGCCTGACGGCCGTGTCTGTGTGCTGTGTAGTGCCTTTCAATAAACGTGTGTTTGGTTCGACATCTAGCTTCGTCTTTGGCTCCCTTTTACCAACATAGCAGGTGTGGCTAGAGAAATTGAACTCAGCTTTCCAAAGATGTGATAAACCACAGTTAATTTATGTTCTAACGGGGGGGGGGGGGGGGGGGGGTTCGTCACTTTTTCACACAGGGCCATGTAGGTTTGGATTTTTTTAAACTTAATAATAAACACCTTCATTTAAAAGCTGCATCTTGTGTTTACTTGTGTTATCTTTGTCTAATATTTAAACTTGTTTGATGATCTTAAAGGCCAAATGTCACGTAACAGGGTACTTTAAATGTCTTGAAACTAGATATAAAAGGGAACCGATCCGTTCGGGTCTTGGTGCATATGCTTCAGTAACGCTGGAATATTCGTTAATTTAAAACTGCCGCGCTTGGCCTGACGTTCCTACTCACGGCCCCTGGAATCGCCTGGGGAAGAAGGCGGAAGTGACAAAATTGATTGTACCTTAGTTTGATGCTTGGGGTATCCCGATTGATTGTTTATATGGAGACTGGAAGATTGAAGTGAGCAACAAGAAAGAAAAAATTGGATATTTCACCCATACCTTAAAACGGGGCTATAAGGGACAGCTGGGTAATAAGGGACACTTTTCTGGGAAATGTTTTCATACCTGTCAAGTGATACGTTTTCGCCGTACGTTGTATGCCGATCTCCGGCATACAACTAGGAACATACCGGTCGCTATGGAGGGTGAGAATATGTATGGGCACATAATCATACCATGTAGGATAACTAAATAGACGGTTATGCTGTTTCATCCCACCTAGCAACAATGCTCTGCACTGTGTGTGTTTATATATTTACATATTTATTCCATCTAGCTACAATGCTCTGCACTGGGTGTGTTTATATTTATATATCTATATATTTATTCCATCTAGCTACAATGCTCCGCACTGTGTTTTTATATATCTACATATTATTCCATCTAGCTACATTGCTCCGCACTGTGTGTGTTTATATACTTGCATATTTATTCCACCTAGCTGCAATGCTCCATACTGTGGGTGTTTATATATTTACATATTTATTCCATCTAGCTACAATGCTCTGCACTGTGTTCATATATTCATATATTTATTCCATCCAGCTACAATGCTCTGCACTGTGTGTCTGTGTGTGTGTGTGTGTGTGTATATATATATTTTATAGTAATATGTACATATGTATATTAGCTGCTCTTGCTTGCTTGTTTTTTCTTGCCTTCTGATTGTTGCTCTGAGTGTTGCTATCCCTGTGCTGTTGCAATCCTGGAATTTCCCCTTTGTGGGACTAATAAAGGCTTATCTTATCTTATCTTATCTTATTTTAATACCGTAAAACGCGGCTATAAGGGACGGCGGGGTAATAAGGGACACTTTTCTGGGAAATGTTTTAAATGTAATTTGTGTTGTTATTGTCAAATATTTTAAGGATTCATGGATATTTGACAATAACAACACAACTCAGCGTCCGGCTCAAAATAAAAAAAGCAGAATTCTGTATTTGTAAGGTGATTCCTCTCTGTTCCGCAGCCGCAGGACAGCTGAAAGTGTTAAGCCATCAGCCTAATGACTTCTCATTGTAGTGATAATAGCTCCCGCTGATCGATCTGCCCGCCCCGACAATCAGCCTAATGATTGAGTCCACACTTCTCATTGTAGTGATAATAGCTCCCGCTGATCGATCTGCCCGCCCCGACAATCAGCCTAATGATTGAGTCCACACTTCTAACAGTAGTGATAATAGCTCCCGCTGAGCCATCTGCTAGCCCCCCTAGCTGTGGGGGATCACACACACGACGTGTTCCTCAACACACTCAATAATTTTTTTTCCCGTATATTTTTCTTTTGGGCGTACAGAAATGGCAATACGCCCGTATTTGCTAAAATTGCATTTTCCCCATATTAAAATACGGCGAAAACGTCTCACTTGACGGGTATGCACCTCCATTTTCATATTGATCTGGTCAGTTTCTTGACAGCAGCGGCTCTCCTCCACTGTAATAATAATGGCTTCCGAAAAATCAATATTTATGGGGCGCCGACAGACCCCCTTCGGCTTCCCAATTCTGGAGGCGATTAATGTCCAGTTCAATGACATTTTCCACTGGTTCTGCTCTCTGGTCATCGTCGGAACTGTTGTCATCAGACAAAGCATCTGATTCCGTCTCGGACGGCTCGAACCTGTAAGGTTCTATGCCTCTGTCACTGTCTGAACCACTGACAAAAAAAAGACAAAAAAAAAAGACAAAACTAAACTAATTTGTTCACAATCGCCGTCACTTTCCGTCATGATTGTCCAATGTTGATAAGTCTCACTTGACTGTCTCACTTGTGGATAGGCAGGGCAGCCAGGGTGAAATTTGTGATGTCAAAAACATGGGCGTGGTCTGGATTGGCTGTCACAAGCCAGCGAGCAAGGCGGGGACTTCGCCTGGTGTATTTTGTGCAATTATGTAAATACGGGTGGGTGATATGGTCTCCGGTATGAATATTTGGTTTAAGCTATGTGTATTTTATCAAAATTCGTTGTCATTTAGAAAAAAAAATTACATGACATTTGGCCTTTAAACATTTAAGTGTGACAAACATACCTAAAAAAAGAGAAATCAGGAAGGGGCAAACCCTTTTTCACACCACTGTATATTGGGGCCTGATCATGAATGGCTCTAAAAACAAGGACTAAAATTTTAAACTGAATCCTAAAACCAACTGTAAGCAAACTGTAAGCCCTGTACCTTACTTTCTGGGTTTTGTTAACTGCACTGAAAAATTGTTCAGTAAACATTAAAAATAGAACTTCCTTGCTGTGACCATTTTTTCCCTGCCTCTATTTTCCATACTGAAGATATTGAACACAACAACTGGTGTCAAAAGTGGGATAATTCCACATAAACTGTGAAATTCCATCTGCAAGAATTATATTGGTTTGCCAGGAGACATTTCTGTGCTGCTGAGAGGGGCCGTCGGAGTGCGCAAACCTGCTAACAGCTAGCTTAATGTGACGACCCTGACAACAGCAAAAACAGTTCACTAGAGTCAAAGTCTACGGCAAATACAGCAAATACCAGTCTCTTCACAAGTCCCCTATAATTAACTCAAAGTGATAAACTTTGAAAACATACAAAGAACAGTAAGGGAAAAAAAAAGGATTGTGAAAACAGGGTGTAAATAAAACACTGGCAGTAAATGAATAAGTAGCATAAAAAATTTAAATTAAATAAAAATAATAAATTAAACTGAAAAAAGTAGGCAGAAGACTTAGCTAAGCTAGAAACTAAGAAAGATAACTAAGCTGGCTAGCTTGGACTGATTCATAAAAGACATAAATTAAGCCCAGTACAACATACAGTATTTGGTGAGTGTTGCCTTTGCTGAAGAACTGTTCAGTAAACAGTTAAAGTGGAACTTCCTTGCCATGGCCCTTTTCCCTGCCTCCGTTTTAGAGAAGTTAATGATCACAACAGTATTGTGGGGAGCGTGAAAAAACGAGGCTGAATTATTTCTTAATTCAGGTTTTATTCTTGCGATCACATCCCCAGCTATCTCTCAAGAACAGAAGAGAGGGATGTAGGATGAAGAGCCTATAAAATTATTTGTCATAAGGTACAGGAATTATTTATTTTATTTAATAGTGGGTGTGAAAGGGGGCGGAGTTGAACCATCACTTCTACACCCGCTAAATTAAATAAAAGCACTCGTAAAAGGGGCACCAGTCCTAACGGACAATAAGATTAACTTTAATTTTAATTAATTTTGTACCTTAAATTACTTAATGAATCAGTCTCAAAGTTTCAGTGAGTTTTTGTCCTGCCGTGATTAGGAAACCTGTATATGCGAAAGGAAAACGCTTCAACTGCTCTTATTCACTCGTTTATTAAAATCATTCAGGTTACATGACATGGCGTTCAAATGATGAATAAACAGATTCAGATGATGACAGCGTAAAATATCACATCAACTGATATTGAGTTCCTGAACATAAAATCCAGCTTTACACCTCTGCAGAACCAAGGAGAAACTAGACTTATGTTTCAACGGTAAGTGAGGCTGGAATGTTTTAACAAAACAACGCAATTTTATGGGGAAAATTCATAAGCTAATTATCTAAAAATGACTCCTGAATTAATCTACAAAATTTTAAGGGCAGTTACTTAAAAATGACTGAAAGTTTTCGTTCAGTTTACAGTCCTATCCTGTGGCTGAGACTAATTGAGCCCTGAAATACGGGCCATATTCAATTGTAATTTAATCGTTAGGACATCACCTGTTAACCCAGAAATAGGAGGAATAAGTCTCACCACACACGGCCGTAGGTCCAAATCCCGCTGGTCGGTACCGCTGGGTTTTTTGAAGCTCGGACGTCGGGAGGAAGCGGCTGCTATCCTCACTCACAGCCGTGGGGCGACAACTTAGCTGGGGGGCCCTTCAAAGAGACATTTGCAGCCGTGGGTGGTTTTGTCTCAGGGCGGCGTGAAAAGTCCTTGGGAAAAGAATCCAAATTTGGGGTCTCTTGTAGCTGGATCGACCCAAAACTGAAGGAAAATCTTCTCAGTCTCTGTTCTCTTTAACTAGGCAAATTAAAGGTCCACTTTAATGGTGTGAAAAGTCATTAAAAAAAAAGTGTTAGAAAAACATTTACTAGGATAAGAATGGCTTCTGAGGTGAAAGGAAAAAGTTTGAGAATTTGATTCTCTAAAAAGGGACGAGCTCTAAAGAAAAATGGTTTCTCCTCAGTTTCCAGAATATAAGAAAAGATTTGACAAACACACAGAGAATAAAATAAAACTTTACAGGGCCTTGAAACGGTGGAATAAAATCTTCTTCTGAGGTCTAGATTACTATTCTGCTTCTTTAATCTTAATTTAGTTCCTAATCTTTCTCAAAATCTCTTTCTTTCTTCTTTCTGTGTTTCTAATTCTTAATTCTATTTCTAGCTAATCTTCCTGCCTGTTGTCTGATCTCTGACTTTTTCAAAGCTCTTAACTGTGTTGTGACTCAACTGTTAACCCTGTTTTCCTTTTTTTTTTTTTTTTTTTTTTGTACTCAAATCTAACTTCTGTCTTTTAAAGTTACCTCGCCGGGTCGTAAAACTGATGAGGTCAGTCGTCAAATGACCAATCTACTCTTTCAGAATCAGTTTGAAATGGCTGTTATCCAATGTGAAAACATTTCTTTGTTTGAGAGCAGCCAACCAAATGGAGACACCATCCCATGAATTTTCAGAGGGAAAAATCAACAGTCAGTTCTTATAAGATAAATGCTCAATATAAAATCTAACTAAATTAAATGACTTGGCTAATATATGGTGATCATGCATTTATACCATTACTCCAATAACACTCATGAATATAACATTTCTTATACATAATTATAATACATGCATTCACATTTAGATCAAGATTAGAACAGCAGAACATGCAGCAAACCATGGTTGGTGATAAGGGGGATGATTTTCAGTGTCCTTAGGATCCAGGATAAGCTGAAAGAAACTTAATATTTAGAACAAATTAAAAGTCATCCTACGTACTGAAAACACATTCCGTAGGTATCCGCTAGGAGGTACTGTTGAGCTGTAGATGATTTCCTTAGTATCTGGCGAAGGCCTGGACAGCATAGGCTATAAAACCGTCAGATTAAGTGGTTTATGACTCTTTTAAAAACATTGGTTTCCTGTGAAAAGGTACGTTATCAAATGCAGTGTTCATGTTGAGAGGTCTGGTCTCCTGAGTTTTATGTTCCTTTGAGCCTTTAAAAGCAAACTCTGATCCTTACAATCTCTACAAGCAGCAATTGTTTACATTGGGGTCCTGGGAAAGCAAGCATCTTTGGTCAGGCCTGGGAGAAGCCTGCATGAGTCAGCAAAAAGCCAGTGATATTCCTGAGAAGGCAGAAAGGTGATATTACTATGTAATGAATAAAATGAAATTCCTGTAAACTGGAGAGAAGTGATCTTCTGTCTTGGTTTTGAGGAGGACGATGATGCTACAGTCCCCCCCTTTGTAGCGATGGTGAGCATCGGTCAGCGTCGGTACACATCCATGGCAGCTTCGTCTCCTTGGCAACACTTGACCTAAATACTGGGTTAAAAGGTTTGTGTGATGTCCATACACACTAGCATGCAAACAGTATCTATTACTAAGTACAGATCTTTGACTTTGGTTTACTGGAAGGACTTCCATGAATTTCCAAAAAAAATTTGAATATGGACAAATGTAGATTATAAAATTGACTTGGAGTAGTAAGCTAAGGCGTAGGTCTTGAAATGTCTCAAAAATTCTAGCTACAAAAATAAGTGCGTAGTCTTACATACCTGAGGTAGGAATTTTGGTTCACGATGAAATAGCTATCATAGTTGTTTTAAAAAAAAAAAAAGAAAATAGTTTGAATGGGTACAAAAATCAAAATGGAGTGCAAGAGCTATATATGAAAATATAGGTTTGTATATAAGCATGCATATAACTTTTAAAAATTCTAAAAATAAAGAAAAATAAAAGTCAAAACAAAGAATGCAAAACAAAAATGTATTGCTTATCTGAGGTAGATGTTTAGGTTAAGCAATATTGAGTTAATTCAAGGAGGTTCGAATTGAATTGGTTTATTTGAACTAAACCATGGTTCCACAGAGGTCTTACTCAGAGGGTGCTTGAGACCTTTGTTCTGGAAGACTGAGCGAGCATGGGGAGTCATCATTGTTCTTTGAGTGGCAATGAGGAATAACTTTGTGACATCTGAAACAGGGGCAAGAAGCGGTGAAGGCAGACTCGTTGTCAAAGTGTTAGCTGAAAGTCTAATATTTTTAGCTACCTTTCGAAGAAACACAGACATTAGATGTGGGTGAGCAAGGTCACCCTCTAACATGAAGAGTGACAAGTCCAAGACCTTGTTGAGTTTGAATGAGGCTTTGGAGCAAACATTCAAAACCAACACAGTATCTTGCAAAGTTTTGGTAACAGTTGGTGGTTCAACTATCTGGCATTTCAGTGTAGCGGTGTTGACTGATTTAACAGTAGACGTGCTAAGGCTAGCAAGGGGCCCTAATGATGAGGCCGTGGTTGAGAATCTACTTAAGGATTGTTGACTTCTTGTCTGGGTTCTGTCCAGTTCTAACTGGGCGAAAGTAGGTGAGAGTGCTAGGTAGAGGGCTAAACTGAAAAACAGGAGGGCCATCGTCTTGGCCAACAAATAGAAGTGAGTCATTTTAATCTTGAGCTTCTTGTCAGTTTTCCTTTTCTTGAGGTACCTGAGTGGTAGGTGAAAGTTATTCTTAGAGGTGGAACAACTTTTTTAGAGACTGAGCTCTAAGCTATTAGTGTTTATCACCTTTAGAGGGTTTTGTGATTATTGACTTAAGCTAGTGATGTTGTTAATTTTGTTTGTACTACTTTGAAATAGTAACTTGATGATACTGAAAGAAATTTTGCGGGGTCTTTTAAGGTTAGATTTTAAGGAAGTCAGTTAGTTTGGGTTAACTTTCTCCTTTTGAAGGTTTAATGCAGAATCAGAATCAGAATCAGCTTTATTGCCAAGTATATTTACAAGTAAACACACAAGGAATTTGACTTGACATTGGGCGCGCACATTAGGCGCATCCAATGACACGGCAGCCATAGAGGCGCCTGTCTGCAGTGGGGGTAAAGGGGGGAAGGGGGGGGGGGGAAACACAATAGGCAGAGAGAAAAAACATAGTTATCAGAATCACGCTCGTAAGCTCATATAAGCTCATGAGCCAAATTTTGATTACACAGAAAAAAAACCTCTATGCACATTAGCAGACGATAGATACAATCACACAGCAGAGGGAGGGAGAGCAGTGTGTGTATATTTGCATGTCATTGTGTAGTGTGAGTGTAACAGTTGTTGGTGAGCAGCAGAGGGCGCCTCCAGGCAGTGGATAGATGTTATAATCATGTGACTTATAAACAAGTCAGAGATCAGAGTCTGTCTCTCTTTTCCTCATCCTTGCAGAAGGCACATGGGCAATGTCCTCGAGAGACCAATCCGCTGACGACAACAACTGATTGTTGATGTATGGGTAGACATAAGCCACTTCCCAGCGTTATCTTCATCGAGGAGGAATGTAAACAAAGGCACCAAAACACAAGGTCAAATCTGCACAGTGCACTCAGAGAATAAAAAATTTCTCTCTCTTCGATTCTGTGCTTCAATTTCATACAGGCTTGAATCATACTTTAGATCATTCTCTGGAGAGCACTCAGCGATCCACAGATGTTATCCACCTACCGAAACATAGGTAAAACATGTCCAGAGAGTTCGTTCTCTCTTCAATGCATGCCAGATAGTAAATTCCATGTTAATCCTGCCGCTGACAGTCAGTGCTCCCCCCAGCTGGACGAATTGTTGAATTTGTTAAGGGAGCTACGCCGGGGTCCGCATTTGATTAGCTCACCCAGATAATTTCGATACACTAGGAAAACTCCAGGGGCCAAACAGAAGATCCTGTGATCAGTTCAATCTCAGTCGAATCACACAGACACATGAATTCCAATACCATAAGTCTCCCTTGGGTTCCCCCTGACCCGATCTTCTACTTTTTAAAGTGGTGACAATCGCATATAAGTCGCTTTCCAGATCCATAATTTCCATTTGGATTAAGATTCAGCCAGGAGAAGAGTGACATTGCAAGCTGGGATCAGAAGGGAGAGGATTAGGAGGGAGAGGGAAGAAAAGCGTCTGCTCTCTCTCAGAAGCGGAAGTGAAGAACTTCCGAACTACCTGATTGAGAAAGAGAAATGCGACCGAGAATGTCTGAGGCTGATAGTCAGCTAACAGTTATCTATCGGGCGCAAACAAGATTTAGGTTTGTTTTACTGACTTAATGGAACAGTGTTGTCCCCGACAAGTCCCATGGGGTTTTTGTAAGCTTTGATTTGATTACGATGGACCCATTTGGAGATGGGGTCCTGGCGACCTTTGCTTATTTTGATTTGGTAAACGACCGGAGAGAGTTTATCTGTGATCGTGTGTGGACCTGTCCACCTGGGGAGGAACTTCCGAGCGAGTTTTCCTGCTCGTGCGTTGGTCTGTCCTGTCTGAGGAATGAAAGCATAATAGAAAACCTTGTCTCCCACTTGGAGTTCGTCATGTGAGGCTTTCTGATCGTAGTAGGCTTTGCGTCCTTCAGCTGATCGGTCCAAATGTTTTTGGGCAAAGGCAAAAGTCTGTCGGAGATGTTTGGTCAGGTCAGTCATGTACTGGTGAGTAGTGTAAGCTGTAGCAACACTGGCTTCTCCAGGTTGGTAGAGTAAATGCAGGGGCAAAGTCATTTGCCGGCCTGTCATCATTTCAAAAGGTGACACCCCCGTAGCTTCATGGGGTGTGGCTCGGATGGCCATTAAGACCAGCGGGAGCTTTACATCCCAGTCTTTTTGGTGTGGTGAAACATACTTCTTCAGTATGTTGATCACAGTTCGGTGGGTTCTTTCAACCTGTCCGGAGGATTGTGGGTGGTGGCTAATATGGAAGTTAGCTTTAACTCCCAAGGTTTCCCACAGTTGTCGCATGACTTCGGCGGTGAAATGAGTGCCGCGGTCGGAGTTGATTCGGCTTGGCAGACCAAACCTAGAGAATACGTGGTTCATCAACAAGTAGGCCGTGGTTTCTGCCGTGTCATTAGGAGCAGGCAGGCACTCGACCCCTTTGGTGAAAGCACATGTGACTGTGAGGAAGTATTTGTTTCCTCTGGCTGACCGTGGAAGGGGACCTACCCAGTCAATTTGGAGGTCAGACCATGGGAATGAAATGCCTCTTTTCTGTAGGGGTGCTCGATGCATCGGGTTAGTTGGTTGAAACTGGCAACATACGAGACATCCCTTGATATAGTCGGCTACATCCTTTCGCATGTATGGCCAATATGCCACTTGTTTGAGTGCGTTGTACGTTGCTTTGACGCCTTTGTGTCCTGCAGTTGGGAGATCATGGGCATGAACAATCATCACCCCCCTCTGGTTACGAGGGACCACAAGCGCAGGCGTAGGGAGTTCATCGGAAACATGAACTAGAATGCCATTTCGCAGCTGCAAGGATGATCGTGCGGCAAAAAGTGGTTTCAAGTCTGGAGTGTCAGCGAGATCCGAGTCGGATGGTGCATTAAGTGCAGGATCTGAGATGTATTGTATCATTTTATGGACCGCAGGGTCAAGGTTTTGAAGCGAGATAAGGTCAGTGTCCGTGAAAACAGGGTCAACCGCAAGGGGACCTGTGGTTTGTGTCGTGTCTTGGGACCTGTTAGTCTGGGCCCTAGTGACTGCGCAGACTGTAGGGGTGGGTGGGTGGGACTGTGAAGTCGGCACCTGAGCAGAATCAAAGGACCAGGGTGTGCCTTGTATAGCTCCTTGTTTTGCACGTGAGTCCACAAGGTCATTCCATTCTTTGTCCTGACCTGGTGTGCGCTAGTGACCTCTGACCTTTTTCCAGTACACCTGGAGGTTGTTGGAGGTGACCAGGTGATCACATGCCTTGAAAAGGTCTTGATGTTTAACCGGTTTGCGGTTGGAGGTTACAAAACCTTTGGCCTTCCAGAGTACTAAATGACAAGTGAAACTGAGGCGTGCGTAGTTGGAGTCAGTGCAGATGACCAATGTGCGAATGCCATGGTCTACAGCAAGTTGCAGTGTAATGAGCACACCTGCGATTTCCGCATACTGAGATGATTGGGAACCCAGTTGATAGTTGTGGGGTTCACAGGGCTGATTGTTCAGCCATGCCACACCCACACCAGCGCGAATATGAGTTTCATGGTGAAAAGAACAACCATCGACATAGGCGGTGACCATATCTTGACAGATGTTCTGGTCAAAGTAGTGATGGTTTGGGTCTTCAGTGAATGTAGGTGGCTCTGCATGAATGGATGGTCCTGGAGTGTCCTCAGAGCACCGTTGGCAGGCAGCCAAGTCTGTGCCGAGAGGGCTTCTCAACTTTTGTGCGTAGCGGACCTCCACATCAAAGCTTTGTAGGGCCATCAACCAGGAGGCTATTCTGACATTTGTTACAACGCCTTCTCTGATGCGTTGACTGTTAAGGAAGACCACTGGTTGGTGGTGAGTCTCAACTGTGATTCTCTGGCCTCCCACATAGTTGGAGAAATGTTTGACTGCCCATACAGTGGCCAGAAGGGCTTTTTCACAGTCCGAGTATTTCAGTTCCGGACCAGAGAGGGTTTTGCTGGCATAGGCCACGACTCGTTTGTCGTGGTCGTAGATTTGGTATAATCCAGCACTTAAGCAGTTGGCAGAGAATCCCACTTGTAAGAAGAATGGCTGGTCGCAGTTGGGATAGGCCAAACATGGTGCTGTGCATAACTTTTGCTTCAACGCTAGCATAGCTTGTTCTTGAGCCTCAGACCAAATGAAAGGGGTGTCCTTTCGTAGGAGGTCTGTAAGGGGTTTTGCCAAGTCTGCATAATTCTCAATGAACTGACGTGAGTAATTGCATACCCCTAGGAAGCTCCGGAGTTCGGAGATGTTGGTAGGGGCTTTGATGTTTAACACACCTTGAATTCGTGCCATTTGTGGTAGTACCCCTTTGGATCCTACCAAGAGACCGACATAGTTGACTTTGGTTTTGCACCATTGGCATTTGGAGAGAGAAATTTTGGCTCCAGCTCGCGTGAGCTGGCCAAGGACATGGTCAATTTCAGTGAGGTGGGTGTCCAGAGTTGGACTCCGAATGAGAATGTCATCAACATAGATGAGGTTACCTCTGTCTCGGGCGTCTGGACATGCTTTGTTCAAGAAAATGTTGAACTCTGCAGGAGAGTTGGCATAACCGAAAGGGCATCGGGTGAATGTGTATTGGCGATTCGCGAACTTGAAGGCCAGTTTGTGTTGGTCTTCAGCTTGGACAGGAATAGTCCAAAAACCAGAAGCAATGTCCAGTGTTGAGAAGTATTTGGCATCTTTGGCTCTAGGGAGTTCTTGCTCCAGTTGAGTCATAGGCCACCTAGAGAGAGGAACTTGAGTGTTCAATTTCCTGTAATCAATGGTGAGTCTCCACTTACCATTGGGCTTTAGGACAGGCCATAAGGGAGCCGAGTAGGTAC